>OY970803.1:7668934-8918934 GCA_963853775.1 Xanthia togata
CTATAATTACTCCAGTGTTGATAAGGTCAAATTCCAATTCAGTTGTCTTCAGTGGGTTAACGTGAATAGTCCATACATCATTATAATGTCCTATTTTAATCATAATAATTAGCAACAATGGAAGAATGCTGCGATTATTCTTGTAAAATATGTAGGTATAGTTAATTAATTGTGGGTTTATAACGTTGATAAAATATTCCATTAAAAAAAACAAAGGT
Source organism: Xanthia togata (assembly GCA_963853775.1). Lineage (NCBI taxonomy): Eukaryota > Metazoa > Arthropoda > Insecta > Lepidoptera > Noctuidae > Xanthia > Xanthia togata. Next base: position 7,669,153 of record OY970803.1, read on the forward strand.
ACGAGTTTTATTAACACCGATATAGTTTTTTTTTTCTTTTTTCCTGTTTCTAAATTTAATAAAACAGTATTTGTCATTGTTGGGCAAACAAACGTTTCGAACTTATGAAGCAATGGATTAGCAAAATAGCAATATATCCTTCAAAATTATTAATTATTCAGATTATAATTGAATTGAAAGTGTGTTACACAATTAGGGTGCACGCCCATCCCGCAATGAAAAATAATGCATTTTTAAATTACAGGATCATATTAATAATCATAAATTGAAGAAACTCAGCAGGCATTTACCTACGAACATTTACTGTGTTAGTAATAGCTGAAATAATGAGGTACCTTTCCGGCTTCGCCCTTTTCCGGCAAAAACACAGAATGCTTATTATTACTGTTATTATAGTTTAACACAAGGAAAATACCTAGTTTAACTGATTAAAATTACCCAAGTTCTTATTATGTACCTACGATTTCGATTATTATTGCATTAAAATAATATTAGGTAATCTTATGTAGAAGTTATAATCGACACAACAATTATGCCAGTGATGTGATAATTAACGACCAAGCCTTCGAATTTCAAAAAAGATCTTCATTTCATCGAAGATATACAATCGATCGTTCATTGACTCATAGGTTTGGTTTCCCAGAATAGCCTATGGAAAAAATTCTTAGAACCACCTAAAACGATGCTAGCGCTCAATATAAAAGTCGGCGTTTCTGAAGAGGGTGTATTTGAAGAGTTGGCTCTGATCAGTTTCATCGTAGTTATTTTTCTCTGTAGTGATTATATCAAGTGACTGTTACGTCAATTTCCAGCGGTACTGCCAAGGTATGTCGCTCATTTCTCGTTATCGTTTTATATTATGTTATGTTTTTTTTTTTTTTTTCCATATTTCGAGTTTTAGATTTTGTTTATTTTGATTTCGAAAGAAATACTTGACATTATTTTGGTCGGTACAATTTTGGCAAAATAAAACTAGAGTGTACTTCAGCATTGAGCTTTTGAAATGATCAAGAATGATTAAATTTTGTGGATACCTACTTATAGCATTTTGTCGTATATTCCCAATGCAAGCCTGCAACCTTGATGATGGGTAATTTTAAATATCGATATCAACCTTATGCCATAACCAGGCTTTGCTTGTCTTATAAAATTATTGCCATGAAATGCGCCACTCCTGTCGATCCAAATTATTCATGTGGGTTAGCGAGCTGACACACAAATTACAGAAAAGTTGGAGTCAAATTACCTAGAGATTCCTGTTTTTTTTTTATATAGAGTATGTATGAGGAACAGAGTGTAAAGTTTACTTATCCTCTATAGAAAAGGGAGGATCCTCCGACCAGACGGGTGTTGTGTCTGGTGGGCAACTGGCCGACGACTGATGTCGGGATGTTGTATATTATGTCGTGGCCAGATCTTAAAATTGATCATTTCATGAAATGAACATCAACTATGGTCACATAATGATGTGGCCTTGCCAGATCATTGAATACTCAACGTTTAATGATATGAACAGTTAAACGCACGACTACTTCATGATGTGGCCAAACATTTGTGATCATATCGTAAAATAGTTAGATTATCCACCGGTACAGGCGTTGACGTCGCTTTCTTTTTTTTTGCATCATGGCGGCGGCATACAACAAATCAAACAAAGGTGACCACGCAAAAAAAGATAGTGGACCTTTATTGGGTTTCCAAATATGATGTCATGGAAAGCGATCAACTTGGAAGTAGCGCTCGCCGACCACTGTCGCGGCGTGAAATGCAACATAGAACTTAAAATTAGTTTCTAAAAATTAAACACCGCTTATGTGAAACACCGACCAAATGGGTTAGGTTAGGTTAGAGCTGTGACCAACCACGCGCGAGCCGGGCGAGCGCTACTTCCAAGTTGGTCGCAGATACTTGACTATTTTTACTACACCTCCTTACACCATGGATACCCTACATTAATGATATCGCCAAATGTCGACTCACATATCATTAATCGTTGACGTTTTAACGATATGGCCAATGTTAACTGGGCATTTCATGAAATGGTCAATTCTAAGATCTGGCCACGACCTATATATATCGGTCGAGCGGTAAATTTGTGTGTCGTCAGGTCCTTGATGCGTAGTTCGCATGTGGCATTGCAGATGCCGCCAGTTTGTTTGAAGAAAACAAAACTTTTCCTGAAAACAAGAAGCACTTTTGATAAATTCTGTTTGAAGAGTAGGTAACATCAGGACCTAGAATGCTCCTGCCACTTAGGGCCAGTTTCTCGAACAATAACTGTCGCACAATTTGTCACATTCTTTTTGCGATATATTTCGTTCAAGAAACTGGTAATTCAAGATTCATGACCAAATAACCCTAAAATCCTTCTCCCCCAACTTTACTCACAAGTGATCTAATCTATTAGTCGAAATCTATGAAACTGCCAAGTGCAGCACTTTGGTGGGCAGCAGGGAGACTTCATAATGAAATAGTCTATGTTATTACCATGGCTAGCAGCTTGATAATTATGTAGGAACCTAATTCCTCTTATAATATTTATGTAAATCAATTATTTCAATAAACAATTACCATTTCAATTTCGTATAAATAACAACAAAAAGTACGATTTAAATATTTTTTTTAATCTAAATATACTGGCAAACTGGCATAGCAACTAGATGATCTTAAAAGTCACACCTTCTAATATGATGGTTTCTGCGAAATCTTTGACGTGTTAGGATGGAGTCGGTTGTTACTATTTTTCCCTGACGTTTACGATATTTTTGTGGGTTTTTACGTCATCAAAGAAATAGCAGTTATCGACTGTGAACGGTGAACGCATAAAATAGAAAATATTAAATTGAATAATAGTCTTGATGATATGTCATCGTTTATTCAGAATTTAAATGAATGTACATAAATAATAACTTATACCTAATGATATTTAATTAATCAAATAAATTAAAAATGATTATAACTAAAACTGTTGCAGTATTTAAAAGAAGAGTGAAATTTAAGGACCCTACCTTCCACTCCGTCAATTTTTGCATGTGTTTTTATTATTTTAAATTAGGTACATTATATTTGAGAGCAGCGGTGGCCCAGTGGTGGCGGCCCCGACTTACGAACAGTAAGTCGTGGGTTCGATCCCAGACAGGCGCTTTACTTTGTGTAAATTATTTCATCAGCACTGCTCTCAAAACGGTGAAGGAAAACATCGTGAGGAAACCGGCATGTCCTAGAACCAAAAATTCGAAGACATGTGACATCTACCAATCCGCACTGGGCACGCGTGGTGGATTATAGCCCACTCCCTCTCATTGAGAGGAGGCCGTGTCCCTGCAGTGGGAACGTTATAGGCTGATGATGATGATGACATTATATTTTAGTGATATTTATTTTAGAAGTATTTTGTACCTGCTACAGGTACACCTCTGCCCAACCCTTCGGGGAAACAAGGCGTGATTTTATGTTATGTAATGTAAAAGTTACATCACCTGTAATCCGCGCAGGTACACCAACATTTCGCCAGTTATGTTTAAGTCTTATGTATATATAGGGGGCGATCCTGATGGAAAACCCAATCACACTTTGCCCGACCTGGAAATCGAAACCCAGGGCCTCATACTCCGGACAGGGCCATCATCTACCCCGGTCACCAGGGAGAGTGGAACCGGCGAGAGATGTCGTGCGGTGTCCCACAGGGATCGGTCCTGGGGCCGCATCTGTGGGACATCGGATACGACTGGGTGCTGCGCGCCGACCTCCCCAATGGCGTCAGCGTCGTTTGTTACGCTGACGACACGTTGGTCCTGGCGCAGGGGAGGTCGCACCAGGCGGCGGTCGAACTAGCGACACACGGGGTTGCGACAATCGTAGCCAGAATCCGGCAGTTGGGACTCGAGGTGGCCTTGCACAAGTCCGAGGCCATGTGTTTTCATGGTCCTCGGAATGCGCCACCGTCGGGTTCCCAAATAACGGTAGGAGGGGTTCACATCGGCGTCGAGTCGACGATGAAGTACTTGGGACTCGTCCTCGACAGTCGGTGGAACTTCGTGGAGCATTTCCGACGTTTGGCTCCCAGACTGGACCGGGCCGGGGCTGCCTTGAAGCGGCTCCTGCCCAATCTAGGGGGTCCAAACGCCTCCTGCCGGAGGCTATACGCGGGGTTCGTGCGGTCCATGGCCCTGTACGGGGCACCGGTGTGGGCGCATTCGTTGAGGCGGCGGCCTGCCCGCCGGTTGAACGCGTCCCAGAGGGTCATGGCCACCCGGCTGGTCCGGGGATACCGCACGGTCTCCGGTGAGGCGGCGAGCCTCCTTGCCGGATTGCCGCCATGGGATCTGGAGGCAAAAGTCCTCGCGCATATTTGGGAGTGGCGCGGGGAGGCGAAACGCCGGGGCTTGACTCCGATGCCGCGAGAAATCGCGGCACAGCGGACAGAGCTCCGACGGGATCTCATGGCGGCATGGAGAGTACGATTGTCGCAACCCAGTGCTGGGCACGCCACTATTGCGGCGATAAGTCCCCTCTTTGAGGAGTGGCTGGAGAGGCGCCACGGCGTCCTCACCTTCCGCCTGACGCAGGTCCTCACCGGACATGGCTGTTTCGGGAGGTACCTGTTTCGGATAAGGCGGGAGGAAACGCCCGGGTGTCATCACTGCGTGGATCGCCCGGAGGACACGGTGGAGCATACGGTGGAGATATGCCCGGCTTGGGCAGAGCACCGCCGTGTCCTCGTGGAGGCGATCGGTGGCGGGGATCTCTCGCGTCCGGCCCTGGTCCAGGCCATGGTACGGAGCGAGAGGGCATGGGAGGCCGTCACCTCCTTCTACGAAGCAGTAATGCTCGCAAAGGAGGAGGCGGAACGCGTGAGGGAGAGGCAAATTTCGCGCCCTCACGCCCCTAGCCGCCGCAGGAGGAGACGCCCTGGGCGTCGGGAATCGATTGCCGATTCCCGGCCACCGTAGGCGCGGGCTTGCGGACGGTGAGCAATGGGTAGCTCGCCGTCCGGTAAGGACCAGGCCCGGGTCGACGGCGCGTTGTGTTCCACGCGCGCCTCAAAGAGATGTCAGCAAGTGAAGGGGTCCGATGAGACCATTGCCTGCCGGGGTTGCGGGATTAGTCCGAAAGGGATACCGTGGCCCCCTGGCATTGCACAGGCAACAGAAGGAACACGGGTGGGTTTTAGTCAGTAAGAGTCTGACACGCCCTCCCGCTCCACCCAGAGCGGGAGAAGTCATTTGATGATTTCCCACCCAAAAAAAAAAAAAAAAAAAAAAAAAGGGCCTCATACTCAGCATTAGCACTTGCGAACAGTAGAACAACGAGACAGAATGAGGTTTTTAAAAACAATAAGATATTTTAGTAATCGTACATAGTTCAAACATAATTCGTAAGTAAGAAGCGATTTAATATTTACGTTACCTTTTCCTCAATACTGTGTGTACCTACAAATAAGACATACATACACGACATACTACGGTATAGGTAATGAGTCAATCAACCTGGTAAACCTAAGTATGATTTGAATGAGTCAAACTACCTAACTTTATATCGAGGTGATGATTTGAACGCTAATCAATCAGAACCCGGAACTCTGACTATAAGCATTCATCTATACTTAAATTATAAAAGGAAAATATTTGTATTTTTGTTTGTAATGAATAAACTCAAAAACTACTGGACAGATTTAAAAAAATGATTCATCATCATCATCATCGTTTCAGCAATAGGACGTTCACTGCTGAACATATGCCTCCCCCAATGATTTCCAAATCGGCCGGTTAGGACCGACCTGCATCCAGCGGCTTCCTGCGACCTTACAATAAATGATGACACCAGTATAATGCTGTATTATCACGGAGTAATATACTTAGGCTATAATTTATGAAGATATCATGCGGGCGAAGCCCCTTATGGAAGCTAGTAAAATATACTATATGAAAAAAAAACCCGTCCGATCCGTGTGTAAAGTATGTTTATGTGGAAATGTTCAGGAAAAAAAGGAAATCTCCACATTTTTATCGTCGTTTAGCGGGTGTCTAAAAGGCATAACTTATGACCCCTGTTGAAAATTTGCCATTTATTAATGGATTTGGGGTAATTTTGGTACTAAAAACGTGAATTTTAAATAGCAATACCTTTTCTATTTTCAATAATAATTAATTTAAAAAAAACATTTTGGTTATATTATTGCAATACCTATACGTCCCTTTCCGATCGGACAGGTTTTTATACATATTGTAGGTATAGAAACACGAGAAAAATGCATAAATATAATATAAATGATCTTTGACCCCAAGCTTCCTAGCTTGGGGTCAAAGATCATTTTATACATATAGGCAAACGTTTTGTTTAATACTTTTGGTGATGACTAGCAGTGATTTGAGTATATTATTGTTCCTTTTGAAAAACAAAACTGGTGCAGATCTGCGACTAATATTATCATTGCAACAATATATAACACATTTATCAAAGATACCAAAATATCTACGTTTTATCTTTTTTTTATCTAACTTGCGCGTGTATCTGTTAGTCTACGATTTAAAGAAAGATAATTTGACCAAGGTAATAGTTCGCCACATGACAAACATTGGACATAAACTTGAACTGGACAATACTTTGGAATCTGCAGTAGGATGCTTACAGGGTCAAATTGAACAATAAATTAAAAAATTAACGTGTGGTATTGAGATGATGGAACGCTAGGAGGTGATCGCTAGGTTATGTAGACACAGCTTTGAAAGATCTACAACGCCTCAAGGAGCAATCAATTGGTCCATCAAAATGTGAAATTTACTTTTTTGATATTACCGATAGACAATTTGACCCTAGAATAATTTAATGCAATAGCCCCACAAATTTTGCAATTTTGACTGCACGGTTGGCGCAGTGATTAAGCGATTGACTGCTGCACTGCGTGTCGCGGGTTCGATTCCTGGATGGAACAAATATTTTGTATGACCTACAAGTAGTTGTTCCGGGTCTGGCTTTTTGTGTATGTGAGTTTAAATGTTTGCACCCATAATTCATGAGAAATTCTTAGTGTGGGGCAATGTTTAAAAAAAGAAAACTACGTTCTATTCACAAAAAGTTCACTGCACCTTTTAGGTTCCCTGATTTTAGAAGACAGCTTCCCTCAATTCAACGAAGATACCTACAATTCAATATTTCAACGACATTTCAGTCTGACTCTAAAATTAATTTACGTTCGGTATTCATCCTGATTACGTAGATACTGTTATTTTCGCCCAAATTTTATATTTTCTACGCTCTTCCCTTTATGGAAGCAGTCTCACCTCTTGGACAAAATAGACCAAATTATTCGCATAACATCCATTTTAAATGTGGCCTTGGAAGACTGAGCGTGGCATCCGCGAAATTACCAGAAATATGTAGCTTACCGGCGCTTCTGTCCTCTGTCCACAGTACTGAAAAGTTTAACGGGAAACTTATAGCCCCTTCTCTGGTTGACTCTGAAGTGCCGTGTTTGACTGATGCCTCGAAAATTTCACTCTTATCCGAAATGATAGAATCGGAAAGGGAGGGGGTGGTGTAGCTATCTATCTTCGTAGCGATTTCCCATTCAAAATCATTACCTCATCCCCCGCACAATATCATGCTTCCGCCGAATACCTCTTTTTGGAGGTCTACGTCAAAGGCGTTAAGACCCTTCTTGGTGTTGTTTATTGTCCACCCGCCGTTGACTATTTTTCTGAACTTGAATTGGCGCTGGAATCCGTAGGATCAGAGTATGCACATTGCGTCATCATGGGCGATTTCAACACTGACCTTGCTCACCACAACCCCCGATCCCGTAAACTCCTTCACATCACTGAGTCCGTTAGTCTCCATATACTTTCACTGCAACCTACCCATTTCAATATTTCAGGTGATGATACTTGGCTCGACTTAATCCTTACATCCACTCCCTCTCTTGTTTCCTCTCATGGTCAGTGTCCCGCTCCTGGATTTTCCCATCATGACCTCATTTTCCTCTCGTATGTCCTAAAACCGCCTAAACCTGTCCCAAAAGTACTGCACATGCGATGTTTTGCACGCATGGACGTTGAGAAGCTTCGTCAGGATGCGTCAGACCTCAGTTGGGAACACCTGGCAGCGGCGACAACTGTAGACGAAAAACTGCGTATTTTCGATCGGACGGTGCTTGCTCTCTACGATAAACACGCTCCTGTTAAGTCGATTAAACTTCGGCGTCCCCCTGCTCCTTGGATGACGACAGGAGTTCGAATGGCTATGAGGCGCAGAGATCGGGCCTTTCGTAAATTTAAAAGGGATCGTAGTGAGGAAAACCGGAACTTTTTCAAAGCTTCTAGAAATCGGTGTAATCAGATGATACGCAACGCTAAACGCCGCCATATTCTCGAGAATATATCTTCTTCTTCACCTGCTGATATCTGGAAGTTCCTTGGCACTCTCGGTATTGGCAGACCACGTCATGTGGATTTTCCTAAAACAATTGGCCTTAATGATATCAACCGTCACTTCACAACCACTTGTCATTTGGATTCCCAGATGTTATCTCAGACGGTTGATTACATTTCTGGCCTACCCAGTCCCATCATAGAACCATTTCACTTCTCTCCGGTCACCTCGGCCGAAATTAAAACGATCATCTTGTCCATCAAATCCAAGGCTATGGGCCATGACGGCATCAGTCGTAGTATGATCGTTTGGATCCTTGATATCCTTCTACCTCCGATTACCCATATCATCAACTTTTCTCTTGATTCCGGACAATTCCCATCCCTGTGGCGTATGGCCTATGTACGTCCACTCCCAAAAATTTCAAATCCCTCTCTACCCAGTCACTTTCGACCCATTTCCATTCTCCCATTCCTGTCTAAAGTGCTCGAAGCCTGCGTACACAAGCAGTTTACAAGGTTTGTTCACCGGAACAACCTTGTTAGCTCTTTTCAGTCTGGCTTCAGGCCCGGGCACAGTACAGCCTCCGCTCTCCTTAAAGTGACTGGTGACGTTAGAGAAGCGATGGAGGATATTAAGGTTACCGTTTTGGTATTAATTGATTTCTCCAATGCCTTTAACGCTGTCAGTCACGATATTCTCCTTTCTATCCTCTCTCATCTTATGGTTTCGCCCGAGGCTCTCGAGTGGTTCTCTTCTTATCTTCGGGGACGTCAGCAGTTGGTTCGCGTTGATGAGCGCTCGTCGAGTTGGCGTGACCTGGATGCTGGTGTTCCGCAAGGCGGTATTCTCTCTCCATTGTTATTTTCCATCTTCATTAATTTTATAACTCATTGTCTTCGGTGTTCGTATCATCTTTATGCTGATGATCTTCAATTATATACAGCTGGGCGGGTTGAAGATTTGTCGGAAGCTATAGCTGATGTAAACAGAGATTTAGATGCCATCAAAACGTGGTCTGATAGTTTTGGGGTGTCAGTAAACCCCTCAAAGTGTCAGGCCATTGTAATTGGGAGCTCACGCATGATTGGTAGGGTGACGCTTAGCTCTCTTCCTCCTCTTATTTTCAATGGTAACGTCATACCCTTTACCTCTACTGTGAAAGATCTCGGTTTGCATCTTGACTTGACGCTTGGCTGGCAACGCCAGGTCTCTAGTGTTAGTCAAAGGGTCAACGGTACTCTGCGATCTCTGTATCGTCTGAGAAACTTTTTACCTGCTAAGACGAAAACTATGCTTGTGCAGACTTTGATTTTCCCTATAATCGACTATGGTGACGTATGCTACTTTGACCTGAATTCAGTTTTGCTGGATAAGCTCGACAGACTGCTCAACAATTGTATCCGGTTCATATTCAACCTCAGGAAATATGATCATGTGTCGAGCTATAGGTCTGAGCTCAAATGGATGTCCATTCGCCAAAGAAGGAGTTTGCGCGCTTTGACCACGCTTTTCTCCCTTCTTAACTCTCCCACTCCTCCTTCTTATCTCATGTCTCACTTCCAATATCTATGTTCGTCACACACTAAGAATCTGCGTTCTTCTAACAATCTTCTCTTACTTTGTCCTTCTCATACTTCTGACTTTGTTCATTCTTCCTTTCATATTCAGTCCATTCTTCTATGGAATGCGCTTCCTCTTGATATCAGGACGGCGACCAGTCGGTATGCATTTAAGCGGAAACTACAGAGTTTTTTATCAAAATAAATAGAGTAGAGTCATCTCAACACCTCTCCCTTGAATTTGTATAATGTATATATATAATATAGGTATATATTTTATTAAATATGTATGTATGTGTGTGTAATATAATTATTTATAATGATATATTTTAATAAAAAATGATTTTTCTTTGTTCCTCTCAAACAGAGCACCTGCCATCTAATCTCTTCACTACCCTTGGTTGACTGGTAGAGAATGCCTAAGGCATTAAGTCCGCCTTTGTACTTTTATAAGTGTGAAAAGTTTAAATAAATAAATAAATAAAAATGTCTTGCCCAGATGCATATCGGCCCGTAAACTCATCTTCCCAGAGACAGTGGGATGAATCGCTCTGCTGATGGTTGGTACAGAATAATCTTAACCAATACTGGTGCGTCTACCAATAGGTACCACTGTGCCTACCCGCCTGCTGTCTGTGGGTGAGTGGGAGTCGGCTCTCTGGCTACAGGGGCTGCCGTCAACCAACATAGGCACTATGCTGAGTGACACCGCCTCCCGGCTCGCTACTTGTCTGCGTCTGAGCACTTCTTGCGTGGTTCTGCATCGCTGCCAATGCGGTGAAGGTGTCTACTGCCTCGGACATCATGGCTAGCACGCAGGCCGCATAGCACGGCACGTCAGCATCAATGACATCATCCCAAACCCTATATGTTCGAGCTGTTGGGGGTTAAAACACTAGGGCCAGGGTCCGAGTACCCATTTAGTTTATCAAGACATCGCCAAGAGGTTGTCGACTCTTCGTGTGATCAGAGGGCTCACCAATTTCTTGGCCAAAGAATCAACATTGTCATGCAACGCGGCAATGCTGTCAGCCTTTTAGGAACTTTTCGGACGGACAAATGTTTTGATGCCCTATGATTCTTTGTCCTCCCTTTTTTATATACCTACTAATACCTACATTTATTTTACTACTAATAGCTTTTTAATACCAATACTTCTTGTTTTTTTTAAATAAACAAGAAGTATAGTTTAGATGAGTTAAAGTTTAAAATCAAAGAAGAGATTGTTAAAAATTCGATAAAGCCAAACTGAAAATTCTACATCCTGTTTTTAATTAAGTACTATCTAAAATGATGCTGAAGTTCTAAAGGCCACTCGTGCATATGTGACTACATATTTCATCTATCTCCTTCTTCTTTTGCTGGTCAATATGAGACAGCAATACTTTTATTTACTTCAGTTCGTACCATACAGCGCCAGCTCTGGTAACACACAGTTACGGAACAACTTAGGTATATGTAGATTACCTATATTGGCATAACAATACTCGACATTATTACAAGTGGAACTAATTATAACAATTCATACGTAGGTACCTGCGATTACTGTACTGTGAGCTGTACTTTAGTACGGAGCGGGTGAGTGGGGCGCGTCATCGTGGATTGCACTATCTACAATACCTATAGATAAGCATTTATATTATAGTTACTGTGTTAAGGCTAAAGCGTCAAGGTAGACCGCGAAATTCAAATTCGAAATTCAGTCAGTATCAGGTTGCATGTTGATCTGAATATGAATCGCGATCGTATCAAATGTTTATTTATAGAATTATAATCATAAAAACCATCAATCAACTCTCTAAGTTCCTGTAATCCTATTGAATGACTATTTCATGAAATCATGACATTTGAGGATTATGCTAACTTAAGGAGTTGTATTCTAATTATTACAATTCTGTAAAGCCATATTTGTTACGGTCGCGAATCATATTTTAATCAATATATAACGAGACACTGACCTGTAAATTACAAAAAACGAAAGAAAATTTGTATTTCGCGGGCTTCCTTAGCGTATAGGTACCTACCCCTTAAGTACTCTGCAGCTCTTTACAATATTCTTATCTCTGTATATCTTCACGTCTTCACGATTACTTTAATGATTAACTGTTCAAATAAGGTTTATATGGCAAATGGTGTTATGTCCTCTGCGATAAATGGTTTTTCATTGCCATGTAAGATAAACAAAGTAAAGAGTATATTTTGTATGAGTTTTTCTTACTGAATGTTATGAAATATTTAAATTTTGAAGTGAGTGCAATATTGAAGTTTTCTTCAGGAGTGTAGTGAGTAACATTTTTGTATATAGGTTCAAAGAAAATCATAAATAAAATCAATAAATCTGCCTAGTCTTTTCCGAACTATATTGGGGTCGGCTTCCAGTCTAACCGGATGCAGCTGAATACCAGTATTTTACGTGGAGCGAATGCTTAAATGACCTTCACAACCCAGTAACTGGGTAATAGGATACCCCTTGGTAAGGTTGTCAAAATCATAAATAAAATGCACTCAATTATCCGCTTTCAAAATTATTGTGTGTTCAGCAGAGTCTTGTTCCACGGAATAATGGAGAAAAGCCAACCAGGTTTTTTAATTTTCAATAGTAGGTATGTTTACAAGACCTAATAACAGTTCTAGTACCTATTAAGCTGCGTGCAGACTAGCGCGACGCGACAGCGCGACGTCACACCGGCTATTGTTATACCGTGAAGTTTTCTTGGAATTTGAATTGTTCGAGTCGCGTCGCGCTGGTCTGAACGAGGCTTTAAGATTATTACAAATGAAAGGCAGACTCGAAGGTTGAACTAAAATTAAGCCATCTGAGTGAATCAAATAAAACGCTTCACTATCCAAATATATTCCAATAAACTCTTGATTTGAACCATATGGATAAAAGAAGATATCTGGTTGAATTCCTCACGCCAGCCAGACCAAAATAGTTTGTTTGTATTAGAGCTAAAGAAAATTCTGTAGATTTATCTATCCGCATGTAGGAGCTAGGCTTAGGTAAATTGTGAATAAGCTTTGTGAATATTTCAAATAACTCGTAACGCAGATATGTTACATCTGAAGCTTCTCTTCAAAACACGGAAAAAGTGTTTTACGAAATAGCAATAAATTGTTTACTTTAACATTTACTAACTGTTTAATAATCACGAAGAAATTGTAGCATCCCTTTTCTCTGCACCATCAGACTATTCCTCGTTTTTATTACTTAGGTAGCCATATCTAAAAAAATCAATTAGTGTTTTTAAACAACATGAAGTGTGGTTGGTTTTATAACTTGCACACTTTTATGGTGAAATTGATATGTCGATTAAATTGATCGTTGGTCTAATGTTCGCAAGTGCTTACTGCTGAGCAGGAGGTCCTGGGTTCGATTCCCGGGTCGGGCAATGCGTGTTATTGGGTTCTTCCATCTGGAACTCCTCAGTAGTAGCCTGGAGTCTGGATTTGGGCGCGGTTCATGGCAATAGCGTGCGCTCCCTATTACATGGGACTTAACTTAACTGGCGAAATGCGGGCTTACAAAAAGGGTAGGTACACCTCTGCCTAGCACTTCGGGGATTACAGGCGTGTTGTTATGTTATGTTATAATTGATTTGTCTCTATAGATTGCCATCTATGGTGCCATCTATACTTATTCCAAAATGAATCATAAAGGACAGCGCACACCTGGCGAGGCGCAGCGCGGCGCGGTTGTCACCGGCAAACAAATATCAACGTTGCGTGCCTAAAAATTAAGAGGGAACAGGGCCCGCGATTCTCCATACAAACGTATTCCCCGTTTTTCTTCCTGAATAATGCCTCTAGAGCTGTCATTTCTTTTTTGTATAAAATCAGGGTCTCTATAGGCATGTCCCTGTCATTTCCTTTTTTTCAGCAATTAATAAGGAAGGAAACTATGATCCTCCAAAAATTACAAAAATGCCCCATTTTTACCGCCGTGATTAGATGACTACCAGACTAATTCGGAAAAGTTTTTAGCATAATAAAAATAATAGGAACCTAGACATACTCTTTCTTAAAATTTTAATGTAAAAAAAATATTAGATTGGCTCAGTTTTCGAGGAGAAAAAAGGAGAATGCCAAACGTCGTTTTCGTCAAAATTTTTGTGATATAATCGGTCTGAGCTGCAGTTGTCCCTATCGCACTTTACGGGGTTTAACTCGGTTTTTTGGGCGCAGCGCGACGGCAATAGTTTCTTCAAATACCTATTTTTCAAATTCGTCGCAGCCCCTGTTCCCTCACTTCAAGCACAGAAATGTACAGAGGCGGACTTAATGCCATAGGCATTTTCTACCAGTCAACCTTTGGGTGATGCAGAGCCAAACAGTGGTAGGTGCAATTACGAGAAATTGAGGAATATTTTTTAGTAGGTAGTTATAAAGATACACATTTACGACAAATTTTATATTATAATATAATGCCTAATCATTAGTAATCATATATAAATATAAGCACAAATAAATATACATATATACACGAATATACTAAAACAATTATGACAAACAATGGGAAAACATTAACGTTGTGATGATATTGCCAGCTTCTTACGAATATGCTCGCGAACTTTAACTTTAAAGGATAATCGGTTGGTTGTCATCCTGATTTCCTGGGGGAGCGCATTCCACAGAGAGATAGACTGAACGAAGAAGGAAGAATGAATGAAAGACTTCATTCATTCTTCCTTCAGTGCGGTGATCGGGACAGAACGCGATTATTTGATGACCGTAGATCACTAGCAGCAAATTATTATTTTTTCTGGTAGAAAAATGCTATAAACTGTTGATGAGTTTCTCAATTATGTGTTTTAGCTGGGCCATTAAAAATTGAACATAACATATTGGAAATGCTGACATCAACGAATTTAATTGTGACATTGAATACAGGAAATAAAGGGATGAGTGAATTTTTAATCTTATTGACAAAATCTAGTAACTGGGTGGACGGGTTGGTCGTCGAACAGCAAGGTCGTTTCGGGAGCGAGCTCCGACCCATAATTTTTTGCGAAAAAAAAAAAAAAACTCTTTCTGTACTTATGGCAAGATTGCGTCGCTTGCCGCGAATTCGAACAGTGCGTTGATACTGGTGTTTTTATATTGTTTTTGATAATACTGTGACCTTACTAATCGCCAAATAAATACATTAAAATAGTGCTAAAGTGAGGTGTCTACCTAAGTGCGTTCCGGACATCAGGCGAGCGTCCCAGAGCATTCAAGGAACCCAAATTAATCTGGTGAAATCTTTCTTTATCTTTCAGGGCTTTGCTCTGCAAAAGCGGTATTTTATTTGATAGATTAAAGGACGTGAAAGTGATGTGCCAAGCGCACATTTAACTCTTATTTTCTAAGTAAATGTTTTATATCATATTACAAATTTTAATGTTATAAATTTTATTATGCGCATTTTAAATACCTTTAGAATGGCATTATCGCTTTAGATTTCGTACAAAACTATTTTCTCATAAAAGACCATCAATTTAAGTCACTCGTTAATTTTGTCCCTAATTAATTTTGTTAATAATACTCTGTGCTGTTTATAGTGTCCCAAAAACGTTTTTTAATACGGAGCATTGTTTTGTGAGGGTTGCGTGGTAAATTTGTGATTTTACGATTTCGGGCGTGCATACCTAACAAATAGAAAACGGAACGCTGTACGCTCGATGACCGCATCTGGATTGCAGCCCCCTTTTTTTGCGCCAGAAGTGCGCCCGCGCCGGCCTTAGAAAGGGCGCATAGCAATTTGAAATTTGACTTTTGTGATGCTCGATATTTGTGTCTATTATGGAATGCTTGTCGGGATATCTTAGTAAATGCGCTGTATAATCTGACATTGAAAGCGTAACTGTAGATGGTGTTAAATGCGACATACCTACTTTGTTTTTTATCATTTTTTATTTTTAGGTATTATATAATCAAACATCAGTTTGAGTCTACAGGGTGATAGTTAGGTGCATTCCTTGAAATTGGGTTATACTCGAATTAATTTAAAACAAATATGACGGGAGGGTATCGTCTTTTTACGCTTTTAAAGTTTAATGGAAGTTTTCCGGGTCTTACCAAAAAAGTTTCTAATGTAAGAAATCTGCTCGACTCTGGACGCACATTTTATACTTTTCTGATTGCATGGAAAACCTTATCCCTGGTCCCGTCCGTGCTTGAGCTGCGACCGGACGAAGGTATTGTGAAACATCTTCAATGAAAAAACGCACCACCTCTGATGGTTCTTTACGGTCTTTTTCTCTTTTTACATACAGAAACAAGAGCCTCAGCAATAATCTGATGCTGCAGTGATATGGGTTGATGAGCGTAGGTAGGCGGTACTGTAGCGGCCGAGCGCTGCAAGCAGGAATGGTCCGTACGGGGTCCAGATGTGCGCGCCCGCGATTGTACGAACATAAAAACAAGAATTCGGGAGACGCGGGTCGGACATTTGTCTTATTAATTATCTGTGCGGAATAGTGTGCATAATTTAGAAATATAATACAATTGCGTCAACCTGAAGTGAACAGCGGTGACCTACAGGTTGAAGTTGTACCGCGTCAGAGCTGGACATAGACAACGAGGAGGACTTGATTAACCACGCTAGGAATAAACCAAGCCAGAAGACCAAACATGAAAATAACATTGACAGAAAAACCGCAACCAAACGCATCAAGAACGAGCTAGCACATGCGCACAGGCGCCGAAAACCACACCTGTAACATGCAATACAAGACCAAATCCGAGAAAACTGGCTGACCTATTTACGCATGTAATGGCAATCTCAAACAGAACATGACTCACTTCGACAAGGAAATATTTTTTTGGATGGACGCGGTTGAAGACCGAGATAAGCTTAAGAAGACTGCTAACGAGATTTACAAGAAACCTGAAACGGATAGCAGCGAAATCCTCAGAGGAAGACTTTGGAAACAACAAAAACTGGAACTTAAAAAGATGCCCTTTCACAGATAAAAATCACCCGTCTCTCCACTAGTCCATTGCTTACTCAAGGATGCATATCCGGTATGGCTCGTAAATTCTTTCCTATCCCGAGGGCACGTCTTCCTTACCATTACCGCGCCCCCCCGGTCTACTCCTTGATATGCAATGGCCTTTGTAGTCCCATGAAACATGAGACTTCATGGGCTAGTGCAAATCTAGGGGTTCATTCGATTTATCGAGTCTGGTTAAACCACGCTGGGATCGGTGCCTTTCATTCATTCATTCATTCATTGACAAAATCTAGTAACTGGTTCTGACATGTTTGGATTAATCAAAATGGTTGAGCTAAACGGTGCTGATCCATGCGTCATGTTCGTGAACGGGCGCCATCAGTAGGGACTGGTCATCTCTTATCTGCCATGGCTTATTTTAATTTTTAATGTTTTTTATCTTTTTATTACGGACGCTTTTTACGTGCACGTCTTTCTACATTGTTCTCACATGTATAATTTCAACATGAATGATGTAAACAATATATTGTAAGAATATTATTTTTTAAAGGAGTGTCCGTGGAGTGTCTTGCCCGTTCTTCTCCATAGGAACCTACGCTTTGGAATGGGCAACTAGCTTCATATTTCTGACTGAATGACCCATTGACAATTCAAAAGTGCCTGTAAATGGTTTAATTGAAATAAATGCTTTGAGTTTGAGTTTGAATGTAGTGAATTTTAGATAAAATATTGTTAATTTTAATTATTTTGAAATCTAATGAGAGTAAATAATATTAATGTAGGAAGGCAATGACATTATATGGAACTAATATAATTCTGTTTTTTAATTATTTGTGAAATAGTATTTTTGTAAAACATTCAGACACAATGTAAATTGTTATTGAATAAATGAAATGAAATGAACTTGAGACGCTTGCCCCTTTTCGCTCACACGCGCTCTCAAGCTAATGGAAGTGTATTTACTTTCAACTTTATTTCAACTGCTCCAAGGTCGATATTTGTTTGGCAGTGATGAATGCGCTGCGCTGCGCCTCGCCAGATGAGCGCCGACCCTTACGATAACTAGGTAGGTACCTGTTCATGTAAATATAGGAAGAATACTTGAAGGTCTTTCCTTTTAAGTGCCGAACTCCAAATATTGAAGTAACGCTACATAAATTAGACACATTGTGTGGAATGAGTAACCGACCACATTGAAATCTATGTGTTCTAGTTTGCATACAAATTATCAGACATAATTATTATTAAAGTGTCAACTCGTTTTGTCAGCTGGTTTGCTGACATGGTTCTTTTATTACAATAGGGATGATGACTAAAAATTCTTTTTTTGTCCCTCTGGTAGATTATTAAAAGTTATTGGACACGTATTTTTTTTATGTACCTTATCAAGACTACGGCGATACATTGAGTTAAAATTTGCCATGACGTCACGAGTATGTAGATTTTATACTTGTGACGTAGCGACCCCTTTTTTTTTTTTTTTTGGGTGGGAAATCATCAAATGACGTCTCCCGCTCTGGGTGGAGCGGGAGGGCGTGTCAGCGTAGCGACCCCTGTTTCCCAATTTTAATGCGTTTTATCTAAGTAATTTTTTATTCGTATTTATGATAAAGCAAAAAATACGTGTCTAATATTTATTTTATTAATGACGGACTAAATAGTTTTATTTTCTTTTTCTGCCCAGACATCATCCCTATTATTTATGTTATTATAAATTATGACTTCGAACCCAGACAGGCGCGTTGGCGCTTCAGTTTGTGTAAATTATTTTATGACTACATTATAAATAGATAAATAAATAAAAATCTTTATTTCAGACCACATGATCCATAAAAAACACACAAAAATTTAAAACAACAAAATCAAACATCAACATTAATAAAATAAAAAAATAACATTCAACAATAAATTCAATTTTTCATTATCTCTCAAAACGGTGAAGGAAAAAATCGTGAGGAAACCGGCATGTCCTAGAACCGAAAATTCGACAGCAAATCTAACATCTACCAACCGGGCCCGCATGGTGGATTACGGCCCACCTTTCACCCAGAGGAGGCCTGTCCCAGCAGTGGGAACAATAATAGGCTGATTATATTTATGTTTTGTAAAAATATTAAATATTGTAAAAACCAATTATTTTTAAAAGAGTAACCGTGGAGTTTCTTGCCTGCTCTTCTCCATAGGAAACGACCAATTGGAACCGTGCACCTAGCTTCTGACGTTTCATAAGTGCCCTTGTAGGTTTATGTGAAATAAAATATTCAGTAAATTAAGATTTTTTTATTACATTTTTTCATAGGTTATGCTTATTTAATTTGTTTATTAGGTTATGTTTACTTAGGATTAAAATATCTTATATAAATTAAATATTCGATTTATGGTTTTTGAGCTTGATTAATAAATCAATTAATACCTAAGTCTAAGTGATTTTGTTGTTTCTGAATGTCTTCCTTGTACTGTAACAATAATTCACTATTCAAGATTCGAAATATTAAAAAAATATCAGTAGCACTAATTCTGTTTATTTATGCAGTAGTACCGTTTAGCAGACCAGTTTGTTAAGTAACTCATATTATTATTATATAACATAAAGATGAATTCAAGGTTACGAATGTTCAACCAAGTGTGGGCGTAGGTTCCTTATAAAGTTTCGAACAAATCAAGGCAACATCCGAATGACGACGGACTTGTCGTACAATGTTCATAGTAATCTACATAATAAAAATCTTAAATTAATTTATTGGCAGACAAAAAATCAATCTGCCTAGTCTTTTCCCAACTATTTTGGGGTCAGCTGAATACTAGTATTTTACATGGGGCTACTGCCTATCTGATCTCCACAACCCAGTAACTGGGTAATACAGATGTCAAACTTCCGGGCTTCTGACGACCCGTAAAGACTGTCAAAGATCCACGAATGACAGCCGGGACCAACGTCATGTGCGGCTGTTATTACTTAGCCACGAGCTCCTCGATTCTTCGACGGTTCATTGCCACACAACGTACTTACAGCATAAACACGAGGCGCATGTGGATTGTTTCCACACAATCATGGGCAAGCGGTGCACATCCCTGGTGCGTCAGGTGCGGGGCAGCCTCAACAGTGTCCCTGAATGCATTTGCCGAACGTTTCCACTGTCAGTACCTACGTGAACCACTGCTGCATGGTTCACTTGCTGACTAATGCTAAAATACTTAGGTAATAAATAACCTAAGTATATTTTTTTTATGTGTTAATGTATAATTTAAATGTAATTCTTTAATTTAATTTGATTAACAATTTTTTATTTAGTTTAATTTTATGATCCAAAGTTGATTGAAATAAATAAATAAAAATAAATAAACTGAACGTAAACCAGGCAAAAGGAGTATTTAAGGATCGTAGCAGGTGGCGTTCTGTAGTTTCTGCCTACCCCCTTGGGAAGAAGGCGTGAGTTTATGTATGTCTATGTAAACCGTTGGGTTTAAAAGCAAGACATTTTGAACATTTCCTTCTATTACGAAGGTAAGCAATAAGTAAAAAAAAGTGAAAATTCATCCCCTAAAGAGGTTAAAATATGGATTAGGGGATAAACATTTGTATGGACGATCGTAATTTTTGTCAATGGGGAAATCTCATCGGACTTGTAGAAGCATAATTATAGCATAATTAGCCTATAATGTTCCCACAGGCCTCCTCTCTAGAGAGAAAGTGCCATAATACCTACACCACAAGGGTTCAGTGTGGGTTGGTGGATGTCACATGTCTTCATGTCTGTGTTGTGTGTTAAATTCATGTTGCTTTCAGTTGACAGTCCTAAACACAATTCAAAAAATTGTGGCGTGACGGTAAAACGGCCTCCTAACAAGGAATAGACAATAAATTAAAGTGGGCTTTTGGTATTGAAGAAGAAATAGACAGATGTAACGGCAAGCTCGCAATCCATGTAGGTAGCAATATTCCTCTAATTTCTCGTAATTGCACCTACCACTGTTTGTCTCTGCATCACCCAAAGGTTGACTGGTAGAAAATGCCTATGGCATTATGTCCGCCTCTGTACTTAGAAATGTAAAGAGGTGCAACAAGCATAGAAGTGCTTGAAGTATTAAATAAGCAGAAGCTTAAAGGCTCCCGCAGACAGGCAATTTCCGTGAAGTTTTCATAGAAATTGTTCCACCAGAATGGCGTCGCGCTTGTCTTCGGAGCCTTAAAGCTAGCGTTAGTGTTTAAAAAAGCTTTATAATGATTTAGATAACTATGCGGTTTGAGATAGAAATCACTTGCCTTCTTTTTAAATAACCTATCACAAACCGCATAAATATAATATCTAATCGCTTGATTGAGACAAAAGCATTTGGTTTTAATAAGCTATTGAAAACCAGGTAGAGCTGCTAGTGCACTCTGTAGGTCCATGCTAACATTAAAATAAGTTTACCCACCAAAGGAAAAACCATTGTACCGAAAGTTTGCCACTTTTAGTTTTACTATTCGCCGAAAGATGTCGCTAACAAACAATTTATGCGAATGTCGAAATTTCATTCAAATTCAAACTTTAATTACTTATAGTAAAAAACTTGAGAAAAAAAATGCGTCATCATGCATTATTTTGCATCCAAAACATTTTCAGTGTGGATTTTCTTAAAATTTTGTTTTAATTATAACTACTCGCTAATAGATGTCGCCATTCCGAATTTTTCTTTTGAGAAAAGTGTTACTAGATGTCGCTGGTAACTCGCAGATCGAGTAATGGATCTGAGTCGACCTTGTTCCATGTTTTAATAAGAAGTTAAAGCGTTAACTTAGTTTACTGTATTAAATTAAACAATTTAAATAAACCATCAAACAATGCACGTATTTAAATCTAGGTTTTGAATTTTAATTTTATTTACATGAATCTAAAGATTAGGTACATTCTCTGTGTTAATATCATGCGAAGGTAGGTATAGCTTTGTAAACATAAAAATCTGAATCATAGACTTTTCTGTTTTAATTTTCTGGTCTTCCTACTTAGTTTTACACTATCGAGATACTAGTCTTACAGAATATTCTTAGAAATAATAATGTAGTCATCCATGGAAATGCAGAGCACTTAAAAAAACTCACTTCTTTGCAGTCATCATAGCCCACGGGGATACGGAAACACCGTAACTAAGATCAATGAGTCAAAATCTCGAAAAAAATCTAAAACCCAGTCAATGGGATTCTATAATTTCTCAGTATACAAGCGTGACGGAGTTGTAATCAAGATGATGGTGAATTAGTGATGTAAAATCCCGCTGGCGGCGCTTGTGAAGTAGTGACGTTTCGTTTCTGCGGTAAATGACGCCGCGCGCCGGTCTACGAAACGTATTGCGTGACGAGTCGCGGTGACGTAGCAACGCTTGGCCAAGGTCGCTGGTATTATACAGTATACTACGATTATGCGGTCGCGTTACATAATTTTTTGTTTTATTTATAAACTTGAATGTTTGGGTTCGAATTTTGAATTAATTTGGGTTTCATGATAAATTGATGAGATAAAATCTAGTACGACCTACTGGAACTTTTTTTTAAATAATTAGGCAAATTTTTGCTAAATAGTTTTAACAACCTGAAATTCAGTCTATTCAGAACTTTCTAGGACTTTGATAGGTAAAATTTTGGTCTTATAAGTTATAACGAAATAGACTACATATTAACTTTGTCACCAATTTTTATTTTTATCCCACCCAATGAACCCAGTTATTCTTATTAATAAACGATATAACAATGATGTATTAATAGCATAAAGGTCACTGTCCTCGGAGATATAAATAAGGATAATCGTATGAATGGTTTAAAAATAAACGAACTATATTTTCTTTTCTTTCCTTCCTCTCTACCATGACGTAATTACAAAGGTCATAATTATTGAAATAAAAGGAATTAAATGTTAAGGTTACAGAAACTATTCGCGAGAACCATGACAGCTTGGAAATTCCGAATTGTGCGAAAACCTATCGATTTGATTCGGCCAATTTTATGTATCGGAGGTAGGTAAAAAACCCTTTGACGTTCAAAGATTAATGTAAAAGGTTCATTCCTACACTTTGAGTAACTAGGTGCGTTTTTTTTTTTAAATCAACATTTATTTCAAAAGTATCTCTGAAATTATGTAAGTACTTACCCAGGTTCCCAGGACATATTTTTACCGTGGCAATTTTTCGTACACAGGATTTTCAACTCTCGGTTTTGAGCCGAGCATTGAGAATCCAACGGAGCGCATCCAGCGCGTATCCCAGCGCGTCAAGAAAACAAACTGTTGGATATTCAACTCTCGGTGCTAAGCAAAGCGTCGAAAATCCAATACCACGCAAAAAAAAAAACACCGCGATAAAAATACGCCCGTGCGAACCTGGGCTAATTCATGTTTGTGTATGGGAAAATAGTATGATGGAATCCGAGAAACCGCGATGAGTGTAAGAAATCAAAATCCGATAACTCACTGGGACTTGAAAGAGTTCAAAAAATCACCGACCCCGATGATTTCACGAGAAGCGCGAATGAGATCGATGGAAAAATATAGAAAAAGAAAATGATATCAAGGCCGTCTCGGCCAACGACCGTGACTCACGCGCATTTATTGTTCATATAATATGCATTAAGATTTGCATCGTGAGTAAAATCGAACGGAATCTTACGTTCGACGGGTTTTCCGATACCGCCTTATGGAATGCTTCATCGCTTGTAATATTCCTAAAGACATCTCGTCTTTGAATAATCTATAGGTGAAAAGGGACGGATATTGTGGTAAACGGAACTCCTTATAATCAGTATTATGTATATCAATGCCAGGAAAAGCTAATTTTCCATGAGGCATATGAGAAGGAAATAAAAACTAGTGTGTCATCCTTTTTCATCTTATACGAGTAGGTAGGTACTTAGTTTGTCATGCTTATTGAATGATTTTAAGAAACACAAGGTAGATTATACAGGGTGTTAAAGTAATTGCGTGCCATAGCTTAGGGGTAGGTTCAGTATCGATAAAGGAAGCCAGAAAAAAAAAAAAAACTTGTAATTGTACGTACCTGCCTAGTTACCTGTCCTTCCCGGCGTTATCAAAGTGTTCGGGCGTAGGTATTTCATTGCGTTCGATAGTATGTAGGTAACTCTAGGAAATTATTAATTAGCATTTGAACAACGAATTGTAATTTACATACCGTCGTAGCGTTAGTTCGATTCGCGTTCGATAGTAGGTAAGTAATTAAAGCATTTAAACAAATAAAATAATTTTAATTCTAAACGATTGCTATTTTAAGTAAGTAGGTGATTCTTTTTTTTTCTTTTGGCTTCCTTTATCGATACTAAACCTACCCTTAAGCTATGGCACGCAATTACTTTAACACCCTGTATATTATACATTGTTGAAAAACTATATCAATCATACGCAGCCTACGCTATCATAAAATTTTAAGATTTTGTTACTACAACTGGTTTTATAGCTTAGATATTTTTACAAGCTTTTTAATAAAATTGAATGTCCGTGTGTATTGTTGAATGGCCATGCCCAAGTCTGTATAAATTCAACTACTGAAAACTATTTTTTTTTTCTTATCTGATTCTGTATATAACAAACCTTGTCAGTTTAGTTGTTTCATCCTGAACGCCGTTCCCTTAAAATCTGCCGTTCAAAATCTAGTCACAATCTGATCTCAGCGACAATAAATGTCAAAAAAATACACAAAAAATAATAAAATTTAAGGTATTTTAGACAGATTGACATTAGATTGCGAATGTTCATAAAAATACGGGAATTCACAACTGTTTTTGATTTCTTGTCCTGCATGCTCTGACACTAATAGGTAAATACATTGTACCTTACAAGAACGAATTAACGCTATGGATGGCGGACCAAGCCTGATGGGGGCCCGGGGTGGCAAAACTAAATGGGGCCCAGACATACAGAACAATTTGAGAAGTAGTATAAATGTATAAGAGCGAGCTCAAAAAGCTCAAAAATGTTAGCACCCTACGTTTATATTTAGCATACATAAGGAGCCTCCAGCTACAAACTGTATTTTACTTACTGAACACATTTTGGCCTTGTTTGGGTCTTTACTAGTGATTTAGCATACGTAGGGGGTCCATAACTAACTGCCCTGCACTTACTGAACACATTTTGGCCTTGTTTGGGCCTTTACTCGAGATTTGGGGGCCCCTCCAAGACCGGGGGCCCGGGCCGGATTTCCGTACAATGAGAGGTCAGCTTATACTGGAAATTTATAGCTTATATGAAGCCGTATGTACCTAGCTGTTTATTTTACAGCTAAAGTTAATAAGTCATAGTGAATCATATAGGGAAATATTTTTCAATTACTGAAGATACTGTTACAATTTCATATATTTTACGTTATAAACGTTAGAACCTTACTCACTTGCAAGTCATTATTCTGATGAATGGTGGTTTAATGTGTTTTAATGGCATTGCTCTATTAAACTTTGCTCGGTTATAATGTTAATTAAAGTCCTAGAATTATTTTGTAAAGCTTCCATACGACGTCATGGCATTACGAACTTATGAATTAGACGAAATTTGGTCATTCGTGAAAAACCTAGAGTAAGACTTTTTGCCACCAGGAAATACCAACTTTGGAATAGGCAACTGATTGACTTCTACAATACTTGTAAATAGTCTAATATACCTAGAATTAAATGCTTTCATTTTTTTTCTTTTTTTGCATTTTTGTCATAGGACATGCCGGTTTCCTCACGATGTTTTCCTTCACAGTTTTAAGAGCAGTCAGTGGTGATGAAATTATTTACACAAAATAAAGCGCCTGACTGAGTTTGAACCCACAACCTACAACTCGTAAGTCGAGTCCTCGTAATGACCGTTACCACTGGGCCACCATTGCTCACTGGTCCTCCACTGCTCACTGGTCATCCACTGCTCACTGGTCGTCCACTGCTCACTGGTCCTCCACTGCTCACTGGTCCTCCACTGCTCACTGGGCCACCACTGCTCACTAGTCCTCCACTGCTCACTGGTCCTCCACTGCTCACTGGTCCTCCACTACTCACTGGTCCTCCACTGCTCACTGGTCCTCCACTGCTCACTGGGCCACCACTGCTGATGTGTGATAGTTATATCAACGATCATAGCTTTGTGCCCTAGTCGATCTTGATCAAAATATAATTATCAACTTATTCTTCTTTCTTCTTCTTCGTTTATAACGTTATCCATAGATATGTGTATTTATTGAAAATTTATTTTTTATCTGAACGATAAAAGATTTCATTTAATTATATTTCTATGGCCCTGTCCGGGAGCATTTATTTATTGTCATTCTCAGTGCAATCTGGTACTACCCACCAGAAACAAACTTTCATCAGACATTGACAAAAAGACCCACTAAGCCATGGCGCTATTATAAATTTCATATAAACGGAAATAAACGTAACGATAAGTAACGTTTTTTTTCATAAACGGAAACTAAGATTTCTTGACGAATTTCATAATATTTTACGTTTACGAAATTGTAACCTTAGTCAATTTGCAAGTCATTCTTCTAAATAAAAAAAATAACATTTTCGTTGTTATGAGCAAACCGGTATGTCCTAGAAAGAAAAAAACGAAGTCATGTGGCACCTACCAACCCGCACTGGGCCCACGTGGTAGATTATGGCCCCTTTCACAGAGAGGCCTGTGTCCCAGCCACGGAATAAATATTCCGTGGTCCCAGCAGTGGGACATTATCGGCTGATTATTCTATGCAAATGAAACTGATTGTTGATCAGTTGGACCGTTGATGTTATGTTCTGTATTTTAGTAATTGTTACATGTTTAGCAATTGTATTGCTTACTGTTGCGTACTTACTATTAGTAATTATAATATATCTATTTGCCCTCGTTCGGTACCTACCCTTATCAGACAGACTAGATACCTACATGAGTTGTCTTCTGGACACTGGTCTAGATTGTAATTGTTAGAAAGTGTGTAGTGTGTATGGGTCAGTAGGGACCTATTTTTTGCCTTCTTGTCAGCGTGTCGCAAGCCCATTTGGCTACTAGTTAAGCACGGTCAGTAGAGTCCTTAAGTTCCTGTAACGAGCAGACAACGGGACACGCTTCGACACGATATTAAGTGCCCCATTGTTGGTGGAACAGCACCAAATGCATACACTCCAGGGCGGATTCATCTGTGAATCTCCTTTTCTTGCTTCGGCCAAATTGGGTTCGGAGTATTTTAAATACTGCCTTAAAAAAAGCCAAGGCAATGTCACGCTATCATGAAAGAGAAGGGAGTGAATGATAGCGTGATGGTTGAAAGGGAGAATGGACGAAAAAAACGAATTTCGCCGACCTCAAGTAACATGGGACATAGGCAGAAAGATGATGAGACAAGCCAAGGTAACTCATATCCCTTTTCAGCAAGTAGAACGAATGGGTTGGGGATCTATTTCTGTTACTCGGCTACATTGTTGTGTTTTGCCATACCACACATCCGCAAACCTCTTGGTGTTAATTGTCTAGGTGACTATAACTACATGTCATTTGAAGGGTCATCAGACTACGAACCTATTGCATTAAATAATTAGTTAAGGAAATCTCAAACACCTTTGGGAACACCGAAATATTTCCACAAACGGAAAATTATTGAAAACGATTAGGTACTTAGTTACCAATTAGTCATAAGCACCTCTTTCATGGACTGTCTTTTTCAATGCTATGGAATGTTTCGCTGCACCTGAATGGGGCAATGGTTTCCATTGATTAATTCTATGACGTACTTCCATGGCTCATACCTATGTAATTACATACATATAGATGTTCAAAGTTCATTCATAAAGTTGTATGGGATGCTTCTGAAAAGTGATGTATCTTAGTCATTTTGCGTTTTCTAGTATTTGGCTTGAAGGTTTTGACGTTTTAAGGCAGTAGGTCAATGTATCATCAAAATAATACATTATTGTAGTGAGATTTTCTGTATAGTGAATTTTCAGGTAACCAACTTAAAAATATAGTTTCAAACTGAAATTCAAAACGTAAAATTTCTACAAGGAAACTACGAAACTAAATGATTTTTTTTTTTTCAATACTAATTTATACAGTAATTTCTACAAGGAAACTACGAAACTATTTGTTTTTTTTTTTCAATAACATTATAAACAGTAATTTTCGTACCTAACTGTAACTACCTAAAGTATAGTAAAATGTAAAATAAACAACTAGAAATATAAACAAAGCAATGCTATTTAATTAAATAGAATAAGGAA
This sequence comes from Xanthia togata, assembly GCA_963853775.1. Classification (NCBI taxonomy): domain Eukaryota; kingdom Metazoa; phylum Arthropoda; class Insecta; order Lepidoptera; family Noctuidae; genus Xanthia; species Xanthia togata. The sequence goes on from OY970803.1 coordinate 7,697,238, forward strand.
AATTGTATTATCCACTGTTTATATGAATGAAGTATTAAGTCATTCGTTCAATAATTATGAGAACTAATCATTAGCAAATTGTGGTTACACACATTGTGGGTTATTTTATTAAGATTAATGGCATCAAAGGGATTATAAGCCTTAGAATATAATAAATTAGAAAAAAAAAACAGATTGTTTTGAACCATAGATTTTCGTTTGTTGCTGATGCTGATTTACCTTTTGCCCGCGTGGAGGTCGTAAATTATCCCACGGGAACGTACAACCAGGATAAAATGTATTCTATGTCCTAACATAGGACATGGTCAACCTGAGTGCCAAATTTCATCGAAAACTGTTCAGCCGTTAAGACGTGAAAAAGAAACAGATAGATAGACTGACTGACTGACAGACAGGCAGAATTACTAGTATGGATGAAGGAATTCTTCGACAAAGTCCCACTGGGACCATGGATTACGGTCGACTGACGCGGCTTAAATCACTATTTTTACTGCTATATAATGGCTATTCTCTCGTCTGTGAGCTATTTAAACCTATAGGGATATTCTCATCAACTAGACCAAAAATAATTTTAAAAAAAACTGAAAAAGGTTGAAAGTGACGTAAAGCTGGGGGCCAGACCGGTAACAGAAAGGTAACAGATAGATAAACTGACTGGCAGAACTACTTTATAACCTTAGTAAAGTACAAGTACATAAATGATAAATGATTTATTTCTGCAAGTAGGTTTGTACAAACACTTTTACACGTCAATCATATTTTAAAAACTAGATGAGGTCGGCGTTTCCTATCTGACTACTCTGAGAAGAAAGGCCGAAACAAACTCAGAGGTCACAGTCTCTTTTAAAGTCCAGACATAATCTTGGTCAGATCATGTGAAGACGATGTAGATTGATGTCTGAAATGGTCTTTTGAGGAAATAACCATTCAGATTGAGAAGACCTGTCCAGTCAGTGCACGCATTTGTCAGTTATCGTGCAGCTCAACTCAGAATTTAAGGAGCTCAACGATTCGACGAACAATACCAAAGAAAGGACGTTTGGGTAGGCCACATAAATTACTCAAACTGCCAGACTATGATAAAAACTAATTGACAAAAAAAAAGGGAATAACCCGCATAGTCTTCACATTCACAATAATTAAAATAATATAATACTTTAAAGTAAATATTCATGTCAATGAATATACAACATTAATTAATGTCAATGTGTATATAATAACCCGGAAATAATCTTGGTCAGAGCATTTCAATTTGAGGACCATGTAGATTTGTGTCTGAAATGGTCTTTTGAGGAAAGAACCATACAGATTTGAGTGGACCTGGCCAGTCAGTGCACGAATTTGTCAGTAATCGTGTAGCTCAACTCAGAACTTAAAAAGAGCTCAACGAACATTATGGATAAATGGAGTTCTTTATCAAAGTATTTAATGTCACGTAATCTTCGAAAGTGACCTGGCCCTGAAATGAACCATAATCCACGTAATCAATGATTTCACCAGAGAAACCCAGTGAAATCACTAAAATCAGATAAGTAGCTGCTTAGTCATACCAACATATGTTTAATTGTTCAAACAACCGCGACGAGTACAATAAGCTACATAGTCGCTTATGGTTATGTATCGCGTATCGTATCATACGCTAGGTTTTCCCACACATTAGCCTTCTAGGTAGTACATACAGAATACTACTAAAATTTATGAATGGATAAGGTTTGCAGAAGTATGCGTCAAGAGATTAACTGATTTATTATTTTGTAAGTCTGTATAATCCCACTGCAAGGGTAAAGGCCTGCCTGTCTTTTCTCTTTCCATTTAGTATCTCTATATTAGCTTCCACCAGCGGATTAGGCAAGAGATACAGAAAGCAGATCGAATTCTAATAATTATTTTGTATTGTACATAATACCAGTAAATACCAAATGTTTTAATTCAATTCAATTTTATTTAATTTAGTCCCTTTGCTTATAAAATACTTTTTTCCGTAGAAAAAATCCAAGCTTTTCGTAGTCGTAAATGACGACCTTAAAATTATTTTAGTAATTTAAAATTATTCATTCAATTGTAAGGAAAGTTATTTAATTTAATGGTTAATGCCAATGACAGACAATATAAGTGTCACCACGTGCTGTTGCAATGTCAATAAATTTTATTTGTTCATTTTCCTTGTTTATTAACATATTCACCGGTAGATTTATCATGTGCTTTTGTTTACATTTTTTCAATCACACTTTAACATAACATTACATCACGCCTTTTTTTCCACGAAGGGTTGGGCAAAGGTGTACCTATAGTGCACCCTACATATCGCCAGTTATGTTTAAGTCCCATGCAATAGAGGACGAGCCTATTGCCTTCAATCGCAATTTATCTCTCTATATTCAAACCAGAGGACGAAGAAGAGAGAGTGAAAGAGACAAGTGATATTCTAACAGCGATGACAATGATGGAAAATTAAATAATTTAACCTTATGTCAATCAGGTTAAAAGTCGCTGTAGAAATACAAAATGCATTCAAATCGATTGCCACTACTCCCTCCCACAGAGAGAAGGTCTGTGTCTCCGCAGTGGTAGCATTACAGGCTAGATTAGGCCCTCTGAACTTACTAATTCCATAAATACTTATTCACTAACTTAGAACGTCTCAGTAATTTGTTAGGAATTGTATTATTCCCAGTTGCACCACGACGCTCTCGGTTTTCCGCCTTCAGCATCCATTCAGTCTGTCTCCTAGCTTATCATACCTACACCTCCAGTTCACTATAGGTAAATATTACCAGTTTTATGGACCCAAAGTCCGTTTCACTGACTAACATGACCTGACTCATTCATTCATCTCCCGTTCTGAATGAGAACGTAATCCGGTTTGTAACGCGATATTTTTTCACGGCACTACTGAAATAGAATATTAGATAATAAATTACGTTTTCGGATATTTAAATTTAACTAAGGATAGTATTACAAGGTGTGGTTAAAAAGGATCGTTAAGAAAAGGAAGGCTGCGAATAGGGTCTGTTTTACAGTGCGCAGGCCGCACCCAGCATACATCTGCTGGGATAAAGGTTCTGGAGTGGCGACCGCGTACTAAAAGACGTAGTGACGGAAGCCCATAGGAATACTCTGGATGCGGGAAATACTGAAACGGTCGAAGTGGCCGTCTTTCGGCTGAAATGATGATGATGATGATGATGATGCTGAAGAGGATTGTGTGGTGTTACGCGAATTGATAGAATAAGAAATGAGTATAGAAGAGGATGGCTGAATGTGTCACCGGTGACTGAAAAGTGGCAATTGATTGTCATAATATGTGCATGTAATGTGGAGAAGTGAAGAAGATATCATAAGGAAAGTTTTGAGTATGAGAGTATGAATAATGTATGGCCATACTATATACTACTAGTTGGAGAAGACCAAACGATGGATGGACTATGTCAAAAGATGATACGAAGGGGGGATGATAGAAAGGGGGTGACTACCAAGATGACGACTAACAGAAAAGTGATTACTATGGAAGAATAATACATAACGCACTGACCCCAAATAAATTGGGACAATTTCAGGAGAATAATTATTCATTTGTATGAAACTATCTACCAGATAAATTAACCAAAACTCATCCAAATGCGATAAAACACGCCATAACTTTTGTTTAGGGAATAATTATAAAACTTTTATCATTATGATACAAATGTTGCAATGTGTGTCAGTAACGGTTATACTCGTAAACCAGTTATTTAATGAGATAACAAATTATTATACGATGTAGATGATTAATGATTTTATAACTGAGTTAATAACGAGGCAAAATAAAACCCCTTTTCCGGTGAGTTATTGCTTATTATTAATAGAAAATGGCTTTGTTTTTAACACAATCATCGTACATAAAGTTTTTTTAAAGCGTTTATTCTGAAGGGGACAACTTCACAAATAAATGTCAAATATTTCGCTGTTTTGATTAATTTGGCAATATAAATTGTATTATTAATTTTGAGGTAATATAAAATTTGGCTAACTAGCGAACTAGAATATTAATAATGAATTGAAATTATAACACAGAATTTGATGTTGTAACCGTTTTAGGTGTGTTTTGATGTGGTAATAAAAACAGCCTGTGCAGTACTGCCTTGTTGGTCTAGTGGTCGCAAGCGCTACTGCTGAGCATGAGGTCCTGGGCTCGTTTCCCAGGTCGGGCGAAGTATTATTGGGGTTTTCCAACAGGAATTACTCAGTAGTAGCCCGGAGTATGGAATTGTGCCCAGTTGATGGCAATAGGCTCGCCCCCTATTACATGGGACTTAAAAACATAACTGGCAAAATGTGGGTGTACTACAGGTACACCTCTGCCCAACCCTTCGGGGAAACAAGGCGTGATGTTATGTTATGTGTTATGTAATAAAAACAGGTAAATGTTTGACGGTTATTTGAGACGTTGCCAACTTTTAGGATAAGCCCTCTTAACTGTTCTGGAGTTATTGGTCGTTCGAACAATCGATTCGGGTAAAGCGAGAGCGGATGTTACATATTATTTATCTTTTTTTTTTAAATGGCCGTCTTCCGAAGTATACTGATGACAGACATAGTAAAATCATATACAGAAAGATAGCCATCCATTCATCCCCAAACATACCAATCCAAAATCTTTTTTAAACTGGCAAATAGGTGCACTGTCTGGACAGGTCCACTTAAATCTGTGTGGTTCTTTCCTAAAAATGACTATCTCAGGCACTACTCTGCGTGAAATCTCTGCGTGCCGCCGCAGGAGGAGACGCCCTGGGCGTCGGGAATCGATTGCCGATTCCCGGCCACCGTAGGCGCGGGCTTGCGGACGGTGAGCAATGGGTAGCTCGCCGTCCGGTAAGGACCAAGCCCGGGTCGACGGCGCGTTGTGTTCCACGCGCGCCTCAAAGAGATGTCAGCGAATGAAGGGGTCCGATGAGACCATTGCCTGCCGGGGTTGCGGGAAAGTCCGAAAGGGATACCGTGGCCCCCTGGCATTGCACAGGCAAGAGAAGGAACACGGGTGGGTTTTAGTCAGTAAGAGTCTGACACGCCCTCCCGCTCCACCCAGAGCGGGAGGAGTCATTTGATGATTTCCCATCCAAAAAAAAAAAAAAAAAAAGCACTACTCTGCGTGGTCCTTGTATGACTAGACCAAGATTTTGTAAAATACTGACTCTGTGTGTGTGTGTGTCCCAGTGAGTGTGGGGTGTGTGTGTGAGTTAGTTTCAGCATGTTTCTTCTTAGAGTGGTCGGATAGAAAACACTGACCTCATCTAGTTTTAAATAAAATATTTTTATTTCTTTTGATTCGAAAGTGTGTTTATAACCTTTATAGATATAAAATATAATTTATCATTCTTCCAAGTTCTATTCACCCCAACCACCAACCTTAATATTGCAAATAGAATTTCAAGGAACAAAATGTCTACGTGAAAGAGGCACGCGAATCATCTAAGATGAAGTCACGACTCTAGGTGACAAATATATACGTAATTTGTGACTAACTGTACCAACAAGGGGCTCGTGTGGAAACTAAATACCTACGTTTAATTGCAGTTTGTAGTATTACGTCTTCGCTTAAAATATGTGTATTTGTAGCCTCTTTAACAAAAAAGGTCTTTTTTGTCACGGAGTAAAATCCCGAACTGTGGGTTCTTTGTATAAAATGAGACATCCCTTTACTGCTAGTGTTATAAAACTTAAAATCCAAATATTTGATTACTACAGTTTGTTCATGATACGTCCGTGAAGCGATTGGTAGCACTGTTCTGCCAGTCTTTTTTTTTTTTTTTTTTGTCTAGGTCATCTCGTAGCTCACCTCTGAGGTGATGACTACTTAACCGGTCAATCCTGCGGCTGCCTTAAGCTACTAACTTAAAGCCTCCAGCCAGGGGCAAAACTATTCTAAATTAAAACTAGGCGAACGCTTGCTAAGGGCACCCCCTGTGGGGTACGGACCTCGGCTTAGGGCGTCGCTGGGGGGAGGACAGCAAGTTGGGACAGGCTGGATCAAAGATGATTAATTATTATTAATCGGGGAATTTAAGACTACATTTCTCAGTAAAACGCGGGCTGGCGCTTCTGCGAGCAAAGGTCGGTGGGGAGTATTATTTACTCGGGCGGGTCGCGATCGCGGAGGACCTCGGCGGCGAGGTCAGAATGCGTGTCGGTGTCTGTGATTCTTGTGCACTGTACTTGTGGCCCTATTGCTCTCTTGGAGGAGGGTTATGGGGTCGTCTGGGTCGGTAAGGATTTGCCTTGGGCGGCGGGTCTGACTGATTCTACTCGTGACATAATTGGCGGCCTCGACAACCAGAGGGTTGCGGTGTTTGGCGGCGGACTCAAAGAAACGCTTGGAATTGCGTTTGAGAAATTGGTGGATTGTGGGGATCTTTAGGTCGAGATGGAGGATCTCGTTCCTAACGTACCAGGGGGCAGTTCTGCCAGTCGCTATTTGAACTCTATTTGTATTAAAACTCAGCTTGACAAGCAATGGTGCCAACATGACGGCCAGGGACAAGTTATAGTGAACGGTCTGCAGCGACCCGCCACTGCTTCACACGGTTTTTTTTTTTTTTAAATTTTATTTAATTTTATGTAAGTTCAATAGTAATGTATTATACAAATAAACCTTCCGGAATAAATTCTCTAAATGATGGTGAAAACTGCATCAAAATCCGTTGCGGAATTCATAAGAACAACGCTGTCACACAGACAGACACAGAAAGCGACTAGGTATGTATATTATTATGTGTAGATGTCAAGTTTTGGTACTATTTTATCTATTTCGAAGATCTCGATACGCATTTGGTTAATTTTGTTTCCTAACAGTTTTCATTTTCATTTAATAAAACCAATAAAAGTTTACATAATTTACTGTTAAAGATCAGTACCGCACACACCCATTTGTACTACTGAACGCTATTCAGTAAACAGTACTTATATCTCTGTCTAATTAAAACTATTAACAGAAATACTTTACTTATTTCTATTGTTTACAAACATATCGCTTTACCTGGCCAAGGTTGAATGGTAGTAAAAAGGAAAATGCTCGTTTTCTCTTTACATTTCATTCATTGAATTTACATGATAGAATTTCTTCTTTCTTTTTATCTCGTCGATCACTACATATTATATACTATAGGAGCATCATTGGCATCGGTTTGATTTACGGAAACAGTAGATTTTACAACAAGTGCACAAAACGAACCATTTTTATCCGAGACTTTTTGTCGAGGATAAAAAGGTTTTGTGGACGAATTATAAACTCTGCTTTTCACTTCGATTGCGAGGAAATAAAACAGTAGTCTAACATAACATTTCTTTAATTAAAATCAGTACAGTTTTGAATACTGAAGCAAATTGATTTTCCCGGCATTGATATTAATTAGGCTTGGGCTGCTGACCTATACAGCCTACTATTAAATTAATTTTGTAATAGATTTTACAACAAGTGCACAAAACGAACCATTTTTATCCGTGACTTTTTGTCGAGGATAAAAAGGTTTTATGGACGAGTTATAAACTCTGCTTTTCACTTCGATTGCGAGGAAATAAAACAGTAGTATAACCTAACATTTCTTTAATTAATATCAGTACAGTTTTGAATACTGAAGCAAATTGTTTTTCCCGGAATTGATATTAGGCTTGGGCTGCTGACCTATACAGCCTACTATTAAATTTATTTTGTAATAATAATTTTATTAAATTAATTAAATAACCTAACGTACTTGAATATAAATTTTAGTATCTTTTATGTCTTAAAAAACACATGGCAAATAAATTAAAGTAAATATTATAAAATAACAAATTCTATCTATGAACTTCTTATTGTGTTTGGCTGTATGGCTCATTTTCTTTGCCTTAATATTTATGAGTAGATACGTTAATGCACTCGTGCACAAAATTCGATTTTGTGCAGCCTATATCTATCTATCTATTTATATATATATATATATATATATAAATAAGCACTTTCAGAGCATGTGAAGTGAAAATATAATCTAGACACGATGGATACGGTCTCCAAGAAATTGTTTTAACAATTTTAATTACGTTTTTTTTGTGATTTGGTCATCATTCAGCTTTCGAATAGGTACCTTAAATTAACAATCTTCAAATTTTCTACTATTTAATATCTTCATTACAATAATCGCGTCCTCGGTGGCAGCGCAGAGGTCACAGAGGTCACACAGGGCAGGATAGGAAGTGGAGCATAGTTTGCCGGACCCTGCTGCCGTTCCGTCGAGGAAGCCCACTTTACCATGTACCATGTTACATCTTCCCACTTGGGTTTGACAACGAAGTGGCAAAGTTTTGGGCCAGCAAGAAAAACTGTCGTGCTAGCGAGACAAAGAAGAACAAAATTACAACAACTACAACATACCACGGCAAACGTCAATCAAAAACATGCATAGCCTCAGGAAACGGACGTTAAATGAAACAATCAATTAACAAGAACTTGATGACTGGCTAACAATAACTAAAAATCCTATTTTCGTCGTGATATTTTAACCACAGAAAAATAATATATATCCTATTACGGTCACTTGTAGTGTAAACTATGACGGAAAACGTACGTCATAAATGACTGCAGCTTCCGTGACTTAGCAAAAGGCACAGGGTGTGTACCTATAAGTGTGTTTATCTCAGAATAAACTTCGAACTAATACGTCATGGGTTTGCGTTGTACTTTAAACAGATTATCTCACACATCCTATGCTAATGTTAATTAGAAATCTGATTCACAACATCCTAAATTGTAGGCTATTGTAAATACCTTCCGATGCTACAAGGAAAATGGTACTCTTTTTATCTGTTACTAAGACATTATTGCTTTAATTGATATTATATTATTTCTGTCCTTGTGTTAAGGAAAGGAGAGATATAATATATTTAAATTGGCAAAATCTAAAACGGATTTTTGAAGTGAAAACTTCTTTAGCGGCGTTGGACACGTGACCTGATCGAAAACTCGTAAGACGGAGGGAGAGTAGACCGGGGCAAAATTATTCCCTAGCCATTCCAAACTATCAAAAATGCACAACGTTAATATTCAAGTTTTCACTTCTGCCGAAAAGCCGTTTTTTTTTTTTTGTTTAAAAAACTATAAATAAACACTTTAAATTCAAACTCAAAAATCATTAATTTTATTCAAACTAGGCTAAGAATCAGCACTTTTCAAACGTCAAAAACCCCCACCCTTCACCACTTCTTAGTGCTTTAGCTAGGAAGAAGAAATGGCGCAACAAAATCCCCAGTTGGTTGCTAAGATCAAAATTTTTACTAGTGACCCAGCCCGGCTTTGCCTGACTTTTAAGACTTGACAAGACTGCTTCAAATTATTTTAAATTTAATATTAATGTATCTTACACAAACCTTCCGGAATATATTATGTAAATAATTGCGAAAGTCACATTCACATCAAAATTCGTTGCTTAGTTTCAAAGAACAGTGTGGTCACACAGACAGACATGAACAGCGATTTTCATTTGAGAAAGGGGCTACATTTTTTTTTTTTTTACATTTATGTAATGATATAAAAAAGTTCCGAATACACTACCAATTAATGCCAATAACGCCTTTGAAACATGATAACCATGCCCGTGCATTTCGTAATAAGTAGTAATCCAACTTCACAAGCAATCAAAACATTACAATTTAAAACTGTTTACCTAAAACTGGATTGTGGGTATTGGGTTGTCAGACAGGCAGTCGCTCCATGTAAAATACTGATATTCAGGCTGCATCCGGCTAGACTGAAAACCCAGCCAACGTAGTTGGGAAAAAGCTAGACAGGTGATGATTTTTAAACCTGATATCATTATTTCATCCACTGCTTCTCAAACTCAAAGCATTTATTTCAATTAAACCATTTACAGGCACTTTTGAATTGTCAAGGGGTCAGTCAGACAAAAATATGAAGCTAGTTGCCCATTCCAAAGCGTAGTAGGTACCTATGGAGACGAACAGGCAAGAAACTCCTCGGACACTCTTTTAAATCAAAAATTTGATACAAAATATTGGTTACATCATTCATTTTGAAATTATGCATGTGAGAACAATGCAGACAGACGTGCACGCTCGTAAAAGCGTCCGTAATAAAAAGAAAAAAATAAATAATCATTCAAAAACTTAAAATAAATTAAAATAAGCCATGGCAGCTAAGAGATGATCAGTCCCAACTGACGGCGCCCGTTCACGAACATGACGCATGGATCAGCACCATTCAGCTCAACCATTTTGAAGGGAGCTGAATGATCCAACACACGCGCCATGTTACTAACCAATATACCATAACTAAGATCCGAGCATTACATAATTTTGCCCATCTGATAATGCGGCAGGAACACTCAGACTCATAGCATTCCCAGGCAGAGCTTTCTAACAAGTGTCATTAGTTAAACATGCAATAAGTAAAAGGCGACATTTCACCTTCCCTGATTCATCGGAGTCTGCGTCAATGTAGACTTTCGACCGCAGACCGTTCAGATGAACCCCATCTAAGGGTTCAAGAATGTCCAAAATTAGTCAGAGCAGGAAATTCCAAAACTCGTAAAAAATGTTTTGAGATCAACTCATAAGACCTTATTAGACCCCGAGGAGCTTTGACTAACATTATTTGCACGTACACACGACGATAATTATATCGAGCGATACAATTCCAGTATAAGACGATCTCGCATCTTATAAGCTTATCGTACAAACAGAGGTCAGCTTATACGGACACGTATTCATGCATACGTCGTCGTCTGTACACAAATTTTCCAAGTTGTGTGTGAACAATTTATGAACGGATATGAAAGTTCGTTCAAAATTCTTTCATAATTCGTGTACTTTTTCTTCGGGTTTTCCTTGTACTGTTTTAAGGTCGTGTCCTTCGCAAATCCCCTTATGGTTGTACTTGGAAAGTTTATAGAAATGTGAAACGATATAGTCGAGGAAATAATTATGTGTAATTACAATTAAATTGTCACTATAAACCATACTTATGTTCAGAAATAGATTGTTTGCAAGCTCTGGGATTTTCTTTAGCGTCGATTGTACTTTTAACCTTGGTGTAGTGTCAATTTGCACTTACTGTACAGGACTTATCACTTAGCCTACATCCATTTTCAGGGTCATGCATACAGGTGAAGCATAAAGCATTGTCTTCCTAATTTCGGTCATCTTCCTTGTTGTGATGTCTTTCATACCTGGCTGTTGGTTTTATATCTGTAAAGAAAGTAATAATGACACAACGTCGATTATATCTAAATCTTTGCACATGAAGGTCCAATATACTCGTAGTTTATAACACTATCTATGTTATCAAAGGTTCATAAAAATATAAGTAGAAATAATTTCCTTCGAGTAGATATAAAAATTAAAAATAGAGATAAAAATTTAACGGGCCCGTTAAATTTTTCGCGAATGTGTCAGAAATTCGACGATCGTAAAATTCAAGGATGTCCGAATACATTCATGCAATTACCCACGTGGACTTTGCGTGAAGTTCTAGCTTCTATAGATAAATCATTTCATAATATTCCGCATAACATAACATACGGTGAATCATTAGGTGAAAGCGACCTTCACATTCGCCGGGCGGCCGAACAAACATACAAAAACAAATAATTATAACATTGCCACGTGTGACTCACATTATCTGATCTGATCTGAATATGGTTCCATAGGCACAAGTTTTAATTGGCATAACAATGATATCATTAGAAAAGCATTTACGATGATATGAACTAAATAAATATGTCGTCTTTGTAGATACAGCATTGCATTCCTAGATATTTTGTCTCCTTGTACTACTAGCCTTAAAACGCCGATATAATGATAGATTTTTCTACACATGTCCGTATGTCAAGTACAGTTTTAGATTGGACGTAGGAGTATATAATATGAGAGCGACGGTCTTATTCTGGTTGAATACATAATTTGAAAGGTACTACACCTCCATCTAAAAGTGTGTTTTTATATCACGTCGTACGGGGAAAGTATAACAGTAATAAGTAGCCTTGCTGGTGACTTAGAATAGGGCCGCCCACGACTTCCTGCGGGAGTGGAACCTGCTATATGAGGATTATTAGTAAATGCATTGTTTTTTTGCTAAAATAGAGTTCTACCTCTAAATACCTGCCTATTACTGTCCCACTGCAGGACAAAGGCCTCTTCTCATACAAAGAAGGAACGAGCATTGATCACCACGCTTGCCCAAGATACCCATCTTGGGTTTCTTCACGATGTTTTTCCTTCACCGATGTCGGTAATGTCCAAGATAAAACTCAGAAAGCATATTAGAATCGCAAAACTGATATTGGTACTTGCCCGGGTTTGAAACCACAGCCTCGTGCATGAGAGGCGAGGCGTTAACCACTAGGCCATCAAGACCTGTGTTGAGTATGAGTTCTGCCTCTATGATGAGAATATGAATCTCAAGTTATGACATGAATCCTGATTGTTAATCATGGATATATCAGTGTCCATATGCCTCGAATTTCAGCGTATGAACGTTTTCTTTAATTTTCTCAAAACAAGTGTCTGGTATAGGCAAGAAGCCATGAAATATTGAAATGGTGTTTTAAAATTAGTTGTTGTCCAATTCGTTTTAAATTATAGGGTTAATGCACTTATATTTCTTGAGGTAATTACTTCATCATTGTGTTTACGGCGCAATGTAAATTAGTTCTTGTGTCTGCCATCTACCATCATTATGAGCAGAATTACAGGATCTAGAGTATAGGATCTCATCATGCTTAAACTAATTATTCATAAACATGGAGTTCATATTATGAGCAAGGCGCCTTGTCTGAGATAAAGTAATAGAGCACGCTAACTCGCGAGATGAATTTGCGTATACTTCAATTGACTGTAGTAGGGGACCACTACAGTCAATTGCTGGAATCAACGCCTTATTTTTAGAAATGTAGATAAAAAAATGACAACAAAAAGTATTTTATTATTCCTTTTTTTTCGCTAGCCTAGCCTCCTCTTTTTCCGTTCAAACCTCTCTGACTTGTGCGATCTCTGACCATGTTGGCCCTGCAAACATGATCAGATCGTCACAGCACCTTCGCCGCACGCACACTTTGTACGTTAATCATCTAGTCTTCTACTTCAAAAAGAAGTTAACTGTAGACGAGTCCTTCACTCAAGCCCACTCAGAAAAATATTTGTCATATTCAAACATTTTTGTCGACGCATTCTATCTATATCCTAGACAGAGATGAGCCATTAGTTTTCAAGGAACTCTGTGATCATTGAAGTAGTCTAATAGTCCATGGCACATCCTAGTTTAACAAAGTTTTCACGGGAACATCATGTGTTCGTTTCTCTCGAGTCACGACTAATGCGTCATCTGGACATTTTGATGACGTGCTACCAAAAAATTCGACCAATTTTTTTACCTTTTATTGTCTACCGGGGATTTCAGTTTAGATAGATATCGGTTTAGTTTTCATGGAACGGAACTAAATGGAATAGCTCCATGAAGTTCGTGAATGAAAGTTTTTTGCCTATAATTTACGTCATTGGTTTTTAGGCACAGGGTGTCCCAGTTCGTGAAACCTCGTAAGTATTCGTGATAAAGAGTGACGTCATTGCTAATACGATTTGCAAACTAATGTCTGGTCATGTTTTGCGAAATGTTATTGATAACCTTAACGGATGTGTGATCAGTTCTTGTATACTTTGATACAAAATTCAAGTTGCTTGCTTTATGTTTTTTTGCGTCCGTTGGAAAATCTAATTTGATGACGTTGCAAAGTTCTGATAAATTAATAGGAATTGTATAAGACCATCGACTATGCACAATTTAGACTTAATAAATGCTTTTCCGTATCGTAACATAACATTCATGGTTACAACCGCAGAATTTTCGAAGACAGTTTTTTCACCAAAGTAAAATAGTACCTACTTACCCAGAAACATTAAAACATACTTTTTTATTGAATACCCATTGCATGTGCGTGATATTATGACCTTTTTTTTTTTTGTTTGGGTGGGAAATCATCAGATGACGTCTCCCGCTCTGGGTGGAGCGGGAGGGCGTGTCAGACTCTTACTGACTAAAACCCACCCGTGTTCCTTCTGTTGCCTGTGCAATGCCAGGGGGCCACGGTATCCCTTTCGGACTTTCCCGCAAGCCCGGCAGGCAATGGTCTCATCGGACCCCTTCACTGCGTGATATGACCTTGCGCAATGATATTATATGTAAAAAGAGGTAGATAGGTTATAAACTTTCCGCAAGTGGCACGTCAAAAGTTGGCTAATTAGCCACATTTTCTTCGTTTTGTCTCTTTTTCGCTCCCGATAATTACGACATGCCATCCTACTTCCACGTGTCATATAATAGTGTGACATAGTGCCGTTTTTGAAGATAGAATGTTAGGTAGGTAACCTATCTACGTCTTTTTACTTCTAATATCACTGACCTTGCGGCATTTCTTATAAATTCTCTGTTCATATGTCGTTATCTCGAGAAGTCGATAATATTATATTTGTAGTCAAAATAAAGTACTGATTCTATCGTCACACTTTCTATTTATCGTACCTTACTGACTTGTGTGTCTCATTGCACTTGACCTTTATTTTCCTTCTTGATTGGTTCGATATTTATATAGTTAGTAAATTAAATCCATGTATTCTAATTGTTCTGTTCTATTGTACAACTTTCCATTTTTAAACTTTGCATAGATAAATACAGATGTATTTATTTATATCGGACCATGCACAATTCATTGTACATCAGGGTTCCGTAGTTGGGATGAATTTATCACAAACTTAACTTTGTAGTTGAACAACATGTTCTCCCATACGGAATGTACGGGAAAACATGTTTTAACTTGTAAAGCCTACTTAGCTGTGATAGTTTTATATATAAGACTGCTGTGAATTTTTTCACACATCCAAAGCCAACCATCTAGCTGGTAGGGTGACACACACTTAACTCTAATAAAAGATAGTAATTTAAGGCCCCGAGACCCCACACCATGGGACAAACAAGAAAAAAAATCATCCTTGTTTTACGAGTAGGGGAGGAACCGTAAAAAATATATATTTCATGATTTTATTTTACCACTTTGTCGGCGTGATTAATATGTATACCTATGCCAAATTACAGCTTTGTAGTAGGTACAAAGAGTCTCTGAGCTAGGCCGCGGACAGACAGACAGACGGGCATGGTGAAACTATAAAGGTTCCTTGTTAACTATGGAACCCTAAAAAGGCATCTGTATTTTTCTAGATTCTTAGTAGGGTTTTACTTCTTGTTATTAATACTCTAAAAGGTATATACTTACCTATTTTCTAAATTAACTTTAGATGGTAACGCAATGCTCAGGACCTCCCGGCTCAATGATAACAGCCGCACGGATCGCTCGAAGGTACAGCTACGCTTGTCGTGGGCGGTTCGTATTAAGCTTCGTGCAGACTAGCGCGACGCGACACCGGCTATTGTTATACTGTGAAGTTTTCTTAGAAATTGTGTTGTTCGAGTCGCGTCGCGCCGTCGCGGCGCGCTGGTCTGCACGAGCCTTTATTATAATATATTTATAATATTACATATCGTGCCTCCGTGCCTCGGAAAACACATGAAACCGTTGTTCCCGGCTGTCATTCGTTGACTTTTGACAGTGGTTACGGTAGTCAGAAGCCCAGAAGGTTGACAACCAGTCTTAGGGGTATCGTGTTAGCCAGTAACTGGGTTCTGGAGGTCAGATAGACAGTCGCTCCATGTAAAATACATTGAAGGGCGTCCCCTACATAGTTGAGAAAAGGCTAGGTAGATTGACTGATGGGCAGCGCTAAGGACGTTGACATCTACATTTTTTCATTTTAAATGAACCTGTTGCCATTATACGGTAAAGAACAAAGCTAACGAGCACTGTTCTTTAAAATAACAATATTTAAAGGAACAATGTTTGTTCGTTTTCTGTGCATCGAATATGAGAAGTTTTTCACACAGAGGCAGAATTTGTTATAGGTTTGTGGAAATATATGGGTCATCTTGCTACGAAAGGAAGTGTGCCGGGCAGGTTTCCACATCAGTAGCGACCCTACCTATTTCTAATCAGCACACTACATTAATACTTTTTTTCCTTCACAAAAACGCCCACATCTCCAATTTCCTTTACACATTTCCAACTTAACAATAATACATTTTACCTTCTTTTATAGGTATTTGTAAATATTATGAAGTCTCCGCAAGCATTACGTTTTTCTTAAGAATTTTATCTAAAACAAATATTGATGTAAGTAAATTCAAATTAAGATAATGTATAGGTAAATGTAAAATGTAACACTAGTCATGAAACAATCCGTTTATCTTCTATGGTTACTTATGTACCTATCCACTGAAAATACAGGCATGAAAGAAGATAGTTTTTTGTCATCGGGAATTGGGCTCACCATAAATTATGGCGTTTATGAATGAAACACATGTTGATTTGTTCCGCATGATCTCTATATTACAGTGGTAGTAATAATTAAACTTCGTCTAACGATTGATGATAACGATTGATTGTGTAGATAGCACCAGAAAGTACTTGTTGAAACTTAATTTCTGAGGCTACGGTGGTTAAATTTTGTAGGTATCCAAACAAAGTCCAATAATTCATTTCTAGTCTAAGAGCAGGATAATCTAAAATATATCCAAAAAGGTAAAGCTTATGACGTCAGAAATCCTATACTTAGGAGTGTTAGTAAACAGAGTCGTGTGCCAGACGTTTTTCTGTTTACAATACTATATAAGGCGTTAACTTACTTAGATAACTGTCCGCAATATACGTACCTACATGCGTATGTCTGTATGTGTGTGCAGACAGCGAAAGTAGGTACAGCGGATTCACCTCACGGAACTACAGGTACGTATTTACGTCATATCCGAAGCTCTTGCGTACGCGGCCTTATTTAGTGATGTATTATTCCATAGATACGAGTATTGGTATGTATTATATATTCATAGAAGATAGTGAGGTTCATACTTTTTCAATTATGAATTGGCCTTTGGAATTGGCATTGGCGCCGCGCGCAGGATTCACGATATTGGAATGCAGTTATGAATTAAATGTAATTCGCGAAAGAAAAAGTTTTTATTGCGTGTATACTCATAGAATTCTACAATGTTTGCCAGCTCCGCAAAAAATACAAAAATTCGCGTAGGTACCTAAATTAAATAATTCCTGATATTTGTTTCTAGCTTAGTCATCAAAAACAAACATCAATACATTCTAATTTACCACGCTTTTATGAAATAAGTTGAATGGTATGCGGGTATGCCTCTGCGCAATAGATAAACAGATGCAGATCGGTATGGGCCAATGTTTGCCAAATAGAAAAGCACACACTCATCAACTTGTTTATTTAAAAAATATTATATTTGCAAGTTCACGCGATGACAAATGTTTGACTCGTGCCGTGATCTCTTTAATTTAATATCACTTGTTTGCGTAAAAATGACTCATGCGCATACATTTTTGCCATATTTACAGACCAACGATTCCGAACTCGTGAATCAATAGGATTTTGATCTCGCCACATTTTTGGCAAATATTTGTGATATGATAGGCTGGCATTCCTGACTTATCATAAGTTACTAAAATTGTATCCTTTATGTTCTTACTTCTATTGAAGTAACGTTGTAGATCTATTTTTCCTCGACATGGGACAGTCGTAGAAGGATATAAATTAACTTCAAGATACCTAAGTATTTATATTTTTTTAAATTTTATAATTAGTCTTTTGTAATGTTAAGTCTTAATAGCTAAAAAAGTCAACGCTTTATGCACTTCCGTAAATATGCAACAAAAAACGTAAGTATAAGCGGAATATTTTCCCCCATTACCAAATCAAATAGCTATTCTCATTCAGAAGTTCATTGCTCGATATCGGACGTTAGCGCCTCGATAACAACCGCACTCAAGGTCCTCATTCATTGAGCGATACGTCAAGTTCATTGATGATTTGCGTTAGTGTGAGTATTGTACGTACACGCACACGTTCAATGTACCTGTTGCGTCGAGTACACACGATTGCACGCATGTGTGTGATAGATACGTGTGCGTGCGTCAATTTCTATATTAATTTCTAGCGTTGTTGCCGGTGTGTGCGTGTACGCATGCCTGTTGGTGACAGGACGCTCAACAATAGCCGGAATAGGAAGCGACAACGGCAAAATGGGCGTGCAGACTGGCTCCCCAGACAAGATCCGTAAGCAGGTTCTTGCCACTCGACTCACTTTTTGTTGATTAATTCGTTAATTGAATAAGAACAATGCTAAGTCAAAAAAACGGCTTTACGCATAAAGCACACTGTGCTCTGATTGCTTAAAGAGTTTTAAGTCATCGGAAATCCTGGTTCATAATAGTTCATCACGCGCTCGGGAACTGATTGGATCGAAGACGACAATGATTTGCCTAATGATCGATTGTTTCTGTGTTTTATATTTGCATTGAGTTTAAATTAAATGTATTGCAGGATACATAACTATGTACCTTTCTACTTATGTTTAAGTTTCCGCGATGCAAGTCAACAATTACTTGCTTAGTCTTTTTTTGACCGGTTGTTGATAACCAGAAGCCTAAAAATATCCCAAAAATACGGCAATCACAATTTTAATGATCATTAATCTCCTGCCCTTTTTTATTTTATTTTTATGGTTTGGAATTTATCAAATAACTTCTCCCGCTCTGGGTGGAGCGCGGGCGTCTCAGACTCTTACTGACTAAAGCCCACCCGTGTTCCTTCAGTTGCCTGTACTTGCCAGGGGCCACGGGCTTGGTCCTTATTGGGCGACGAGCTACCCATTGCTCACCGTCCGCAAGCCCGCGCCTACGGTGGCTTAAGCTTCGTGCAGACTAGCGCGACGCGACACCGGCTATTGTTATACAGTGAAGTTTTCATAGAAATTGTATTGTTCGAGTCGTCGCTGGTCTGCATGAGCCTTTACTCTCCTGCCCTTGAGTCCCAATGTATTTGGGGTCAGCGCAACATTTCTTTCCAAATATACAATTTCTTTTTTCTAATATAACATAACATCACGCCTGTATTCCCCAAAGAGTTAAAAGCTGAGGTGTACCTATAGAGCACCCACATTTTGCCAGTTATGTTTGAGTCCAATGTAATAGGGAGCGTGCCTGTGGCCATCAACCGGGCACAAATTCAAACTCCGAGGCGGACTGCTACTGAGAAATCCCAGATGGAATAACCCAATAATACTTTGCCCGACCCAGGAATCGAACCAAAAACCCAGTAGCGTTTGCAACCACTAGACCAACGCGGCAGTCAATCCACTAAGATAATAATAAAACTGTAAATTCGTAAACGTTCCATAGGTAGGTACAATACGTGTGGGTCTATCTGGCAGGCCCCAACGAGATTTATCAACAGGTGATAGGTTTACATAAGGACAGTATTTTGTACCTATAGAAAATAAATAAGATATAATTTGTACCTGGACAGTTTTTGATTAAATGACGTTTCTATAAAGTGTCTTGCTAGCGGGCCCCCTGTGATTATTTTTATTGTTATTATACTTTCAGATCGCCCAGTAGTGCTCGGAGTTAGAAACTATTATGTACCTTACAAACCCAAAATATTGACTTTCTGTGAGCTATACTTTAGAAGATATTCGTTACTTAGACAAACGTCCAGCCAGCGGGCCCCTTTTTTAAATACTACTCTTTTATATCATACAATAGCATTAGGAGCTTGATACTATTATGTACCTTACAAATCCAAAAAAATCAAGTTTCTGTGAGCTATACTTTAGAAGATATTCGTTACTTAGACAAACGTCCAGCCAGCGGGCCCCTTTTTTAAATACTACTCTTTTATATCATACAATAGCATTAGGAGCTTGATACTATTATGTACCTTACAAATCCAAAAATTTCGACTTTCTGTGAGCTAACCTTTCGAAGATATTCATTACCTACTTAGACAAATGTCCAACCAGCGGGCCCCTTTTTTAAATACTACTCTTAAGTCTAAAACTTCACAAGTACCCTCGTAAATTGTTTATAAGTTGCCAACAAAATGAACACAAACTAGACACATTTATGTTATTATACTTACTATAAAGTATTTATTACATTACAGCAAATTAATACTTATTTTGTCCTTTTCCTGTAAAAAAATCCGCAAACATACAAATTATTTAGTAATGCAATGTACGTAGGCAAACGCAAATTTAACTAGGTCCGTTTTGGTTGAATACTTATTATTATTTTATTTTTTTTATGTTCACGAATTTACATATTTTGTCAAATAACAATTTACTCACCAAACTAAATAGTTTGTTGGCAAGAAGCGCCTGTTTTTAGTCATACATATTAACAAGTAATGAACAGATAACCATAAAACAAAACTAACAAATAAGTAGGTACCTAACGAATAACTGTAACCTATAAGACGTGAATTTATATAACGAATATCTTCTAAAGTATAGCTCACAGAAAGTCGAAATTTTGGATATGTAAGGTACATAATAGTATCAAGATCCTTATTCTATTGTATGATATAAAAGAGTAGTATTTAAAAAAGGGGCCCGCTGGCTGGACGTTTGTCTAAGTAACGAATATCTTCTAAAGTATAGCTCACAGAAAGTCGAAATTTTTGGATATGTAAGGTACATAATAGTATCAAGCTCCTAATGCTATTGTATGACATAAAAGAGTAGTATTTAAAAAGGGGCCCGCTGGCTGGTCGTTTGCCTAATTAACGAATATCTTCTAAAGTATAAGCTCACAGAAAGTCGAAATTTTGGGTTTGTAAGGTACATAATAGTTTCTAACTCCGAGCACTACTGGGCGATCTGAAAGTATAATAACAATAAAAATAATCATAAGGGGCCCGCTAGCAAGACACTTCATAGAAACGTCATTTAATCAAAAACGGTCCAGGTACAAATTATATCTTATTTATTTTCTATAGGTACAAAATAATGTCCTTATGTAATCCTATCACCTGTTGATAAATCTCGTTGGGGCCTGCCAGATAGACCCACACGTACAATACTCTACTGTCCCGTACCTACGTCCGGCAGGGCTAACATGACAAGCACGAGAAAGCTCTCTATCTCGTTTTGTCGAAATTTGTCTACAATTCTGACGTCATTCTAATCCCTAACATGACCGTAAACGACGAGATATCTCGAAAAAGGCACTTTGACACTTCTATCTCGCGACGAGAAACCGATGTTGCAAGTTATTAAAAACAAATTATTTTTTTGATAGCAACATCGGCTTGAGATTCCGTTTCATTCATTCAATGTTGCCAATTTTCTTTTCACAAATGCCTCTAAACTAGACTAAAAATCACCAAAATTTTGATTATTCCTGTCAACCGCCGATTTTCCATTCTGAAATAGACTAAAGTGACACAACTTAACTATATTTTAGTTTGACTGCACTGAGCTATTAATTTAGTGAAAATGGCAATTTTGCTATTCAGAATTTTACGTTCTTCACCTAAAATGTTGATTGTCTAAGTATTTAATCGCGATAAAAAAATGAACTAAAATTCACACCAACACCTCGAAGGTGCAAAAACAATACTGTCTTTTTTTTCTTTTCTCTTGCTTTTATCTCGAAAACGGTGTGTCCTATCGCAAAAATAATGAAAATTTCGACCCCCTTTATGAAACCCATAAACCCCTAACACTCAACATGTAGGTAATATTTTTTCATATTTTCCATACAAAAAACGAAAAATTCCATATAAAACACGTCGTTTCAATATAAATAGTAGTTTAAAACTAAGTATTTTCATTATTAATATATTGTAAAATAAAATGATGACTTAAATAAGTACAATTATGAAACTGCCATGTTATTTAGGAGTTTTTTTTTTGTATCATATTTTTGTCTACTCTTCTCGTCGTCAAAATCGACGACGAGTAAATACGACTAAATGATAGAAAAATCGGAGATTATCTCGTGTTGAATTGTCAAAAATCGAGATAACTAAGGTGCCATGTTAGGGTTTGTCGAGTAAACATCAATTTTGACAGAAGGAGTCGACTATTTTGTATGGACGCGCTGTCAGAAAACGAGAAAGTGACCGAAATAGACAAAAATTACTCACGCGAGAGCGAGTAATTGTCGCGTGTGTCATGTTAGGCCTGCGGGAAACAAAACGAGGTGATAAGTACTGGCACCGTCATACTGCCGACAAAGCCGGTCACTGCACAATTTTGATTGGATAATAAATTGACACATTATAATATAACAAAACAATTGACACTCGTAATAATTTGTAGTATTTACTGACTGTCTCTGTAGTTCCGTTTGTCGAAACTTGGAACTTAAAAAGTACACTTTGTAAACAAGCATATTACAAATTAGAGGATAATATCCAAGATAAAAATGCTTGGAAACATGCTGGTCCTGCTCCATAGGACAATTCTGAATCTAGACAAAATCGAACTGGTTGCTAATTTAATTGTATTTTTTTTTTTTACATTTTTTTTTTTTTGTTATTACTCGAACTCACACACTGACTTATTATTAGTATTAATTATTATAATGTTAGAAATATAGTATAATTTTACAATGTTTGTAAGTATGTGAGCACCATGCATCTATCACATAATTAATTTATGTCATTCCTTCATTTTTCATTCTTTTTACCTATCGTGGTATAGTAATCTTATTCTAGGTTTATTGACTTCACATATAATTATACAATTAGTGTATGTATACAAGCTATAATGATTTTTTTAAAAGAGTAACGGTGGAGTTTCTTGCCCATTCTTCTCCATACGAAAACTACCTTTTGGAACGGGCGACTAGAATCAGTTATTTATTATTTTTTGTAAAGTTTGACGTTCAAAAGTGCCTTTTTTGTGCCTAATTGAAATAAATTATTTGACTTTGACTTGGAAGCTGGCCAGGATTTTTTTCGTCAGATTTTACAGATTTTACTTTCTAAAAAGTTCACTTTCTGGTTGATAGTAGTTAAATCGTTATAACGCCCATCAAGGTATCGTAGAAGCTTAAACTATAATTAAAATTGAAATCCTTTATTTCACAGCAAACAAACATGAGTTGTACAATAACATGTAATTGTTTATTTAGGTAAAAAATTTAATCAACTATCATTATGTCTGGCACCAAATATTTTTTGAAATTAAAACTGAGACTGACGTAAATCTATAAAGATAGCACCGTGCCATCGGTACCTACATAGGAGTCATTGCCCATTGGACCCATCTGGCTGTTAATGAAAAACAGATCACTTTGTTTACTACCTATTCAAGTCACACGTATTTAGCGTGCACATGTTATTCTTCCCATTACTACCACAATCGAGAGGACTTCGCTCCGAGATAATGACAATAGTCCAATGTAGGGATGTAACGTAGGTCGTCTTAGGGAAGGAGGAGGCGAAGACGGAGCTGCAGAGATTATCTCCGTGGAAGGGAAGGTTATTGGAGGAAGAGGTGGAAAATAAACAATTGTTTTTTTTTAAATTAAAATTAGATGGTGCAAACTACGGTGCAAACTATTTATTTATTATTTATTGAATACTTCAAGCACAGAGGCGGACTAAATGCCATAGGCATTTTCTACCAGTCAAACTTTGGGTGATGCAGAGACAAACAGTGATAGGTGCAATTACGAGAAATAGAATATAAAAAAAATATAAAGATAAACGATTGTTTCGGTTCTTGTGAAATATAGTTAGGTATCTAACTACAACACAACATATTACATATTTGACAACTTATTTGAATCCGATATTTTTTATTAGAACTCCGCTAAAAACTGCGGAGGCGGATACGGATCCGGAGGTACGATTTCTTGTGGAAGTTCTGCATTTTCGAAGATGGAGGCAAGGTTCCGTTACCAGTCTAGTCCATACTAGAGATCATCACGAACTATAATATTTTAGTTTAGTCCATACCAAAGATATCATCTTTTCTCGTAACTTCACGAACTATAAGCTAAAAGCTTATACCATTGTGATATTATATCAGAACGATATTCAAGCTATAGCTATTAAGATGTTTTATAATCCATGCATTAGAACTAAAAGCTTGAACATGCATTTCAAAGTTTGGCTAATGTACTTATATTTAATGCTGCTTATGTGTTGGTCATTGTCGACTCCACTATTTATATCTCAGACAATAAGGACAAAAAAATAATTGGCACCTACTTATTTATAATTATAACCTACCTAAGCTTTTTTTTATTTTTTGCCAGTACTTCACAAGTATCTATTTATGTCGTATGTATTAGAATCAATACGATATATTATTTTTTGCACCTTAAATATGTAAAAACTGTATTTTTTTACTTTTTTCTTTCATGGCTCGTAGTAACAATTATTTGTTATGACCTTCTCTTGTTCGTCATGATCGTGTCTGCAATATGACAGGTTGTAATTTCGATATTACTGACCAATACTACAAGAACCCCAGCGTGCATAATTGTCGAAATTTATGCGACCTTACTACGTAACCACATAAGGGTTATTATCACAAAATTCCTATGACGAAGGCAATTTGGCCGAAGGTCAGAATATAGTGGTTGTATGTTCAAAAAGATCTAGGTCACGAAAACCATTGCTTGCAGCCCCCAGGCCTAAACATCGGACCTAAATACTAAATTATCGTCAAATGCAGACTAATCATTAGTTGAGGATGCAAAAAATTATTTAAAATATAAAATTGACTGTAGATTTTTAAATGCGGCACTGTCTTTTGTAGTCATGAGTATTTTGTTTAATATTTTTGTTCTTATTTTCAGGTTGGACGGGGCAGCTTCTAAGGCGCCGTAATCTAAGGTAAGAAGTTATTTTGAGATATTTTTTATTTTTGTCTGCAAGCTCAAAGCTTGAGGTTTAAGAGTCAACTTGCTCATTTATATTTTAAAAGATTTATCATAATCCCTGTCTGGTGTCTGTATTACCGAAATATGTTGGTAGGTATTGCTCGCACTCTCCCCACAAAACGCCCTCAGAAAAATCAATGCGTGTAGTTCAAAGTATAAAAACTAAATGAATAATTGGATAGTTAATCTAGGATTTTTTTTTTAGAACTTCTTTATAAAGACAAAACACAAAGAAAATTTGAAAACTATGGGGAAACCTTTGCCCAGCAGTGGGACAAATTACTTAATCAATAAAAGAAAAAACAAACCTTTCATATTTGTATAAAAATGCACGGTAATGTTAAGAAAACATATCAGCTCTACAAGCTACAACCTCTTTGTTCTTTGTTTATATTCATTCTTAATTTAATTGTTTAGCGGCCAACCAGTCTGTCTATGGGCATTAATCAATTTGACAGAACACGCTGACTTTAATTGCGTTCACATCACTTTATGTAAATGTGAAATTTCGAATTTGATTTTTTAATATTTTTCGTGAATCTATTTTTGAAGAAATTGTTTATTTATGTGAGGTCATGGTAAAATATCATGTGTTATAAATTGTCATCGGAAACAGTGGACTTTGGATCTTTGGTTAGGTGTGCCGGGGAGATCGTTCTGTTGTCATCATGTTGAACGAATGGTTTCAGCGAAGAATAAAAGAAGTTTACATAGAGAATTGTCAGGTATTTTCATGATTTTATTAATTAAGTTTATAACTGGGGATTAATTCATCGTTTTCAAAGAGAAGTGGAAAACAAAGATAATATTGCCAAATTCCCAATTACAGTAAATTACTTATGAAAATGGAATGAAATTAGTTTAGTTTCATGAGTCAGTAAGAGTGCAAACACACTGGGATGCCATGGCGACGTCGCTGGCTGCTTAGCCATGGCTACCACCTCATTGGTCTACGGTAGGTAGTCAGCTACCTACCGTAGGCAAATGAGGTTGCCAAATAAGTAGCCAGTAACACGTGGACGTCCGTGCTGGTGATCAGTTGGCCACTGAGTGAGGGAGGCGTAACTTACTTGTATCAAAATTTGGCATCTTGGCTACGCGTCGCCAGGTCGCCAGAGTATCTAGTCTTCACGTAGGGTCCGTTTGGTCGTGGCGACGCTTCCAAATATACTTCTTATACGCTTGAAAAAAGACCGTAGCCAAGTGAGTTAACTGTCATACATATCAATTCGATTTTTTTGGATACCTAGTCGGCGACGTCGCCATGGCGTTAGCGCTCTTACTGTAATGTTTTTGCTACTTGGCGTTATCCGACAAGTATTCCAGAATGTTGTTATTATTTAATTATCCGTGAGTGAACCGTATTATTGGTACAACAATTTGTCTATTTATTGCATTTAATAGTCAGAATTTTCATTGAAACTGACCTTTTAGCATACAATATCACAATACCTAGGATCTATGCTATGATCGGTCAATAACACGTATATATACGAGATATTGTGTTTCACAAAATTACTTGATTAAAGGCAAAAATAAGTAATTGATAAAAAAAAATAGGTATGAACAGCAGCATACTATAGGACAATCCGGAAACTCGTTTAAAACTAAATCCTGAAAATTCCACAGTCAATCAAATCACTTGACATGAATTGAACAGGCGTTCCATAATCATATTCAACTATTGTTTTAACAATTATTGGTTTTAGAAATTTATTTCGCTCAAAAAGAATACAATTATTCACTTCTATGAGGAAAAACATAATAATTTAGATATGCGACGGTTTCGCTTGGTATAAACTAAAATTAAGTTAGGAAAACGGTAGAAACTTACAATTTAAACATTATTCAGGTGGTGTTTTAATAGTCTTTTGAAAGTTGGAAGTGATTTTGATTCCTTAATTATTTTATATATAGAGTTATAGAGTTCAGCTCCCTCATATACTATAGTCTTTCTACCGTAGTTTGTCCTAGGTGCTCTTAAAATTATATGGCTAGCCTGCCTCGTCATGCGCTTTTGAATTTGCATTCTTTTTGTAAATGTTATTTGTGATGTAGGTAATTATCTGCAATTTTATTAATTTATGAGCAGTGATATTATTATCATCTTACTTATTTTAAACATGAATTTCTAGAACACAACATCCAACAGGTAAATCCTCTATAAAACTTGGACACAATTTTTCCAAGACATTTAATTGAGTACTAATTAATATTAACATCACAATTCAGTGCTTCAGCCGGACAGCCGGGTATTTTCCCGTGTGGTACCGTTACAGTAATGACACCACACATGTCGACAAGCGACGGCAACCGATGGGTATTTTCACACAGCTCCGCCATCCAACGACATAGACTATGGCGGTGACAGAGGCTACAAAATATATTTTTAAGACGCAGATATATGCCAGTGACCTTGAATGGTTAGCTTGCGTGTACTGAGCTCACGCAATGAGTCGGACGTCCAACCAGTAATAGGACTCGCCCATCAAGAAGCGCTGTCCCAAATAAGACGCTTTAATACTTTATTATAGGTACATAAAAGAAAAGGTATTTTAATAAAAACACGTATACAAAAAGACACACACACACAAACTGACATAATTTTAAAAATTAATTACTTACCATGTAATATAAACATAATCTTAAATATTCATATATTAAGTTATTAAGAAAATGCTCTAAATGAACATATATTTTTTCAAACCATCAAACACTACTCGTTTAGACGTGATCTTCAGTATAAAATCATTAAAAGTCTGTTATCGCCGCCTTAATTGATTCAACCGTGCTATTATCAGTGTGGAACGAAACTGCCTCACTTGGCGTTATGCAGACGAGGCTTCTTTTCAGCGATGGGTTCATAGATATGCGAAAATCTTTTGTTTCTTTCAGGTTCATTTACGACTACGGTTTTTCCTACATTGTAAAGTGTTGAAGTTTCTTCATTTACCGTCGTTTCCAAATGCCAAGCTACCCATTTCTCGGTTAAATAAAACGTTCTCTTTCTCTCTCTCTATCTCTCTCGCTCTCTCTCTCATTAACCAGTATTGGTTTCAAACATGATCGATAGTAGGTATACCTATGTGATAAAAGCACATAGGTAGTAATAGAACATAAAATTTTATACTGGCCACCTACTGAGGCCAACTTGTAGCGGTTACACCGCCACACCCTCAGCCTCATCAACAACCTTGGCACAGCACCTGCACTTTCGGCCGGTCTCACAAGCAGAGCTATTTCTACCCTCTCCTGGTCGACGCTAGCAGTCAGCCACAACCCGGCGCTATACCACATCCGACTCACTGAATCGTGACGCAGCGCCACCCCGACTCACTGGGAAATCACCGCAGACAGTTCCGACTCGCCGCGAATTATGCGACGCCCGGTTCCGACTCACTGGAACCTCCACTGGTACTGTGAAGCATCGCAAGATACAAGACTCATCCCACTATCGAGCTCCGGTCTCCGGAGGGGAGTGATGTAGCGGTTACACCGCCACATCGAACTACGCATCAAAGACATGACGTCACACAAATCCTGCATCGCGCAATTAGAGTTTACCGCGCGATCGACATATATGAGACTATCCGACATCAACAGTTGGGCAGTCGGCCCAACACCCGTCTGGTCGGAGGATCCTCCCTTTACTATGGTGGATGAGTGAACTTTACACCCTGTTCCTCATACCCCTAAAAACTCATCTAAATAGTACCATCGACTCGAAAAAAAAGACGAGAAAACTTCATGCAAATTTTCCTGACCTTTGCCTAAATTAGTACCTTTGCATTTTTTTAATAAACATTTGACTTTTTCTCACTATATGCATAACATGATTATTAAGTTAGTTTTCAAAAGCTTCCCAAGCGTCTAAACGATGATTAAGCTGTTCAACTCCATTAGTATCTCACTAAAGAATTTATTAATAAACTAATTTATTTATATCCCGAATCTTCATCTAACAATGGTCAATAAAGCAACGTACATACTTATTGACTATTCTGCTCCTATGAATATTAATATTAAGTGCACATTTCCTCGAATACTGGCTAGAAACGGAACTCGGTTTGTTTGCTTAGGCTTAAAAATTAGGTGATTTGCATCATGTTTTCCGCTTGGAGGATGAAACGACGTTTTTGTTCAACAGTTTCCTGTATCAACGATGTCGGTAAATTATGTGATAAATCGTACAAATTAGGTGTTATTGTTATGGCAAACATTCTCAAAAAACTTTTAGTTAATTTATAAAACACAAGTGAAATAAAAATATAGTTAATTATTTTTGGGCAAGTAATTATTCCTACTTAATCGTTGAATATACGATGTATTGATCCAAAAAACTTCAGAATTAGGTAAAATAATACAATCCATTCTCTCTGTCGCTTAACTTATCTATAAATAACAGCAAAAAGAGGATCATTTCCCACTCCAGTTTTTACTACCATAATGACATTCGATTTTAATTGTGCAGCTAATTACGACATAATTTGACGATGGCAAAGTAATGTTTTAATTGTACACCCTTCTCTTTATATTTCTTGCCAATTAGGATTTAATTATTATATCATCTGTGCCTATACAGTTAGGAAACTTGTTGAGTTATCATTTTGATAGTTTTACAAAGTTATAGAAATGGCGTGATGATGGTAGTATGGCGCTTATCTATATCCATCGCGTGCATCCCGGGAACAAAGGTTCCCGAACGGGCATTGTTTTCGCACAGTTCAAAATTTTAAATTCAAAAATGGAAGGCAAAAAGAGCGGAGAGGGGCCAACCGCCGCGGCGTGCCCACCCAGTCGGTCGGCGGTACCGGCTTGCTACATCGCTCCACCGCGGTCGTTGGCGAATACCGCCAATTCCTCCGCCATTCCTCTCCCTAGCCCAGAAGGCTTATAATCACCGCCGACCCCTTTTCAATCTAGACCTTACACCCCCAGCTTTTGAACCCAAATTCCTTTGCGCACATCTCAGCTAATTTTCCGACAGAGATAATGATTAAATTGTTTCGGTATGTCAAATCAAACGAAATTATGCTGTTATATCTTGTTTAATAGCGGTACGCTTGTGTTTGTGTCATACATACCTAAGTGAATACCCCCAAGTGAGATTTCTCCTTTAGTGGATTCTTTAAAAATATTTTCTTCTACTGCAGAAGATACACGGGAATTTTCATTTTTGTTCCTACTCTAAAACGGTACTGTAAATATTTGTTAAGAGACCCGCAAAAGCACGAAACAAAGCCGAGAGTAATTGAGGCTGAAATAACACAATATGTTTCAATTAAAGCTACACTTTATAAACTTGAGGCTCATTTACACCGATCAGTTTAATTTTATTTTGAATGCAATTTTTTTCTGAATCAAAATCAAGTCATCAATTGAAACTAGGCTAAGGTGATTAACACACGGCACCGCGCACCGCCGCGGTAGGCGGTGAAGCGGATCTCATGTCGCATTGGCCTCTAAAAAATCCGTAGATGCCTAACACACGTACACCGCCCGACCGCGCGGTCGAGCGGTGCTCGTTTCTACCGCAAACTGCTCCTACCGCGCGGTCGAGCGGTGCCGTGTGTTAATCGCCTAAGAATCAGCACTTTTTAACGTCAAATTTGAACGTCAAAATTACATAAGTCAGTTCCCTCAAATCGCCCGCCCTTCGCCACTTCCTAGTGCTTTAACTGGGAAGAAGTGGCTCAACAAACTCTCGCGCAGCATAGCTCTCTGTTAAGTAATCAAGTTAAATTAAATAACGATATAATAGTTAAATAGCTTGATGCAAGTGTAACTGTGTTTTTAGGCTGAGTTTCGATGATGATACTTTAAATATTGCTCCCTGTAAAGGCCTCCATCATCAGACATGCGCGACGCGATGAAAACTTCATGTAAATTGTTCTACCAGAATCACATCGTACCTTTTTGTCACGCTTGTCTGCGGCAGCCTTAAATGTGCCTTTAATAAAATCATGATAAAATCTACTAGAGTAGGTATTCCTCGAACAGTGAACGTCGCGTCTTGTTAAAATGATTTACAGCTGGGCTATTAAATCGTTATATTATCATGTCATATTAGTACCTATACTTTGCATCACACTACCACAGTATGATAAAGTAACAGTACTATGTCTTGGCAGTGGCAGTGAAATAATTACCTACGGTCGCTCGGTAGATAAAACTTCCGCACTTGAGACTGTTACGTAGGTACTGATATACACTGAGATTTCGAAGCGCGACGTTTTGGCAGTTTTCTATGAAGACATAATGCTGTTACTCATTTATACTGTGACACTACGCTATTTCCTATACGACGTAGGTAGTTTTCTGTGTCATTGGGTGAACAGCACATCAAGGTCGCCCAAAAGAATACGTGACGCTGGGAAGGTTCGCCATATTTTGATTCATTCGCGGTCCAAATTATAGATCTTTGACCCAAGAGTTCATTAAACTTATTAGTTTAAGAAATGTGACAAATGTCGAAGGCAGTTAGTTATCAACGCGTGTGGCTGTCTTTTTATCTTATTTGCTTAATTTAATGCAAAATAATTGTTTTTTTTTCCTGGACTAAACTTATAATCGATAGGAAGTTGTTAGATGTTTTAAAAATATACTTATACTTTAATAATAGTCACGAAAACAAATTCGACAGACGATTTTTTATGTAAGATCGTATCTACATCAAATCAAATCAAAAAGATTTATTTGATAGAATACGGTACAATATTATGCTACAGTAATTTTGGTTTCAGCATATCCTGCCATGATATGGCGTGCAAATACGTTTCATGTCAATTACAAAGTCATTATGATTATTAAAAATTTACATTAGGTATAGGTTCCATCAACTTATCCTGAACTGATCCTTAAAATAAAAACCAGCCTATTACTGTCCCACTAGCAGGGCAAAGGCCTCTTCTCATACAAAGAAGGCACGAGTATTGATCACCATGCTTGCTCAAGACGGGTTGGTGATTTCAGACTTATATTAACTGTAAGTCCAGCCTAGGTTTCTTCACGTTGTTTTTCCTTCACCAATGTCAGTAATGTCCAAGATAAACCCAGAAAGTACATTGAATTGAAAAAGTCACATTGGTACTTGCCCGGATTCGGACACACAACCTCCTGCATGAGAGACGAGGCCTTAACCGCTGGGCCATCACGACTAATGAATAATAAATAATAATGAATGTTCCCTAATGGTGTAATAATTTTTATATAGTAAAAGTTTAAAAGGATTTTTTTTTTACTGGTAAATTTTTAAGCGAATTTGTTAAATGGTTATATATTTAATAGACATACAGTAGACATTTCTCAATAGGGGAGTACCTATTTAATATACTAGCTGTCCGCCCCGGCTTTGCACGGGTAGCACTAAGTACTTTCTACGGCGCACCTACCTACCTACCTTACCTACCCACCCCACCTACCTACCTACCTACCCTACCTACCCTACCTACCCTACCTACCCTACCTACCCTACCTACCCTACCTACCCTACCTACCCTACCTACCCTACCTACCCTACCTACCCTACCTACCCTACCTACCCTACCTACCCTACCTACCCTACCTACCCTACCTACCCTACCTACCCTACCTACCCTACCTACCCTACCTACCCTACCTACCCTACCTACCCTACCTACCCTACCTACCCTACCTACCCTACCTACCCTACCTACCCTACCTACCCTACCTACCCTACCTACCCTACCTACCCTACCTACCCTACCTACCCTACCTACCCTACCTACCCTACCTACCCTACCTACCCTACCTACCCTACCTACCCTACCCTACCCTACCTCCTTATCTACCCTACCTACATAACTACCCTACCTACATACCTATCCTACCGGGATAAAAAGTATCCTATGTCCGTCTCCTGGTTCTAAGCTTCCTCCCCACCAATGTTCAGCCGAATCGGTTCAGCCATAATAGTGTAACTAACACGACTTTCTTTAATATACATATATAGATATCAATATTTCGTTACTAAAATGAATGAATCGTTCAATTGGAGATGAAAATTAATTATTAATTAGCAATTAATAGGAAAGGCAAACGCTCGTACATCGCTGTAATAATGTAAAGTTAGTAATGACTATTGCATTTTGAATAGTTCCATGTATAATAAGAACGTAACAACGTTTACTTCATACCCACGACCGTGACGTTTTCTAAGATCGCGAGGCAGGGAAACACCAGACCTATATCCTGCATTATCATAAGAAGGTGACTAATATCTCTTCACATTAAAACTTTTAAAGACACGACCTCTATATTGAGCAATCCCCAGCTTCCATTTTGACGTCACTATTAGCAATAGTGTCAATATAGACAAACTTTGTTAACATTGCCGAGTTCGTTATACATTGCTACTTGAGAATTAAAATTCAGAACAAAAACCGAATCATCCGCGCAATGTGTTCGTAGGAGGTCGCTAATCTCATTGTATTGGATTGCGCCGATACGTGACACACCGGGCGTAGTAACAGGTTATGTTATAATAGTTCATTGAGATGCGGATTCCGGCCGCTGAGTCATTTACTTGACCTCATATCGATATTTATTTATTTTCACCTCGGAATTATTGCAATTGATTGTGTTGCCTGTCTTTTCCTAATAAATAGTTTGATTCTTTGTGATTGTATTAATTTTTCTAAATAAAATTATGTTTATGAAAAAAAGGAGAGCCTGTTATTGTTAATCTGGACGTCGAAGTTAAGAAATCTGAAATTATTTTAACATTATCTTTCAATTACATCTACTTTAGGAGATCAAGAAACATAGATCATCAGATTTGTTTTTTAAAAGATTCATACCAATAAACTAAATCTATATAATTCCTACAAAATTAGTGCGTAAACGTAAATCATAACACAATAAAGCAAAGCACAATAATCAAGCTAATCCGGTTTGAGTTATAGCCGTTTCAATAATCGAATAACGTGAGTACTACGAGCGAGCAAGTTGTAACACAATGTTTGTGGATTGGCATCCGTCCCAATTTAATTCAAATTTCCTTAATCCGTGTTGCTTTGATTTCATAATTTCATTATCACGGTCACCTCTCAAGTTACACCACGTCGTGAAATAATAGTGTGAAAGCAATTTTTATTTACCAATTTTTTTTATCGTAACTGTAAGATGGGAAATTTTTAAGAGTCATCAATAGTCACCATCATTTCTACGGTTGTCGCAACCTATGAGATCTGATGCAAAAGCGTGATTTTTTGTGAGTAGGATGCCTGGCGTGCCCAAAAACCTTGAAATTGCCGCTCAACCTTAACCATGACATCTATTGCCGCATGTCGTAACAAGTTGGACATCTTAACTTGTGTTACATTTTTTTCTTTCGTGTCTAAAACCGGAAAAGGGGGCGTATTGTTGACGACCTATTTATCAAATACAAACATCCCATGATACGTCTATTCACGCCGTTACAAACCGAAATTTCACGGCTCTCCTCTGTTGCAAGTTTAATTGTGTTGCGTACGAACTACACTCATTGTGCGCGCGTCTTTACAGAGCCGCCGCGCACGCTAAACAATGTCACAATTGTGAAATTTTAAGGCAGTCGCACGCTATTTTTTGTCAGTTTAGGACCTCCTCAGAGCGGTCCGAGATCTACTACCGTTAAGATGAAAACAAAACTTTAAGATGGCACCTTTTAAATGGGTCTAAGTTGACAATACAATTTATTGCGTCATATATAACGTAGTGAAAGTTGTACGAGTTATTGTCTCTATTGGCTCGTTAACGGTAAAATAAAACGATTCGGCAACGGGACAAAGGTTTCGTCCTTGTACAGAAGTCGGCTATTTTACAAGCCAATAAACAGTTTGCGAAATTTTAATGGCCGTTTTATGGACTTTATATTTAAGGAACGCAATGGAACGCGTTTGAAATTTCACGGGTCGTCCTCGCTATAATAAGTTATTTTTCCAGGCGTATTTTTATAATGTAGATATTATGCTTATCTTTTGCATCTTAATCTGTATTAAATTCATATTGGGATTTTTTTTATTACTAACATAGTAGTAAGTTTATTTTATTGTAATTGTATCTAACACTATAAATGAGTCTCATGATTACTCCGAATAAAGAAATTATTATTATTAAAACAAAAACACAACTTCAAACATAATCTGTTAGAACATTTCAATTACAATGACCACCAAGAATCCGCATCAGCTTCTTAAACACCTCAATAACATAGATGACAACCAATAATCAGACAGTTTCCCTTCAAACAAGTCATCTTTTGTGCTAGTTTTGCTTGAAATCCTGTCACAGCAGGCAATTCCATCCGTCACCTTTACAAATACATTCATATTGTTCTTCGTCACTTGAAGCTTTTTGCATATTCTATGCCCAAATTGAGTCATCAACCGGCACATTACAATTGCAGATAGCGACTTATGGAAGCAAAATAGCTTCAAAACACTATCTAATAGCCACTTTTCAAATCAATTAGGTAATGATAAACATTAAGAGACATCTTAGGGTAATTCCAAACTATAAACTCTAGAAGCAAGTAGAAATTGAAAGCCCGAAACTTCACTTAAGTAAAAAAAATCACATGTTTTACTTGAGTGACTTCAATTTGAATACTTTTGCATATATTTGAATGTATACGAGAATATATCGCAGTCATCTGGTTGAATCTGCTATTTGATTGAATATCTAGCGCGTTCATTAAATTCCGGCATCCAATTAAATAGCTGAAAGACAACTAGCCAAGTCATTGAGCACAACGTTTAACCAGATGGCTGAATGTCGTGTAGTCATTTAGTTAAACTGGGTGAAATAGGTTGGAACTATGAGCAACCGCGCGCGAGCCGAGCGAGCGTAGCGAGCGGTGCCGCTATAGCGGCCGGCAAGCGCTATTTCCAAGTTGCTTGCAGAATTTTTTTCACCATTTGAATTACTTGGGCTGAGTCTTGATCAGTCATCTTCAAAGTAAAGTCAGCCGTTTAAATACGCCAAATTGTAAAACGTTGAATGATAGTAATTCAATTAACTATCGGCCTAGGCATCCAATTGGAAGCCAGCTTTTAATGAACGGCCTAAGCGTCCAATTAGCTGGCTAATTTAACCAGATGAGTGCGACATATACAGATTTCAAAGCAGTTTTTGCATATAGGTTAGCCAATGCATCTCAATAAAACAAAAAACTTTGGTGATTTTAGTAAGAGACAGAGTCGATTTTTACATTTTGTAATACAATTTTAATTTGATTTGAGCTTTTTAAATATACCGGAATAGTTAAACAAAGGTCATTGCGAATTTGTATAGTTGTAAATTAAAACATTATTTAGGAGTGTGAGTTTCTGTATTTTTCGAGAAGTTAGAATATTTGCTACGCAGACATCTACGGCGTCCTTTACTTTCGTAGCAAATAAGCTACGAATTTTTACGACACAGAATGACGTAGTATGTAAATGTTATTGTTTATTTTTGGAAGACTTATTTCCACATTGCTTAAAATAATGGGTTTTACGTCTAGTATATTAATTAGAAATAATTAATTTCGTATAATATTCATTTCATAATAATATGCAATGTAAATCAAATAATAGTGTGTGACCGCTGCTGCAGGTGACATATTTGTACGTTATTTTTATGTTCATAACACAATTAGCTACTAATAGGATAAATGTCAAGCAATTATGTTTCATTAAGTGATTACAGAACTGTAGGTAGATAATTTATGAGAACTTTTTCCTGCATTTTCCCTTGGTTTTCAAAGGCTTTTTTAGAGGCGATGTATTCCCGAAAAATATTCCCAGTAAAATATTTGTGATTCAAAATAGACTAAAGTTTTTAACATTGGCTTCTTTAACAACAATCGACGTACCTATGTTGCTGAAAGAAACGTCAAGAAACCCTTATCTTTTCTAGTCGTAGTTTTTCATGAAGTCCCCAAGACAGTTGGCCTCATTAATCAATGGGGAATACCCATATACAGGAGCGGATTAGTAACACGTATGACATAACAACTCTTTATCAGTATTGTGTAAACGTAACTGATATCTCAAATTCTCATAACTTAAGTACGTAACTAATGCGTCAGTATACTGTGATGTAGTTTAGTTTTCCGTAATCGTGTGTTATTCTCGTTAAGCATCTTAAAATAGCTTTGCCTATAACTCAGAATAAATGTACCGTCCAGATGACAATACTTTTGCACGGTCATACGAGTTTGGTTCATAGTAACGCTGTTACGTATTGAGTGACAAACAAAATTCACTTGGGATGAGGTGGGTCCCGTAACACGTATGCAAAAGAGATTGGAACTAAGCTGGACTTTGTTATACAGGTTACTGGATATACAGGTTGCTTTACCTCATAGGTATGTGAAAAACTAATTCAAGAAAATAACACGTGTCATATTTCTCTGAATATTTCAGACCAATTTTATGAATGAATTATAATATTCTGTTTAATAAAGTATTCCCTTACAAGCTTATTGTAAAAGACAAAATCATAATGAGGAAAATTAAAATGTGGGTCAATTCAGTTGGTTAACATTTTACAGAAAAGGAACATAGTCGGAAAAATATTACCGATTATAAATTTTCCTTGATGACTTTGAAAGGATAATAAGTTTTTATTAAGTATGTAAATAAATCTATAATAGATACCTACAAGTTAATAGCATCAATTATTCTATAATAGGTGTTAATGACTCAACCCGCTAACTTGATTTTAAACCTTGGCTTAGGCTATCGAGTGCATTCCACTTAGATATGAGTGGTTTCCGGAATATTTACAAATCAAATATTACAGGTAAAAGTATATTGACGAATATTTTCTAAGAACGGTCTTACAGTTGATGTAGAAAATGTTATCTCAGTTATTACATCCTTATTTACCTTAACATTGTTTCATCTTATCTGCATACGCAAAATGGCTTAGATTTTTATTATTTCCGAAAATTACCATTTCAAATAAATCCCAGTACCTATTAGTTTTCCAGGAGCTTATTTCAGAAGCACCTCAAAATTTCTGAAAATACGAGCGAGCAGTATCCCAAACTCCAAAAGTACCTACTCCATTTCTGCAGTAAGACCTTGATGCAACCAGAGACTTTTCCTAAAGCCGAGAATCTAGGAATCAGGCCATTTGGCTAGAACAACTATGGCAATTTTTATTTACTTTACGCTTTATGTAATGCAAAAAATAAGCATCAATAAAATTAGAGGTCTTAAAAAGTAAGGGGTCAAAGTCCGAAAGGAATACCGTGGCCCCGGGCTACGTAAGTACAGGCAACTGAAGGAACACGGATGAGTTTTAGTCAGTAAGAGTCTGACACGCCCTCCCGCTCCGCCCAGAGCGGGAGAAGTCATTTGATAATTTCCCACCCAAAAAAATAAAATAAAAAGGGGTGCTAAACAAATCGGGATCAATTTGAGAGTCTGTGGATCATTTGCAGAGCAATGCAGGTCCAAATAATAAAAAAAAAATCCTATATATATACTTTCCTATTCTTGATAAGTGAAGTTGTATTTTATTTAGGTTTGGAGCTGAAATATTTCGCCTACCTTAAATTTTTGATCTCATTGACTTCCGAAATTACAACATCAATTCGCAAAATTCGAAGATAAAATTACTAGAAGCGAACATGCCAGACAGCACGACTCCATCTTCTTATCAGCTTACTTTGCTAGCTCCTACATAATATGCCCGTGATATCAACAGGAAACAACGCGCTGATTTAGCACAGGTGTTTCACTTTACACGGAACTCGTTATGTCATATCCTGTAACCGTCCGTAAAGTAGATCCGTTGATCATTGTATATTTTACGTGGTCAGACCTTATAGAAATGTGGACATTCTCATGAATTCATGAAACATGCGTCAGCGTTCTCTGGGGATGGGTTTTTTTCGAAGTGTCTTAATTGGAAAGATATTGCATATCGTCATCCCGGATTCTATAAGTTTCTTGTAGTTTTCCTATTAAGTAGGTATATGCCCTTGCCAAGCTAAGTACTCATGTTAATATATCTTTTTAGACTAGCCCATGGAATATTTTTCCTTTTTGGAATAATACCGAACGTTCTATGGGAATGTAATTTACAACCAATGTTACACAGAAGTCTATTCAACGCATTTTTTTTAGTAATGAACTAATGAATGTTTTAAAAGCCATTTGGAAGGACACGTTGCTACTGGAGTTTTACAAAGAAAGATGGGAATACATTTAATAATTATTTGCCAAAGTGACCGCTAATCATTTGCGTGGAACTCGTTAGATTGTACAAATTAGCCGTATTCAAAAATCCCCTCATAACTGTAAAATATTACCTAATTAACTAATTATTTTACGGCGTTTGATCTATTGCAAAGATTTTTTTATAAATACCGGCAGGGCTATAATGGTTAATTAATTTTTTGCGTATAATGAGTTGTAAAATTACACATAAAGCATTGCAAAAATCCCATGTGACAAAACTGCACAGGAATATGATATGAGGTTGTCCCAAAAAGGTCCAAATATGACACACTACATTTACTAACAAACGAAAAAACCTTACGTCAGCGGCAGTGGAAAGAATTAGACATGTAAGCTAACTACTCAGTATAAATTAGGTACTATGACGCATAACAAGTAATTAATAAAACAAGTAAGTAATATTTGCCATACTGTGAGTTTTCCTATGCAGGAAAAGTTTGAAAATTACCATCGATATTTGCTTTAGGATATACCGCTGATAATCTGACTCAACTGAAATTCAGTGACTAACTATGAAGTGTGCGCATGAGTCAATCTGAAACACTGGAGAAATTTTTCATTGATGCCAACTCAAACTTGACCTTGATTGTAATAGAACTGTTTACTCCAGAGATTTTGACGAATTTTTGGAATATATTGCAAAGGCGATCATAATCTTGTAACTAGAAAAAATAGAAAAATGTAGTGCTGGAAAAATTACGATCTAAAAAGTATAAAATGATGAAGAAGTGTCAACGGTTTTCTACTCGTTAATTCATTTTCAATCACCTAGCAAACATTTGCAGGTCAAACTGCAAGTGTTTGAAAAAATATATCGGCATGAAAAATGTCAAGGTTTAAAAATAGATTCAAACAAACGTAAGTAAAATGTGGAGGAAGAAAAGGTGTTTATCTCGAGTTCAACGACTTCAATTATATAATAATGCGTAGATAATAATATAATCTTATTATTTTAAATGATCATTTAATAGTTCTATGATCTTATGGCGTGCTTACATTATCATAGTGATCAGAACTCGAGATTAATATTAACTAGCAATAACAAATGTTAACCTAACTTTTATAAAAATACTTATAAAATTTTCTGACAATAATTCAATGATTTTAGTGAAAATAATGGAATTTTGATCTAAAATTAACACTTCATTAATCAATCCGTATAAGAAAACTAAACAATCAGCAAACATGTTTTAATAATTAGGTTATCAACTATTATGATGTATTAGGCAAAATGTTCTACGTAATCGAGTTCAATATGTTATCTACTATTGTTTGTTTTTTTTTATTAATTAGTTCGTGTATTATTTGATAACGTAAGCGTTATGACGTCAAGAGATTCGAACAATCACCGCGTTTCCCAACATTAAGATAATTTTGGGGTTTGCACAAGTTTCAAGATGACTCATATTAAAAAAAATTAAATATCAATGATACTAATGAAAATGGAGTCATTTTATTAATAGACCCCGCAAAAAATACAAATAAAAATGAAATGAAACAAAAATAGCGCGAATGAAAGTAATTACATCGTTTCGTAGAACAGAACGATGCCAATAATCAATTTCATAATACCGTTTCGTCCTTCAGGAATAGATCAGAATAAATGTCACGATTGCTATATTTATTTTCCATAGTTGTAATATTTTTAATAGCTCCTGATCTTGCACTGTACTACAATTATCAGAAAGTATATAAAATGGAAATACAATAAAAGTCAACCCTTGTCTACCGGGACGCAATCCAAACGGATCCCTCGGCATATAATAG
Source organism: Xanthia togata (assembly GCA_963853775.1). Lineage (NCBI taxonomy): Eukaryota > Metazoa > Arthropoda > Insecta > Lepidoptera > Noctuidae > Xanthia > Xanthia togata. The sequence goes on from OY970803.1 coordinate 7,738,066, forward strand.
GAGTGCAACTGGGTGGGATCGAGACCCGCCTCCCTTCGCTGACGCCCACCATTGGCTGAGCCTTGCGAGCTCGGGATAAACCCACCTTGATTCGTGCTGGCATACCCCACTGCCTTAAAACACGTGGCTTGGTGTACACTAGCCTTTATCTTACGCGCGTTCACACAAATTCAGTTAGTCTCTCACACGACACGACGCGTGCGACATCGTTAGCTTTTTGGGGGATGTCAATTGCGATCTTCTGTTATGGATCACAGTAGTATACCAACGTGTGCGTTATACAGGAATACGGGCACTGTTATAGTAAGACTGAAGATGGAAGTGAGCACCAGTTGTTACAAGCGTGAGGAGTGTCCGGCGTCCGGCTGTCCGGAGCTGGTTCATAGGCCGTCCGGATGTGAACATTGTACTAGGACTAGATTAATTAGCCAATATAGTGACTGTGATAGTGATGTTGTGGAAAAATGTCGTCCCTATAGATCGAGTGCAGCGAGAAGTAGTAAGCGTTATATTTTATTTATTAAAAAAATATTTTACGATGCTTTGCATTTTTGTGTGACATTATTTGTTTTTTTTTTAAATCGGTGTCATGCAAAAATGTCAGGCATATTTTTTTCTAAACTTTTTAAACATAAAATTTATGTTAATGCAATTGAAGTCTACAGTGATTTTAAATAATGGTAAAGGCCTTTGATAATTCCAAAATGTATCAAATATGACCATCATGAATTCATAAGTACTTACTTCCATTCGTAAAACATAAAACATTAATATTTATGATCCCCTTTTTTTTTGTAAATGTTTTATACTAATGTTATAGTCGAGTTAAAGTTTCAAAATTGAACGACTAAAACTTTGATTCTTGTAGTTGTAGTAACAAAATGTCACCCAAATCAGTGCTAATAACTCTTTGACATAAACTTAAATAAGACAATGAAAGCTCACAGCGCGTCATAACAATAGGACAGGTAGAGTCCAGTGACGATAAATAGACCTTATCATAATAAAAGCTAGCCATAGAGTAAGCAGTATTTATTTATAAACTAAGTATCCGGTCAGTACGAACACACGCCTATTCTCACATCCTCGTCGCATTGTCGGACTGCCGGTACTGCCTCGCTCCACCGCGGTAATCGAGATTACAATTTCATTACGCGCAAAAACTTGGCTCAGTCTCCCCTTACAATGTTAAACATGAAGATCAGAGCTAACTAACTAGGCTTAAACTGTAATTAAAGTAACGTACTGTTACCGGAATGACATATCTGACTAAATGTTTCTATCCTTTAAGAGCCGGACAGTTACGTTCAAGCGGCGCGCAGAGGGTTATTTCGTAATTAGTACTATCGCTTGGTCGCTCTCTATATAGGGCCAAGAAATGATTTAAGTGTCGTTCAATAAAAAACATGCCTATTAGATTACTTGCAGGGAACATTTATATCCTCTTTTTGTCATAGGATTGTGTTCTTTCGTCGCTTTTGTATGCATATTGCGAACACGTAACGAGATTAAAAAGTCTTAATAACTGTTCTTGTATGTAAACCTTCATTATTCAAATTAAAAGTAAATACAAAGAGTATTCATTAATAGTGAGCTAATTGACAGGGCAGGAAAGGTTCTTCACATTGTACCTACGTGTTGTGGTTCTATTTATGTAATGTTGATGACTTCTACTTCTAATAAATCTTGCTGCATTTACGAGAAGTGGGTAAATCCGTTCGGAACTAGACTTTTTATACACGAGTGGATAATAAGTTCTTCATGAAGGTTAATTTGTTCGATCCTTTGGTTGAATTAAACATCATATCGAGATTTAAGCAGTTAAAATTTTATAGGATTAACAAAAATATTACCTTTCTAAATTACTTTAAGTTATAAAAATACTAATTCAAATAATTAAAAAAAAAACAAAGTATTAAAAACTTACGATCTGCATCAACTGACGTATTGGCATCACGACATAGCTTCTCCCATAAGGAAAATCGATTTGAATAAGAAAATGCTTTTGATTCCGATTTTCGATTCTATTCATCATGAATATGATATAATCACTATGATGTTTATGATTTCGTCATCGTTAAGACTCCGACTACCTATCAAAATTTTATTTAATGAGTAAGAATATCAACAAAAGGTATATCCCGGTTTTGAACGGTGACGTTATTTTGACTGTAGGTAGGTAATTCGAAACTAATTAATGTAAGTAGTCTTATGCTGTCTATTTATTTTTGCTAATACATTGATGTAATGATTCCAATTTGCGTCCCTAATGATACCGAAAAAAGGTTTCACAAAAAGTTTTCCATTATTAAAACCTTTGTCGAATTAATTTAAATGAAAACATGATATTAATAAAATTGTTCAGCCAAAAACATTTACAGTGTTAGTGAAACATTAAAAACAAACTGCTATCAAGGAGGCTATTTATGTATAATCAACACGGATATCATTTACGTCAGTAGATAAAAACAAAACTGACCATGTTTTGCCCCCAGCCCTACAGAAAAAAAGTTAACCACTCAGGTGAATAATCCCTTAATGATACAATATAGAGTAAATTGTCTTACTGCTTGTAACCGCAAAGCTATCTAAATGGTAAAGTAATAATTATTGTTGATACGATGGAAAATATAATGATTAGTTAGAGCTGCATAATTATTTGCTCTTTTTATCCCGGAACTTACGATTAAATTGTTTTTAGTTTTCGGGAATCTAACTCACTTAATAATGTCGGTAAAAAAACTGTTTTAAATCACAATTCAAAACTGTGATAAGGTCATCAAAGATTGAAGCATATACTAAGTTTCATTCATTCACAAACTGGCAACAAGTTATAATAACAAAGATTGTAATCAATACAGTCACTTCCACCGATGTCATAGAACCACAATGCACCTCAATGTTTCTCATATTGTCCTAGTCCACAAGAAGCTATGTCATAATAATTAAAGCAAAGTACACGCACTAAGCTCGATTTCATGAACTATGTCCGCGTCATTAGGGCTGCGATCCACTCACTCATTAGCAACATTTTCACATAAAACGTTGTTCATTTACGCAGAGTAAGGCAGCCGCGTCAATTATAAACAGTTATTTCAGTGAGACGGGAACCTCATAATTGCAGTGTTTAGCTGTCACTCATTTAGTGAGAGATGTCGATCCTAGCTTAGACGTGCCTAATTAACTCTTTTTACAGCACAATATAGATTTAAAAAAAAAACATTGGCCCTTACAGCTCCGCCGATAAGGACTGAAATTACACCGCTGTAAATATCTTACCAGATATTCCATTTAGGTTCGACCGATAAAAAACAGTTACTAAAAATGCATAATGTCAGTTGTTACCTTATTAAAATTAATTCAAGAAAAATTTGCGCTTGTTTCGTTAATTTCGAACGGACGGGGTCGATCAACGATCTTCTTCGCGACGCTATTACCATTTAGAGCGATTTTCAGGTAATGAAGAGTGGTATCACCGCGTATCTTGTGATACGCGCCGCCACGCGCGTCTCCGAGCGATAATCGCTCTTATTATGCGCAGTCAAATTTTACGAGCGTATCGGTTGTTAGCCGGCTACTAACAAAATGATGAACGGACTCAAATTAAACCTCTATTATAGCTAAAACATGACGCCTTTTTCTATTTAATGTCACGAGGACGGGTATCAGTAATCCCGTTAATGATCTAGCGCTGCAACCCTTTCGCAACTGCGCTCCACTCTCCAAGTAAACAACACAGATATTCGAAAAAGATAACCCGTCAAATTATACTGACGGGCATTTTGTAACGAGCCGCTAAGATGATGCCCGCGACTCTCATCCCGATTTTTTTACCGCATTTATAACAATAATAATCAGAATTTACATAATGATTGCGCAGGCGCCTGCGACGTCCGGTGCGCAGAACGCCGCGGCGAACTTTTCTCGGTTTTCGAGTCGAAATTCTAGTTAGCGGGCGCGCGATTTCTTTTTAAAAAGGTTAACAAGATGGTCTCGTTTGGGTCGTTTTTCGTGCCGCGAAGCCTTCTTTTGTGAACGGGCGAGCTGTTAAAAAATAAACGAAGTCTTTGTTTCTCGGGTAGTCGGTCCGACCTCCGACGCGGTCCCTACTTTTTTATGCCCCCTTATAACCTGTGTATTACCTACGTGTAGGTATCTACGGTTTTTATGGTCGCCCGGTCAGTTCTTCAATGGGCTAAGGAATTCGATCGAGTCTCATTGTTCATCTCAAATATCTCCACGTATAGGTGGTTGGGGATATAAAGAGGATATCAATTACTTGCCGTCCCTTTAGAAAAAAAAACATTAATTTGTTTTAATTACAGTTAAGTGCCATAATTTCCATAAAATCAAGGCGGCTACTGACATTTGTAAAAAAAAAACTCGTTTTTTAACACCTATTCTTCCCTTTTTTTATTTTATTTTAATGTACTTAATGCAACCAAAAAGTTTTCATTTCTCTTACTGTCTAGATTCAAATATTTAATTAACTCTATATTTTTATCTTCATCTCATGGTTACTCAGTGAAAATATTTGTCTCACAGTGACTCTACGTCTTTTACGAGCTGACCTGTTATTTTTTTGTACATGAACTTTTGACGGCGGTCGCGCGGTTGCTTTTGACCGGAGCACTAATAAAATGTTATGATCGTGTGTTTAACGCGTGTTGTGTGTGTCGGACCTTCCTTTTGACATGATCGTTATTGCCCGACTCCACCTTTGCGGTCGCCTTTTGTAACCCAATTGGTACAACATTATTATCGTGTCAATTAGAGGGCAATATAACCTACAACTAAATCACGGCTAGTTACGGATTGCTTACTTAATGAGTGGGGTTTGTTTATGCAAATTGTTAGTTTATGTTTCGTGCGGCGATAGTAGGTACATTATTCTTTTTTACAAGGAGGGGGTAATCGGTGTCAGTTTACAGGGTCTAGTTATATAATAAGCGGCTGGGCCCTATAACTATAATTTTCTTTTATTTGTCCGCGGTGCCTGCGGCCCTCGCGCGAAACCGCCAGCGCTAACGAGATGATGAAAAAATCACACGCACACACATTTGTGCTAATTGTGTGAGTGTATTGATGAATCTGTATTTAAATCCTTTTGAACGAGCGACGCTTTGTCGTTCAGTATATTGATAACTCTCCTGTTAGTTACAGCTTTTGAGATGTTAGACAAGCAAAAAATATAATTGCACAAAAGCACATTATTTAATCATGAGTAAGACACAAAATATTTGTACACAATCCCCATCAATATTGCTAAAATCATGGCCATTTGCCAAATCACAAAAAAGTAATTGACCCAACTAGAACATTATCACCGAACTTCGTACAGTTCATATGTTATAATATCATCGCAAATAACAGTGAGATCTTTAGCTACGTTAGTCACTAACCGCCAGACATAACACTTGTGATTCACACCTTGAGGCAAAACACTGAAAAAATAAATAACATTCTATGTGAGTGAGTCGGTGCAACTTTGATATTGTGAACATTTATTCCTTTTGACATAATTATGGCCATTTTTGCTTTGATTTTATTCCCTTGATTGATCAAAAGGATTTGATAAAGCTGATTAAATGTTAATACTGATTTTCTACTGTCGGTCTGCTTTAGATGCAGTCTCGCTGCCATTTTTTCGTAAGTTTGGATAACTAACTTCCTTGTCGGTACCAGTAAAGGATGCCTAAGCTTAATATGCATTAGTCTTGTTTATATAAAAAAATGTGTAGATGGTTGCGAATACTAAATGTTCAAACGTCTCTCGTAATTGATTTTAATTAAAAAATAATCACGATTGTAGGTAGATAATTATAATCATTAGTGAAACGGCAAAGGCATCGCTTTCATTTTCCTTAAGATATCAATTAAGTCATAATTTCTCGACATCAAGCACAATGTCGAAGATCACCGCGTGATTTATATAAACAGATAAACAGTGGGAGACCTGATTACTTTTATTTATTTTAATTACTGAGCAAAGTCAACTTTATTATCTGCTTTAATGAGCAAATTTTTTTATCTTCGTCAACGTCACGGGGAATGCGTTGGTTGTTGATTTGACATCATAATGGTTGTTTAACACGCAATATAATATCAATATATGTAATTGAATGCTATCAGCTGTCAGAATAGGGTGGAACTTAATTTATATTGTCGTTATTGTACTTCGGGCTATAGTATCTTTATTCACTCTAGCTAGCCAGTCGAAGATCTGTCAAATGACATTTCCAATGACAGCTTTTAATAATTCCTATTGACACGACTCCTAACATGAGCGTTATTAAAATTATCGTATTTGAAAACATCATCCTAACAATATCCAATTATTCAAATAACTTGCAAATTCATATTTTTTTTTGGGTATACCGGACAGGTGATCGTGTAACTTTACATTCAAATAAAAAATTATGTCAATCACACATCAAATTATTTCCTTTAACGTGGATAATATTATTCCATTTTAACGAGTAAAACGAATGTCAAGTCAATAAATACTTCTCCGTCAACGATGGACACCTTCTGCTGGTGACAGTTGTTAGTTTCAATTAATATTTCTTCTGTAAAAATGAAAATAACTCTCATTTACATGCCGCCCGTGACATAATATTCAATTAAGTAAATACATGTGACAGCGCCAACTTAGAAGAGCAATTATTATTGCCATAGAAAACTGTAGGACACGATTAACGTGTAAAACAATTCGATTAAAGCTATCGATAAATAAGTTCGATGAAGTAATCCATCAGAAGAATGTGAGTCCGATTACCGCGCCACCGTTAAATAGAGCCGCATTAGTGATTCACACAGGTTCACTGGACAATTAGCAAAGGCTGTCCACCTCTGGGCCGCGATGTATTTATTCATCGGATGTTCATCGATTACCATAATCGATACCATCGCGCGTGCCGCATACGGAACAAGTGGCTCTTGAGCGTTTTCATTAAATGAGATGCATTGAAAAAATACGAGAGCTTTCATTCAGAAATTAATTTGAATCACTGCGATGATTAGAGAGGGTTTCAATTTGAACGGAAGAAAATATGTTTTACTTGATGCATCTCATTTAGTTTCAGTAGCTGGTTTCATTCCATTTCGTAGATGAATAGTTAATTTCCATAAGTTATTCAAATAATAAAAAGTCTCATACAATCTATCTGATTCTTTTCTAAAATTAATATGTCACTGGACCTCAAAAGCAAAAGATATTGTTATCATGACCTCTGAACGGATTTCGGTTTACTGTTCAATTTTAATTGTTTGTCTTCACCTCGATATTAATCCATCTTCTATCGCCAGGATACGTCAACGTCTGTGCGGCGGTGTGCCTGTTACTGTTGGTGTGTGGTCTGTCACCGAGGTCGTCGGCGGCGCCACATCGAAGCCGGGCCAGCATGGAGCGGCAACGACGTGACACGGATGAGGAGAACAGACTGTGGGCTAACCCCTGCGATTATAATGATTCTCAGGTAAGAATACATCGAAATGATGCTGTTAATAAACCTAGATATAGGATAACAAAGTAAAGTTTTGGTAGATAACAAGGAAAAATTACCTAATAGTATAAATAGACATGCAATGTTTGATGATTATGGTAGTTTAAATTACATAGAAGAAGTGAAAAGAGATATGAAATGTCAAACCATAATTGAAAATGAAAACTAGTTATGAATGAATAAACAGATGTATGAAAAGCTTAATAAATATATCAATGAGGATGGATGATGGTATTCAGAAACGGGAAACTCGAACTTTGGATGATTATAAAAGAAGATTAAAAAAAACGGTGTTTTGTATTCATGTCAAACTTTTGTGGTTGGCTTAAGTGACCGCATAATTGATGAGTTACCGCAGATGTAAACAGATAAAACTGTACTGGTAAAAGTGATAGTAGTAAAAGCTCATTTTTAACTTTTCGGGGGATATGAAAGATTTTAAATTTCTCAGGCTAATTAGACTTGAAAATATTAAGCCTCATTTTGGTCATTTTTGAAGTCTAAATGATTTAATATCATCTAACATAATCAACTTATTTACAGCCAAAAGTGGTCTACTCACAAAATCACGCAAGGGAAGTCGCGTTGAAACTCGTCGCGCAAGCAAAAAACGCTTACTCATCAACTGCGAAGTACAAGGATACATTTGTAAGTAAACACTGCTATTACCCTAAAAGCTAATTTCGTAAACATGTACCCAAAATTTTAGCAGTTTTTGAAAGTGGAGTTATCTAAAGTGGTCTATGGAGTTTTCGATCTCAGTGAGCCAGAAGATGTCTTCGGAAATTAGGCCCTTAATATTATTCCTCAAATATTTGACAGCTTTTTCAATCCTGGAGTCATCTTGAAAGTAAAGTTCTCTAATAGAGGCTAATCTTTAGTTTATTTAGTTGTTTCATCATTCAGTATCCAAGTTAGACTATCGACATATATGGCGCTTGAAAATTTCCGAAGCAAAAAGCAAAGTACAAAAGCGCGAGTGCTGGCTGCAAAGGCCTTTCTTCGCTTTCATTCATCGATTTTGCACGAGGCGATCGCGTAGTATTCGCGGCACATCTATATGCCCGCCGCGTCGCTCTAAATGAACGGACGGAGCTTGCGGTCGACCAATGCCAATAAAACATAAGCCTAACGTCGACGCATACCTTTAGCGTTTGTATCTACGCAGATATTATTGATTTATGTATGAGAGTCTGTAAGAGGTGCTATAGTATTCTGTTGACGTGCGCGTAAACCCTGCAAATGGTTAGCACCGATTTTTCGTACTTCCTCTTTTGAATTATTGGGATTTAATGCAAAGTCAATGATCCTAATTCATTATCAATAAATCATTTTATTTCTATTGTTTGTTTACGAGTTTGTAGTGTTCGTAAAAAAATTAAAATGTCTAAAATTTAATTTGAATTGCTTTAAGACTTTTGGCAAAAAGTTTCACGCGAAATTTGACCTATTAAAGATTCACGGCGTGCACGTTTTAGCGCAGTTTTCTCACCGTGGAACGGCGCGGGCGCAGGCATGGAAGAGAGATTGCATCGGCCGGGCGCCGTTTCGCGTCTCTATACGTCCGGCCGACCGCTTCCTCCCTTTTAATTATAATTTCGCACTGCATTTCTGTGACGCCATGTCGGTATCGACAACCTTGTCGATAAAATGCTTTATAAACAGTACACGTCACATCAAATAACAATATGTAACTGATCAAATCGCATTTAATGATCAACTATCTTGTCTGTACGCTAAAATTACTCACTCGCAAGCTCGACTTTTGGCTCATAAATGAACAAACCATTATAAACCAGTTTATTTTAAAAACAAAACATCTACTTAGCTTTTGCAGATGGTAATATTGTCGCAAAAGAATCGCAGACAATTCAACCTACATTTAAGAATTCATAAAACATTCACGAATTATTAGAAACAAACGTTTAGCATGTTAATACAACGATTCATATGACGGCTCTATCATTCCAATCCTAGGAATATAACAATTTCCGAATCGGAAGTAAGGTGAGCCGATCAACGAGAAATAATGCGATGTCGAAGTCGCGCCTCGAATCATTTATGGATGAGTCTTTACCAACAAACTCAGTAGCCACTCGATAACTGAAGAGAACTCGTATACATTTCGGCGATTGTGGTCAATATAATCGATTTATTGAGAGTTGGGCAGTCAATGGTAGCGGAACAATGGAAGCGTTTATGTCGAATGTGTCCAGTTATCGAATGTGATGTTCGCGTATGAGGTATGGTGGCATTGTAATAGGCTCGACGGTCGTAACGACGGCGACGTCCTGTCCGCTGCCTCCTCGTAAAACGACATTATCGACTCACAGTAGCCGGAACGAGGTACAGGACGGTGCGCGTACGCGTCGAATACTGATTGCGCATTAGTATTGCGCGACACACCTGCCCGACGATTTTTTCTGTCTCTCCCCTTAATGTCGGTCATTCGTTACTAATGTATCATATTTATTGCGATTTACACGCAAATCGTGGCGATGAACCGCCATTGTTGCTAGATGACAAGGACGTCTAGGTTTCCTTTGTTTGCGCTCCATTTTCAACAAAAACTTTACCCTTATCGCAATTTTCGATCTCGTCTTGTTAATATTAGTCATCACATTAAACCAAGATAAACGTCTAAGTTACGTCTGAGAGACAATATATCCTAAATAAATCAGGCTGCTACATCTGTCGTCAAGCCCATTCCGTATAAATAATAACTGGCCGCGTTGTACTAAGAACGCAATAACAAATTCAACGAACTCTACCGGTACTGTGTGACTCGCCACTGGCCACCGTGTGAATGTGTCATAATACTCGTGCTTTTGACTTCACCGGTGTCATATTATCGCATCACATTTTCGACACTGGAATTCAACTCGCTTCCTTAAAAAATTGCTCGTAAACTTTTGAAAGTAATTAGGTACTATAAACAAATGAGTGGTGTATTCGCGCTGTAACCCGATCGGCGATTGCGATCGACTCGCGGCATGCCGCACGTCTCGCGCAACTCGTGGGCATCTGCTCGCTTATCTTTGCAATAGCGACGCTATATAAACATTAAATTACATAGCACATACATACAATATGTATGTACGTACATAGTACGATAGCGTTGTTCACACGGGCGACAGGCTGTCTGCGGCGGTGGGTGCGTACGTGTGCTGTAAATATATCAATGTCTGCGGTTGTGTGGGTGCATGTTTATTTGATAAGCTTCCGATGTTTCGAGCTAGGCATTCGGATGCTAAGTCGTCAAATTTCTTAGTTTGATGCCCACCCACGACAACTGCAACGCCCTGAACCCATCAAATTATTCCCTGTTTATTTTTACTCAACCGCAAATCATGATATAATACTTGCAGGCTCAAGAATATTCAACTCTTCAATAATCTTGAACTAAAGATTAAACAATCAGATCATTTTGTATCTTTTTAATTTACTTCAGACTCTTGCTGTTTCATCTGCATAAAAAACTGTTAGATTTGTAATTCCTTTACCGCCTCTATCTCAAGATATATCGCTGCCATGTGATTTCGTAATAGCAGAATTTCCTTCATTTACCTCGGCAGTCGTAACTAACACATTAAATTAAAGTGATGGGAATACATAACATTCCTAATAGTAGCCGATTACATTGGTACGCCTCGGTTTGAACGCAAGCTCCGCACAACTAGTACCTAAGTAATGATTCGGATATGGTCCGATGGACCGGACGCACACCTGTGTATTTAGTGTGCCAGCGACAACATAGCACATTCCACTTCTGTACGATATCATTACTTAAACATTCTACGTTTCTTGTTTTGTAAAATCATCTGCACTACATTCGTGCGACGCTGACATTTGCATTCAAAATTTTATTTTTTTAAATTTTGAATGTCTGTAAACTCTAATTTTCTTGCCAATTACTTGCCACTTCGGCAACGGATAATATCTCCGCTTTGGCTCCATTCATTCACCGCGGCTCGGTTTATGTCCAAAGAAATAATCGTAAATTTATTTCATTGCGCGTACCTACTATCAGCGAATTTTATATCAGCGGTATCTCAATTTCAATGAAGCAAATTAATATTTGGACAAAGTTATCTGATCGGCACCGATAAACATTTGAACAACGATATTTTTGGTGTTTGCAAAGTTTTAATTAGTTGTATTGTTGTCCAACAATATTTTCTACATAAGGGATACTTAACTACAACGCGTTACATCTGCCAGTCCGGCCCCGATTGTTTGGCTTGTCAAAGCTATTTGGACTCTACGCTTCATAGTACAGGAGCAGTTTTTGCTAATTCCACCTTCGTCACGTGTGTTATAGACACAGTGTCAAATTTTAATGTCGAAACGGTTTTGTTACGTGAAATGTCGTCGGCGGCGGCCGCAAACCTCCGGTTTCGATCTCATCTTCCATACGGCCTTCGCTTGCCAATTGAATCGATTATCGTATGCGTTAGTATCGAGTATTAATGTGCAAAAAATATCGAATTGAATCGAAGGTGATCCAATCAAATATATACTTTATGACTTGCCCATTAAAAGCTAAACTAGGGCAATTTGTCAACAACAAAACTTTTCTATTAATATCGATAGGGATCGTGTAGTCTTTATTTGTGATTATCTAATTGAAAGATGGAGTCTTGAAATAAATAGATGGCAGTTAGTAGCGCGTGCTTTACCAGTGATACTTGATCTATTAACTAGAATAAGTCCCACTACTTTATAGGTCTTGTTTATATGGTTTGTTTCTACTGAGGGCAGTAAACGTTTGCCATTTCTAGGAACAATTTGCGACTACGTAGTGCGTGTACCAACGTGGGTGTTTTAACTTCGTTTGCTGACATTTTAGTTTTCTGCTCTTTATCTGTATCCGTGATTACATATTCTTTACATTTTTTCAAAATTCATTTATCTTATTATCATTTTGAAATTCTAAGAAACTTTCAACGAACTGAATAATATAACGTAGATAACCTATTGGAAATAAAAATAGCGTTTCGTCTAAACGGTAAAATATACACATAAGAGGGACAAGATAGTTATTGGAGATAATAATCATTTTAAGAGAAAGGATTACATACCTCAGTCCAGATAATTGACCAAAAACTACTTCAAATATCCATAACTAACCAAATACTCAGTACTCGACTGGCCACTGCAGAGCTCTCCCCACTTGAACCACATTTATACCACCAATCCAGGAAACCGCTCGGACTCATCGTCCGCTCAATCTTCCTTTTCCATGAAAATCAATCAACTTATTGTATTAACTGAATCTATTTCCATCTTTCATAGAATACAACTGTTCTCAATAAGCGTTGATTCACGATGATCCTTAGATGTGTTTAGCCGTGAAAAAGACGTGTCATTGTATAGTTTAATGACATTAGGTACTGACTTATGTTGTTTACCTAGTGCATTAATTTATTAGTTCTTTGTGTTGTTCCTTTGGTTACTCTAAATTCATCATTATTAAAAGGGACACAGAAATCTGGTCCCAGATATTAATTTGTAATATTCTCCAAAATTATTTATTTAAAATTTTCTCCAAAAACGTAACATTTTAATATAGGTAGGTACTCTTCACCAACATCTTCGTTTTCTGTAATTCTGTTACAATGTTCTTGACTAATGATTGGTTTTAATTTGTTTCAGGCGTTGAAGCTTCATAGTTATAACAGTTTCGACGATCTTCTGGGCTCGTGGAAATCATACGAGTTCCTTCCTAAGGAATGGCTGCCTAAGGAGAAAGTCCTCTACCAGACTATGCCGGATGAATATATTAACCAGTTGATGGTAAGCATAGAATTTTTGTTTTTGTCTTAGTATTTTTAAGATCTAAACATAGATACACGTCCTGCGGACTCTAGCTTGATCAAAAAGCTCAGGAATAACTTTGTGTTTCATAAGTTCCTGTCAATAATCTGTAAAACCTTGAGAAATATTCACAAACCATTCCGTTTTTGATAATACGGACGTTGCCAGATTGACGTTTCCTAAACGAAAACAATCACCGAAGGGCGGCGAATTCGCTGATGCCAAAAACGTGCATCCGTATGAGTTTTTCAATCGATTTCAAAGAATTGACATCGTCGGTGGCACTCATTGTTGTCGGCCGGCTATCGCTTACGTGAGAACACAATGGTTTCGCAATACTAACAATCGAAAATGTAATCGAATTTAGGATGATTATCACAATTACGATTGTCCTTATCTTAGTTTTAGTTAATTTGGCAATGAAGCCATTGCAACTTTCGATTACAACAATGAACTTGCAACCACAACGGCCGACTTGAGAAAGGAGAAATCAGATTTTTTTTTAAAGATGAAAATGATTTTTAAAGCTTGAGTACTAAATTCTCTCTTTCTTGTTCACAGCCAAAAATCGACGAGGTATTACCGGGGATGTACAAGGGGCTGAAGATGATAGTTGCGGGACTGTACTTGTTCTCCAACGAAGCGTTGAATCCCAACATAATATCAGACGAGAGTTTGAAGGACAACATCACCCGGACGATGCATGATGTGCGAGCTGTGCTTTGCTATTTTAATGTAAGTATACAGGCCTTTAACAAAGCTTAAAAACAATTCCAAAATTTTAAAATTCGAAGCCAAATCATTTCATTTGTATATAATACGAAACAAACTTTTTTTAAATTCTGATTCTGATGTAGGTATATTCTATTGAATTTTCGTTATAGGTAACCCAAATGTTTTCTTAATATATTTGCTAACCCAACCTTTTCATTCTTACAGGATATCATGAATGCTCGTAACTTGATAATCGAGAAGCTTCCGGACTCCGAAGTCCCTGACTTGGCGAGCAATATGGGCGTTCTCCTATACAGGGACACCCTGAACTACTTGGAGTACCTTGCGCAGGTGTTCCAGAAACTCTACGAGACGGAATCTGCTTGAATACAGCGGTTGTGATCACGAGTCAACGATGCGACTCAAAGAAACTGCACACCCCATGTAACTTTTGGCTGTCAACTTAATCTTGGTGCTCGCGCCACGAGGCGAACCAGTACTATTCAGTATTAGTTAGCCCCAAGAAAAAAACTCTTTCTAGTAGAATTATTTGCATCCTTTGGCTGTTAAATAGCGAATTAATGTATAGAAAAAAACTGTCTTTGCCATTACATTGCCATTTTGGTCTAGAACGAATTAGTTCCTTTTTGTAAATAGTGACGAATTTATAATAATTTATTTATTGTCTGCTGATTAACATTCTAAATTTCCCGATTATCCTAGTCAAGGTCTTATTTATTTCTCGCTTAACTCCACTTAGTTTCAATTTCTTTATTATTCGTATTATTTAATTTAGATTTTAGTATTAGACTTCATTCCAGCACTTGGACTGTTGATGAAATTGTTGAGTCGGAATATGAATGCGTAGAACGGTGTATCAGAACAGTTTTTCTGCTACTGTCGACATTTAAATGATCTATATTATGACATGGTAGCTTGAGGCTGAGACGAATAATTTTAATTGTACATTATATTCCTACTTTCCTTAGTATTACTTGACTCTTTGTTAACTATTTATATGTTACAGAAATCCAATGAAATATGACTAGCTTTAATAGAGCTATTAATTATATTATTGTAAAAATACAGAGCCAGTGTATTTATAACTTAATCATTATTTGTATAGTTCAAATAGTACCTATTTATAACTGCGGCACAAACATAGCTTCTATGTTTGTGGAATTAAATTATTATTACATTTATTTCAAAGTTTTTATTTTTATTTTTTCATCGAACCTATACCACCAAATTACTACATAAACAATTTGGTGATAGGCACACTATGAAACTAAATTATGGTGTGTATAAATAGTGGCAATAAGATTGACTATTTATTAGAAAACATTTCATATTACAGAAGTGTATAAAAAGCGATGGTTGTACTTAAGCTCTCCAGCCTACTAGACAGTGAGTTTGTACCACCCACGCCAATGATCATCACATAATATCCCATAAAAAGGTCTAAAACAAATATTTCATTAAAATATTCCTAAGTGACAAACACCTTCACGCATGTTCCCATGAGTCGGGACGGGAAACAATTTCATATCTTTACACAAGGTATTCACAACACCCGCATATTTGCATTGGTGACTTGGTCTCGACAAATTAGTACGACCAAGACGGGACCTGAAAAATAATAAAAAAAGTCACCGCACAACACTGCCTTTTCTCCAAACTTGAGACTTCTAAACTTTAATTCAAAGCAATAGAGCTCAAAATTGCTTAATTATTTGTACCAAATGTGTGTTTGTTTGTGTTGTGTAACACGTCCCGCTACTGATCACAAAGCGAACTGTCAAACGGCTCCCGCCATATTTGTTTAATCTGTTGTGACGACGACGCTATAAGTCTTCAAAAAACCGCGGGTGTTAGATTTGGAGTCGTCGGATGATACGAAAGCATTGCCTTATTATTATTATTATGTGATGAAAGTATTAAAGTTACAAAATTCGATCCGTTTAGTAAAAAAGTCTGACATACGGTAGGCCGTTTGATTGGTAGTAAATGCAAGCCCTAAATAGATTAGCAATTTATTTACATTTGATTACAAATATGGGCGTAATTTTGTGCTAATTACACTTTATATAGGTGTATAATTAGTTACATCTCAATGGGCAATACGTGGGCAATACATTACTTTCGTACATGGTAAAATAACATAATGTTGTTATGCTTTCGTATACCTACGAATGGAGAAAATCTCACCTGATTTCAGATATACATCAAGTCGCGTTTCTAAGTCATCATCATCATTGGCAACCTTGTTCCACCCACTGCTGAGTATAGTTCCCTGGTCTGTGCGTTTGGTTATGATTCATTCATTCATTCATTCATAATATTATAAAGCGTAAAGATTTGATTTTTTGTATGTTTGTTGGTTTCTTTGTTTGTAATGAATAAACTCAAAAACTACTGCACTGATTTCAAAAATTCTTTCACCAATAGAATGCTATATTATCACTGAGTAACATAGGCTATAATTTATAAAGATATCACGCGGGAAAAGCCGCTGACGGAAGCTAGTAATTCATATAAACGACCGCGGCGATCGTATTCGCGTGACAGTCGCTGTCTAGCCGGCAGACACCGCCTGAAGCTTTGGCTGCAATATTTTTAAGACTATGCCTCCTATGTTTGCCGCCTTATGACAACTAAGCAGCCGTGTGACCGGTCGGAGTCTCGACAGCCGTAAGTACCTACCGATGTAAATATTGAAATATAGCTTTTTAATTAGGTGTCTATGGTGTCTTGTATTTAACACCGTTATTACGCAATGCAATTAATATCCGATGCTTTAAAATAAAATTTAACGCAATTGTTGCAATTGTTACGACAATTTCAAACAGTACCTATCTATAAATGGTTTGCCTCCATGCGACTTTGGTGTTTCAAATTTATTTATATAATCTTGTACAATAACTGATTGGACAGTGACCCAAACTAGACATGCCTGTATCTTTCGATCAGCAACATTAACGTAATTGCATTTTACCTATAACAATGAAAAAACAAATAATTACTGATATTCAGACAATATTCTACCCTTAAAAATACTGCCCAGTTTTTGCCAAAGTCAATGTTGTATCGATATGAGATTGATGAAAATCTAAAAACAGACAATCAGGTTAGGTATTGTTAATACGAAATAACTATGCTACCTGACCCTACTGAATTTTTATTTATTGACCATTTACGTATCTGAAGCTGTGGCGGCAATATCAATAGTTTGCCTCCTCGTTTCTATCTGACCGCAGACTCCGCGGAGCAACATTCCAACCACAATGGTCGTGGATGTCGCGTCGTGTAAATGTGAAACACATATTTACACATTAACAACCGAAGCTCATTGAGAATGACCTACCACATTGTGTACAGAGTTGGGTCACAATTTCTTTAGTTAAAAAATCTTTTGAAGAAACTTGATTGGTTGGGCTTGTGAGTGGGTTCCGTAATCCGTAGCAGGAGAAACCGTTGGTATTAACCAAAAAACTACTCAATACCTTATGACTTATTTGAAATCTAATTAATAAAAATTATGTTTTTTCTAATAATCAATATTTTTTTAAAGAAATGTGTATAGCTGACAAAGTTTACAAAAAAACTGTTCCACAAAAACATTACTATTCTTCTTCTTATTCTTTTATCTTAGTCTTTAAAAAGGGATATTGCCGAAGTCCCAGTCGCCTTTGATTCATGGCCACTAAGTTAACTTGGTGTGGATGGTACCTAGGTACCATCGAAGAAATACCTACTTATACGCAAAACTATGATGATGCGTTGCAGTCATAGAAATTTAACGATAGTTGCGAAGTCAACATCAAGTCAAGCAAAATCAATTTCTATCACAAAGCAATACCATTCCACCGCATCTTAAGTAATCTTAACCAGCGATCCTATATTAGATAGCTTAGTTTACCTTATGGGTAAACAGACCCATATTTCAACTACCCATTAAATTATAGGTTTGCAGAAAGCTCTCTCATAGAAAAGTAACCAAAGCCTGCGCAAGAGCATAAGACACCAACATCAACCATTTGCTCCTAACACACCCCCATAATATTCACTTACCGCTAGCAATTATCAATTCTACAACAGAAATTACCGTTTTCCATATGTAAGGAGAGACCTATCAATTAAGGCATCGATAGGCTATCGCTTTAGGCACATATTTATTTATATATACTTTATTGTACACCACAAATATGCATAGCAAAAATAAAATTAAACACTACAAAATATACAATGGGCGGCCTTATCACAAACACATACAGCACTCAGTGCTCTCAAGGAAAAGGTAGCAAAGCATAAGACATGAAGCAATTACTCCAACCACAAGTTAAACATGAAAACATCACCACATCCAGTCGATCTCTAAAAAAGGCACAAAATATTTTCACCTTCGTTTAACGATCTGCCGTCGGCGTCCACAATGGCGTTTAGGGCGCACCGAACGGCCATGCACGCTTTATCTCGCTCACGTTCCCTTGTTTTATTTATTAGAAAGATTTATTATTTACCACAGGGCTCACACACGATGTGTCACGAATCTGGGACGAAAAAACGAGGCCATGTTAATGTGTACCTCCTTCGCACGTGATTATCTTTTTTTTGATCGCCCAACTTACCTCATAATTAACTTCGTAAGCGAATGTTCATTTCCTGTATTTGTTTAATTGATACGTTTTCTTTGTTCTTGTGTGTTCTGCGGGATGTTTAATTAAGTTGCAGCTGAAAGTGGAAGAAAGGTATTGAGTTCATACCACACAGGATGTGAAAAGCTCGCAATTTAACTTGAATTACGATATTCTTGGAAATGAAATAAAACCATTATAAATATTTTAATGGTTACATTTCATAACATGCATTGCTAAGAATAGAACCACCTTCATTCAAAACACTTATGTCCTAAAAGTTACTGGAACGGAAATTACGGACTAATTTATTAATAGTTACCTATTCTGTTCGATATATTTCTCCAGCAATTTTCCTGAAATTGTTCGTAGCAGATCAATGAATAGTGGCCAGAGTCAGTACCTATCCACTCAATTTAATACTTTTGTAACACAACTCAGAAAAGAAATAAAAAGTTAACTAAATTAGTCCCAACAAAAAGCAGAATCCTGAATCCATAAATCAACACGGATGTTCATCACACAAGATCACTGCATCACAAAACATAATAAAACAAAGTGATCGGCTGCTCCTTGCATGACTTCATCGACTCTGAAATACCCAAGCATTATAATCGAATAAACGAAACTATATAGCAAATAGAATCGAGATTGGAATCGCACTTGACCTACGTAAAACCACAGGTCTGCCGTGACCGAGTAGAAGTAAACAGAAAACAAAAGACGACCAAGAGTCCATGTTTGACATGATCTGTGTACTTTGCAAGACCTTAAGTAAACGTTCAGGTTGACAGTGTTACGTCAAAGGAAAATAAAGGATTATGCACTTTCATGGCTGGTTGGTTATGTGTGCAGGAGGGTTGGCTTGCTTGCTGTAATTAATATCTCATTAAGTCCCGTCTAATAAATTACTTTTTATTCCTTTATTGTGCTTTTTTCATTTTCTTTGTCAATAATTTGAAGCTGTTATAAAATAAAATGCGACTCCCATACCAAATCCATCGCAATCCTTTGTTGGATGTTTCTTACTGTTCATTTCGACTTGCTGGATTAGCGAGTTGTTTACTTCAAGTCAGTGGTATTTTACGCTGTTTTGCTTTTCACCTGTATGTATGTGTTTTTTGTGGCAGTGCCTTAGGTGGCGATTCAACAATAAAAATAAAATATCGCCTGCTTTAATAAAAGAAAACCGGCCAATTGCGAGTCAGACTCGCGCACGAAGGGTTCCGTATCATTATCTATAAAAACGGCAAAAAAAACATGTCTATTGTATGGGAGCCCCCCTTTAATATTTATTTAATTCTGTTTTTAGTATTTGTTGTTGTAGCGGCAACAGAAATACATCATCAGTGAAAATTTATACTGTCTAACTATCACGGTTCATGAGATACAGCCTGGTGACAGACGGACAGACAGACAGACAGACGAGCAGCGGAGTCTTAGTAATAGAGTCCCGCTTCACCTTTTGGGTGCGGAACCCTAAAAATCACGCAGACGATGATTGATACATTAAAGTCTGATTCACCACAAACGTAGCGGAACTATCAATTTTATTTACTCGTCAAGTCGTTCATCAAGAAGATCATAAACTGAAACTCAAGACATACAATTCCTCGTAAGACCTAATTTGTCCCAAGACACAAACGTATCAAACCCAGACGGGATTGGAGACAAGTGATTGCTACAATTATCTTTTCGTCTCGTAAGGTCATGCAGTTTCCTAAGGTCATATACATTCCGCTTAAGAAAGATACGACCTCGTACTACCTAAGATCCAAAAGGGCATAAGTTTATGGATTTCCATATTGACTTAAGTCGTATTATTTCAAGTACGACAACGCTCTCAAAACTATGACCGGAAGCGAGGCGCATGCCTTTCAGACGTTGACAATCTTTGGTTGCATTATCTTTGCAACTATGTATTGTTGCGAAAATTTCAATATTGTGATGATTGGCCCTGATTAGCAAAATAATTGCACTTGCAAACCTTTTAATGATCATAATTCGTATAAGTTCACAATTTTTGTAGTTCACGGTGCTCTTTATTTTCAGACTACCCGTAGCAGAGAATTTTGCGGAATATTTACACATATCTACATAAATCACAAAAAAAAAACATTAATCATTTATTAATTTCTAATATTGTTTTCAGTTTACATTATAATATACTAGCTGCACCCCGCGGTTACACCCGCATAAGTGTCGATTCCGTGGGAATATCGGGATAGAAAGTCCAATCCAATGTGTTAATCCAGGTTATAAACTATCCGTGTGCCAAACTTTATTCTTTCATGGGGTACTGTTTAAAATGTTACAATAAAATACCTTCCCATATACTACAACTAAATGAAACGAAATTTAAATCTTGTATAAAACGCACACTATGCTGCCAGGCATATTATAAGCTTGGGGATTATATCGCTGACAAAAATGCTTGGCTTAACGCTGGTCCAGCTCCACAAGGGCGCATAAACTAATTGATTAGCATTCAAAAATATTGTTGGAATTGCTGAAGATTGCAAAAACTATCTTTGAATTGTATAACTTCAATCTCTTTCTTTTTATTGTATAAATGCATAGCACATGTGTGAGCACTGTGACCATGTACCTTCTATAAAGCTACCATTTACTGGGTACGTCTTTCATTGACTTGATATGCCCTGGCGGCTAAGAGTATGTCATGCTCACTCAAATGTCTCGCTGGTGGTGGCGTGTGTGTTGGATCGTTGAGTTCCCTTCAAAATGGTTGAGCTAAACGGTGCTGATCCATGCGTCATGTTCGTGAACGGGCGCCATCAGTAGGGACTGGTCATCTCTTATCTGCCACGGCTTATTTTAATTTTTGAATTGTTTTATTTTTGTTTTTTTATTACGGACGCTTTTTACGTACACGTCTTTCTACATTGTTCTCACATGTATAATTTCAACATGAATGATGTAAACAATATTTTGTAAGATTATAATTTTTTTTAAAAGAGTGTCCGTGGAGTTTCTTGCCCGTTCTTCTCCATAGGAACCTACGCTTTGGAATGGGCAACTAGCTTCATATTTCTGACTGACTGACTCCTTGACAATTCAAAAGTGCCTGTAAATGGTTTAATTGAAATAAATGCTTTAAGTTTGAGTTTGAGTTTGAGTTTATCCAAATCCGTTCAGTAGTTTTAGCGTGAAGAAGAGACAAACATACACACTCACAAACTTTCACCTTTATAATATTAGTGTGATTGTTATGAAGCATAAGTTGCATAGTTTTAATTGGCAGTGTATTTAAAAGTTAAAAATGAAGACAACTTTCACAAATGTTAAACTGACTGTGATTGTGAACCCCTGACTATGATGCATAGCTATGCTAACATTTATTGAGTTTAATTACCGCAACACCTTACTTCATTCACGGATTTGCACGTTTTTTGTATATTTAAATTCTGACTTACTTATTTATTTATTCTGCAAGTTGTTGTGTATTTTGTTCTACTAAAGTCTAGAAATCGAGAATCTAAACGCTCTTAAATTTTCTAAAAATCAATATTTTCATTTGTTACGTCTTTATGCTTGATATACACGCCTCCATTTTCATTGCGACAAAGACAGTCGTTTTTCATCGTAGTAATTTTTTTTCTTGTACTTAAGATCTTTCATCGAGAATAATAATATTTTGAAAAAAGGCAAAATTGGGCCACTCTACAAAATTGTTTTATATTATCTTTAAATGGGTTCTGAGAAATATTGCGATACATAGCAAGCATAATCTTTCTACACAGATAAAAGTATTGCGTGCGTAGGTAGTCAGAAGCTTAATGATAAACAACTTACGTTCATACTTGAACATCCTTATTGATATAATTAGTTATTATGACCGGAACTTACTGATAGCCAGCAGCGTAAGATTTCCCACCAATATAACCAGAAGAAGTGTTTGCCAACGAAATAATTTAGCTAAATATCACAGAAACTATCAAGTCCTATAATATAAATATAACTGCTTTTGAAATACGTAGCATATGTTTATTTTATTAACAAACAAAATCTGATGTCTATTTATATATTATATTTTATTTATTTTGGTATCTAAAAATCTTTCAGGTATTGCTGGATGCCAAAACTAAACATCAGAATTTCCTTCCCACCTCTGCCTACAACAGAATGTCAAAAAAAAAACGGGTTGCACTCCGGGAGTGCCGGCAGAAGTGAAAACTTGAATATTAACGTTGTGCATTTTTGACATTTTGGAAAGGTTAGGGAATA
This sequence comes from Xanthia togata, assembly GCA_963853775.1. NCBI lineage: Eukaryota > Metazoa > Arthropoda > Insecta > Lepidoptera > Noctuidae > Xanthia > Xanthia togata. The sequence goes on from OY970803.1 coordinate 7,760,981, forward strand.
ATTTTGCCCAGGTCTACTCTCCCTCCGTCTTACGAATTTTCGATCAGGTCACGTGTCCTGACGCGAGTTTAACATTTTTTACCCATCACAAAAAACGGTGCACAACGCCGCAAAAGAAGTTTTCACTTCAAAAAACCGACAGAATTTCCACGTTAATCATTTTCCTTTTAATTTCCGTAACGGTTGCTTTCAACTAAAGAGAACTAACTTCTTAACCATTAATATTTTCAAGATTACTAGGTATTAAATCAGCAGTTTGATACTCGAAAAAAAATCTCTAAACACCTAACCTGTCATATAAGGAAGATTGCATGTTCTAAACGTTGATAAAACGAGATGCTGATTACTAGCGGGAGGGATGTGTCTATTAACCTAGACGGGCTACTTTCTATTTTAAACTCGTCTTAACATATATAGGCAATACATTTAGTTAATGATTCTTAAGGTATGCATGCAGTTTTTTTGCTGTTTGTCAATATTGTGCGAGTACTAATCTACTTATCTTAGCATAGCGTAGCGTATAGAATACATAGTTGCAAACTGATAGAGGTCTGAGTTATAAGACCTTTTGGAACGGAGATGTTTCTAAAATGTATAGGGAAATAGAAAATTGTATGTTGAGTTTAAAGGTTTAGTCGTATTACGGTCTAAGAAGAGATTTGTAGAAGTGTCCTAATCATTATAAGTAAATAAGTGAAGTAGGTACAAATATTTTATACCGAAGTACGAAGAAAATGAATACATTTTCTACTGTTTACCATATAATTATTTCAATATTCAATTAAACTATACAATGATACTATACGCTTAAAAATCCGAATCGCCTTCAACCGGTTACAAACCACTTAACCACAATGACAGCCAAGCATTATCATTACAGCATGACTAATATAAGTACAATAAATTCATTGAAGAATTGCTCTAATTTCGGCACACGTCCGGAAATGGGGAGATTCCTTACTGCCGGACATGTTTGTCTCGGAGGCTGCAAGCAGTTCTCACGCGACGTGGTATGGCACTGATGGCTTCTGAGTCATGTCTTGCCACTCTCTTCGTGATGTTGCACATTAAAACATAAGCAAAAGTGGTCGTGGCCTAGATATGCTGGGGAAATTCTCAATGGAGGTTTTTTTTTCTGTAAAGCTTCCAGGCTTAGTTATGGACTCTTTCTAATGTTTGGATTTTCCAATGAGGGACAGCTGTCTTTCAAGGTGCTACATGAGTTTATTTATGGGTAAAATGGAAACGGCGCGCGACGTGATTCTGATAAAATAGTAATGGAGGTGACAGACTTGCTCGATTTGGTCGATCAACAAAGTTGACGGGGTTAATCGATTCACAATTTAACTAGATGTTATTGTCCGAGGTAAGGTTATTAGTTGATGAACAGTTTTGAACAAGTTTCGTCATCTTCGCTTCAACTCAGTACCTTTATAGGATTTATTTATTTATTTAATACTTCAAGCACAGAAATGTACAGAGGCGTACTTAATGCCATAGGCATTTTCTATCAGTCAACCTTTGGGTGATGCAGAGACAAACAGTAGTAGGTGCAATTACGAGAAATTGAGGAATATTTACTTTATTTTTATTTTTTAATGAACCATGACGTTGAGGACATTAAATGATGAGTAAGAAAATAGAACCCACATACATACGTTTTAAACATACTTCTATGTCTTAGAACCAGTGACGCTATAATAAGGCGAAAAAGAATCATCTTATGCTTTATATGGTAGTACTGAACAAGTCATTGGGTTTTTCGGCTATATCATTGTAGACACGATTGTTTGACAAAAAATATCACTTAAATAGGCCTGTCATGTTTTGCGTATATTCGATATTACTTTCCAGGAATTAATTTCTGGAGAAACGAAAAAACTTAGCTTACAACAGTCTTATCACATGGTTGCCTTGCAAAATAAACAGTATCAGTAGACTCCAAGTAGTGACACATTACATCTTAAAAAACTACCGATAAATGTTTGTCCGAACTTCATTTTCCTTACTGTTTATTGTACAAAAGTTTCTCCGTTAGGTATCAATGCCTCATTCATTTTACACTACAGCGTGACTTAAATTCATTTAAAACCACGATCTGTGGTCAAATCACTTTAAAATTTATAAAATTAAAAGTCCCGAAACCTACACGTAATTATTAGTAACATTATACCATCATACGTTTGTTCAGTTTTTAATCTATGGCGTAAATCACAAAAAATATATAATAAAACAATTGCAATTCATCTCGGTGTTTCCCAAATTTCTTTTATCATTTTATTCTAGTTCCGATATGCCAAGGTTACTACCGAATGAATGGAGTCTACTTAAATGTGAATCATGCAAACAAATGGAACGCGGCCTGCATGCAACAATGATGAGTAACGTGATAGACGGTCTTAATAACTGTTTAAGATACAAAATATACGCGGTCTGGGACCATAGAGACAAGATACTTTATACGTACCTATGTAACGACAAACAGTAGAGACAGTCACTAGATCATGAACAATCTCGGGTATATTTGCACCAATTTACATACGTGAATAATTCTGAACGGAGCAGTCTTCGTCAAGACTGCTCCATTTGTGTTTGATTTATATTTTTTTGTAATATAAATTAAATAAATAACCTTTAAATAAATAAAAACACAATGTAGATCAATTTAATTTGACAATAAATACAAAAAGAAATCGATACGAATTGGTGAAAAGATCGACAAAATTGAAAATCCGGGCAAGTCTGTAAACACCTTAATAATTTTCCGTTGTACAACTCACATTTTACGTGGGCCGTTACAAGAAGGTATTCTGCGCTTACTTATTGTGTGATTCGTCTTTAATTACTGATTCATACACTTCGGAAGCAGATGTCAAAAATGACGAGGCGCCTGTAAAATGACGTTTTCCAAGTTGATCATTAATACTGTGCGGTTTAGGTTAAATTGACTAAACAGTTTGAACCACTATCATTGTAATATCCTTAATTTAATTAGTTTGTAGAGTTAGTCATTTAAACCTATTGGCAGTCACGGTTGTTTACTTTTAGTTCGTCAGCAGTATTGGGAGGACATTTAAGTGCACCTGTGACACTACGTATTGATGCAGTACTGGTTTTTCTTCGTGTCACTGTTAAGCCAGTATCTTAGATCATAATGACCCAAAACTTCGCGGGCGTTCCCAGTGGCAGCGTAGAAGTCACTTTCACTGCATGTTTTGGGACAGAGAGAGCTGGATAGGAGGTGGAGCATAGTTTGCCACATAGCTCCATATCCAAACCTTGCTGCTTTTCCGTTGAGGTAACCCTACTTTATTAGGTTGAGGTTACATCTTCCTACTTGGGTCCGGAGACCGTTCAGGGACCTCGAAGGCTTACACACTGCAGGAATATATTCCTTTGGTGATAGTAAGTAGGAGGGGGGAGAGCATCCTGCCACAGCTTTCAACGGGCGTCGGCCGGGTTTCCTGGTAGAGACGCTGTTGATTTTAAGAAACTGTGCCTACTTTTTAGCCTTTGCGTTGATAGTTATGCGCCAGATGCAGTACTAATAGTTATAATTGAGATTCATATAATTTATTTGAATAAATTATATGTAGTCTCACGACGGTATGTTGATACTAAAGTACGTCCAATGCAATTTGGGCAAGCAAATCAACTACCATTCTTGCTGACTATCTAGTCTTTTAAGCCATTCCTGAACCATCATTGCATAGTTGCTTGTACTGATATGTCAGAATAGTTCAAGACCTGTTTTACCAGGGACTTTATCCTAGCATTAGTGAACTATAGGTGCATTTACCATAGACTCATAGACCACCTCTGACTAATCGACCGGATGATGATTATTACTCCATCCAACCATCAAAACCCCATGGCCAAAATAGTGCAAAAAATACGACGAAACCTTTGATTCGTCATTCATAGTGCTGATCGCTCACATTCCTTCTCCATACACCATAAACTTCCCGTGTTCCACACACTGAACATAATGATTCATACAATACTGTCATTATGAGTCACACAAGATGTTCACCTGTACCTTTACAGATCGCATTGTCAATTGGATTATGTACTATGTAAGGGCTGTATCATACCAGCGAATTCGCGTCCACGCCTGAATGCACGTCGCGTGTCCTTGCCATCACGATGTTTGTGAAATGCCAAAACCACGCATTTTAAATATTTCAACAATACAACGTCAACAGCGGAGGTAAACACAGGAGCTCAGTCCTTACTCGTGATGACTTAAAAACTGCATTACAGTTACATTATTACTGCATTTCAGTGTGACACTTGACCATAACGCGTCAGTTGGTGGATTTAAAACTACGAGTATATGCTGCCTCAGTGCACATCTAGTTGGTAACGCGACCGCTTTGCGTGTTTGTCATAGCAAGTAAGTCCAAAGACATTACGAACTCCGTACAAACAACTGAACATCGTTAAATTGCCTTTTCGCCAATCGTGAGCGCCCGCGAAAACGTTCGCGCGTCATCGCTCGTGTAGTCAGGCCCTAAAGTCTAGGATACGCAGACAAATAACAGTAGTGTGATTCAGTGTATGCAAATACGTTGCTCAGCCATTGCCCATTGACTTGCTTGTTTGCTGAATGAGTGAGTAGCGTAATGTTGGCTCGTTGCGCAATGCCATGCTAATTTTGTGTGTATGTAATGTATTTTGGGATTAAGTTCGCGTGTGAGGCGTGTTTATAAAGTAAACTGAATCGTATGATTTATTTGATAGGACATCTCAATCAATCAATCTGCCTAGCCTTTTCCCAACTATGTTGGGGTTGGCTTCCAGTCTAACTGGATGCAGTTGAACAGCAGTATTCTACATAGAGCGACTACCTATCTGACCTCCACAAACCAGTTACTGGGTAACACAATACATATACGGTATAACTGGAAAATTTGCACTCGTTTTTCAATTCAACACTTGCTTCACAAAAACACCAGAAAAAAATATACTCAACTAAATGATAGTTGGACAGCTACATTTTAATGTCTCTACTGCGAATAAAAGTAAAAGAAAATTACATATCCTTTTTCAATCATTTACTGTATTAAACGTCTGTGTAAATCCTCAAATAATAACAAACACCATTTAAACACAAATTCAAAGTTGACAAAAGGACACTAAAGGACAGCGCCTGCCCAGTGAGAAGACAAAATAAATAAATAGTGTGCGACAAAGTTCCCATAGCGGAGAGCTACAGTTTGCTCAGTCCGCGATAATTGACCCGTAATATGTCTCGTGTGAATGCGTTGTTTCTTCACCCTGGGGTTTATGTAGAAGAAAATCGAAAGTTTCGTCTGTACGAGAAAAAACGAAGCAATATAAAAATATTTCAATATTTTTTTTTATATTCAATGCCGCCCGTGGTCACCCGTGACCACCCGTATTTTCTGATGAGTGAGTTAAGTTTCTAGAAATAATAAACAGCTAGCTAATTACGCAACACATTTTCGTAAACGATTACGACAAATTTATTTAATTTTGTCAGATCAACAACATTCATTGCGTTGTTTACATTGTTGAGCAGATTTTTTTTTCGATTTTATGAAGAAATGGATTAGCAGATGTTTCAAAATGATTCAGATTCCGATTGATCGTGTATTACGCAATTAGGGTACAGAATCCTAATGTAGCCAATAACATCGGAGATATGGCAAAAAATTTAAAGCAAGGTCACAAACGCTACAAAAAATTAAAATTGAATAACATGAAAAATACACTCGAGAGCAATGAATCCGGGTCACTTAAAGAATCCTAAAAATCTCGGAAACTAAAAATGCTAGGTTAATGCAATAAATTGTATTTAATAGACAATGTAATACTCCTTAAATGAAGGTATTAAAACTTCTTAGTAAAGTTATATCATAAAAAAATCAAATTTGAAAAAGGGCCACTTTCGAAGATGGAACTACGAAATTACAGCATTTAGTTTTGCTTTTGTTTGTAATCTGTCATTTATGTGGGTACATAAACCATGTTGATAGTGCTCTATATTCATTATTCAAGCTGAAATTATGTCGCTTACGCCTGAAGAATGCACCAGAATACTTACAATGCTGGAAACCGGCCGGAGTCAGCGCGATACAGCCAGGACTGTCGGTGTGTCGCTGTCAACAGTACAAAGAGTTCTCCGACGTTACGAAGAAACTGGTTCTAACCTACGCAGACCAGGAACGGGCAGAACCAGGTGTACCACAGCACGAGAAGACCGATACTTGGTGAACACCATGCTTCGAAATCGCTTTCTTACAGGAACTGAACTCACAAATCAGTTTCGACGCCTCGGAGGAAGTAACCCAAGTGCATGGACAGTAAGACGTCGGCTTGCTGAATCTAACTTAAAACCCCTTAGACCTGCAAACGGCCCTAAACTGGAGCGTGGGCATCGTATTTCAAGACTAAGATATGCCCAGAGCCACGTAAATTGGAGTAGGTATTGAAGATTGGTCAAAAGTTATGTTCTCCGACGAATCAAAATTTATGCTCTACAAGCACGATGGAAGACACAGAGTGTATCGAAGACCAGGGGAAAGATTCAAGCAAGCATGCATCGAAGAAAAAGTAGCCTACGGTGGTGGGTCTGTACTTGTGTGGGCCGGAATTTCTTCTGAAAGTCGCACAGAGCTGGTGATCATAGAAAACGGCTCTTTAACTAGCGAAAGATATGTGGAAGAAATCCTCAATGATCACGTTGGTCCATTTATGGTAAATTTAGGTGAGGATGCTATATTTATGCATGACAATGCCCGACCTCATACAGGTAGGATTGTGAATGACTACCTTCAAGAGATGAACATTACTCGTATGGAGTGGCCAGCGCGCAGCCCGGATATCAACCCGATCGAGCATGCTTGGGACGAGCTAGGCAGATGCGTAAAACAACGAAACCCTCCCCCAATCACGCTTCGTGAGCTCAAAATTGCTCTCACAGAGGAATGGGAGAATATTCCCCAAAATCGTATAAGGAACTTGGTGTACAGCATGCCAAACCGCGTAAACGCAGTAATGGAAGCACGAGGAGGCAATACGAAGTATTAAAATTCAAGAAAATCGTAATAAAGTTCAAAAATTTCATGTTTCCTATTTTTGTTTTAAGGAGAGATCAGCAGTTTTTTTCTTTATGTAATTTTGTGTTAATAAAATGTATGGTGACTCATATTTTTTTTACTTTCATTTAAGGAGTATTACATTGTCTATTAAATACAATTTATTGCATTAACCTATCATTTTTAGTTTCCGAGATTTTTAACATTCTTTAAGTGACCCGGATTCATTGCTCTCGAGTGTATTAAAGATAGACCCGGGTTTCAAAGTTAATTCTCGATATTTTTTCATGAATATTCGGAAAAATACGGGCGGTCACATTCCCATGGGCGGCATTGTATACTTATAGTTGGTTTTACCAATACTTGAAGGTTACGTTAACTTGCCTGTAGGTAAATGTTTCGTGATTTTTCACCACTTTTTATACAGTCAATAATGCCTGCCAGGAAAATGAAAACAGGACGAATTATTTAATATATTATTCCCTACAATACTAGTGCATATAACAACAAAAACGGTTCCTGTTTTTTTTTTTGAGTCCCTAAACAATTTATTTTTGTCATTTTCTTTCACAACTTTTTCAATTTTCATCGTATGTGTACCTAATTCTTGCTTCCCAACATAGTTATAAATTACAAACGAGCGAAACCGTAGGTTCAAACTAGTATCTTCCACATTCATCCATGTTTGTTTGGCGTCGGAGACTGTTATGTTAGGCTGCCGTGTGCTATTTCTGTGTTACCAATTTTATCATGTTTACCTTCGTTTGGCACATTTAAATCGGAAGACCACCGACTAACGCCACTGTAGTGTTGTTATAACTTGATCCGATGATTTGTAACTATTTTAATGACGGATTCTTCTATTGTTATTCAGATAGCTATTTGCCAAAGTAAAGTGGGGTCGTTTCCAGTCTTACCGCTACTGGAATCTAAACTTGGTATAGTTCGATTCAAAGTTAATGGCGGCTCGGAAGTTAGCTGCTCGCTGCGCAGTACCGCACCCCTCACCCCCGCTGACCCATGAATTTGTTACTGCGCAGCGACTCGCCTCCTGTTCCGAGCCGCCATTAAGTTTGGATCGGGCTGCACGTTTGTTGCAAGTTTTAGTTCTGTGGCGGCATGATAACCGGAGGGGAGTTATGTGGTGGCATCTACATCGCCATAAGCGAACAACGCATCAAAGACCTGACGTCACACAAATCCTGCATCGTGCAATTAGAGTTTACCGCGCAAACACCATACATATAACTTCCTCGACATCAATCATCTTTGGCAGTTGCCCGCCAGACACGACTCCCGTCAAGTCGGAGCATCCTCCTTTTTCTATATAGGATGAGTGAACTTTACACCCTATTCCTCATGCCTCTAAAGTTCTTTTCCTCTTTTCTAAGCTATTTTTCAGCTGCTGAAACAAAATTTTAAATTTGATTAAATTTTTTGAAAACGTCGAAATTGTGCCCTTTTTAGTCAAATTTATTTTACCTGCTGTAACTTAAATCTCAAGGAGCATCCTCGTCCAGTGCAATTAGATCTTTGCCTACGCAGTAAGTATTGCCATCTTCAATCCTCTGTTCGGTCTTATCAATTCTGTAAAGACACACAATTTTAAAATGCAAAGCTCGTAATCACAAATTATATTTATGGCTACAAACTCATGTTTCTCTTCCACCAATGCTATTTAATTTATAATTCTAATCCAATCATTTTTAACAATCATGTGAAAGTATTTCAAAATTACTACATTACATTGAAAACCGCAAGTGAACGAATCCGGAAGGTAATCCAATACTATAACTATGATGTTCCCATTGTTAGTACAAATACAATTCGACAGCTAAATGATCTGTTTGTCTGTATCGAGTTACGTGTGCGCACCGCCTTATGAATGAATTGTACCGGAAAAGTGGGCTTCCATATTCTGTAGTTTATCTTGTTTTTAATTTAGTGATTTGTTAATTATTCCTATAATTTGAATTAAAATCTGTACATTATTTTTTTAACTTATTTTGTCTTCTTTCATCGTATTATTTTCTCTGCCTTAACGTGAGTTTCGCTTTTTTTGTTAAACAAACAAACGATCCAAACCTCAATTAATATAATTCCAAAAGGAACTTTATCAAACATACTGTCATTAACTTTAAAAATGTCGTTAACCTTCTCAAACATTCTATTAACCACAAAACTAGAGGACCCCATCCTTAATCACTTAAAAACAAAAAACTTCTCGATCTAAGCTGATCGTATCATATCTAACATCAAAGTATAACAAATACAAGCCCAAACATCCATGGGCACCGCAAAACACTACCCTCGAAGGAATGTCGCGTAGGTCAAATAAAAGAATTCGGTCCTTTAACAATAACATAATCGGATGCGCCGGCGCCGCAGCGGCGATCGCTTAGCACAATGCCACGAAAAATATTATAAAAGACATACCTATAGACGTGTGAAATCACGGAGACACCAACCAACAAAAAAAGTTATCGAAAAAAAAACTCAAAAGTTTTCGTTCGAGAACATTTTTTTTTTTGATCGCCGATTAATTTTATATTGATTGGACGTTTTACGCTTGTTAGAAAGATTTTTATAAGTGGCCTGATAGTGGCGTTTTTAATGCGGAGCAATATCACGCACTAATAAAGCAATTTGAGGTATCCTTTCGAGCTATAAAAGATTTTATTGTAAATGTTAAATATTGTTTTATAATAACATTATGCGAATTTGCATAAATTAAAAGTTCGATGACTTTTTTTATAGAAAAGAGACCGACGTTTTTATGGGACTCTTCCAAAGCAATAATTAAAAGCTTGTCAACTACTTTGTTTCGGAGTCTAATTAACAGTTAATTAAAATTTCTATGATTCATAAATCGTGGAACCATAAAAGCCTGATTAACTGTAATTTTATTAAAACAGATAGTTTACTAAACACCATTTCGAAAAGCATGCCTCCATTTTCACACTTTCTCATCAAGTCTAAAGAAAAGTTCTTTCAAACACCCCTAAAAAATTAACAGAGTCATAATTTAAAAAGTTTATCAACAAACGAACCGCTAAAACTGACCACCGTAACGAAAATGGCGATTCAACAGACGAACCGTACCAAAATTAATTGGACATAATTAATAAAGCGTCTAAAACAAACTCCTCCCAGCCTTCTGACCGATCTTGCATGTTAGATTATTTTATTTCTGTTTACCAACATAAAATTAACACCCATTAAATTTAACCACACTCTTGTTTTAATTCCATAAGGTTGTATTTCCAATGGCCGGTGTGGGGAATGGCAGTAAATGTAAATGTATCACGGTGTGTATCTAAGGCTTTTTTGTTACAACATTCCATACAAAACGTGTGTTGTAAAGAGCCCCCGATACCACCCATTCATGAGGACAGTGGTGACCTATTGAGATTCGAGACCGATAGCATGTTGTGGACATGGCAAGGTCTAATTAACAAGTAGCTTGTCTTTGAGTGAGTTTATTTCAGGAAGGTAATCTAGAGGTGGAAAAGCGCATCAGTAAAAAGGTTTTCCGATGATTTTCAGAAGCGTTAAAAAGACGCATACACGTTAATGATTTCAGTAAAAACACTGTAATCTTCATAGTTGTGTGTAGTAGTTAATGCCGGAAAATAACATTAGAGAAAATCGTGCGAAGCTGTGAAAACGTAAAATAAAATACATCCGTAAAGGAAACTACAATTTTAACAAATGTAAATCTTATCCACTCTACACCTTTCGCACAGAAGGCCCACACGCGCGTTTCATGCAGCCTCTTGTAAACTCGACTTTGGGCTTGAACGACACTTGGTCCTTTTGTTGTGTGTCCTTGAAGAAACAAATTTACGATAGCACCTCGCACTCACATAATGAGCGTCAGCACAGCTATTAACACCTTTAGCTTCTCAATGAAGATGTAAGGAAATCGCGGAGTGACGAAAAAATGGTGCGAGGAAATTTGGGTAGAACAATAAAGTTAGAAAGAAGACTTGAAGACGTGTAGATAACGTTTTGGGGAACTTGTTAGACTTTTTTTTTATATTTAAAGTATACGTTTAAGAAAAATCTAAAATTTAGAATAAATTGTAATAATAACTACTATCGCTTTTTAAAGAATGAAAATAAGTTTTTGGTAGTATTATGTTTTGTTTGTCTACTTCTGTGCCTGTTTGGCATTATTTGACTGAAAACCTAATCGGCTATCAAACCAGTCACAGCCTTACTATACCATTATTTTCGTGAAACTCATCTTCTGTCTTTGCTATAGAGATTTTCTACGTAATAAGCGCATATTTTCTACCTAATAAGCGCATTATTTTCAACTCGACGTCAAATTAAGAAATTAGCCATGAAAATCTACAATGGTTCAAGTCATTCAGATGTCGAACTCTCTAATGAAAACCCTCTTAACATTATGAAGTGACAAAAAGACAACAATAAACCACAAATCCTAACCGATCTGCATCGGTTCCGCATATCGAAGCGTATAATTAGCAAATAGTGCAGCAACAAACAGTCAACATCAGCCAACTCCCCTGACAATAAATCCTAACATTTATGATTTTTAAAAGATTTCCAACATTCGAGCGAACGAAGAAAAAAATAACAATTTATGGTCTCTTCACCCCCGCTGTAACCATTCAAAGCCCAATAATTGTATATTCTTTTACAGTAGTGTGCCGTTTATTTTGTATGGCCGATGAAGGCCGCAAAAAAAGCATTCAACTAAAATCACAGGCGCCTTTAATCACCGCTATTGAGATCTATCGCGGGATCAAAGCACGCGCGGCGTCAGCATAAAATAGCCTCTCAAAATATTGACATAAGGTCCAATTTTCATGCGCGATTGGACACGCTTTTTTGCTCAGCAGCGGATGCTCGTGTCAAACGCTTTAGTATTTTGAGTTTGTTTTGAAAATTCTTTTATCTGATGTATTTGCTGTATCTATTGTTGGGGGTGCTTCATCTGCTACGGGGGCGATTTGTTGAGGGGGCGGTATGCTTGCTGAAAATGCTTACTGGCAATAATTTAGACGTCAAATACGGTTTTTGTGCGGTTCGGGTGACGTGGCGATCATTTCAGTTTTATTTATGACTTTGGCAGGATATCGCACAATATGCGGAGGAATTCGCGGCGGCTTTGATGCCGATGTGCCGAGGCGCGTTGGTGGCATTTCCGTTATTGTATAAAGACTCTTTATTAGGTACATGGTAATGCGAGAAAACTTTTGGCAAACAGTACTTTGCTTATGTAATTTTGCGTGTAATGGTGTGAATATCAATGAGTTTTGTTTTGATTCATGATTTTGTATAGAATCCTAATATTTGGGCATTGATATTTTTATTTGAACAAACATTTTGCAGTTCAGCCGATCGAGCGCAGCGCGTGAACGCATGCTTTCTTATCGTGCGTAGGAAAGACTTCAACGAGCGCGTATCCTTTGCGTTTACTGAAAATTGTCCCAACAATTTTACTTTACGAAAAATATTTTTAAATAACGTTTTGTAGACTTTAACTGTGTATTTTCTTTAAAGAAAATTAAATAAGGCTCATGTTGCGCCATAATTGTGTTTTTTTAGGTTAAAAAAATCCATTAATGAAACTTCTATCCTTCAATATCATCAACAATTGTTCTATAGCATATCAGTTTAATACCTTCATAAGCACCTGGTAACCATCTCAACACACGTATGTCACGAAGAGATTTAATCTCATTACTGTTCGCGTATAGGCAGGGTGCACACGGACAATTGGCGACGCGCGACTGGACAGCTGTCGGGCGCATGCGTCCGACAGGTGTGCAAACCGCTTTATAGTTTTGTAGGAGAGATTCGGAAGATCTTTAAGGTAGAATGAGGTAATGGTAGGGCATGATTTAATCGTTTAACATGTTGATACATGTCAAAATCAGAACATATTGAAAATGTTGACATGCTCATCCGCATTAACAAATCAAAATCAAAAGTCATTTATTCAAATTAGGCTGAATGAGGATGAATGATGCATCAGTACCTCTTGAACGTCAAAATTACATAAGACAGTACCCTAAAATGCCCACCCTTCACCACTGCCCGGTGCTTTAGCTGGGGAGAAACAGTGGCGCAACATACCTACTCCCCAGAACCACAGTTAGTGATTGCGTAAAAGATACTTTTCATGCTAGGATCATCTCATTTTACTCTGGTATCGGCACGAGCTAATAATAGCTCAATCCTCAGTAGAAATGTGTCATAGTAGGTAGTGATTTCATTGAAAATAAGTCGTAAACGTTGATTAATACTCTTCCTTCCTCCATCTAATGACAAATATTTATCGTTACACATCTGGGAAAAGCCAAAATTACATACATGTATATAGGTACCTAAGCTTCTCAATATTTAAGTACCCGCTGCAAGCTCATTCACTTCATTTAATCCTTAAATCGATCACCTCTTACCGATACTCAAAAGGAAAACTAAGCTGCTTGGTGTTAGACAGACCATACAGGGTTATAAGAAACTGCTAAAAGGAAAAATCTGCTTTTTTATATTGAGATCTCTATGTTACACAAAAGTGTCCGGGAACATTTCAAGCGACATATTTTATGCTACCACTTTCTCACGTCCCACGAATCCAATTTTAGCAGTCTTTCCGCATAGACTAATAATCATAAAACTACAAAACAAAAGAACATCTTTCAAAAATATCATGTTACTGCACCAATAAAACCCCTGTCCAAATATTTTGTATCATAAAACCAATTCAGATATAATATATAGTATAATCGGCACACCGCATTTGTATTCATATAGGATATAAGTTATAAAAAGATTATGGTCGTCATTTTAACTTCTTTTGTTAAAAATTAAAAGGCGAGCGCTCGTTTAAGGCACACGTCACGTATGAACACGTTATAAACTGTGCCTTCAATAAATTAAAAGACTATGCTTAATGTTAGATATCATTTTATACGACGAGACTGTAAAAAAGGCAACTACCTTGTCGTGAGATTCTTGATGCAGAGATTTAGAACCTAGACTCTTCAGTTCAATAGGAATAGAAAATCCCTACGACCCTCGCCAAATACTCAATCAGACACATAATTTAATATATTTACATATGAAAAAGCATCGCCAATAAAATACAAAAATCGATTCCGATACACCATAAAAAAGACATCAAAATCAATTTACGATCCGACACGAAATAACTCACGACGGTCATAACAGAGGGTGCTATTTGAGAAAAATGCATCATAATCCTAAACGCCACTTGTCATACGAACTCTATAATATTATGACAATAAAAAAGTATTCATTGAGACAATAGTGAGGGTTTGAGCCCACAATAAATTCTGACGCGTTCCATTTATCACGCGAGATAATCATCGAGAAGCTTAAACCGTGCACACGGAACGAAATACTTTAGAGGTTTATTCACCCACTTCTGTCAAATTTATACGGCTAATTAAGTTGTTTGCGCTGGAATTTCTAATCTTTGTAATCGCTTGTAAGTGATGTTATTACTTCATTATTTTCGTTGGATGTCACAGCGAAGTTATGGCATTTGCAGAAAATGCAAATGAATTTAAAATTATCATCCCTTGCATTACTACATACTTCATTTGAATACCTAAATAAACATACAATTACTTTGAATAAATAATCTCACCCCTCACTTACAACTCCTCCGTGTGAGTCCAACAATTGGCTCAACAAATCGAGTACAATGTTAACCGCCAAAGCGTCAACCAATCAGCGGCTCGCGCTTCAACGCGCGGCCCCTTTCACACGGGGCGAACTCCATTTAGTTTACACCAAATTCTTCGATCTATTTTCGTTATACGAACGTGTTTATTTATGGTGCATATATCTCAACCGCACCCGTTTTTATTGGCCGTAAAGTATGAAATTGTGCATTAGGAAGCCTTTCACATCAGAGTTTCATATCAGCGGAGGACATAACTCGAGATTTAGTTTTAACTGGTGTTTTGTGTCGGACCGACATGTTTAAACGTGATGTTTTTATGGAAACGTATATTATTGCGTTAGTTTAGTTCGTTCGGTTTATAGCTTTTTGCCACTTTGTGTTTAAAAGTATGTTGTGTGCAAAATGTGTTTAAAAATGGTTCTAAAAATGTTTTTTTAGAGCTATTTATTTATGATCGTGACCTTTTTTGTGTAACCGCAACTGCTACTTACATGCATTTGCGGAACTGAAAGTTTACCTTTACGAATAATGTGTTAGGTACTCTACCTGTATTTAATTGTTATGTGTGGTACAGTGGTTTCCAGAGATTGAACAGGCACTCTAGCATTGTAAAAAATAATGCAAGGATAATAATTATTTAAAATTTATAATTTGGTGGTCCACAAGTGGAGTTTGCTGTTTATATTTGACATGAATATAAAAACCGGCCAAGTGCAAGTCGTACTAGCTAAATCATGTCTGTTGTATGGGAGCCCCACTTATTTTATTCTGTTTTTAGTATTCTTTGTTATAGCGGCAACATAAATACGTCATCAGTGAAAATTTCAACTGTCTAACTATCACGGTTCATGAGATACAGCCTGGTGACAGACGGACAGCGGAGTCTTAGTAATAGGGTCCCGTTTCACCCTTTGTACCAAAAGGGTGAAACGGGACCTAAAACCTAAAAACTGACTGAAACCTAAAAATTGCGGGTAATAGGTACTTACCTTTATATGTATAGGTTTTCTGCCTCACACAGTCTGTGAAATCGGTCAACCAATAAATAATAAACTTACAATTAAATATACATAGGTACCACCCGTATTGCCCAGTGATTATTCAAATCCATTCAACACTTCCTACTTCAATTAAACTCGTATCACGTAATCCAATGGTCCATAAATTCATAAGTTCGTAACCAGACAACATTTAAATGTAATATAATACCACTATGACCACCGGTCCTTTTAAAATTGACCATTTTAATATTATCTTACCTCTCTATCATGGCGTTATTAAATAACTAGCGAACCGCCCCTGCTACGCACGGTTTGTACGACTTGACAAAACATCGTGATTTCTTTGTTTTATGTAAGTTTAATATGAATGTATTATACACATAAACTTTCTGGAATAAATTCTATTGATGGTGAAAACCGCATCAAAATCCGTTGCGCTCTTTAGAAGAACAACGCGGCCATACGGACAGACACGAAAAGTGACTTTAATTTATAATATGTATTATCAAATCAGCCTGTATTTGTCAGGCAAGAAACTATTTTCATACAGAAATGGCTAAGAGAGAAACAAAAAAAAGATGTTCAATAGGTATAACAGTTTTTTTTCGTTTCATATTGAAATTAACTTCACAAAAATTAAACTACTTAATACACCGCTCTTAATTTAATTTAACAAATTAATTTGACACGTCTGACATACACAAAACAATAAACTAAGATTTTGAGCGAAAGCGTGTAAATTACCCGAGCGACAAGTTAAAAGTTGTTTGTAGGTACCTACGCGATCTGAGTCGTAGTCAGAGTTGGAGGTGTAATAAGTATTAATCCTTTCGGAGTTGGAATCGAAGCTCCGTAACATCTCTGTTCTAAAGCCTAGATCAACATGGTTCGTGCACGTTGGCGATTTTTTACAATAATAATTTAAGTCCAACTAATCTCGCGATGTTTGCTTTTCTATATCAGCCAGTGACGTCCAAGATTGACATAGCCAGCACATTTCAAATTGAACAAACTTATCTTGGGTCCTTGCCAGGCTCAGACTACATAATAAATACGCTTTATAATAAAGGCACTTCGTAGTTCGACTTTAATTCCATATTGCACTACCTACTGGTATATAGTAGGTTCACTGGTCCTTCTAATGACACATTACAGACAGGTTTGTGGACAATGTCTTCAGAACCAGTCGCCTGATAATAAACTCTCTCACAGACGTCTTGACCTTAGATTTAATAACTTAGATTATCTATTTATAGCCTAGTTTTTGTCTGCTGGCATTCTTTTATGGGCTACCTTTGTTCGACTTATGGGGTCAACGATGGAAGCTCTATTTTTACTTTTGGTTCCGGGAAAAACAGTTTTTTTAATAGTAATTCTAAGGGAACGTATTTGGAAAGTACGCATACACAAAAGTTGAGCTTGATTGAAAACTTTAACTTGAAAAAAAAAAACAAATTGTTTTATGCACATGATCGATTATCGATTCAGAATAAAAAAATAAGTTTATGTTCCTTCTTGAAAATGCTATGTTCCAATCAATGCTGATTACCACCCAAATAATGTATGAATAGACACATAGAATACGAGAACATCATCATAAAATACATAACATACGCCTCCAATAAATCCCCGTGACACACAAAGCTTGCCGCTCTAATTTCGCCAAAAGCAGACACCGCTAATATCTCAATTTCGAGAACGGACCTACGTCTGAGGGCAAACACACCGCCCATTAGAGCCCCACCGTCCAGCTGCTCACGAATCGTCACTTAATTGCACTACCTAAGTGCAATAAATTAATTACGTGACAACAAAACTGTGAGAAGGCCCACAGGGAGACGCAGCAAGTTAGCCCCCCGCTGTTAAGAGACCTCACGAGAACACTGTCGCATCACACCGCTTTGTCCACCTAAATTCGCCTTCTCTTTTCGCCTGTCGAGTTTCTGAGCAACAAAAAAGAGATGAGCAATCGTCGGCGAAGCCTTTGCTCCTCGCTCATCATTTTTCACGTCTCATTCAATAACTCGATGCATAGTCGCCGAGATAGTGATCGAGTTTTGAAATATGTCGATGGGAGAACGTTACATTCCCAAGGATATGGTGTTACTTTGCGTGCGGAATGTTTGTACCTACTTGTATTATGCTGGACACAAGCGAGGTGGTGAAGGCGATCGGTATAAAGGTTGGTTGTATGTGCAGTTATGTATTTAAACTGAAAAAAGTGTTCAGTATTTTTTTCCTTTTAGATATTCAATAAACAAACATTATTTATGTTGGGATAATCTTTTTAAATCCTAGTCAACCAATATTTAAGTGGTTTTCTGTCCAATTCATTATATTGTTCGTGTTATAGAAGTGTAAGCAGCGCGCAATGTTTAATTCACTTGGCGAGCTTGAGCAAAAGACATTTTCACCATTTATTTATTGAGTGAAAAGTGGCACTATGGAGTAGTAGTAGGGATGTTTACATTTTTATTCATACATACTAACGCTTACTTTATTTATTTATTTATTAACAGAGTGTTAACTCTGTTAATAAATAAATAATAATGAATAATAATATAAATAATGAAGTCCTTTCGTTAACACGAAAGGACTTCATTCGCTTTGAACTATACCTTTAGGTAAAGCATGCCTTTAACAAGATGGAAAAACGCAAGGACATAGAACAATATTCAAAATGTCAGCATCTCAAAACGGATCTCACGTTTACATAAAGACGACCGCAACTAGTGTAACCACTATTCAGCAAGTGAAATAAATCGGAAAATCCATTTACCACATCTAAATCGTTCAATGAAATCATGGAACAATTCTATTTGCATCACCGAACACATTTATAACGCGTTCAGAAGCGTCAGGGCGTTGCAAGTCCCGTATAATGTAATTTAATTCTATGCAGCTTACAAACCCTTTGCAACAATGAGCTCCAGAACACTTTGTTTGCTATTGTCGGCTACTTTACAGATTACATTCATTGTAATACATAATAGTTAGGAAGCAGGTACAGTTATATTCATTGAGTGGTCTTGCACAGATGTTTATCAGTAAAACAATGTTGTAAGTTTTGCAAACTGACAGTTTTTCGAGGTTTCCCTTATCTGGATATCTTGGGAGTTTATCGCTTAAAGCCGCCGCGGTTTGCACCTATTTGTTGAAACGAGTGTTATCTTGCAGATTAAGGATGTTGGATTTTGGTGTGAAATGTTCTGGATTTGTGGGCGAGTGTATGGTTTAGTGAATGGAGTTGCTAATGACGGTGGAGATCAATATCTTTGATTGTTTGGAGGGTGTTTTTTTGAGGTACAACCTGTGGACTTAAAATTCAGTTTGATTCATGGGACAAATAAAGTGGGTTACGGATCAGATGCAACATGAAGTGTCTGCTTTAAGTAAGGTAGTTATATGCCAAATCTAAAAATCATCTTATTTAATGTTGTGATGGACAACTAAACTAGAGATAAAATGGCCGTCGAGTAGTAAATTGCTTTGCACGTGATTTCAAGACCCTGAAGCAACATAAAAAACCTATTCAACTTAGGTAGGTAATACGGGCTGGTTTCCGCAACTCCACGTCAACTAAACAAGTCGTGAAGGTATAAAGATATTACAGGCGATGCCTAAACTTCAAACCTATGAAATTTACTTAAATAAAATAAATACCTAATAGCCTGATCTGGTTGACGTCAAAGAAACCGCAAATACCGTTTAAAGAGATAAAATTTGGCTGTCGTGCGTCATTCTCCACCAGAAGGGTTTTTTGAATTTTCTGAATTTTCACCATCAAGTCATTGTCACTTTTTTGTGACCGTGAAAATTCCGAAATTTTCCGCTATTACGAAAATTTTACAAAGGACTTTTTACGCAAAACAGAGGTAATGTTATCGAATACAGAAAAAATCGGTGGGTTCACTGTTCTTTGTTGTCTTTATTTAAGTTTTGGTGACTTTTAAAAGTTATCAAAATACGGCAGTGCTTTTTGCACGCTTTTAGAGATATTCAATTTTTTTTCACAATCACCTACAAGGTTTATCCTCAATCCGATATTATGACTGACTGGTGGAACTCTTCAGCTAGCCAGAATTTTTTTTTCGTGGCTACTGCTTTAAGTTTTCTATATAAACTTATCCAAAACACAATTTCTTATAGCCGACCCTGAAGAAAGAATCGTCATGCCAAATAATTGCTTGATGAAATATGTTCCACATTCTATTGACCAAACCACCAGCTAATTTTATTCAGGTCAAAAATTATCTACACGGGCTGTAACCGCACCTTTGGATTTTGAATTTTACATGATACCGGCAATAATTCTACGTCTATACATAGTATAAAACAAAGTCACTTTTCGTGCAAGTCTGTGTGACCACTTTGTTCTCTTAAACTAAGTACAATGGAATTTAATACGGTTTTCACGATCATTTAAAGCATTTATTCCGGAAGTTTTATATTACATTAACATTTCACGTAGGTATAGGTTGTCATTGCACCCTTTGCGAAGCAGAGGTGGGTTGGGCTTGAACACTCCAATACCTTGATTATGTTTTATCTTTTCTCACAGTTTTAAGTACATAGTTTCCTTAATCTATATAGAAACCACCCTTAAGAAGGATAAAAAGGACAGTGTTATCTATAATTAGGTGGTACTTTAAATAGTAATCAGTTTCGGTCATAATCTTTCAAAAATACGAAGCTATTACCGGCTAAATAGGTAGCTAAAATAATACACTCACTTTTTTAGGCCTTACTGTAAGCGGATTCTGTTTCACGACGGTTATGAATTATGATTTTCTGAGGTCGTATGCAGAACGCATACGATCTCACGCCCTTCCAGGGCTCCTTGTACGGGCTGAGGGCAGGACCCCTTACTCAATCCTGCTGCTCACGCTGCGTACACATGCTAGCGAGGGCTATCTAGGGCCTGACAACCTGTGGCCTGCCGCCACGTGTCTGTGCTGACAGGCCTCCGCGGCCTACCGCCCCATGCTTCTGCCGCAAGCCTGTGCTGACAGCCCCCCACGTCCGCCACGTGTTTGCCAAGGACGGTACCCTATTATTTACTCGTGATAATGCTCAAAACAGTGACACAGTGCTAAGGACCCCACCCGCGTCCTAGCCGTGATTTCTAAATGTATGAATTGACTTTTCAAGCCGTTTTAATAACTGTCTTCTACCTAACTACCTACTATCCGTTAACGGCCTGCGCAGCCTACCCTGCGCAGCCCTAGTCGTTACACTGCGATCACTAGATTTTCCTTTATTGAAAGGAGATAGATATCTTCCAATTATCAAAATAAAATAAAATAAATTTAAGCAATACCTCTTCATTCTGAAGTCATCATTATAATGATCTTCATGGGAGGCCAATATTCCACAACAGAACCAATTTTTGATGACTAAAATTCACACATAAACATGTTTGCTGAAATATGAAAATTAGGGCGGCATCGGAAGGCTTTAATCCGTAAAGAAATCCACCCACATCCGGTGGCGCTCGGGAATATTTAATAATGTGAAGTTAACGAATGGTTTATAATCCTGCAGTTAGACATGAAAAGGCGCCGGCGATTTAGAGCTTTGTGCAGGGCCGGATTAAGGGACGCGTGATTTTTTTTAAGTTTCCGTGGAGTGTTTTGCCTGTTCTTCTCCATGTCAGTTTTAAAGTGCCTGATAATAGATTAATTAAAATAAATGCTTTGACTTTGTATAAAAAAACATTATTATGAGTTAGGTACTTATAATAATCTTTTATATTTTGAAGATCGAAGTCCATCTCTGTCTATTACGGTGAGATAAGTCGTAAATCCTCGGCTGTTTAGTGGCTTGTTGAGCCAACAGATAATTTGCTGTTGTGTTGGCCGAACTTTATTAATGTGGTTTTCTACTACGTTGGTAAAATTATTGTTAGTTTACCAAAAAGTAAGCTATTACACATATTTTTGAGACAAGATGAAATAAGAATCACACACTTTAATCAAATACCATATTTATCTGCTTAAAAGCTCGCTATAAAAGCCCAGGAAGTTAGACCCGTAAGAGATTCATCAATGAAGCAGCAAAAGTATACTCTGAGCTAAAAATATTTTTAATTGATTCATAAACTCATTTCATCACTTAAATCAGTAAACATTCAAAATTATCAATTAAAAACCTTTCTGCAAACCCAAGTCCTTCTCTGCGCAGATCCACTGTGATTTTAGTGTCCTGTTGAGTCCACAGATAATAATTTGCTGTTGTTCAATATTTATGAATGGACTCGCCCACACCCTTCCCTTATCGGAAGCTTGTTTTATCACTTTGCTAACTTGTTAGTTTTCAATGTAAAGATTATTGTAACATTTGTAATTATCACTCTTCGATTAGATAAGGTTTTAATGGGGTGGCTTTTGGGACAGATAGAGATGTCTCAGTTTGGGTAAGGAGGGTAAGATGTATAGTGTTAAAAGCTCTTATTTTAAATTGATTTTATTTTTGGAGTCAATTATTCTGTTGAGCTTTTAAATGTCTTGTTCTTTTTTTAAGCGCAGTGAGTACTTACGTTTATTCGTAAAGTGTAAATTCGTGCAAATTAAAAATTATAATCAGTCTACCTATAGTGTCTAGTCTAGTGATTAATGTAAAAGTTATAAAGTTCATGGAAATTGGATCAGATTCAAAGAAAGAAGAAAGAAACAAAAAGCGTTTGTTGGCATTACAGCAAAAAAGTACACCTTATAACTATAAAAACAAAAAACAAACAATGATTATAATGCCAAAAGAGCCTGAGCTCATAATGTCAGATGACAACACAAAGTGTACCACCTGACGCAGATTTTCAGCTGCAACCCACGAGTGCCATACACTATAATAATAAACACGGAAATATGTGTCCGTTTTTTTTAGTATATCTACATCATGGTTTATTTAAATTTGTTTTACAAAAATATCGATAAACAACTCTTCTGTTTAGTATTTTTTTTATTCATCAATACAAAATAAACTTACCTCTAAAAGCCAAAAAGGTCGCTCTAAGTTTTCAATAAATCAATAACTTTGAAATAAATCAATAGCAACGCTAGGCGCGCCATCTAGTGGCGAGTAGCAAGACGGCAGAAACTTGTTCGATTAATCAGTAATAGTCAAACTAAAACAACCATAATCTTATAATCCTTATCTAAATATTAAAAAGCTTGTTAGTAAAACATAATTTCTATAATAAATCTCTAGAAAATCATAGTTTCATAACAACTCAACAACTTCTGTTTACGTAATTGCACAATAGATGGCGCTAGTTTACAACAATTATCATGTACATAATAATCGTTTGGTTTACTGTTTATTACTAATAAACGTGAAGTATGAAGTAACCCGTATTTACATAGACAATCTATTTTTAACGGTTGGCTTAGCACATTACTTAATGACCTTTGAACTACAGTTAAATTATTACAACTTTAAGAACTGTGTAGGTTGACAGACACTTTTTAGTCTTAAAATATTCAATATAATCCGAATCCTGTCTCTTAATATTGCCATTAAAATCAAAATTATGAATCAATTAAGTGAATTCAGAAATACGATATTCATTAAAATTAACGAAGCTAACATTAGCTTAGATTTAGCAACGATAGCATCAATCTCTAAAAATCTCCGTCCAAATCCCGTATTCAGAACTAAAGCCTAATTTAAAACGGTTCCTACAGAATTTCGCAGATGCCTATCACCAACAAAAGGGAACGCCGAATATACTGTCATTTCTACCATTTAACTCTTGTTTTTTCGTAAAACAACAAGTTCGAAAATGATCGTTTATCTCCAATCGGCACCCTGTTCTCGTTCGACGCGAAGGTTAACACCGATTCATTAAAAAAAGGAAGTCTGGACCCCCAAAAGACTGAAAAAAGACTATAAGGAGGGGAAAAAAGACTACAGCTGGTTACCGAACGGCGCCTAGTGGTGCCGCGGCGGCGTCTGTGAATGTAAGGCGTTTTATAGCTAACGATCAGGACGACGGCCGACGGTAGGTTGTAAATTAAATATTGGGCTATAAAGAACGAACATTCCTTTGTGATTTAGTTTGGCGGAAAATTATGGTATATGGCGGAGAATAGCTGGAGGTTCACGGTGAGCCAAGTTCTCCGCGATGGAAGAGGGAGGAGCCCCACTTAAGGCGTTTTGTATTTTTTGTTGTTTTGTTTACTTTTCCCCGCGGTTTCGCCTGCGAGTAAGTTGGAAATTATCCCACGGGAACGTAGGTACTACCGGAATAAAAGTATATGTTGTCCTAAACCACGTCATGGTCTATCTGTGTGCCAAATTTCATCGAAATCCCTTCAGCAGCAGCGAGTTTTTTTCGATTTAGTCGGTGCCAAAAGAAATAAAAATCTTCATGAAACTTGGTGTCGGAAATCAATACAGAATTTGAATGTCCAGTTTCAAAATCAGTTAGTTTAAGCTCTAGGCTTTTTCATTATTCTTTTGCCGTATTAATCTTAAAACTTTTGTGAATTAATAAGATAACATAAGTGGCATACATAGCTAGGTCTATGCGCGTCTACACACGGTGGCTCGCTACTCCGTGGCTGTTAAGTTAAATTAATTTGCTTTTATAAAATATGTCTGATACAAAGATTTGTTTTATCTTCATCAAAAGTAGCCCTCTAAATACCCTCACGACCACAACCCTCTAAAACAATCGTGAAGTATAAAAGCACATTTAGATGTTTGAACTGATATTCGCCGGCGTGTAGTTTTGTTGCGCCCGCGCCGCGCCGTCGCTTGCATCTAATTTATACGCGTCGACTTCGACGCGATGCGCTATTGCGTCCACGACACTTTTGTATATGTTTACATATCGAAATTTACATGTTTGAAGCAAATGTACGCAAACATTTTAGTATGAGAAGCATGTGACGTAGCTTCTGATTATTCTTTGATTGGTTATGCTTAAAACGCCTAATTTAGGATTTAAACAGAAGTTTACGAAGTAACTTAAACGTACTTAGTAACTTATTTAGATACTTAATAAGTTATTAAGTACATGACTTACGGCGAATTTCACGATACGGAATGCGATCAGCACATTAAAACTGCTTTGACAATTGACTCTTTAAGTAAAATGGAACTGCGGGATAGTTGAATAACTCACATAAAATGGCAATCGATCGCAATGCCTTTTATTTTGATAGTTCAGAATTACGTTGTTGAGCTGGCGAATTTTACAAATCTGTGAAGCTTTAGCGGTTACACCGCCACATACGAACTACGTATCAAAGACATGACGTCACACAGATCCTGCATAGCGCAATTAGAGTTTACCGCGCGAACGACATAGATAAGACTATCCGATATCAAGAATCGGGCAGTCGGCCCGCCAGATACAACACCCGTCTGGTCGGAGGATCCTCCCTTTTCTATGGTGGATGAGTGAACTTTACACCCTGTTCCTCATGCCACAAAAAAGCAGTGGATTACGACTTCCCTTCAAAACCCTGGGATTTTGATTGAAAGTGTTTTACTCGATTAGGTTGTTGACTGACCTGGTTCCTACTCTACCTACATAGCTACAACCTTGTACACCAATAATAAAACTTTTCCTTGACGATAATCGATATAAAAATACTTTTGACTAACTATAATTTTGCAGTTCATTAGAAACCACTTGACTCCTCTCTAACAAGCCGTTAACTGCCGACAAACAAAGAATACATTATTTGTTTAGACGGTAAATATATTATTCAATCTTTTAAATACATATTTTTTCGGGGAACAACCAATAAATTTTCCTTATGCGGTTGCATAAAAACTTAAGTAATACATCATTCTGTGACTACCACAGAACTGTTGTTAATAAATACCTACTTTTATTACAATGGTTTATTAGAACTTGCTTCTTCAAATTTTATAATTAAACGATACATTTTAACCAAAAAAAATTACTTAAACCTATTTGGAAAACCATATAGAATTAGGTATCCAAAAGTCTAATTAACATTTTCGACCTAAACATCAACTAAGAATTCATTCAAGTTGACCGCAAAACATAGACTAAAAATGTAGGTAACTAAGGATTTAAAAAAAACAATCAAAAATATTCCCTTAACAACCAATTTACCTCATTCAGTTTCCCAAAATAAAGGCAGGTTATCAGAAATCTAAAGGGTTCATTCACAAGTTGACCACAGATGACTATCTTCTTCTACGCGGGATGTTGCGGTCACAGTTATATGTCAGATTTAAGTTTCTACCACATAAGCGAGACTCGACGCGCGACAAATCGCGTTGTGACTCTGCGAAATTGCATTTTCTTCTTATATGTTGGGTCGCGCCAGAGTTTATTCGAAGAATGGACTTCAAAAAAAAACCGGGTGTAAAAATATCCCTAGCAAAGTCAAGAATCACTTGTTCTTCCCGTTTTAATGTTTGTTTTTTTTTTTTTTTTGTACTGTATCATATCTGTGTAGTGGGTATCTTCTCGTTACGGAGTTATTGAAGTTCGAAGTTCCAACTTTTTTTGATGTTATTTTACGAAAACTTAAATTTATAAGCGCAATATTTGGCGTTTTCCCAACAAAAATAAAAGTTGTTTCCCAGCAATTAGGTATTTTTGCACAAAGTTACTTAGTTTAATGACGGCTCCGTAATGGGCCTTCTTACACCCTGTATATTATAGGTAGCAATATATCGCGAAGTGCGAAGACGCGTTGCGACTGTATGAGAGAGCCCTTAAATAATAAATTGTCCGGTTATCGTTTGAAGAATGCGCGACTGACGTGAAGACATGATGGGCGGAGGCTGTAGAGTTAATTTGAATTAGGCTGTATTTTGTATGAATCAAGTGATGTCATCCGTCTGGACTGATGATGTCATCGGACGAAGAATGGGAGAGAAAATGTATGAAACATGTCGAGAGGTGACGAAAATGAAAGAACCCCGTAAAATTACTTATGAAAAAAAACTTTACCTAATTTTGGAACTTGGAAAAAGAAGGACTAGTTTCTACAAAAACAGCTCCCGAAATACTCCAAAATTAAATTTTGATATGACATTTCACTTTATTACATTTTCAATTAACTCGTAAACGCCAGATGGTGAATTCCCAAGTGGGACTTGGGAGTTCTTACAATCTGCATCGGCGCCTTAAGCCTCTAAGGTTGCGCCCCTAAAGTTTAGCATCGAAAACTCGAATGTCCAACGCTGAATACCTATTCCTTGTATTATTCCCTAGAAAACTATTGACGACGACCCCCATAATGACAAATGTGAGAATTACCTTTTTATCTTAATCAAAAGCTCACTCACCGTTTACAATGTCAGTACAGGATCTATATTTAGAATACTTAGTCAATATCGATCACACTTATAAATAATGTTACGATCGTTTAAGCTTATATTAAAATGGTGGCGAGTGTTCACGATTCTCATTTTCCATTGACAGCAAAACGATAAATGTTGAGACCACCGCGGTCTCCGACGACGTAACGACAGCGTCGATTATACTAATATACGCGTCTATAGGACTGTTGTGTTTGTCTGTTTGTTTGTAGGTAAATCAATTCTCTTCTTGGTTTCTTAAAATCCATTCGTCTGATTCCTTTATTTATTTATCTTCTTTATATCAAATTTCCAAGCACGGTTTACTAAGCTTATTTTTTTACCTACATCTTTGGTGTTATTTTAATCTTTCGACAACTAACCATGCCGTAGCTACTCCTTACAATATTTTTCTATTAGTCAAACGATTTTACTAGTTATGAATCAAGATGTAACGCACCCTGCAGTCATAATATAATGAAAGGTTATCAAGTGGCTTATCTTTATGTCAATGTATACGCTTATTTCGTAAACCTCTAGTCGATATCAACGAAAAAACAGCCGAAATTATACATTATTTTCCGTACCTAATCTAAGGAGGCTATAAATTCTACATGAACATCGCCACGTGCAGAACCGAGTCTACCATAAAGGTACAATTTAACAAAAATGCAATATGCACTCACAAACAAAGATGAGTTAACGCGTGTTCTCATTTTTTTGTCACATCATTATTCAGGCCGTAATGTCATGCGAATGCAAGTGCAATAAAATCACTTCACATCGCGTTTATCATTAGAATCAATTATTTCTCCATTTACGCGTTCGTATGTCGGCAAGCCCTCAATGTTGGTAATTTCGTGTGGACATGATCGCTTTTTATACGTTATTATGAATTCTCGAGTCGAACGCAAAATATTAACATTAAACACCTTTAAATTATGGGTGCCAGTAGTAATGGTCATAAAATGCGTACACTCATAAAAGACACCGCGCGTATGTATGTAAGGAATTCTCTCACCGTTCTCAATGTTTTCGAATTTTGACTGAATTATGATTTTATGGTAATCTTGTTTGGTTTAAATTTTCCAAATTAGTAGACATTAAAATGCCTGTGTGATAAAATTTTTGCTAGTCAAAATTGTGATGACGTAGTATTTGGATTTATTTAAATTGTTTTCAAATTGTTGTTTGAGTTGAGAAAGAAATTCTTTAATTACTCGTTTATCTGATTAAACCAAATAATTTAACATCTTTACACATTAAACTGTACCTAATACCTCATTCTTACTTTATTTCTTCTTTACTTTCTTAAGTTTTGTGAATAACACTAAAATGAACCTACCATAGGTAGGTTACGTCTACTATGAACATATAGAAAAACATATAGAAAACTATAATTACCAATAACATCACAGACTGCTAAAAAAGAACGTCAAAACAAAAGAATCAACCTGCATTGAGATGGAAATGTAAGGGCGTTAACACACCTACGTGGTGTGAGTCAAATTAGACCGGTGCCGCAATTAGGGCGATTACAGGCGACATCTGAACATCCTGTCGACAGGATGCATGTGGGCGAAAAGTATTGCCAGACTGAAAGTGGGATTTCTTAATTATTGTGCAATATTTTGGTAAAATTCATTAAAAAAAATAGTTTTTGTTTAATTATATGTAAAATATAGTTTTGATATGAATTGAAGACGATTTGATGACTTCAAACAGACTCAAGAAAGCTTTTATTTTTCTACAAATATATTGTACCTTTTTGCACTTTTTACTTACAACTTCTGGCAACACTGTACAACCACCTCATCTTACGTATCATAAAACTTTTAAAATATATCGGTAAGGAATTTTAGTACAGTTGTAAAGGCAACCCGTACCGTTCCACATAATTGTACATGTTAAAATGTCAGCAGATTATATTGAATTAGGGTGTCATAGGGCCCAGTCCATATGTGGTCATGTCGGTCTGACACACACATTAAAAAGAACATGTCCAAATTACAATGTTTGCAATAATTTAGGGGTAGGGCCCTAAATTATTGCAAACATTGTAATTTGGACATGTGACATGACTTAAATTATTATTTTGGTTGGAATTCAATGACAGATCTAAATAAATGAAGATGAAACGCGATCATTCAGTGACGTGTGTAAACATCGTCTAGAAAATTGGACAGTGGAGAATTAAAATAAATTTAACTGTCATTGCTTCCTTTAATTATTTTTATCTATTGTGATTATTAATCTTATTCTAGGTGCATCATACATGTAATTATATAATTAATGTACTTGTACAACATTTTGTAAAACATTTTACGGACTCCGCACTAAAGTACAGCTTACAGTACAGTAATCGCGGAGTGGGGCGCGTCGTCGTGGATTGCACTATCTGTACCTTTACTCTTTGTAAAGGTACCATTCCGTACCCGACCACAGGAGGCAACTGCAGGCGACGTGTTGCCGCGACACGACTGGTTTCTCTGAATTTCTATGAAATACCTTCCGTAGCTAGCGACACGTCGTTTGGAGAAACGGGCGAGTGACAGGCGACCGACACGTGCAGCCCGACCGCAGACCAGTAGTACCGCCAACGCTCGAGCGATAACACGTTTTTCTTTCTTCTATCTACCGACTGGAATACGGGCTGCTGCCGCCTGCGGTCGCATTCAGAATCATGACTGCAGCAATGTGACGCGGCAACGTGTCGCCGCGAGACGTCGCGTGCTTTTGCTGCCTGCGGTCGGGTACAGAATGGTACCTTTACGGTGGAGTTCTTCTCTGCCTCGCATAGGGTCGCAGCAGTATGCTGAGCGATGGCCGTTTTGCGTGGATGTGACGCATATTTTCCCCCAAAATGTTGTTTTCGTGTTTTTGTTCTTTTTTGCGTCATGTTTACCACAAATAAACGTATTTTCTTTCTTTCTTTTCTTTACCTTTTGGATGGGGCGACTTGAATTAATTCTATTTTTTCAGTTCAAAAGTGCCTTTTATGTGCCTATTTGAAAGAAATTATTTGACTTTGACTTAGAAACAAATCTTAAAGTCCCATTTAATTGTATTTGTCGATAATTATATGGAATGTATGAAGAAGAGCTTAAACAAGAAAGAATCAATAGCATATAATTATGTCATTCAAAAACTAATTATATATAATAAATCAAAGCATACACATTAAGGAACGAGTCTGCAAAACTTAAGTATAATTATGCTTTTAAACATTGCATTACCCCCTTAGGCGAAAGAGATCGTCTAAAAACGAATCACTACTTTCGTCCTTCAACCAAAGTAGGTATTATTGTAGGTCATCGTCCGAATTAGCGTCGGCTAATCGCACTGAGGAGAGAAAGTGTGTAGGAATTAATTATTATTTGCACCATTCGCAACGAGCAACAACAAAAATAATAAACAATGTCATCGGGTCGCGAGTGGGCGGTGCTTTCGTTATCGTCGGTGACCTATTCACAGGGAGGCAAATGTGAAATTGTGGAAGCTTCTAGTCTCTACAATGGTAGGTACAGAACTTTGATTATAATCCAGGCGCACTCCGGTGTCTGGAGTTTTGATGCGTAGTATCTCTAAGTAGTCTGTAGACCGGTTGATGGCAATATACTCGCAATTACATTGGGAAATTCAAAATTCGATCATGCTGCGAGCGTGAGACAAAGTAACTTTTTAATTCTTTTTTTTAATGCCTAGAACTGTGCGTGGTCTACTCACAAAATTCGAAAGATTTGAACTTCACTTTGTTCTGTCACTTTCACTTTCATACAAAAAAAGCGAGAGATACAAACAAGTCGATTCGAAGATCGATTTTAAAATTCCATACCTACTAGGCCCAAAAAAGAACCAACAATAAAACGTTCGGATACACATAAAACCTTAAAATTTCAAATCATCTGTTAAGTTTTTATTTAAATTCTGTTTTATTAAATTTTTGGAACCAAGTTCTTTACGCGGCTTGCGGTAAGTCATCATCATCATCACCAGCCTATAACGTTCCGACTGCAGGGACACGGCCTCCTCTCAATGAGAGGGAGTGGGCTATAATCCACCACGCGTGCCCAGTGCGGATTGGTAGATGTCACTATATTACAAATTGCGGTAAGTGCACTGCCAGAAATCGTCACGCGAAAACGCGCTTGCAACTGTCTTCTTCTAATTCAAAGAGAAAGAAAGAGAGAGAGAGAGCGATAGAAAGTGTGAATTTGGTCAAAATAAAAATCCAAGATGGCGGCTGCGATAATTTTCACATTTTTCATGTCATGGGTGTCGTTTTCATAGTTTTCGAGGGTGCTAAAGGCGATACTGGCATTAAAATGTAAGTCCAAGATGGTGACAGTGAATATTTTCATTTTTTTTATCATGGGTATCGTTTTCATAGTTTTTGAAGGCGCTTAAGTCGATAGTAAGGTCAAAATGTAAATCCAAGATGGTGGCTGCAAATTTTTTGTTTCTGTTTTAGATCATACGTGAAAAGGAACTTCGTGCCTGACAGGGCTCCCCGATCTCACACGTTGTTTTTTTTTCGAAATAATCGGACTATAGTTTTAATTTTTTATAATCAAATAAAGACAATTTTGAAGAAAAAAAAGACGAAGTGATAAAGATTATGTAAAAAAAACCTTGTTCGATCCGAAAAGGGCATATGGTACTGCATTAACATTACCATTAGTATATTTTTTTATTATTATTATTGATATTAAAAAAGCTATTGGTATTTAAAAAATACCAATAGCTTTTTCAACAGGGGTCATAAGTTCATAACTCATAAGTGACTTTAGACTTTAGACACCCGCTAAACGACGGCTGCCGGCGCCCAACGTAATAACCCGGTTAAATTCACCATAAAAAAAAAATGTGGGTATTCTTTTTTTCCTGAAAATTTCCACATAAATATAGTCACAGTACGATGCCTAACAACATCCTCCCGGATCGGACAGGGTTTTTTTTTTACATGTTCTATGTTCTCGCTGCTGAGGTGAAAATTTGTATGTGTTACACGAGAGCAAAGTTATTTGCATCTCGTGTCTTTGAATCCCTCGCCGCGCTCAGGATTCTTAACTAGAATCACTCGCTATGCTCGTGATTCAATTATAGAATCCTTTACTTACTCGGGATTCAAAATCAACACTCGCAGCAAAAAACTACTTTGCTCTCTTGTTGCACAAATAACTATTCTTTATTCTCTTAGCGAGTTTTTTTTTCCAAACTTTAGTTTTTCTTCGATTACAGTCATGTCGCATCCATTTCCCGAGGTACGAAACTACATATAATAGTCTCCATCGCCTCACCAGATTACAAACGACTATAACGTTTTAACAAATCTTTTATTTTCGTGTGGTTAGTGACCAACCTGGTATCAGGGGCCCACCACCACCACCTCTTTTAGCAGTATTATTTTAATCTTACTTGAGCGTGGGAAAGAGATGGAGCTAGACGTCCTGTATAGTTCCACTTCTTTCTCGCACTGAAGTAATATCAAAATAATACTGCTTAAAGAGGTGGTGGTTGGCCCCCAGAGTTTTAAAGCCGCCCAAGGGCCTCTGACTTGGCTTCACATGCCGTCGAGAAATTTCTCTCAAGCATACCGGTTTACTCACTATGTTTTCCTTCATAGTTTTTAGATAATTTTACAATACGCACATGAATCCGAAAAGTAAGAGGTGCGTGCCTTGGGTTCGAACTCGGGACCTAAGACATGGCAGTTCGACGGAAATCCGATGGAAATTGAATCAACATCAGCAGTAGCCTAGCCTAGCCTACTGCTGATGTTGATTCAATTTCCAAATAACAAGAAGCACAAAGAAGGAGCCACTAAGCACATACGAACGTTATGTAAATGGATTACGTTGGATGGATGGGCGGCATATCGCATAAAGTCGAGGAGGCTGCGCTAACGCTGGCTATAAAAACACGGTATTCGTACGCCATCATGGAATCCGTCGGCTAATCTTTGAAGCGCGCTCGCTCGCAAATCACAAATCCACTCGGAGATTAACATCCATTATTTTGCATATTATTGACATTTACTACCACACTTTATTTATACACGTCCAGAGTTATTTGGGAAGTATTTTTTTATCAACATAAAAATGTTTGTAGGAAACAAAAAGAGATCAATATTTATGGCTGGGTCGATGTATGTCAATGCGAAAATTTATTTTGTTGAGAGCTGATTTAGCTGTGGACGCTTTCCGTTTGATATACGTGCTTTGTGTCCTGCTCATATACGGATAATGAGCAATACTTTTTAAAAGATCGCAAGATAAGTAGTGTTAAGTTTTGGAGCTCCAAATGTGTATAATGAGTTCGAACGATCTTGTTTTTTGAAATTGTCGGTGGTTGATCGTTCGACGGCCATTTATTGTCGTTATGATGATACAGACGCTGCCACTTGCAGTTTTATAGCCCTTAAAGAGTTTAAAAGTGATGAAATTCGAGAATAATAACACTTGGAAGAGTGTGGGTATGGCAGTTTAGAGCTCCTGTGACTAATAAGGATTCTTTTAGGTGAATCGAGAAAAAATCAAACTGCCAGAGTCTTTTAATTTAACGCTAATTGAAGTTAAGTACTCATTTTTCAGGCCCCTTTATGTTTTAGGACATAGCACCTTTTTTAATAACGTTTAAATTCACACCAGTTTGAGCAACTGATGCATGACGTAAGTATGTTAAGAACAGGCTTTATCTCAAATGTATGCCTACAACTTTATGGTTCCTTAGAGGACCATTACGATACACGATACCCAGGGAGGGCAGGGGAGGGCAGCTGCTCCCCCTGGATTTTGTATGCCTAAGTACATACTGTTGACGATAATAGTGATGTTAGACTCACGTTAAGACTTACTTTGCAATTACAATATATTATACTATATGCATTAATTTTAGAAAAAACCGCGCTTCGTAGCGATGTACATTCCTTGCCTTAATTAATCTACGGCTACAATTTAATGGTCATTCAGTACACTCAGTCGCGTAAAAACATGGTCAAAGACAGGTTAAAAGGCTTTGCTCTGTCAGTTTTTCAGTTAGGTTGTATCTTGATCAAAATATGATTCCCGATCATACAATACAAAGAAAGAAAAAGAAAGAAAATACGTTTATTTGCGGTAAACATGACGCAAAAAAGAGGTTACACAAAATAAAAATAGAAAAGGTTGCGGGAAACATGCGTCACATCCACGCAAAACGGCTATCGCTCAGCATTATGCTGCGACCCTATGCACGACAGAGCCCCAGCGCTGGTTTAACCCGAGATATAACTTGGCAGGTCTGACCATGGGCTCTGCGAACTTTCGCGCATAGTCTCTCACTCAATGTGAGTGACTGGCGGCATAGTATCACGTCACCATTTGGTTACAAAAAAAAAAATAAGTTCGGAACTGCCAAGTTATTCTTCCGTATTGTAACAAAATATATATTCACATACATAGTAACCATTAGAATCATTAATATGTACATCTCTCAGTTAGATTTGCTTGATTGAATGACTTTTTCATGAAATCATGTCACACATTTCAGAAGAAATCTAATCTTTAGAATCATTAATACGTACATCTCTCTAAGTTAGCTTAGAGAGATGTATTAATTATTCTAAAGATTACAATTTTGTAAATACATATTTGATATGGTCACGATTGATATTTTAATCAAGATACAATCTGACACGGTCCGGAAAATAGCAAAAAACGTTAGAAGTTAACTTTCGTGGGATACATTTGAGGATCCACCTTAAAGAAATTTCTGATTGTCCCCCGCCTGGACAAAAAGGCCATGTTACAATATTTATAATATTACTTCCAAGGGCAGTCAGCTTAACAATATTTTGCCATTGAATCTTACTAGCTTGTTACGCTTTTATCTCAACACTAACCAATAATGGAATACCATTAAAGCGAGAAGAAGAACGGCCCCTGATTTTAAAATAATCTCATCTCATTGTCACCACGATTTCCGAAGGGGTTTTAAACAGCAGTTACAGTTACTACATTTTAATTCAGAAACGCAGTTCTTGCAGACGGTATAACCACAGACTATTGCACAAAGCCAGAGAAAAAGTAAGACTTAAGAACATGTAAGTAATAAAATCCACAAATGGACATCAAATCTAACAGGTTGTCGTACTCGTAACGCCCACCTGTGATCACGAATCCTTAATTGACTTTTACTACTTGTCAGAGTAATGAGAAACTAGACAAATTGTTAATTTAAATGCTTGTCTAATAAAATTCAAATTAATTATAGTGAACTGTAATTTTTGGCGGTGAAGCAATTTTTAGGAGTTTACTCCTTTTATGAATCGATTTTCATATAAGGCCCTGGTATGGAAATTTTATGAGGAGTGAAATTTATGCAAGCATTACACTTGTTACAAGCGTAACACTTGTTACATGCTTAACACTTGTTACAAGCGTAACACTTGCTACAAGCGTAACACTTGTTACAAGCGTAACACTTGTTACAAGCGTAACACTTGTTACAAGCGTAACACTTGCTACAAGCGTAACACTTGTTACAAGCGTAACACTTGCTACAAGCGTAACACTTGTTACAAGCGTAACACTTGTTACAAGCGTAACACTAGTTATATTCGTAAATAACACGGATTAAAATATTTGAAAAAAACATTACACACGAATGATCTATAATCCATAGAATATATATATTTATCTATAGATAGTGCTTTATATCTATAGATTATCTCTATGGAAAGGAGGAAATTGTCAAACTTCTATTGCTTGAGGCTTTTGGTTACTTTTTATGTGTGTATTTTATGCCATTTTGTTGAATGTGCGTTTTGTTTGTGCAGAGTAAACATTTTTTTCTTTCTTTATCTAGATAGTTCTGTCGTTTTTTTATGATATACCTTTACTTTTCCTCTTTCCCTATTTGTCGTATCGTATTAAGGAGTAAACTCCTGTCGTGCGTCGGAGCTGACCCACACACACTTTTAAAAATTATTTTAGTAGGTAGGCACCTTACTCGTAAATATTTTTTAGCTTTCCGTTTTTTCAGTTTTCATAACTTAAAGCACATACCTGTCTGCCCGGAACTTTATAATTTAAAATACGTGAAAAACATCACATTAATAAGTGGACTCCACATTTTCCAAAGTTCTCTCAAGCCAAGCGCATATTACAGCCGCAACGGGATGCGGACCGTTGCTGCTGTAATGTGGCGCAACGCATTTTCATACAAAAATTGCAGCTCGGTGCACCTCTAGAGTGCGTTGATTCATAGAAAATGTAGGAAAGTGATAAAGCAGGATTTGATAAAATGAAATGAAATATGACATATTTTTAGTCTCTCATTTTGACACCGACGACGGTAAGTCCCAATCGTAAAAAAATAAAACAATTAGGCACATAAAAAGCACTTTTTAATCATCAAAATTTACCAAAAACAGAATTGATTCTAGTCACCCCTTCCAAAAAGATTCGTATGGAGAAGAATGGGCAAGAAACTCCACCGTTACTTTTTTTTAAATGTTTTCACAATATCTTGTACTTATACATTAATTATATGTGAAGACGATGCACCTAGAATAAGATTACTATACCACGATAGCTAAAAATTATGAAAAATGAAGCAGTGACAAATAAATTAATTAAGTGATAGATACATGGTACTCAATGGCGAATGATATAAACTTACATTGGCACCCAGCGATAGCCTGAAATTTACTAATTCCTTACAGTTATGAGGTTTAAAACAGAAAAAAGTGTTATCTAATATTTCACGTTCAAAAGCTTTGTTTGGGAGATTCGTTCATAATGGAAGCCAACTAAGAAAACTCCTAATTAATAAACTTCAAAACTTATTTATCTGCATACATTTGATTCACTTCTAACCTTATTTATCTGCATACATGTATGGCCGACTATAAAACTAATTAATTCTTCGTTGTAAACTTTAATCAATATTTAATATTAGCATTGCATGTCTAATTTAGTTCCGATGACATCACCTGGAAGCTGGTGCCAAGAGAAAGTTAATTAAATAGATATTTAATTATGCGTCGCGTCTATATCTTAATCTTCCTAACTAGTAGGCGATGGATTAGGAATATTATCTTTGTAATTATGAATTGGTTTCTTCTGGCGTGATCAGGGTTACATCATGGATCATTTTGAAATTGGAATGGTCTTGAAATATAAATTTGGTCATTTTCAAAAAACCCTGGACATTATTTACTATTTTATCTTCAATACCCACTTTTTTTTTTGTTATTCTTAAAGAATCGCTCTTAGGCGATGGATTAGGAATATTATCTTTGTAACTATGAATTGGTTTCTTCTGGCGTGATCAGGGTTACATCATGGATCATTTTGAAATTGGAATGGTCTTGAAATATAAATTTGGTCATTTGCAAAAAAGCCTGGACATTATTTACTTTTTTATCTTCAATACCAATTTAACTTTTTTTGATATTCTTAAAGAATCCTCGCGATGGATTAGGAATATTATCTTTGTAATTATGAATTGGTTTCTTCTGGCGTGATCAGGGTTACATCATGGATCATTATGAAATTGGAATGGTCTTGAAATATAAATTTGGTCATTTGAAAAAAGCCTGGACATTATTTACTTTTGTATCTTCAATACCCATTTCACTTTTTTTGATATTCTTAAAGAATCCTTCTTAGGCGATGGATTAGGAATATTATCTTTCTAATTATGAATCGGTTCCTTCTGGCGTGATCCGGATTACATCATGGATCATTTTGAAATTGGAATGGTCTTGAAATACAAATTTGGTCATTTGGAAAAAAGCCTGGGTATTATTTACTTTTTTATCTTCAATACCCATTAAACTTTTTTGATATTCTTAAAGAATCCTACTAAATCGATAAATCTGAACAAATGGCAAGCCCAGTCAAAGTTCCAACGGGTCGGGGGAGCATATAGTTGAACATGTCCGAACAAATCCGGACGGGTGGTAACCCTGATGCTGTTATTATCTTTAGTTTGTATATCGACAACTCAGACGCGAACTACTGGAAAGTCTGTGTCATGTTTTGAATAAAATGGAAACTTGGAATAACTTTTACTGGGTACCTACCTACTTATTGAAGTAGTAAAAAAATATTCGTCTAAAATATTGCCATTTAGATAAATCCTGAATGTGTTAGTGCAACCAAAAATAACAATGTGATAACTAAGTGGGTATAAGATTTAAAAAGTATATATTTTGTTATTCGAAAGAAGATACACGTAGGCAAAACTTAATGCAATAAAACTATGAAAGTCAACATTCACTATAAAGATATTTCTACCTATCAGAAAACGGTTTTATATAATCGGAATTAAGGAGGATTAAGCATTTTATTGCCTTAATCCCAAAAGAACTGATTAAATATATATTTTCCACGCAGATTTGGGATTAAGAGATTAAAATGAGGTTTTATAACATGCTTTATTGAGCGTATAATAAACTCTACAAGATCGATTTTTTTTTCTCAGATACCATAAACGCTCATTTGTGCCAACTTAATTAAGACTAGCTTCTGTCCGCGACTTCGTTCACGAGGAATTTCTTGTTTTAACATAAAAATTGATTGATTGCTTCCTATTGGTGAAAGAATTTTCAGAATCGGATCAGTAGTTCCGAAGTTGACCCCACATATACAAACTCACAAATTTTACCTCTTTGTAATATTATAGCATAGATTATCCAGAGAAACCCAGGCTAGATGAAGTGTAGATCTTCGCAGGACAGGACTGGCAGTAGCTGGATGAAAGTGGATCGAGCTGAATAGCGTGCATTTGGGGAGGCCTATTTTCATCAGTGGACTGCTACAGGCTGATCATAATAATAACTCTTTTCTGCATATTTGAATTTTTCTAAAGAAACAAGCCGTGATCTCCCATGGGAAAAAAATTACGAATTTCCATACAATCTTTCATTCCCTGTTTAACCCTTTCGGTAATTAATTTTAAAAATAATCCTTCCTTAGTGCTCACTTTCATTATTTGAGGAATTCTTGTGCAAAATGTCGTGCTCTAGGCTCTACATGCTCTAGGCTAGAGATCTCAACGACAAGACGCACACCAGGCGTATGCGACTGGCGTTGGGTGTGTGTGGACATGCACCGTACGTCTAACTAGTCACTGTGCCAAGAAACGAGAGCATGCGACTCGTCTAGTCTGTCGTTGAGACTCTGCAAGACGACGCCAAGTGTGCGGAGCTTTAAACAAAATGGATGAAAATTGTCGGCCGTAATCGGTCGTTGCGTCTTGTCGCAGAGCTGTCGCAGTCGCATGTCGCATATTGTGCGCCCTGTATTATAGTCTAATCGTAAATCTAAGTTTCAATAGATAGATCACACCTATACATTAATAAAGGTCTATTCAAATCGTTGTTTCCAATTATGTTATTTCTACTCAACAAACAACAACTTTATGAAAGTGTAAATAAAGTTAATTTTAGACTTACTAGTACTGCAGACCGACTCTAGACCCAGTGGTTTAGGCTGGTCGAAATTAATGAACTTAACTATTATTTTTTATTAAGTAGATAATTTGTCTAGTGCCAACTTCCCTTCCCTGCTGCTCAACTTTTCAATTTTCCACCAAATTTCAACATTTAAAGACCAATACACATCATCCAACTTACAAACGAAGTGTGTTGGATAACATTCGCGACGATCGCAGCGGCTCCGCCCACGCCGCGCGGTTACCGTTTATTGGCTACTCGACCGAGGGTTCCGTACTAAATGATACTATTCCATTTTTAAAACTGTACCGCGATGTTTCTATAGGCTGGTGTCATGGCTGGTTGGTTGTGGTGTGGTGTGTTGTTTTGAAGACTTGATGGCTTGATGTGGATTGATGTGGTATGTGATCTTGTCGTGCATGTTCGTCCTATTTTTAGTTACAAAAGTCTTAGGAAGGATTACGACAGATCTGATAAAAAAGTGTCGTCTATACAAAACTCAGGTTAGCTATCGTATTTTAGTTCGTAGGTAGGGTTTATTGGTTGATTCGCACGATTTTACTCCCCTGAAACGGACGAATCGACACTTTAAAATTTTCTTTTTTGATGGGCGAGGTAATTTGTGCGAATCAACCAATAAGCTGTAGGTAGCACCTATTACAATCTATGGAGGACTAAATATATAGACCCCCACCCCTTCCCCCCCTCCACCCCCACCACCTCCACCCCTTCCTATGTGGTATGTAACTGCATACCTATTATGTTCATCAATTTTATTTAAAAATTAATCAATAGATATGTTATACCAACCAAAGAATAATTCTTACATTTGTATATTTGAATATTCAGTATCCCCGTTAACTACCTTCCCAATCCTAAATCACCTTCTTAACTTTCCGACTTCACCCAAAACACGATTTAAATTAATTCCGCCAATATTTATAACTCGCATTAAAATTAAGGAGCTCCAAATTTTTATCGATATGCTCTCATTCGGTCCCATTTGCCCTCCGACCCGTTACCTGTACCGTTAATTATCCGATCTTTATTTGAATATTTTGAATGCAGTAACGGTCGCACCTTATGCGGGACAATTAAAAACTGACGCATCTCGATTCAGCGATTCGCTGACTCGATGCATCGATGTCATCTCGACTCGAGAACCGTAACTCGATTTACGATGTGTATTTTTGATGTGCAATGAATCGATTTGTTAAAAAGGCGTAGGTAGTGAGAGTCATTGTTGCGGAACAAAATTTTCTAATGTCGCACGTTTTATTGAATTGCGTAAATTGCATTGATTCAAGTGGCCTACACAGTTGTGTAAGTAGTTTGAGCTAAGAAATTAGCACGAATCTATTCCTTGCTACTTATAATATCAAACAAAATGTTTAAAATTACTACGTTTTCACACCGTTAAGTAGATAAGGATTACAATCAATTTCGTTCTTTAGGTATATTGTATTTTTTTTTAGATTTATCAATAGTTGGATTATCTCTTTCTTTCGTAAATCATTGTGATTCGATAACTGTTTTCTTAATATGAAACGTGTCTTGATGATGGCGGATGATGATTAATAAACAAATCAAAGTCAACGGTTTAGAATGCACCTCACAAGTGTTAAAAGTAAAAGGGTCGTTCACATTAACGTGTTCAACATCCCGTTACATTCGCATCGGTTGCATCATTCGCGCTAATCGAAAATTCTCAACGTGTTATCTTAAATTTCAAGCCTCTCACCAAAATGAATCATGTCCCAAAATAAGGCACCGATAATCGAACTTCAATTTTGCATGCCCCTGTACAAAGAAAGCACTTTTACTTTTTTATTAAATTCGGTTTTCTCACGGCACGACGTGACTCACGTCGTTCTCTTGCTTTTCGTCGTGTGTTGGGCCCCTTAATTATGACGTCATAACCGCGGCCCGCGGCTGCGGCTGCGCTTTTGTTCTCTTTTCAAATTTCAATTTTTTATGTATTCGCTGACACAGAGGCTATAGCTTGGTTTTGTCTTTTAAGCCAGTTAAGTTGGCGATGTTTATAAAACTGTTTGTTTATTTGTTTACTATAGACCGCCCAGGGTTAGTTTTGGTTCTACTAAAGAGTAAGATTTGTGAATCAAGACTTGTATGAGGAAATATTTTTAATTGTGTGTTGCCAATAATAAAATAACTTAATAATTTGTAATAAAGCGTGTATTATATTCTAAATATAAACAGCATAATCTAAATGTGGTATAAAATTGTTAAATAAAGGATGGTCTCCGTAACTAGTTCATTGTCAGTGGGAGCAGTACCGGGCGATAAGATTAAAATATTAAGTTCTCAACGGCCTCAATGGTCAGTACAACAGTGAAATATTTTGCGCTCCTTTACACTGGAGCCACAATAGAAGTCCGCTTTAC
Source organism: Xanthia togata (assembly GCA_963853775.1). Classification (NCBI taxonomy): domain Eukaryota; kingdom Metazoa; phylum Arthropoda; class Insecta; order Lepidoptera; family Noctuidae; genus Xanthia; species Xanthia togata. The sequence goes on from OY970803.1 coordinate 7,802,878, forward strand.
GTTCTACCTACTGCGAGGATGTAGAGTGGCTAACATTCTGTTAAGCAATTTGGGACTGCATAATACACATAATATTGGAGCTCGTGGCTAAGTAATAACAGCCGCATTGGTCGATCCATCAGGTTAAGCTACGCTTGCCGGGGTTGGTCCGTGGATGAGTGACCATCTTTACATACCGAGACTCCTCCGTGCCTCGGAAAGCACATTAAGCCGTTGGTCCCGGCTGTCATTCGTGCAACTTTGACTCAGTCGTTACGGGTCGTCAGAAGCCCAAAAGTCTGACAACCAGTCAACCAGTCTGAAACACATAATAACAAAATAAAAATAAAAAGTGAAAATAATCTTATAGCAATAATAATGTGTGTCTCACGGCTGCACCAACAAGGCAAATGCTGTCTGACGCTGGTTTTCTAATGAACCCTTATGGACAAGTGACGGGGAGTACCTACCAACAGTTTCAACATACCTAATACATAATTTGTATAAATAAAATAAATAAATAAATAAAAAAGCCATTTATTCTACTACTCTCTTACACTTATGTTTGTAGCATGCGTATTTGTAATTTACAGTAAGTACTCTATAGCATTACAATTTCTAACATGCAAAATTATATTTTTGATTCATCTCAATATATATGATTTGAAATAATTTGTATACCTCTAAATAAATAAATAAACTAGTAATCAAATATGAATTTAAAAGAAAAAACAAAAACAATTCGAAATCAACAGGAACTGTCCAAGCAAAAACCTGTTCTTAGCGATGAGCTAAAATAGTGCATTGTGCACAAAGTGCAATAGGCCGCCGACCGCGGCGGACACACCGAAACACCGACTGTTTTAAGTCAAGAAAAAAACATGTGGGGTGGTTGAATAAAAAATAAGAATAGATTAATAATAATGAAATAGTGAAGAAATTATTATAAGAAAGTGAAGTACCTATAACAATAGATGAAATAGGTACCTACACTGTAAATAAAAGAAGGTAAACGTATTTTTTTTTGATAATTATCTTTTGCTTATCGGTTTTGTTAGTCTCGTGTTTGTCTAAAATAACTTATTTATGCTCCTTTCGGTTAGACAACATAGCTAGGAATAGGCTAGGCAGATTGATAATGCATATAATATTAGACCGTAAAAATCCACTACAGAAAATGGTTCTTCTCATTGACAAGATAGTCAAGACATATCATACTAATATTATAAAGGTGAAAGTTTGTGAGTGTGTATGTTTGTCTCTTCTTCACGCTAAAACTACTGAACGGATTTGGATAAAATTTGGCACACAGATTGTTTATAACCTGGATTTACACATAAGATACTTTTTATCCCGATGTTCCCACGGGGTCGAAACTTATGCGGGTGAAACCGCGGGGCGCAGCTAGTGTACAGACGCCAGCAGGTCAACCTACCCGAAACTGTAAAATTTTCCCAATCAACTTTGAACCTTATTCTTTAGTAATAAAGTTGAAAATCTATTAAAGAAATTTGACAGATTGTAGTAGATTGATGTGCTGGCGTCTGTACAATAATAATGCTAGCCTATTATTGTCTCACTGCTGGGTAAATATCTGTTCTCATACAGAGGCGGTACGAGCATCGATCACCACGCTTTCTCAAGACGGTTTGGCAATTTCAGACTTATTATTATTATTACTTGTAAAAATGTTAGGAATATCGTATAATTTTACAATGTTTCTAAATATGTGAGCACCATGCATCCATCACATAATTAATTTATGTGTCATTCTTTCACTATTCATTATTTTTACCTATCGTGGTATTGTATAGTAATCATATTCTAGGTGCATCGTCTTCACATAAAATTACATAATTAATGTATAAAATATATTATGTTTTTGTTTTAAAGAGTACCGGTGGAGTTTCTTGCCCATTCTTCTTCATATGAAAACTACCTTTTGGAAGGGGTGACTAGAATCAATTGTTATTTTTTTATTTTGTAAATTTTGACGTTCAAAAGTGCCTTTTTTGTGCCTAACTGAAATAAATTATTTGACTTTGACTATCTATAAATACAAAAGACAAAAAATGTTTCTACTTATGTCCGTTATACACTTTGAAACCATCCAACCGATATGCCCCAAACCGGTTTCATTTGAAAGGCAATAATGCGAAGATGGTTTTAGGTAGGGAAGGTAGGGTAAGTAGGAGGTAGGTATGTAGGTAGGTAGGTATGTATGTAGTTATGTAGGTAGGTAGGGTAGGTAAGTAGGTAAGGAATATTTAACAGAGGACAAAGGAATATTTAATGAATTCCTCCTATAATTTACAGGTTGGTTGGATTTTGTAAATCGCTCAACTCAGAAACAATGGTTCTGTGAGACCCAACCGAAGAAACTTAAGAAAAATAAATACCTCCCAAACAGCAGCATCAACTCGTAACATAAAATAGTTTTGATAGGTACATGGTAAAAAAACATGAAAACAAGTTCCATATAGTTTTTAGATTTTCAAAACAGTAAGTAGTTTGTTTTATATTTTCAGCTCCATCCATAACAGATTATAGCAGAAAATCCTTTATACGCAAAGTTTGCTGCTTTACTGAAACGGAAATTTTTCTTCTGCATTTATCCCGAAAGAAGAACAAATAATTACCTTGCAATTTAATCCGGACAGTCTCAAAGGACACTGCACACAAGGACCCACCACCGTTCCCAGTTGATGTCATGAATGGAATATTCAAGGCGTTATAAATAAATATAACTGTCGTACGCGGTCTAAAGAAAGTGCTCCTGCGCAGTTCGCTCGTAAACCTCACTTACATCTCAATAAACATATCCTCAGTAGCGGTTATCGTTTTGCAAATTGAACTCGAAATGATAACTTTTATTGTTATGTTAGTGTAGAGGTAATGTTAGTAAATGGTATGTTAGTGGTGGCTAGTGTAAATATAGCTTTTTAACAATGGAAGTCGTTATTGGCTTCTTGGTTGTTTGTAAGGGTTAGGTTTTAAAACCTAATTGAGTACATAATGCCCGTTTTTACCGACAACTAAAAGACCCTTAAATGCACAACAGTGCACTTTTATTTAGGTATTTATTTAAGTGTCATTTAGTAAAGGTCAAAACGGGCATAAGTCTCATATGAAATGATATTTTCATTTGCAAACTTCAAAAAAGAACTTATAAACCTTTGAAAAGCAGAGAGCTTTTTATTAAAATATGTTGTTCCTATTTGAGTTAATTCACCACCTATTAACACCGCCGCCACCTATTGTTTCTCTATTCTTAATCTTTCCAATACCAAAGTTTTTATTTTTTTACGTGCAAGAGTAAGTTAACAGAAAGGGGTCTACCCTTTATAGCAGAACTTTTTATGTCATAATATTATTTTGCATAACAGCGGATAGCATAAACTTCATTTCGCAGAAAATCGTTTGGTATACACTCATCACACTATGTACTCGTAGGTATATTAATAGCAAAAGGCAAAAGTTTGTGAGTGTGTATGTTTGTCTCTTCTTCACGCTAAAACTACTGAACGGATTTGGATAAAATTAGGCACACAGATAGTTTATAACCTGGATTAACACATAAAATACTTTTTATCTCTATATTCCCACGGGATCGAAACTTATGCGGGTAAAACCGCGGAGCGCAGCTAGTTTATCATAATTCAAAACTCATAATTTTGTAAGTCTGAATCATCTTTAGGCATAAATTTCATATTCCTGCTAATTAAAAAGCAGAACCATCATATCGCAAAAAGTTCACACAAACATGCAAACATGAAAGCAAGCATACAACATGCATGCAGCAAGCATGCAGCATGCAAGCGAGCATGCAATATGCAGCAGGCATGGTTTCTGTCACGGCTCCGGCGGTCCCACGCGAGCTTATCGTCGCAGATGTGTTTAACGCTCACCACCGCGGCTAAGGGTTGGACGGCGCGTGGCGGTAGCCGGCTAGCAAGCCGAACTGCGGTGAAAACCACCTGCTCCACAGCTCGCGGGCCGCCTCGCCCCTTCGCGCCTACGCGATTTCAAATTACACTCTAGGGGTAGGGCAGACGTGAGGTGGCGAGCCTCCTTGCCGGATTGCCGCCATGGGATCTGGAGGCAAAAGACCTCGCGCATATTTGGGAGTGGCGCGAGGAGGCGAAACGCCGGGGCTTGACTCCGATGCCGCGAGAAATCGCGGCACAGCGGACAGAGCTCCGACGGGATCTCATGGCGTCATGGAGAGTGCGATTAAAACCATCGCAAACCAGTGCTGGGCACGCCACTATTGCGGCGATAAGTCCCCTCTTTGAGGAGTGGCTGGAGAGGCGCCACGGCATCCTCACCTTCCACCTGACGCAAGTCCTCACCGGACACGGCTGTTTCGGGAGGTACCTGTTTCGGATAAGGCGGGAGGAAACGCCCGGGTGTCATCACTGCGTGGATAGCCCGGAGGAAACGGTGGAGCATACGGTGGAGGTCTGCCCGGCTTGGGCATAGCACAACCGTGTCCTCGTGGAGGCGATCGGTAGCGGGGATCTCTCGCGTCCGGCCCTGGTCCAGCCCATGGTGCGGAGCGAGAGGGCATGGGAGGCCGTCACCTCCTTCTGCGAAGCATTAATGCTCGCGAAGGAGGAGGCGGAGCGCGTGAGGGAGAGGCAAATTTCGCGCACTCACGCCCCTAGCCGCCGCAGGAGTAGACGCCCTGGGCGTCGGGGATCGATTGCCAATTCCCGGCCACCGTAGGCGTGGGCTTGCGGACGCTGAGCAATGGGTAGCTCGCCGTCCGGTAAGAACCAAGCCCGGGTCGACTGCGCGTTGTGTTCCACGCGCGCCTCAAAGAGATGTCAGCAAGTGAAGGGGTCCGATGAGACCATTGCCTGTCGGGGTTGCGGGAAAGTCCAAAAGAAAGCAACAGAAGGAACACGGGTGGGTTTTAGTCAGTAAGAGTCTGACACGCTCTCCCGCTCCACCCAGAGCGGGAGAAGTCATTTGTTGATTTCCCACCAAAAAAATAAAAAATAAAAATGGGTAGGGCAGACTTAGACTACGTGGAGTCGGTTTTACAGCGATTCGTTTCTGTCACTAACTTATGCAGCACAACATATTGACTTTTTAAGAAAATATTTTAGTTTAATTTAAGATTTTATAGAAATGGCAATATGCCTAATAAAATAATTCCAAATAAAATTCTGCCATCTTAAAAGTATGGCCATTGTAAATTCGGACATATAAACATTCGGCCAAACAATCATTACATTAAATATTTTTTATGCCCTTAAAATATTCGTTTAATGAAGATTATGCCAAGTGTGTTAAATGCCAAAAAAAACGGAGCATCAAGATTCTGCCAGATAGAGGGAACACAACAGAAAATAAAGCGCCTGTCGAGGTTAAAACCTACGACCTTCAACACGGTCGCGGCGGTTACCACTAGGATACCACTGCTTGACAGGCGCTTTTCTTTGCTTTCTACTGTACCCAAAACGGTGAAGGAAAACATCGTGTGTGGAACCAGCATGTCCTAGAACCAAAATTTCGAAGACATCCAACATCTACCAACCCGCACTGGGTCTCAAGTCTGCTATTAAAATAGTGTCAGAATGGTCTATCATTGATTTCATAATTGTTGATTTTAACAAGTTTGGTAATCCTCTAACATATGTGCGTCAGTATGACTTTCTAATGGTCAGCCACTGACACTCCATTGAAAGAAATGGCATCTATTGGTAATATCGTACATAATGAAAAATTAATGACTGACTTTGGCGGTAATCTGCAAAAAAATTGACAGTTCCTTTGAACAGTGACCTACCATGAGAATGTCATTGTGCAGTCATTTCTTTTAATTCGTTACGAGTATCGTGTTTGTGGAATACAATGATCAACCAATGATCGACCATTATGAATTTAGCAGATTACGAACTTTTAGCAAAATGACAATGGGATCGTGTTGGAATGACGAATTTATAAAAATAGCAGACTTGGGCCCCTGGGCACACGTGGTGGATTACCTAGAGGAGGCCTGTGTCCCAAGCAGTGGGAACATTATAGGCTGATTATGCTCATTATACATAAGAGTAAGTTAAATTTAAAGTAATTTTAAGCAGTTAACTGCTATAACTTGATATGATAACTTTTATTGTTATGTCAGTGGAGTTAATGGTAATGTTAAAGTGGTGGCTAGTGTAGATACAGCCTTTCAACAATGGAAGTCGTTATTGGCTTCTTGGTTGAATGGCGGTAAAAGGGTTGAATTACGAAGTAATGTATTTATTATGTGGGTTATTGCGTAACTGTCTCGTAATCATAATATCTTTCATTTTGATGAGGAATAATGGTGTAAAGGTGAATAATATATAGGTATTACTAGGTATGTCGAGGAGACAGTTTTCCCAAACATGTGGATGCATGTGGTGGCTGGATTTTCAATCGGCCGTTGTTTTCTTACGTACATTTTGGATTATCTCATTTAAATAGGTATATATTGATTGCAATAACACAGAAGGCTGGTAAAGTTAAGTTCCGGGGGTCGGGTTTTAACAGAGCCGTTTGCCCTTTTTCCCGCCTCGGTGCTGCTACCGACGATGCCGTGGAAGTGGCGAAGTTTCGGGCCAACAAAACTTAATACACTATCGTGTCATCGACACGACGAAGAGAATAGGTATCTAACGCTTTTGTAGAATGGTCAAACTACGCTATTTTCAAATGTAAAATTCATTTGACATTGGCGTAGTTCCGCAAACAACTTAAAAAGGTCTGAATTAATAGTAAAGCTTGTCCACTCTGAAATGACGCGCACCTCTACCGTATTTACGCACACAGTAATGTGGTAGTGGTCATTTCAGAGTGGACAAGCTATACAAGGTTTTGGCGTATTTTGAGTTAGTTTGCGCATGTAACTACACTTAGCGCAACAAAAAAATTTACTATTCAAAAATTCTATTGAATTATTCTATGGTTATTGCCATAATTTATTTTTGAACATGTCTGTTAAGAAAAACAAGCGTAAATGAATTCTGCGCATCTACGATTCTTGCCAAGTTACGTGCCGGCAACTTTACCTACTGCTGCATGTTGAAGCTTCGTATAGGTACGCAAAATTGTTCCCTATTATAAGTACTGATAGTCTGTCATTCTATACGTGGTTCAGAACCAGTCGATCAACTTTCCAGTCTTATAAAGTCATAAAACTTAAAACATTAAAGTCTTAATTATATCCTAACAGACAGTTAGTTTAACTGTTGTTTGTCCACTCAAGTAATATCTCATTAAACTTCATTACCTACCTATTAACCTAAGCCTACATAGATTGATCAATCACTGACTTACCGATTGAAATAATTAAACAATAAATACTAAACCCTAAGTCATAACTAAACACCTACTTCCACATATAATATTTCATTACAATTTTACTATCATGTCCTATTTGCTATGATGTTAGTATAATTGATTTTCTGTGCAATATTAATTTTATCAGGCAAGTCGTAAACACCGAAACCAATGGGTATAAAACTATTCGGTTCCATATATTTTAGTGGAAATTTAACGTTTTAATATTGTACACCCACGAAAATCTATAAACCGTTATGTGCAATACGTTAGTATTTAGAGTTTATTGTTGCGAAACTTATTTAGAAAGGTGTACGTACTTTATGTTGATAGTTTTCATTAGTGGATGAACGTTATTTTGCGAAAAACTTTTTTTCTGAAAATATTTTTCTGACGTGATCTAGATTTCATACAAAATCTTCAGAACTTTTTCAATGAACTCCAGATTATTTTATTTACCTATCAACCACAAAAACCATGAATTTTTATATTCACTTGATAAGAAAATTGGTGCAAGAAGATTTTGTTTTATTTTGAAAAACTTACGAGTGAATTCATAACCGATATTGTTTTCATTTTTCCACACATAATAATAATAATATAATTCTTTGTTTTCAGACCAGAGAACGAGTAATTAAGTTGGTACTTACAAACTAAAACTTTTTTACAAAAAAAACACTACAGTGACTTAAATTTCGGAAGTCGGTGTATTTTTCATTTTGTGGTGTTTTTTTTTTAAATTCTGTTGTATTCTATTTTAATGTTTTTATTTCTCGCGTTTTAGTGGGTCAGTTTGTATTTTATCTAAATTACAATAGCCTAATGTCAACTACTCATCACCTTTTACAAAATATTGCTTTTCCCAGTTCAGGGACGTTAATCGTCGAGGAGTTCTCCTGGTACTTCACCATTAGCTCCACTTCTCCATTATGCATTATGACGAGCACAAATTGCTTGGAAACCATATTAAAGTAATTGAATCGCAATCCGTGAAATACTTATTACTGAGCAGTTCCGGTGGCCATCTGTGGTCTTCATTATCTCTATATCATTCAGCATCTGCACGAGTTACTATAAAAAATTCCCAAATCGCTATAGGAGTGCCTATAATATTTGAAGATTTCTCTCGATTTTGTCCAGGATCCCATCATCCTGACCTGATAACAATGAGACATCTCGAAAGTATATCCTTTCAAATAAAAAAGAATTTTGCAAATCCGTCTATATATAACGAAGTTATGCCCGAAAATACATTAAAAATATGTTCTTAACCTTTGGAAGTCGGTTAAAAACACGTTTATTAAACTTATTATCTCACATAACTGAAAGACGGTCTGTGTGTCGCCATCCAGTGACATATTATTAGACCATCCTTCATGGCCACCTTGCCGGTTACGTAGCCACGAGGCTGTTGGGGCTGTCTGGCACCCGACGCATCAGTGCTGCGATTCGCAGACGCAGCAGCGAGCCGAAATATATGGCACGCGCAGTACGAAACAAAATCACGAAACTAAAGTTGACATGCCTACACTCTTGTGCAGGCATGTCAACTTTAGTTTAGTTCAGAAAGCAGAAAAATTTATTCAATAATTCTGTTTAGTATTAGTTCGCTGGCTATGCGAACACGCAAATCAAACTCACAAGTTTCACATCTGCATAATTAATCCCAACTCTATGGACAACCAGAGACATAAAATCCTATAAAACATTCCCACATCTCCACCAATATAAACTATAAGATGCTACTGTTTTGTAATAATTGGAGTCCAGTCGCGTTCAGCTGTGCTAAGGCGTTGATTTTGCAACTCGTGAGTTATGGCCTTAAGACTGGTGATACGTCGCCGTAAGTAATGGCTCGACTGGTTTCATTCAGGCATCCCATTCATGTAGACTAGGCTTTCGTTTGTGTAACAATAAGTTGGTATTACTATGTTCACTTTGGTGTTGGTGGGTCAGAATGTAGTTCGTTTTGTATATTTTATAAAGGGCCATTCATAAGTTTAGGTTCTCCTAAGCCGGGCGGGGTGAAAAAAATGTGACATGACGTTGAGTTGAAGTTTTAAAATATTACCAACTCTATCAAAATTGCAAAATATGTGACGTCACACCAGGGGAGAAACGGTCACACAAATATGACCAACTGTGATAGGAGATAGCCCGTAATAGGTTAAAAACTTGCTCAGAGATTAAGTTGTTGAAGTGGCTGAACTGCTATGACCAAATTGGCAGGAAGCCTGCAACCTAATATTGACGTCATAATTTAATGGGACTATTCTAAAAAGACGAACATGCTATCTTCTAAATCTTTTGCTGTCAGGCAAAGTAATAAGTTTTGATCTAAACTAAATGATCCTTTAGACTACTTTAGAGCTTACAGATAAGTTTGTGCCTTAACCTTTAAAAATTAAATATTATTACTGTTTGTATTTCCTGTGCGTGTCCCAAATATTATTATTATTATTAATAGTATTGCGTGTATTATTCTTTCTTTCTTTCTTTTCTTTTTACGTAAATTGAAAGCGAGTTGGAAGCTGCTTTTATGGTTTAATTTTCTTCATATTTCGTCCTAGTTTTTGCCCGCGGATTCGCCAAAGTAACATATGTGTTAATCCAGGTAAACAATGTATTCATTCCGTAATACATTGTTTTCTAATAATTCTATTGGTTTACTCGCCGCACGCCAGTAAAGCTCCCAGTCGGCATGATGTTTTTCGACATTTAATTATTTATTTCTCAACACAATTGCGGATTTGGACAGGAAGTGCTTAATCTAAAAACCAATTTGCACTTCCTATCCAAATAAAAAAATGTCTGTTAACATTTCTGAGACTGAAAGCCCGATAGAGGGTAAAATTCCTGTATTATGGGTCACTAGGTCCCCTAATATTTAAATATACATAATTATTAATTTAGATTAATTAACAAAAGTAAGTCATTCAGTTAACTTAATGTTAAGGTACAGTTAAAATAGATAAAAAATAAATTAAATATCTAGGCTGGACATACATACATGTAGTTAAAGCGTATGATTATGTGTGTATTTGCGTGTGTGTTTGTGAGTGTGTGATAGTCGACGTTTGTGAACGAAATATAAATTTAGCGAATAGGGATCAAAAGACTCAGTTGCCTGATAATCGAGAGTTTTAAGCCATTTAAACTTAAAACAAAATGTATGTACATTTTGTTTAAAGGCTGATCTAAGCATGGGGTATATTGGAATTGTTTTATTGATTTTCTTATAAAGATATCTTCCAAGATAACAATAAAACCTAAGCGAGAATATGGTACGAAATAAATTAGTAGGACAGACACTTCCTTTCCTTCGCTTATCTTTGTTGAGATTAGGGTCATATTCTATTCCTGTATGTTTTTTGCGTAAGATTGTGAAAATAAAAGTCTGCCTGACTGTTAGAGTATCTCAACGTTTATATAGCTCAGCAGTTGGATAATGAACAGGGAGCCCAACTCCAACTTTGAGTACGGCTCTCTGTGCTCTTTCAACTTCCAGAAGGTGTACTTTTCCTGCTCCTCCCCAGGAGGTTATGCAATAGTTGACTATTGACTGACAGAGTGTTACAGTACACCGTTTTGGTAGTCTTAATATCCGCCATATGTCTTAAAAATGTATATCAGCTTATGAATCCTAGTGACGAGAATGTCAATGTGACGCTTAAAAGTAAGTGTCTGATCGATATACACTTTAAGATATTTAATAACTTCCGTTCTTTGTAGGGGTGAACAAAAGCAGGTTGGAGAGGCCAAGTAGGTACAAGGGTGAGCAGTAATATTGAGAGTTGTTGACAGCAGATTCCTCCTAGGCGCAAAGGCAATAAATTTTGTTTTTGATACATTTAGTGTCTTAACATTGTGTTTAAGTCATTGGCATACCTCATTGAGACCATGTTGAGCACTTTGAAAAACATCTTCCCAACTTTTTCCACTAAGAAATAGTGCAGTGTCATCCGCAAAAGATAGCAATTTTCCTTGTTTGAGTTGGAGTTGACACAAGTCATTAATATACATATAAAAAGGCTAGGACCCAGGACACTGTCCTGCGGCACGCCATAGTGCACAGGAAGTTTGTCACTAGTGCAGTTGTCCATTTTCGCTCGTTGCTTCCTATTACTTAAGTAGACTTTGAGCAGTTGGAATGGAATACCTCTGACACTAATTTTATCGAGTTTATGTAATAACAATGGAATAGGGACCGTGTCAAAGGCCTTGGCTAAGTCGAGGAACATCGTAATACACTTCCTGCCACTGTCAACATTAGTGACAATATGGTTAGTGAGTTCATGAACAAAGTCATCTGTTGACCTTCCCGTTCGAAAGCTAAATTGCATAGGTGAAAGAAGGTTTATCTCAAGGAATTTCATGAGGCGTTTGTTGATCAGTTGTTCTAAAACTTTCGATCGAAATTGGTCTATAGTTGTTAATGCATTCTTTTTCTCCTCCCTTATGATTAGGTTTATCAAGAGCTATCTTCAATGCTAGTGGATAGGTCAGATTGCAGATGTGAGTGAGTGGAAGTGTTAGCAGCTTAACGTAGCGCTTTAAAATTTTACCCGATATCTCATCTTCTCCAAGTTGCATCCTCTCTGAAGTCCATCACGAGAAGTTCCACCTCCATTTCATCAGTAGGAAGCAAGACAAGTGAGTTTGGTATGATGCGGGAATAGAGGTCCGGCAGCAACTCGATAGATCGGTATTACCAATAATTTCTTCTGCTAGACTGTCCAACATCCCTAAAATATTTGTTAGCGTCATCGACACTGCTTTTACGATTATTAGTTTTGATCAGAGCCAAGGAATGATCTGTCTTTTTGTTAGTTCTACAAATATTTTTAATAAAATGCCACAGCTTTCTATTGCTATTTTTTTCATTTTCATTTTCCTGTTTCTCATATATTCTCTTCTGTTTTTTAATGATAGCGTTGCAAAAGTTTCGGTATCTTTTGTATGTTAAATTAAGTGCTTCATCGTTGGGTTTCCTTATAAGCTTTTTGTGCAGATTGTCTCACACATACATCGTAATAAACCAGTAGTAATCCATGGTTTGATTATTCTTTTCCTATTAGACACTTTAACCACATTTGAGTTATTCTGAATGGCCTTGTCTACTAAGGAAATGAAATCTTCAACAATAATCATCAAATTTCAGCCATATTACACATAACCTTAATGAATTACACTTATATCTTTCTCATGAATCACTCCGTTCCGTTCATTGGTGAAAACTTTATACCGTTTGGTCGTTTTTGAATTTATAGCGTTCAGATAGGCCGACAGACGCGGCGGGAGACTTTGTTTTATAAATAACAGTATATATGCTAAGAGAATTGGCATAACAAGTTATTAAGGTTCATACAAACATACACTGACGTATCCTTCCCATGGGGGTAGGTAGAAACTACCGAACGCACCTGCTACGATCCTTATAATATATTCATTAAGGTTCATATAATAATAAAACCCATACCTACCAACTGTTTATGTAATAAAACTTGTGAAGCCAAGTCGAGAGCTTGACCTCTCGACTTGGCTTCACAAGTTTCAGTCCATGGACGGCTTTAAAATTCTGACACCAGGTTAGTCACAAACCACACGAAAAGACGAAGAATAAAACATAATAAACGCCTTCAGTGACAAGCAGCTCTAATAGAAAGTTCATAAAAAGTGACGTCAATCCAATTACTATTAATATCCTTTAATTAGAAAAGTGATCACCCACGCATATGACGACAGCCATGTTTATTCAGACATTTTTCTTTCGTTCACAGAGAAGATAGAAAATACAGAATTACGTAAATTATCGTTAAATATGGCTTTCATATATAGAAGCTAAATTATACAGTTGTACGTGATGATAATTTTATTGAAAAATGTCTTGTTGGTGGATTTTGATAGGAAAGTGCAGTCAGCCGCACATCAGTAGTAACAATTTAGTATGGACAGCACTTCTAAGTCGTAGAAGTGAGGGTGGTTTCCGCAATGCAAGTGTGTGCGCTGATGTGCTGTTTACTATACATCATGACCGACAGGAATATACATAGGTGCTTTTAATTAAATTATAAAATAATATAATTAAAATTCCATACAACAGCAGGTTTATCTTGGATGAAGATATAGTTTGTATACTTGTTGACTTCATATTTCATAGACACATTAACATTAATAAGTTTACCTGTGAGCATTGGTGGTCCAGTGGAAACGACCGACTTACGAATTGGGTTTAGGTTTGAACCGAGTCAGTCACTTTAATTTGTGTAAATTATTTCATCACCACTGTTCTCAAAACGGTGAAGGAAAACATGAACAGAAAATTGTCATGTCCCAGAATAAAAATTCGAAGACATGCGATTACGGCCCACTTTCTCTCTCTCAGAGAGGAGGTCTGAGTCCCAGCAGTGGGAACATTATAGGCTGATAAGTTTATTTACATCGTGACCGAGAAAATGCGTTCCTGTCACCTGCTGTCACCTGGACACGCTTAGGAACTAATAAAGTTTAAATTCGTATAACACGTATTCATCTGTACTCCGCGTTTTCAATCCTTTCAGAGTTTACCTCTGATTTTTCATCACAGTGTACTTTATTGTTGCTCTAAAGTTGCTGCCAAAAGTAAAATAATTGTGAAAGAACTACTACGCATTCTCAAATTATGAATGGTGTGCTATCCTTAGAAACGATTTCCCTTATTAAGAACCCAGGTTTTGAAAGACTTTCTACTTTTGAACGAATAACCCGTCCATAGAGCATCTTGTAACCTATTTTCTTGACTCACAGTCGATACTGAATACTTGCAAGCCAACCTTCCATTTTTAGAGTGAACTTACCAAAGCGTAGGTGATCATAAATCGACTGTAATATAATATTACATTTCGCGCCACCATTGTCTATCCTTACTCGAGACGCCATTATTCTGATACTCGTTGTTGTAAAACTTTATTTCTTTACGGATTTTTATTATTTTACATTTTATATCGTTGCTTTGTGATTCGATAGTCCGAGGTGGTCGCTGCGTTTGCGCACTAAGAAACGATATATTGTAGCAAAATGGTGAGTAATCGAATCATATTTATGGTCAACTACAACAATAATAATGTTGGTGGACATTTTTATAATAAATTACTTTTATTCTACCTCTTCCTGTTTTATGCCAAAACAGAGTCTTCGAGGTTTTCATGTCCGAGTATTTAAATGAAACAGTATGGGAATAAAGGTGAACACGAATGTTCAGATATGTCGTAAAGTCTGTGTCCGATCCACGTGAGGAGATAGTGCGACGACGGGTCCCGAGATTGTTGATTTAAACCCTTTGTTTTAGGGCTATGGGAAAGTACAAGATGTACAAAATATGAAATAAAACAATTTGTATATTTTGTATACGAGTGTATTTTTGTTAGATTTCTCATTGTTGTGCTGATATGGAGGAAAATAATTCGTAATAATGAAAGTAAAATTGTGTTTTCTTTACATTTTAATTTAAACCTAATACCAGTTAATATTAGGTACACTGTAACCTTGTAATTCCCCTTCCAAATATAGATAAAGTCTTAGAAGATAAGTGTTAGGTACTACGTTGATGCTCTCACGTACACAGAACTCAATGTCAACCACCATATCGCTTTTAGGCACCAGTAACTAGTCTTCCTCAAATGACTCAACACCATACACGATATTCGTTAGTAAATAAATGCATTATGTATTATTATTATTCTCTCTCTCTTTTTTCTATTCTGCCTCGTTATCTAGTGGTCGCAAGCGCTACTGCTGAGCATGCGGTCCTGGGTTCGATTCCCAAGTCGGGCAAAGTATTATTGGGTTTTTCTAACAGGAATTTCTCAGTAGTAGCCCGGAGTCTGGAATCGTGCCCGGTTGATGGAAGTAGGCTCGCCCATATTACATGGGATTTAAAAAAAAACATAACCATCGAAATGTGGGTGTACTACAGGTACACCTCTGCCCAACCCTTCGGGGAAACTATGCGTGATGTTATGTTATGTGATATATATTATTAAAAAATATTTATTTTATTTAGGTTCGTTGACATATTTATGAGGCAGTATTTTTTCATAATTTACCTACGCGTACATCCACTTTTCATGGTCCACCTACTCAAAATTTCATCTCAGCAATAAAAATAATGAAATGGGCTCTTAAAACAATTAAATATTGACATACTCGTATGTTGCAAAAAACCAAGTGTAGTACGTCTGTACCATTATTAAATATTGTATTCGGAAATTAGTTTCGTCGTTTTGAGAGGATAAATTAAATAGCGATTAATATTTGTAGAAAGCTACTTTTACTGAGCTACATTAAGGCTCGTACAGACCATTGCGATGCGTCGGCGCGACGCGACTCGAACAATACAATTTCTAAGAAAACTTCATGGTACAACAATAACCGGTGTCGCGTCGCGCTGTCGCGTCGCGCTAGTCTGCACGACGCTTTAACCTTTTCTGAATAACATTAAATTAATAACACAATTACTATTTGTTTCAAACTATTACACAAAATCAAGTAACTCAATGATATTCAGTGTTTCAAGGACATGGACGTGGTCAAAAAAATATGTAAATCTTTTTTTTATAAGCGACGAAATATTTCAACACAGGGGAAGAATCAGGGGTCCAGAATCATGTACTGAATCCATGGTAACAAGTTGCGCTTCGATGTCAGGCCACCCTGTATCATTGAGATACTTAACTATTTGTAACAATTTGAAATAATAAATATCTAGCCATTGTGTTAATAATTTAGATCTAGACAAAATCAAACTGGTTGCTAATTTTACTGTATAATTAATTATTTTTATGACATTTATTTAACATTCTGGGATTTCTTTAACTCACACACTGTCTTATTAGTATTACTTGTTAAAATTTTAGGAATATCGAATACTTTTACAATGTTTGTAAATATGTGAGCACCATGTATCCATCAGATAATTAGTTTGTCTGTCATTGCTTCATTTGAAATTCTTATTACCTATTGTGATATAGTATTTTTTTCTAGGTGCATCGTCTCCACATATAATTATATAATTAATGTATACAAAACTTTGTAAAACATTTTAAAATAATAACGGTGGAATTTCTCGCCCATTCTTCTCCATACGGAAACTACATTTTGGAAGGGACGACTAGAATCAATTTTATATTTTTTTGAAAATTTTGACGTTCAAAAGTGCCTTAAAGTTCCTATTTGAAATAAATTATTTGACTTTGACTTTAAAGTTATTCAGAAAAGGTAAATGTAGACCAACCCACAGTACACCAAAATGACGCGATTTACTAGAAGGCTACAAAGGCTAAACCAAGAACAATTGAAAATTAAGAAGTGTAAGACCAACATTGGAGAAATTTTAATATACCTATACTCCATTTGAAATACGATTAGACATTTAAACAAGCCTTTTTTACAGCCCGTTCAACCGATTCTGACTTCTATACCGTAGGCATAAGGATGGCATTAAAAGCAGAAAAGTGGTTACAATACAAACTGTTTACTGCAGCTGCCATTTGTCATGCCACCAACGCAATAGAAGTCAAAATCGGTTGAACGTACTGTAGAAAAGGTTTAGTTAAATGTCTAATCTTATTTCAAATGAAGAATAATAGCACTGATAAATAAAAAGAGGTGGCAAAATAAAACTTGGCTAGTTAGCAAACCTAAACTCAGTGTTGCACCAGCTTCAATGGAAGCGTGTTTCTTTTACTATGCAGGACGACGCACAATAACATAACTATGCTTGTCTCTTTTTCACTTTCTATAATTACGATATGCCATCTTACTTCCACGTGTCATCTAATAATTCTAATTTAGTGTGACATTACTTAAGTTTAGCGTGCGTTAGTGTGCCGTTTTTGAAGATGGAATGTTGTGTTGAAAACCTATCTACCTGATTTCCTAATAATATTATTGCCTATATTTATAGTATGATAACATTCCTCTACCAAGCCTTCATACATGGGTTATCTATTCTCCACAATATTATTGTCACTTTAACAAGCAATTTCATATCCTTTAAATAAACAATAAAGGCAATAGTTATGCTGTGACACGAACACATTATGATTTTAGACGTATAGCAAATATTCCTAGTTATAATAATAACTCTTTGAGCAATGAAGCAATTCAATTATCAAGTAAAAGGTCAGATTCGTTAATTGTTGTTTATCATTGTAATAAGGTAGAGTACATTATGGGAGTATCTAAGCATTCATCTCATTGGTTTAGTGATACTTGTTAAAAAGAAGGGTCAAAATCATCAATTATCTTAGAACCGAAAATTTTTCAATGTAAAATGTTGTATTATAAATATTGAAAAAAAATCTTGTGTTTATTTTAATATATTTTTATCTGCTATTATTTATTTTTTTAATCAAAACCTCTTTTTCCTGGCACTACAACAACAACAGTGTTGTTGTACAACAACAACTGGCAGTACAATTTTATTATGAAAGCCCACTGCCCGTCACTTTCTCCAAAATATGAATTCTTGCTTGTTTGTTTAATCTGGAGGGGTTCGTGACGATGACGACATAGATGTAGTGAAGTTCGGATTTAATGCGAATATTCATTTAAACTTTAAGGAGTTTATTTATAATCGTTGCTTAAAGTTAAGTAATGATTAGCGACTGTTTAACCATACATTTTTGACGTTTGAACGTCACTTAACTTTAAGCAATGTTTATAAATAAAACCCTAAATAATTAGGTTTATTCGCAGTAAATCCGAAGTTCGCTCAAAACAATAGAATTCACCGCACTCTCTAGGCACGAACCCCTCCAAAACCTGACCTAGTCTGCTCCACAATTCATAAAGTAACGTGTCTACCATAATTCATGTAGCCTATTCAGTTGCTGTAAAACCTTACGCTGGCCACTGACGTCAGCCGTGGGTGCCGGATACCTCCCACGTGCCGTTCACGGCTACATCTTCCGGTTGCAATATGAAATGGGAGAGAAAATTATCCTTACATCGAAATATTGAGAGGTTTTTTTAGAATTGATTAGAAGGGTGAGTATCATTTGATGTGAAAATCTACATAATTATTATGAAATTGTTCCTTTTTTGAGATATTATAAGCATAACGTGTAGGAAACACTTAGTGAAGCAGAACGTCCTAATGAACACTGAAAGTCCAACCAATTAAATGCATTAAAGTTGAATTTTTCGATTGATTCGATAAATAAGAAGGGTTCTAAGGTGGTTGTTTTTTATTCAACATAAAACAATATGGAATGTTTGGTAACACAAGAACTTTTAATACTGTTAACAAAACGAATTCCACACAGCCATTCAAAACAAATGCCACTTCATATTGTACTTCATTCATGACTTCTTGCAGACTCACTTTAGAATGACCATTCTCCAACAGTCGAACATTGAATTCCAAACCCTATTGACTACAAACTTGAAGTCCAATATCTAAATGAAAATGCCCTGGAGAAACTAGACTGTACTTATTATAAAAAGCACCGGAAGCAAAAGGCTTCATATTTCATATAAAATACGTTTATTATCACGACAGTGTCGCAGTAGTGAGCAATTACAAGAGCAAAACCTACTAAATCGTTGCCACCTGTTCTCACCGTGATATTGTTAATAATTTTCTAAGGGCAATAGCAAAACGCAAAACTGACCTCAAGAACTAGCAAGGTAAGGTTTGGTTTTCAGTAACGATGATTTGAATATTGATGAAATAGGAAAATGTATTTTATATGCTCGATGATTGAGTCCCGTTTAGTTCAATGCTTGCTTCACTAACGCGATGTAGGATAGCTGCCCACACGCTTTCATTCGTAGGAAATCCATATCTTTGTTTTGTAATGAAATTGTTAGTTTATTTCTTTAAATAAACGATGTTCGAAAGGGCTACAGTAGTTCTATGGTGGCCGGGTGGTCTGCACAACGATTATTGGGACCAAGAAGTTTATTATCGTTTGATCGCGTGTTACTGTTGTTATTTCTTTATTTAGGCGGCGTATGATACTATCTTTTTGGATTAATACTGCTTTAAGTGTGTACGTGACAGGCTTTTCAATGAAATCGGAAGTATTGGGTTTCATAGCTAATAATTGCGTCATCATTGCGTCGTATATTCTCAAGAAGTTATGCTTTGGACATCGTAACTTTCACATCTTCTTTAGAACTCATGAAGAAACTCTTCCTAGGTCGTGATAAGTTGAAATAATATTTATGTAGAAATAGTTACTAAATTAGAAGATATTATTTCCTTATTGACTGACAATATATTTATTTGAAGTGGGTGATTTTGTAAATGATGTGAGCCTAAGTTATGATGATACCTATGATAATAATATTCATTACAAACTAAACATGTAACATTAATCATTAAAATCCGCACACAATACAATTTAGCATACATTCAACACTTCTCAAATTCAAGTAGGTGGCAGGAACAACTATGTAACATTAGTAAAACCTCAATTCACTAATTCAATTAACATTTTTAACAAAGCACAAGTATTGAAGAAAGCTTGGGAGTTTCTTGAACAAACATTGCTTACACTTAATCCGTCCCGTTACAAAAGGTACTAGGCTGACAGAAATAAGAAGCAGTGTCTGTCCACTGCGTTGGACGGACACTGCCTGCATTCTAATTTGTTTGCATAAACTTAGAACAAAAGCCTGGAGACTGGAGAGGCTTAGATTCTATAGTTCTGGATCGGAATATGATTTTGATTGTCACGCCAGATTTTGTCATTATCACGTTTGTATTACAACCGGCTGTAGTCGATTTAATATCAAATATTTTACTTTAAATAAATGTGTTTGAGATGAACTGAATGAAACAAATAAAGTTTATATTACGGTTGGTGGTAGGGGGTTTTAGTGTTCGGATTACTCTCCTACCACCGACCGCAGAACACACAGATTATTAAACAGGCAGATTGTTATTCCTAAATAAGACACACAATAGCTTTTCCAAAGGTGATTTTAATGCACGCTTTTAGTACAAATAAGTTATAAGTTGTTCACAGTTTAAATATATATTTAATCTACTTATTAATATTAATTAATACTACATGTCATGTTAACCACCCAATGCCAAAAGAATAACCTTAATCAAACTGACTCATATAAGATATTTGACTCACTCATTAAAATAATTATAACGTTATATAAATCACGCAGCAATAAACATATAATTAGGATAAAAGCTGATTTATTTATACTTTATAAGTTTATATATAAAAGGTCTGCGCTCCCGCATCCATAAGCTTACACGAAATTATACGATAACAGAGGATAAATTGTATTAATCTCATTTGCATTCTACATTATCATTTGTAACAAGTATTGATTTAAATTCACAAAAAGACAGCGCTTTACCAAAACGACTCTTAAGAGTTTTAGTTGGCGAATTAGCATTTACAGATGTATATCAAATTAAAACAAGTAAAAAAACGGAGTACAAAAGTGGACTCGTGTAAATGCCCTCGACAAGATAAGAACAGAAAAGGAAACTAATCGTTTTATTTTAGAGATTTATTGAATGCCAATTCTGTTACTCATTTAATATCTAAATGGAATTAACGTATGGGAATAATTTAATTAATTGATGAAATATATTTAATATTATATTGATTTGCAAATGTTTGAACATTGTTGCAAAATCAAGTTGGCAGGGCAAGATTTCGCAGACTAGACGATGCGTGGGAATCCATTCGAAAGACAAAAGATTAGGTATCTAATAATAATGCCCTTTCAGAATGATCGACATTCCAAATAAAATTTTCTACTAATTAATTATTCTGCAATCCAACTTCATATCCACATTTTAGTAATCGAAGGAACATCCTACACACCAACCTGGAGATGTTCCCGAGTTCTCTACAGCTTCAAGTGTGCTTATAATTTCGGATCACGATGTTATCTCCTTGAGAAATATTGTTGCTGTACAAGCCTTCAAAAGAAACGTTACGAGTATTATGTTGTTACTTTAAAATTTAGTCGTTTTTAGTAAGTATACATTTTAATGTGTTTCGTCAGTGTCCGTTTTTTTTTCAGGTAAATAATGCGTAAACTTTAGCCGGGACATAATTTTAACTACCGGGCTTTGGTCACACAGCGACAGAAAACTTAATATTCTTTGACAGTCCTAAACTTACAATGAGCACCTTAGGAATGACCGTAATCAATAGTACAGGTACAGGGACAATTCGATGAACGCGCTGAGAAAGGTCGTGGATGAACAAAATCAAGGATAGAAGCAAGCGGAGAAAAAAAATTATTAAAAAAATAAAATAATATGTTACTCAAAAAAGTGACCAAGTGCGATTTTGACTCGCACACGAAGGGTTCCGTACCACCGAATAATATTTAACACTACATATTTTTATTACTTGTTGTCATAGCGGCCATAGTCTCGTTGGCACCCTTTTGGTACGGAATGTGGTGGGTAGCTAGCCTACACTAGAGTAGGTAGTAATGTAATAAAGAAGGGTACAAAAAAATTTTTTGTTTTCACTTTCACGATTTTTTTTTTTTTGTGAAAATTCTCGGAGGTAACTGAAAAGACGAGGGGTGATGTTAGACTCCTAAATCCGACTAAAATCGCAAGGTGAACGTCCTCATCATAATTTGGAGGCCTCTAGGATCTAAGATCTTCTTCTCCTTCGTGTCAATGGCACAATAGTCTTGCAAATTCCTCTGGAATCTGCAATAGAAGGTACACAAGAGTCATATTTCCTACCTACAGTTACTTGGGTGCATGTCAATATTTCAGCATGACTAGAAATCAAACAGCTTTGCCGCTGAGGTCATAAACCACGTTTCAAAGTTATGACGTTTACCCATATTTGAAGTTAGTAAAATTAAACACAACATTGTCACGTACAAGACAGAACTGTAAACGATACATAAATAGGTTGCAGGTACTTGCAAGTACCGTTTTAAATTACGTGCAGTGATACAAAATTGTTGAATGCAATTTTGTTTGGCAAGGGTAAAAGTCTAGACGAAATCTGTTGCTTTGGAATGGGAGCTTTTCATTTTAGAGAGACTAAAGACTTTTAAGATTTTTTTTTCTATAGTCTAGTCTCTAGTTCACCGTAATGTGACTTCGAGCAACAGAGACCATGGCGAATAATAATAATAACCCCACCGCCGTATATCTACGTTGACGTCGTGGTGGTGCTTGCGCGCTCCTATCTTACTCTAGGTCTGTGCCAGTAGCGTTTACATTGCCGAAATAGGTGAGAAGCCAGACCAAGAGAAATACAACTGCATGTGGCGTGCTGTTGGACAGTAGCGACCCCACAATGAGTTATGTCAAAACTTAAAAAAATACCTAATTTATTTTTTTTTTTTTAAGAAAATACTATTCAATTCTTTAGTGCCTACATAAACAACTAACACCACCAGAATAAACCATAACCAAACCAACCAGTCCTTTTTATTCCACCAGTTGTATTTCAGTTCCAAGACAGTGCAATCCATTCAATTTAAGGTTCGGTTCTATATACTTCCTACATTTTTGGTCAAATCAAACCTCATTTTAAAGAAGATAGAAGGAAAACATTATTTAAGGTCACACTGTAAACACTAAACTCTAACTAACTAAACTAAAACATTAATATATATTTTAAAAAATTGTGCCGACCTCATGTACATGCACGAAATTTTTTATATATATTTTCCATCTAACTAATTGACAATGCTGAAAAATAATTACAAACTATTTTCTAATAACATTTGTAAGTTAGATTGAACCAACCATTCACTACTTCAGTATTAAATTCAAAGCATTGTCAAAGTTTATCTGACAAGGAAAAGCAACAACATTTAGGCTACCTTTAAAGGTGCTTTTACACCGTTCATTGCAATTGAATAAAAAAAAATAAGTGGTCCAGTACTGAATGCTTTAGTGAAATTTTCTGCCAATGGCACTGTATAAGACCGTGGAAAATATTTTTATCATATTGTATTTTCTATCTGAAGACTATGACGCACTATTAAAACTATAATTCAACACGTCGGACTACGGGTAGCAATTATCAAATTTAGGTGGGCAGGACACTTGGCTAGACGTGGTGACGGCAAGTGGTGCCAAGACGTTGCCGAGAGACGGTAGAAGAAGAAGAACGTTTCATAGCCAGCTGAGTATATGACCTACAGAAGATCGCGGAGAAGACCTGGATGAGACTCGCACATACCGGGGAAGCATGGTCCAAAAGGGAGGAAACCTATACTAAGCAATGGGCGGAACAACGCTGATGATGATTATGATGAAGAGGACGATAATTACCCAATATGAAGCAATTATTAATGAGTCTAACTAAAAATGTTCGTAGCAAGTTTAAAATCTCAGTTGTAACCGCCCCTTTACAGAATAATTTACACGAACTGAATAAATTGTCCCGTGTGATATCTCACAAAGGGCGAGGCTAGGTGTTTCTAAATGTCAATCAGCGTATATCTTTTGTTTGCACAGAACTATGCGAGTGTCGACCACTTCATACCTAGGTACGAATAAATCATTTCGACACAATTAATGGTTTATTGTCACCGAGTCGCTTTAATTGCTTGGAACAATTTTGTTTTGATAATGAATTACAAGAGTCAACTTGTAATTGTGTGGTTGTGGATTTATGTACAGATATGTGTGCCAAGTGGAACGAGGGTGTGTTGGCTCGTCACAATTCGATTGAATGGTGGAATGTTGAAGAAAAACATTGCTGCTTGCTTGATTGTTTTGGACTACTAGGTTTTAATTTTTTCGAAATATTTATTATACTCTTTTAATTGGTTGAAATATTTTCACAAAACACAAACCTCTGCCTAACTCTTCGGGCAATATAGGCATCACGGTATGTTATCTTGCTGTCACAAGACCTTCAGTGCTCCTCCTTACAAGTTACTTGAACGCTAACTTGGTAGACAGGCCGCCAGGTAACCTACTTGGCGGTCTATCTACCAAGTTAGCGTTCTTCAGCGTCATAATTCAGTTTAACTGGTCCTTTTTCATTGCACTCGGAAAATTACCGTAGAACATGAGGGGCAGTTGGTGTCTATCATAACACGGTGGAAAGATCCGGGGAAATTCCAGGCATTTTTTGATAATTTACCTATGAAGCTAAATAAATTAAGATTATTTTTATCTGTTTCTTTTTCTTCTATAACATTATCTCTCTACATTATCTTCGACTATTACTTATCAACATTCACACCCACTATCCACTCAGATTTTAAATCGAACTAAACAGACAAGATGACGTTAACCAGAAGAAAATCTCGTTGCATAACACACGCACGGAAACCGTTTGAATGGCACATGTCCGTGCGCATACCAAGCTGCGCACAAAAACGCTTAGATATGCACAGCGCAATGAAGATCGGAACTTAGTGGAATAGTTTTTGAAATAGATAGATTTATGGTATAGTTTCAAGAAATGGCACCTGTACTTACTAATTTGACCCCATAACTTGGGAAATTGTGTCTTTGTGTTTATTACGTTTTTATAGTACCTAAGAGTATTTTAGTGAGTATCAAGTTGCACTCTGTGTCCTTGGTGACGGACAAAGAGTCTGCATAACCCCTGAAAATTCTACTATTTATGCGAGCAGAACCACAGGAAGTTCAAGTGATAAAATATTTTCTCTCCTGGTTCACAGAAGACATCAATAACTTCAGTATCGGCTAGTACAAAGCTTATTCAACAAACTGGAAAATTGAGACTGGTTCCTTTTTTATCTTTCAGCATTAGAATTGAATGAAATCAATACACCCAGGTAGGTCGAAGTGAGGAAAACCTGCTCAGGTGGAGATTCTCAGATCTACATGTCTCCGCTCTGGAGTGTAAATGTAATGCAGTCCCACAAACAATGGGGCACTTATTATCATGTCCTGTTGCCTGCATGATGTAGGAGCTGATGGACGCTCTTAAGCTGCCAAAATCGTAGCCAAATTCTCGTAATGACTCTATGTAAATTTCCATCGACACGCTAAGAATTAGAACAAACCCACCTTTCGTAGCCATGTGACTAGGAAGCATAAGGAGCTAGTTAGTTACCTTAGGGTAATTAGCAGAGTCCGCGTATCACTGGTCAGTTTCCCTCAGTCGTCAGTTTATTTAATTCGCCAGTTTCGTTGAATAGTGAGTTTCACGGATTCGTCAGTTTTGTCGATTAGACAGTGTCCTTAACTCAACAGTTTCCAGTGATTGCCAGTTTTCGTCGATTCGTTCGTTTTATTCAATTCTTCAGTCAAAGTACTGTCGGTTGAAAACTGCACACACGTCTGCCAATTTAAATATTTTAGATGTATTTGATAACTTAATTTTCTAACTGAATTAGATAAGAATGTAACATGTAGCAGGATTGTTGTAACACTATCAAATATACTAGATTACTTATTCTACCAATGTGTACTAGACTTAAGCCTCTGTTTCATTAATTAATGATGATTTAGAACCTAGTTCCCCATTAATATGTTAGTTGATTGAGTAATTAGTCCGACTTATTAGTCGAGAACAAAGTGCATTATGTCACCTTTATAATCAGTCATTGTTATCAGTTGATGAATAAGAGAATAGTTGTAAAGTGCATACGCAGTTTGTTCACGTTTTGCGTTGGCAGTGAACAATATGCGGTAACCTTGCCAAATCGTTTGTATTTAATATTTGTTTGTGTGTTAAAGGTAATGTGTGACTTTAGGTTCCGTTGCTTGCCTAGGAATATCTAGAATTATGCTGCTTTAGCTTTAAATTATTTATATATAGCTTTTGCCCACGTGGAAGTTGGAAATTATCCCACAGGAACGTACTAATAAGTCTTAGCGTCTTATGTCGTAGCCCAGGTCAAAGTTAAATATCATCCAAATCCGTTCAGCCGTGGTGAAAAGGTAACGGATAGATAGATAGTAACTTTCGCATTTATAATATAAGTAAGTATGAATGAATGGATTTTCTGGATTACCAGGAAAACTATCCATTTTTACTTACTTCCAACCAAGACTGTGTGTGTATAAGGCTGTGTTTTACTGTCTACCAAGTAGCCAATACATCTATTTGTATCGAATATGGGCTCCTGATTATTTTTCCTTGCGATTACGATGTTGTCCCGTGAAGAAATTACTATATAAGACTAACTATATAAGAGAAAAAATAGACTGTAATAATCCTACTTGTCATTGTGTCAGTAATAAATAAGATCCCTGTCGAACTAGTAAGACAAATGCCGTTGATATAAGCCTTAAAGTGTTCAAACTACATACAGGTCGTTTAAGTTTGTCTACTGCAGTAAGTCACGATTCACGATCAACGAATTGAGGTTCAATTCAGAATAATATTAATCCATGATATATTGAGCAAGTATGCGCAAAATTTGAGCAGAATCAACAGCTAATATTATTCGTTGCACCCTTATCTACAGCTTTCAAAAGTGGTTTATTAAAAGACAAGTAAAATCAAACGGATCATAAATACATAGTTTATGTTATTCTTTGATCGACTTACACTGGGTATCTTGTACAAAAATCGACGACAACGTACCAAATTTAAACTCACGGCTAATGATCTGATCGGCTTTTGAGAATTCAGTCATACGAACAAAGCATTTGACACGTGTTTGAAATGTTTGTAGCTAAACCGTACAGATTTAAAAAGGGCTTCCTGAATCAAAGATCTCGGAGCTTAAGACAATAGAGAGAAGTGTGTTGTTAGGTGGTGAGCTCTGTTTATATTTAAAACATTTGATGTCAGACTTAGAAGTCTGTTATACGTCAAGGAAGTCTAGCTAAGCAACCACAGAAGTAAAGACCAACCTGCAGGAAGAAGAAAAATACCTCACCACATAAGTAACTAGGTGTTGCCCACGAATTCGTCTGCATGTATTTTGTACGTATGTACCTGTTTCATCACTTTTTAAATATGAATAGTAGCTTAAGTCCTTCCCCAGGTACAGTGGCCTACTTATCTCTAAAATTTTATAACGATCGGTTCAATGGTTTAGGCGTGAAAATGTTACAGACAATTACTATCAAATGTATACATATATTTATTTATTTTTAAGTATAGGTACAATTCCGTAGCCGACCGCAGGCAGCAACTGCAGGCGACGTGTCGCCGCGACACGAACTGTTTATATGTGTTCTGATAGAAATCAGTCGTGTTGCGGGCGCCACGTCGCCAGCCGTTGTTGCCTGCGGTCGGCTACGGAATGGTACCTTAAGTAGTATTGTAGCGGTTACACCACCACATACGAACTACGCATCAAAGACATGACGTCACACAAATCCTGCATCGCGCAATTAGAGTTTACCGCGCGAACGACATATACTTATATAAGACTATCCGACATCAACGCAGTCGGCCCGCCAGACACAACACCCGTCTGATCGGAGGATCCTCCCTTTTCTATGGTGGATGAGTGAATTGTACACCCTGTTCCTCATGTTCCTAAAGTATGAATAATAGTCATAGTTGATATGGGTTTTCCATGACCATTTCACACGGTAAAAATATAATTGCGGGTTTACCTACCCCAAAATAATGCATCATACATATTTCGTTTATTCAATAGTCACTCCCAAAAAAAAATGTTTTATATTCAATCCATGTAAACAATGCCGATAGAATCCGAACAATTGTTTTCTCACATTTGTGGTTTACCAGACTGTTGACTTCCAAGTATCATTTGCTTTACCTGTTATCAATTTGAATATGATTGAAGCGGAATAAGAATTTGATACGAGTTCTGTAG
Organism: Xanthia togata; assembly: GCA_963853775.1. Classification (NCBI taxonomy): domain Eukaryota; kingdom Metazoa; phylum Arthropoda; class Insecta; order Lepidoptera; family Noctuidae; genus Xanthia; species Xanthia togata. The sequence continues at coordinate 7,830,913 of OY970803.1, forward strand.
AATGAGGTTAACAAACCGCTTACTGGGTGACTTTGGGAATTACCACCTAATTTTGGAGAAGTCTATTAGTGTGAAATTATACCATCATCTGCCTAGCCTTTTCCCAACTACGTTGGGGTCAGCTTCCAGTCTAACCGGATGCAGCTGAATACCAGTATTTTATATGGAGCGACTGCCTATCTGACCTCCACAACTCAGTAATTGGGTGACACGATACTCCTTGGTAAGACTGGTTGTCAGAATTCGGGCTTCTGACGACCCGTAACGACTGTCAAAGATCCACGAATGACAGCCGGGACCAACGGCTTAACGTGCTTTCCGAGGCACGGAGGAGTCTCGGTACGTAAAGATGGTCACCCATCCACAGACCAACCCCGGCAAGCTAGCTTAACCTGACGGATCGACTATTACTTAGCCACGAGCTCCTCTGTGTGCGAGTGTGAAATTATAACCATTGCGGTTAAAACCTGAATGAGGCGGGCATTATTCAATACTCAATAATTTATTGCATTCCACAATGTATATGCTTAGGTGGTAAGTAAACATTTGTTGTGACAATCGTGAACCCTGTCGGGCACAGCAAACGATAAATTTGAAGGAAGAGGACTTATTAGGTATACATGCAACTAACTTATTCTAAGTTTATTCTAAGGTAGCATTTTATTAATTACTAATTTAATCTAAAAAAATAAATAATATTTTATCATGTCAGTTCTATAAATTTTTCAATTAAATATTCATATAAACTATAATAACATATATTTAGTAATATCCTTTTAAATTTATTTGTAAAAACAGTAACGAAGTAAGTAACTGTTTTTGAGTTGTGAACAGCGTCGGTGTGTCTGTGCTATTTCCCCACATTACTACGCCGTAGTTAAGCCATGCATGAGCATAGAAATACTCGTAGCAGATGATCATGGCTGTTTGCAAGTTTGTGGTCTTTTTTATTTCTCGAAAAGCGTTTTTTTTTTGTTGGAAAATTTTGATTTTATATTTTGTACGTGTGGTTTCCAATTGATGTTTGAATCTATAGTTAACCCTAATAGTTATTCGGGTTCAGTTGACTCAGGCCGAGCTGTCACTGACCCACAGGAGCGTGGGGATTGGAACAAGAAAAGAGAGGCCTAAGCTCAGCAGTGGTTGAAGTTGAGCTGAGGATGACGATGGTGATGTATTCATACATTGAGATATAATGTGACAAGATACATTATTATCTATCTATATTACGTATATATTAGTACCTGGGCAACCGAGTTCTGCTCTGGTGAAAATAGAGAATACTTATTTAATAGTATAGGAACGTTTATACTAATTCCATATATATTAACATACTAATTCCATGCTCCCATGTCATTATTCTAAGGTAGCCATCTTGTTCTGATCTTTGGGCCACCGAGCTCTACTCGGGTGAAAATACGGAGAAAACGAATTTTCCCAGATATGAGACCTAGTCAGATCGATTTTTCGCCCCCGTGAACCCCAATATTGCAACTTTCATCGAAATCGTTAGAGCCGTTTTTGAGAAAGTGATTACAAATAAGATTATACATACATTTGATAGTTTAGGACAATGATATTATATTTAAAAAGAGGTAGATAGGTTATAAACGTTCCGCAAGTGGCACGTCAAAAGTTGGCTAATTAGCCATATTTTCTTCGTTTTGTCTCTTTTTCGCTCCCCATAATTACGACATGCCCTCTTACTTCCATGTGTCATATAATAGTGTGAAATAGTGCCGTTTTTGAAGATAGAATGTTAGGTAGGTAACCTATCTACGTCTTTTTACTTCTACTATCATTGGTTTAGGATGTATGTTGTCGTATCATATCTACCAGACCATAAGGATCAGCAGAGCTTCTCAGGTATTCCTGCGCAGCTCTGCTGGTCTCTTATTTAAATGTTTTTTTTGGCCGATATTTTTGCTGAAATAGTTAGCCTATTAAATGAAAAAGAGTTTCTTTAGTCCATTAAAACTCTGCAGACACGTATGATGGTCTACATTGGCCGAAACCCGCAAGGACTGAAACCACCGTAATTTTAATTGAACACTCCATATCATAGAATGCCTAACATTACCGTGCTTTTTGTCTTTACAAGTTTTGCTCTCAGCTTTACCCTTAAAAGCTGACAATATTCCTATTTAGTAATTCATAATATACTCGTATTTACCATACTCAACCTATTTAAATACTGATGTCACGACTAGACTAAAGCCTTCGATCAATATCAGTGATACACTAACGACAGGCGACGACGTTCTCTGTTTAGCTATTTGAAGTCTTAATTACTGAATTGTCATTTCTTGTCTAGCTGTATTTCGTCAAGCCTGTTTATATTGCTGTCCATATTTTTTATCTTTATAGTATGGTTACGGTAAATCTTGGCAATTGCAATGGATGCAGCTTAGCCTTTAATGTTCCCAACATAGCCCAATATAGCATGCTAGGACACAGGCCTCCTCATTATGAGAGGGAGTGGGCTGTACTTTTGTGCGGATTGGCAGATGTCACATGCATCATGTCTTCGATTTTTTTTACTGTAGGACATTTCGGTTTCTTCATGATGAATTCAGATTATTCGAAATAATTAACCTATTTCTTTTTCAATCTGTCCCATTTGCGCCATGCAAAGACATATCATTGATTTAAGAGCAATCCTTGCTTCTTTAAACTTAACTAAGAAGTTTTGGTGTGTCCTGTTTTTGTCAGGATTTGGCAGTAAATCTAAGTGTCTTAGACAGACGAAACCATGGCACGCTCATTTTTATTCCAATCCTCAGTCAACTACAGTCATGGAATGAATTAATGAGCTAATAACTCAATCCAAACAGGTATAATTCACATTTACATAATACTTGCACGTTCAGTTTTGATCTCATTAACAATTTATTATCTATAATGTTATTATGACATTAGTAACAGGTAAAGCAATAAATTATATTATAGTTCATAGCCTAGCCCACCGCGAAGAAATAAATTACTTAGGTAGCACGTAACTTGGTAATGCCCGTTTTCACCTTCATTATGTGACACTTGAATCCCTAATAAAAATGCACTAGGCTCAGCGCTGAGAGTTGAAAATCCAACAATACACTTTTATTTAGGAATTCATTTAAGGTCACTTAGTTGTCGGTGAAAACGGGCATAAGATTCGTAGATGCGCAGAATGTGTTTTCGTATTTTTTTTTCTAAAAAGACTTGTTAAAAATAAATTAAGGCAATAAACCATAGATTAATGAAAAGCAATAAAAGTGTTTTTTTTTTGTCGCATTAAGTGTACATGCGCGAACTTACTCCCACTACCTACGCCAAAACCTTGCCAAGTTACGCGCCGGCGACATACAATTTTTCCTTTTGATGTCCCATAACTCTAAGGTATGCTACAAGTAAAAATAATACAAAAAGTCCTAGAACAAACATTCCAAAAATACATAGTTTCGAAGATAACATAACACTTGACTCTCGATGTGTGTATCTACGAGTACCTAAGTCTTATTGATAAGTAGGTACGAGTTTTTTTCTGTGCAAAAATAGTCTGAATTAATTTTGATTTTATATTTCGCGGAAGGGTGTTTTACATAACTAATCGTGATGTAGTAGAAAAATTTTTGGAAGAAAAAAAAATACTTAAGGCCTGTACTATGGCTGATTGTGGAATTTAGCAAACAAAACTTGAATCCCTGCTAGACTGTATTAGACATAGAATTTTTTTTGCTTCATAGATAGATACCATCTTCAAGCACCGTGAAAAAAAAAACCACTATGACGAGTTGTCGAAACTGACAAGCACTTACGTCCGGCGCACTTTTCAGTATTTGTCATGGTAGTTACCAAGTTTTGCTGAGGAGCTCGTGGCTAAGGTGCACGGGTCAATCGAAGGTTAAGCTACGATTGCTGAGGTCAATCTGTGGATGGGTAACCATCCATTACATACCGAGACTCCTTCGTGCCTCGAAAAGCAAGTTAAGCCTCGAAAAATTATCGTGTTACCCAGTAACTGGGTTGTGGGGATCAATTGTTGTTTCATGTAAAATACAGCTCACAGCTTCAGCTTGAGCTTTCAGCTCAGCTGTATCCGGTTACTTTGGAAGCCGACCGTACAGTTGGGAAAAAACTAGACAGATGTTGACCAGTTTAGTTGCCTTGCAAATCATTCGTGGCAGGGGTTTTATTCAGAGAACCATGCCGGTAAAGTTAACATTGAATAATACAGCCTTATTATTCAATATTAGCTTTAACGGTATGGTTCTCGGCATGGTTACATTCAGAGTTCATACGAAGTTTAACTCAAACTCAAAGCATTTATTTCAATTAAACCATTTACAGGCACTTTTGAATTGTCAAGGAGTCGGTCAGTCAGAAATATGAAGCTAGTTGCCCATTGCAAAGCGTAGTAGGTACCTATGGAGAAGAACGGGCAAGAAACCGTTCGGACACTCTTTCACACTATAAATTGTATACAAAATTTACTTTATTTATTTATTAGTTACATCATTCCGATTAAATTTATTCGTAATTCCCAGTGATATTAGTAGTCCTTTTTTGGCATATCTCACTTGTTTCTAAGATCTTAGGCTCGAACTGATGATCTTTGCCCGTCAATAAAACGAAGTTATTGAGACATAGAGGAGACGTTAACGTGTATTTGCAATTCTTATTAATCACCAAGTCTTATTTAGAAGCCGTATGTTTATGCATTTTCATGATGCCTTGCGAGAACTTAAAGTAAACTCCATTATTCAACGAATTTAAATGCTTAGGTTCGGTCCAATTAATTTAATTACAAATTCACATTATTTTGTCTATCCCGATGACATCATGTTTTGGCTGCCATATAGAAGTTATAAGTTCAAATCATTCTACAATATAGTTTCGACTAGCTGCGCCCCATGGTTTTATCTGCATAGGTGAAGGTTGGGCGTTTTGTGGGACTGTCTTATGTAACTTTGACGTTCGAAAAGTGCTGATTCTCAGCCTAGTTCGAATAAATGACTTTTGAATCTGAATAAGTCTCCATCCCGTGGGAATATCTGGATAAAAGTATCTTATGTCCTAACCAAAGCCATGGTCTACCCATGTGCCAAATTTCATCCAAATCCGTTCAGCCATTCAAGCGTGAAAGAGTATCAAACAAACAAATTCACTTCCGCATTTATAAATATTATTAAGTTTAGATAGTTAGGATGCTACTGTTGAGGAGCTCGTGGCTAAGTAATAACTACCACACAGGTCGATCCATCAAGTTAAGCTACGCTTACCGGGGTTGGTCTGTGGATGGGTGACCCTCTTTACTTACCGAGACTCCTCCGTGCCACGGAAAGCACGTTAAGCCGTTGGTCCCGGCTGTCATTCGTGGATCATTGACAGTCGTTACGGGTCGTCAGAAGCCCGAAAGTCTGACAACCAGTTTTACCAAGGGGTATCGTATTACCCAGTTACTGGGTTGTGGAGGTCAGATAGGAAGTCGCTCCATGTAAAATACTGGTATTTAGCTGCATCCGGTTAGACTGGAAGCCGACCCCAATATAGTTGGGAAAAGGTCAGGCCCATTGAGTTAGGATGCTACTTTAATTCAGCTTCAGCATCACTGAGATTTTTTCAGCGTTGGGATAAAAGGACTCAAATGTTTTTTTTTTTTTTGATACGGCTAAAAAATTTCAAACTATTGAGCCAATGCCACCTCATTTGGCTCAGTAATTTGAATAATCAATAAATCAACCAAGTTCGTGACCCCTTATCAAAACATCAAGTTTCTAATAATAACTTACACGCACTGAATTGAATTGCTGCTAATATTGAAATAAGTCCTAATTACCTATTGTATTACAAAACAAATGGCCTCATATTTCAGACAACGCTATTAAATCTGTCCTTATAACACGAATATTATTTACTATCAAATAAACTATGATTAAGGATTGTACGAAGGGCTTTTAGTCGCTATGACAAAAAGCAAGTAACATGAACGTTACCATCTAAATGTGGACTGCGGAAAAATGAGGTATTAATTTTAAATGTTCTGAATTTGACATAGTACACACATCAACACGGTCTAGGGATATTTTAAAAAAAGCGAATTACTATCAATGTGTTAATTATTTATATGACATGTATATATTTAAAAGAAACGTTATTTAATATTCTACCATTTTTTAATAATGGTTAAGGTACTTAGATTAAAATTTCAGGATTTTATGGAAAAAAATGAAGCATAGACGGAAACCGTACCTATATGAATTAACTTTTAATTTGTGAGTAAAAACTGAAAAAAATAGAAAAATCATTTAATTTGTGTTTATAAACTTGAATTTAGTAGTCTGAGAAAGCGCCCATGATGTTCATAACACATCGGCAACGATTCGGCATGCTCAGAACAAGGTTGTCAATGTCTTGCTGCGGAATATTGTCCCATGTCCTTCTGAGGTGCGCAAAAAGTTGATCTTCTGTAGCCAGATTTTCAGGAACTTCCTTCAGAGCTCTTCTTTGCAGCATATCCCACGCATGCTCAATGGGATTTAGATCTGGCGATTGAGCAGGCCAGTCTAAGGCCCTAACATTATGTGTTTGTAACCAAGCTGCTACCGTTCTCGCCGTGTGTGCCCGGGCATTGTCGTGCATGAGCAGGAAATCTTGCCCCATTTGTGTTCTGTGGGGCAAGATTACGGGCCCCAGCACCTGTTGGACGTATCGTTCTGCCGTCATATTGCCCCGCACCCAAACGAGATCCGTTCGTCCTCCAAGACGAATTCCTGCCCAAACCATAATTGTTCCTCCTTGGTATGGGTGAACTTCCTGAGGGTTCTGGAGACGGCTCCATCGTCCAGGAACTCGCCAAACACGCGTCCTTCGTGAATCTGGATGGAAGCCGAACCTGGATTCATCCGTGAACAGCACATTGGACCATTGCTCACGGCCCCAGTCCACGTGGTTCCGAACCCATTCTAATCGTCGTCCACGATTGCCTCTCCGTAAAGGTGGGACCCGGAGTGGTCTACGAGAGCGTAGATTGCTTTCATGCAGTCGCCTTCTTACAGTTTGGTCACTCACAAGCACTTGGTGTTCCACTCGCAGCCTTTGGACCAATTGAGTCGCCGTTGCATTTGGTTGAGCTCGCGCAGTAATTTGCAAAAATCGGTCTTGTCTGGGGGTAGTGATGCGACTTGGCCCCCGGTGCCTCTCCGCTACTTCACCTGTGGCACGATAGCGTGTCCACAATCTTGAAATTACATTTTGATGGGTCCCTATGGCCTCAGCAACATTACGCTGAACAGATCCAGCTTCCAGCATTCCCACAGCTCGTAACATCTCCGCCCTCGTCAAATGTCGGCGTTGCATGGCTACAATACCTCAATTTTAACTTTATCTTTCGTTTAAAAATGAAAAAAAACTGTAACTAAACGTAATTCGTATTGTTTTCTAAATTTCGCACAAATGAAAATTCCCTCTCCTATACATCAAGACATTTTTATGCCACCGAAACAAAAGAATTTTCAAAAATTTTAATTTGGAATTAGTGTGAGATAAATTACAAACAAATCGGTGTATAAAAGATTCCAATGCGGCCAGTACTTTTCGAGTTATTTAATTGAGTATGAAATATCCCTAGACCGTGTTGATGTGTGTATTTTCAAATGTCTATGACGAGCAGCGCCACCCCCGGACGCAAAGATATATTTGTAACGCGGCTGAATAACTTGTGCGAATAAGTCTCAAGTACATAAAATATTAATTGTCCATACCCGCAAGTTCACAGCTTCGAAGGGCACATTTAAATTTCGAATTTGCATTCTCAGACTAGGCTGTCGATTTAAATGGTTGTTCGATGACGTCACCAGTGATGTAATATGATTCACGTCGATAGTATCTGAACTGACAGATCATGTTAATATAAAGGCTATTATAATACAGCACATGCTTGTTAGGCATGTGCCTTTGGTTTATACAAACTTTTAGATTGCAGATTAGGTGAGGTGTTTTAGTTTTTTTTTTGTTGAAAAAAGAGAATCGTCATTTATTTAAGAACCACATTGAACCATTTTTTTAACTATGGGCATATCTATTGACCAGTTCCTAAGTTCAGAAGGAACCAAGTGACCGGATTAATTCAGAAGTACATAAATTAAAAAGTATTAAAATAATTGGAATTTCTGCACCTTGTCAGATGAAATCACTACTAGCACCAATCAGAACCTATTAGATCGACCAGTGACGCTACAAAACTCATCCATTACTTCGATTTTTTACTTGCTTGTTAGTCACGCTTCTATAAAACTGACTACAAGTTACATAGATTCGATCATCTTTTATAAATTACCAGCTGTAAAAAAAAAAAAACCCATCAATGACCAATCACCAATCACCGAAGAGCTTCTAAAATCGCTGACAAATAATGTCATTGACCCCAGATAATGACACGTCTGATCTTTATACAAATGTTCCAAATTCGGAATATAGTACCTCAGCTACCAAAGACTTATATAGAGTGTGTTTGTACTAAAGCTCACGTTCTCAGGACATTTTGTAAGCATAGACAAGTATTTAGCTAGGGCGTCGCGTCGGATGTATTTGGCAGGAATAATAGTTTTGATAAATTGGTTTTGATTATATCTGTGGTACCTAGTCATCGAGTGTAAGATTGTATGTATGAGAGGTGTTCGACGAGGTATTGTTTCGCTAATAAGTGGGTACAGATTAGAGATATGATGTTGAGATTATTTATTTGATGAGTCTTCAGAGCACAATATCGAAGCTTAGTTTTGTGTACTGAATTCTACGTTAGATGGATCAAAATAAAGACGAGTTGAAGGCATCACACATCGGCTGAGATGGAAGATGGAAAAAGAGGAGGCTCACGCTCATCCATGAATAACCGCCAAAAAATACAGGGTGGAAGGGACATCGACGCGAAAACCGTTGAAATTTTTCGTCAGCATAATAAAAAAAAACAGCAGTTTTATAGAAAAGTTCAATACCTACGCGGTCAAAATGTACGTATGGAACAGCAGATTTTTACGCAACGTACGTGGTGCTTATTTCCATAACAAAACTACCTTAGCTAGGTATTCCAAATCCAGAAAATATTTCGCTCATACATACATTATTATGTACACATATACAACAAAAGAAAAATGCATGAGAATTAGGAATTAACCATTCGAGTTTTAACCCTCACATTCCGGACCTATTTGCATCTGCCTCCATGGTAGACAGACGGCCAACATCTAGAAGTATTTTCACGGTTTTCGTATCGTCATCGACAATATTTTTATTAGCACTTTAATAGTAGTTAACACCAAATGAACCCGTTTGTTTCTTGACAAGTAAGCTTGATAAATGTTGAAATACCAGTTATTGTCTGTCCGGTAACCTAACATATCATAGTACAATACGGCCGATATAACTTGGCAGTTCCAAATTTCGCGAAGAGGGCTGCGCAATATCATTTTTTAAGAAGCAAATGGTGACATGAGGCGAGTGTGAATGAGAGCTAGAAATTGCGCGAAAGTTCTTAGTGCCATGTTAAGAGCTGTCAAGTTATATCGGCCGTATTGTACACGACAGTTGTGACGTATTGTGTCTGCTTTACACACAGTTAACCACCTCGCACACTATGCGACATGCGACCGACAGCTCTATGATAAGACACTGACTTGTCGCATGTGCGTCTAGACGCTGCGACAAATAGCGAGACCGTGCGACTTCCCTAGTCTGACGTTGCGACTCTACAACTACGCCAAGCTTAGAATAAAATATAATATGAAAATTGTCGCCCGAGTCGCATGTCACACAAGTGTACCGTGTTGTTTCATGAACGCTGGCTATCGATTCTCGAGTCCAAATAGACTTGTCTATTCGCTAAGTCTATGGATTCTGTAGTAGGACAAACGGATCTTGTAAGTTCAACTCGACGTTTACAAATCGCCCCCACTATAGCTAATAGCAATTGGCACTGACAATTATTACAGTTTTATTGCCATCAATATACTTAATGGACTGCAGTCACGATACCTATTAATAGCTGAATTATAAGCAGTTTATTACATTATAAATATAAGAATCAATGCAGACAGAATTAAGATTAAACATAAACATGTATTTGATTGACATTTAATTAATTATTGAAAACATTGGTGACATAATTTTTCTGTCTCACTGAGATCCATGTGAGACCCGTGTCCCAGCAGTCCACATTATATACCGATTATGATGCTATGCTAGCAATATAGAACATTTCTTTGGACTTTTTCTTCTTCGTTTTCCTTCTTGATTGAAAATTGAAATAATTATTAGACTTGTCACAAATTAGGCGTTTATGAAAATTCCGATGATGATTCCATTCAATAATAATGTAGTATTTGAATAGTTTATTATGTAACACATTTGCCAATATTTCAATTGAGTTAATTGCATAAACATGATTTCAATTGTAATAATTTAATTGAATCTATGACTTTTGACAGCTTGGGGTCACAGAGACAGTTGGCATCTTTTTTAATTAAATAATCCTGTAAGAGACGATTTAACTTTAAAGGAAGTTGTTTACTTGTTTATGCATGCGTTATTTATTTAAAATTGAGACATTGCTTATGACCTTAATATTACACCAATTATACGTATGGCATAAATTCGCATTATACTGCCTTAAAAAATTAATATTATTTAACAATAAAATTATGTATAATGACATTTACCATTATTGGAGAATTAAAAATTCGCTACCATTTACGTATAGTGTAAATCTCTTTGAAATAATTATGGCATACAATAATTATATCTCTGTCTGTCGGCTTGGCTTCATATTTAGGGTTTCTTACCCGAAGGGTGCCAAATGAAACCCTATTACTAACCCTCCACTGTCTGTCTGTCTGTCTGTCAGCGAGCTGTATCTCATGAACCGTAATAGGTAGACAGTTGAAAAATTCACAGATTATGTGTTTTATTTCCGCTATAATAACAAATAATAAAAATTCAATAAAGCAAAAATTAAAGAGTATATATAATAAAATTGTGATTTTGAAAAAAAAAATTAACCCCGGTTGCTATGTGGGGTGTCATTGTCTAGAGCTCATCGAGTAGAGAACTTTTCTTTTCAAATGAAGAAAAATGGTCAAAAACTGACAAAAATTTAGAGGGGGCCCTAAAATTTAGTCAGTTTTTGACCATTTTTGTACGAGCTCTATCTGATATAATTTGAAGCTTCGGTACATCATGTACCCAAATACTGTATATAATCAACAAATACTAAAAACGCCGATTCATAGGGTATTTTATTTAAATATGGGTGATTTTCTGAAACTGCACAAAATAACTTTATAACTCATAGTATTATTATGAAATACAAATTTATCTTTACGATTTAAAAAGTTTAAGATGAAAAATAATAATTATTCTTCGTTTAGTATTTTAATTTATTTACTATATATTGTATGGTGGTACGGAACCCTTCATGTGCGAGTCTGACTCGCACTTGGCCGGTTTTTCTTTAATTATTAAACAAAACGACGGGAGGTTATCTATATATGTATAAAAGGAGAAACTGACTGACTGTTGATATATCAACACACAGCCCAAACCGCTGGTCCTAGAGACATGAAACTTGGAGGGTGTGTTCTTTGTGAAGAGTAAGTATCCACTAAGAAAGGATTTTTGGGAATTCCACCCCTAAAGGGGAAAAATAGGGGATGGAAGTTTGTATGAAAGTCCGTCAGTTTTGAAGTTAGGATCTTCAAATTTTGATTTTAGACTGACGATTGAAAATTAATCAATACGTATCTCAACGTTTTTGATAATTCTACCCCCGAAGGGTTAAAACGGGGGATAAAGTTGAAAATCCTTCATTTTAGAAGAAAAATCACTACTATCTAACGCAACGGTGTTGTTAGAATTTCAACCCTTAGGGGGGTGAAAAGGGGGATGAAATTTTGTTTTTAATTAAAGTTCTTTATTTTTTAATTTAAAATCACTAATATTTCGGCTTATGGTTGGAAACTAACACAACCTAAATATTTGTTTTTTTTTTAATAAATTTCAACCCACAAGGGTCTGAAAGGGGTATGAAGTTTTGTATTGAAGTTGTTCATTCGCAAAATTTTGTATTCAAGTAAAATAATATTTATAAGTACACGTGTACTGTTTCTAACATTACAGTATTTTACATGGAGCGACTGCCTATCCTAGTCCCCAATACAAAAGTTATTTATTTCTTAGCGTTTTCATTATAGTCCCTGCTCAAGAGAAACGGAAGCTACACTGAAACAAGCTCACGCCCCCTGGCAAATAAAATCTACTGCGTGAACTACTCACATAATTATCTTCAATGAAGCCCTCATTGTAATGAATGAGGCATGTGACAAGAAAAGAGTTTAGATTCAAACAATTCGTTCAATTCTAGGATGGATATAGTGCTCGGCCCAGCGCCGAAAGTTGAAAATCCAACAGCGTGCTTTTCGTGCCGCAAAATGTACGAGTAAATAAAAACACAAACAAAATGGGTGCAGGCATAGAAGGAATAAAAACTGATATGACGGCAGATGTACGACGATGGACGGATGAAAAATGTATCAAAGAAAAAGACGTAGGTTTATATGGCTATTTAGGTTTGTACTGCACCGATTTCAAATAAATTGAGTATAAACAGAAATAAAGAAAAATAGGTTTAATTGGCACAGAAACACGTGCATACAAAGTAGGTAAGCAAAAAACAAAATAGATCAATAATATAAATATAAAGAAATATCAATAATACATATATAAAGGAGGATATTGTGTGATTTTCGTATCTTACGTAGTTATGATTTGAGAGAGAGCAATCGTTAGAGTGCAGAGTGCAAACGATATTATTGTCAAGCGGAAAATTCTCTTAAAGCAGGTTGTAGGTATAGTCAATACAGGAAGTAGTATTTCATATCCTAAATCCATACGAATATATGCTCAAGCTTCGCATTTGTGGGGTAAGCTCGGCTTACCAGCTGGTAGCACCGTAGGTGGGATTTACAAACTCAGAGAATCATTTGAAGTCATATATTATGATAATATCAGATAAGGATTCAATGGTGAAACTACACTAGATTTAAACCTATGAATGGGCATAAATATTCAAGAGAGGAAATATAGAGTCCTAGTAACCCTGGTGGACCAGGCTTGATCTTTGCTTAAAAGAAAGAAAAGCATTAACAAAAAGTTCACAGTAACTGGATAAAAGAGAAGTTAATTGTTTGTGCGAACAAGGCACAGATAACCTCTTCCCGTGCCTCAGAAAGCACGTAAAGCAGTTTGATCCTGCGCCTGATCTCTCCCCGGCCGTGTCGGATTACCGTCCAATCGGACTATGAGAGCAAAGGAACAGTGAGTACACCTGTTTTTTTTCCAAGTGTGTGCACTTGCGCACAATAATATCTTCTGCGTACCTGGCTAATCTCCGTTTAGATTGGCCACCGTGACCAAAATCGGTCGAGAGGCAGTACATCATAAGCGATATTAAGCTGGTGCTCCTAACGCTGGTTTCCAGCTGTAATCCAAAAGCTTTACCTAGTGTTCATGAGAAAGTATTGACGACCTCTTCTAGACAATTTTTACTACAGATAACAACGCATTTTATATATATACTTACTTTGACTGCTGTCGACGGCACTCTAAACATTTTTATTTTACTTACACTAGTGCGATAAAACTCCAAAAGCAAAACAGACAGGTATAAGATAAAGTTAGTATTAGTCTCTTATGCCCAAGAAAAACGTAAAAAAAGTATTAAAGAGGGTAGACATCCCACCCTTACGTACAAGAAGTACTGGGAATACTCGTACATTCATTGTGCGTAACGCTAAGGATTTGAATTCCCTGATGGAGTCTGTGCTTCCCGATTCCAAGCAAGCGCACACCATCGTTGACCGTCGCTTATCATCAATAATTATTTAAAAAAACTGACCAAGTGCGTGCCCGACCACACACCATGAAGGATTTCGCAGTTGGGATGAAAATTTACGCATGCACAGTATTGATTTGATCGACCGCAAAAATAAGTTTGTATTTCATAGTATTTCTCGAAAAACATTGAAAACTAAAATTAGTTTTGCAGTAGGAATCGAAAATATCCCATAACTTAAAATTAACGACTTAAATAGCAAAGTCGCTTAGAAACATCATAATCTATTTTAAGTAATGGATGCAACAATATACCACACGTTTAAGTGCATTAAATTCTTTCTTTTTTTCTTCCTTCAGTTATAATATATATGGGGAGTGTCACCCCCTAATTATTAATTTAGGAATTTCCCTACTCCATTCTTTAACAGTGCTCACCTTCTTTCCAATTTTCATCAACATAGTGCAAATAGTCTCCGAGCAAATTAGAGGGACGGACAGACAGACTGACATGACGAAATTTTAAGGGTTTCGTTTTTGCAATTTGGCTACAGAACCCTAAAAAAAGTCGATAACGTATCCTTTAGTTTCGCTTAAGTTCGGTAGAAAAAAAATACCTTCAGAAGTTTGTAAAGGTCATTGTCTTGTCCGCTCCGTGGCTCCGTGCGAAATATGCATAAGTAACATTGCAAAGTGTCTAGTTCAAATATTCATTATGTAAATTACATAATACCCACTTTATCACAGTAGTATTTAATCTAAATTTGTAATCACAATAAGAGCCGCAGGCAGTAACAAATACAGCTTATATTGCAAGTGTCAGTGTTCCGTTCTCTCTATAAATCAGGATAGTAAATCAATAGTTGCAATTAAGGGAAAATAAATATGTATACTTATTTATTGAATACCTTTCATCAATTGAATGGCGTGAGAAAAAACTTACATGATAATTTTTTTTTGGTCTCGTCAGTTACTTTAGCATTCGATACTGACTGGCTAATCTGCAGATACGAGAGAAAAACGTCGATGAAAATTCTTCAAGATTCTAGTTTTTCAGAAAATTTATCCAAGGAATCCAATGTGAAACTACGTGCGCTTGTGTTGCCTTAAGACAGACTCGTTCAGTATAAAACAAAATATTTATTCAGAATCAAAATTGATAAAATACAATACGAAGCCATGATAAATAATGTGATGGATCTTAAATGTTTCAATATTCTTATTCAACATTCATATTCAACATTTATATTTCTTGACCATCAGACACCCGTAACATAGGGTCATTTAAAACTTCCAACAAACTGAAAATATTTACTTAAATGATTTTCTATAGTTTCCTATTTTTTCTATAACTCTTGCAATTTCCCACTTTTACGCCGTCCAAACCAATACGATTTTAATAAAAAAGAAAATAACAGGACGAACCACTGAAATTGTTAATATTTTTTTAGGATAATTGTGGGCGTTAGTGTTGGTACAACAAAGCAAAAAATAAATAAATATCACTCCTTTCTTCTTTGGCAAACGCAAATTCGGATTAGCATGCAACGGCACAGCCGTGCGGTAAAATAGTATTTACAGATCTAAAAGCGAATGTGTCGTAGGCCCGCGAACTGCGTTTTCCTGTCATTGTTTTAAATGCATTGCGTTTATTCTACAGCCAATACATTTCCATAACAAAATGAAGAAATAATGGATGCAATGTAAACATATCACACCAATTGTAACTGGTTTTAAAGATATTGTCTTCTGGTCACGGTACTACAAGGTAAGACCCAAGACACACTAGTTAGTGGGTATATCACATCAGCCAGAGTTGTCTACCAAAGCGATTGGTCGCGCAAATACGCGATCAGTCAGTTTTTTCAGATTCAGGCCTCAGTTATTTGGTCGGAAAAATGGAAAGAGCCTTTTGTCTCTGCGACCTCGCGTTCTCCGAGCAAAATGAACGCGACAGTCATGTGTTCGCGCGGGGATCGCTTTGTTTAATTATTAGGTATAAGATGGGACGCGGTCAACCTACTGCTAAGCACGGGTCTGCCTATGATTGTCAAAGGAGATGTACAATACAGCATTATGTTATCAGCAAAAACGAAGCGGCAGGGGCCCAAGTCTGCTATTTATTTAAATTCGTCATTCCAACACGATCCCATTGTCATATTGCTAAAAGTTCGTAATCTGCTAAATTCATAATGGTCGATCATTGGTTGATCATTGTATTCCACAAACACGATACGCATAACGAATTAAAACAAATGACTGCACAATGACGTTCCTAAGGTTGGTCACTGATCAAAGGAACTGTCCAAATTTTTGCAGATGACCGCCTAAGTCAGTCATTCATTTTTCATTATGTACGAGATTACCAATAGATGCCATTTCTTTCAATGGAGTGTCAGTGGCTGACCATTTGAAAGTCATAATGACGCCAATATGTTAGTAGATTACCAAACTTGTCAAAATCAACAATTATGAAATCAATGATAGACCATTCTGACACTATTGTAATAGCAGACTTGAGGCCTGACAATTCTAGTCAAGTTTCGTTTGTAGGGGCCAACGTTTCTGACCACTTTAAAGTTTCTGGTATTCTAATCAAATCAATCGCACTTAAACACAAACGAGATTAGCATAATCAGCCTATAATTTTTCCACTGCTGGGACAAAGACTTCCTCTCTTCAAAAAAGAGTGGTCTGTAATATACCACGCGAGCCCAGTGCGGGTTGATAGATGTCGGTTTCCTCGCGATGTTTTCCTTTGCCGTTTTGAATGCAGTGGTGATGAAATTATTTACACAAATTGATTCAAACCCGCGGCCTACGACTTGCAAGTCGGGGCAGTTCAGTTCCCACTGGGGCCCCAGTGCTTTTCATCATTCATAATTTCAGCCGAAAGGAGGAGCTCGTGGCTAAGTAGTAACTGCCGCACGGGTCGATCCGTCAGGTTAAGCTACGCTTGCCGGGGTTGGTCTGTGGATGGGTGACCATCTTTACATACCGAGACTCCTCCGTGCCTCGGAAAGCACGTTAAGCCGTTGGTCCCAGTTGTCATTCGTGGATCTTTGACAGTCGTTACCGGTCGTCAGAAGCCCGAAAGTCTGACAACCAGTCTTACCAAGGGGTATCGTATTACCCAGTTACTGGGTTGTGGAGGTCAGATAGGCAGTCGCTCCATGTAAAAGACTGGTATTCAGCTGCATCCGGTTAGACTGGAAGCCGACCCCAATATAGTTGGGAAAAGCCTAGGCAGATTGATTGATAATTTCAGCCGAAAGACATCATTGCTGGGCATAGCCCTCCTCCAAGCACCGCCACTTCGACTGGTTCTGTGCTTCCCGCATCCAGTGGATTCCTGCAACATTCACAAGGTCATCGGTCCAGTTCGAGCGACGCCTTCCAACGCTACGTCTTCCGGTACGTATTCGGCACTCCATAACCTTGCGGCTCCATCGGCCATCTGTTTTGCAAGCAATGTACTCTTATAAAAGATTAAAAAGCTTAAAAGTAGAACACATATAAGCACCTAATTCGCTGATGGCATGTCCATAGTTTTGTGAGTAGGTTTTCACAGCAGTTACATGTCAAATATGTTTTGGCCTTTACACACAAAATAATATACTCCATACCGCAGTTAATTTATGTTTAAAACATAATATTTATGTCTATTTACGTAAAGTCTGCGTCGTTTCCGCGACAATGTTTAAGATAAGCCGAAAATGTATTCGTTAACGGGGTGTGGAGTGGGTTCGGCCGTCATTTAATACAGTGAGCCTATTTCACACTTTGAACGGATACAGAACGCATTTCAAATGCATGAACATTGGGGGCTTATCTTACTGCATAGCGAGCCTAAAATTCGTGGACATTTACGTTACTGCACGATTTTGGCACTCCTATCACACAATTTGGAACTTTAACTTGTCGTAAATAAGGTTCCATTTTAATAAGGTTGTTCCGTCCTTTTGTCTTTTCATGTCAGGTCACGAATATACTAATGAGCAAATAGGAAGTGTGATCGTTAACAGTCGTTTTACTATAATAAGCTACTGGGCGTTTTATAAGCTGTAACTTACACCTCATTATGAGATGTCTCCTGTCATTAAATGGCATGTAAATTGATTTTATTAGTCGTTTGTGGTTTATACCTATTATTAATTATAATTTTCATACTCCACACTTAAGAAAATGTTTCCTAGTCGTGAGTCTTGTACAAAATCTTCAAAAAACGTTCAAAAAAACTATGACGAAATTAAAGAACTAATAGCAGGTGCAAGCGTTTGTAAATATTTTACTCCAACTAATCAAACTCATTAGGAATGTTTGCTTAGTTTTACTCCAATAGATAATTCATATTTAAGCTGTTAAAACCGTTTTGCTCTGTTTCTTAATAAGAACCATGTCATAATATGTAGGTACTTACTTACTTACCTATGTATATTCATTATCTACGTTAAAATAAGGTTCAAATAGTGATTTTGTTCTACCCATTTTGATCAGTAAAGACTATAGATAAAATCACTTTTCAAACAGAGAAATGATGATACTTTAATCTCAATTACTTCGACATTCGCAAATGATTCCAGAGTAGGTATTTTGCAAGACAACAAAAATCATTGCTTGGCTAGTTAGTGGATTAGTGAATGGAAAATGATATCATCACTTCACTACATACAAATAGTTGAATGCCTCATGATATAACACCTCAATGACTCCTAGACACAGTGTCACAGCCAAGAATTCGAAATTTTGTCTGTTGAATGGCAAATAGCTCGTCCTACTTCGGAATGAATAGCAAAATGTTGGTATACCTACATACATAAGTATGAGGGCACAGCAAGTGCAGCACCGCCTAGTTTTGATACAAAGTTACTAGAATTACTGAAAAGGGAGGATAACAGTGACACTGGCTGGTGACAATCACTCTCGGAGAGAGCAGCATCGATGCTTGCGTGGCGGCTGTGATTTGATGCCAGAGATGATGTCAGGGGAGCCACTGTCGTAGCTCGCCGTCCGGTAAGGACCAAGCCCGGGTCGACGGCGCGTTGTGTTCCACGCGCGCCTCAAAGAGATGTCAGCGAATGAAGGGGTCCGATGAGACCATTGCCTGCCGGGGTTGCGGGAAAGTCCGAAAGGGATACCGTGGCCCCCTGGCATTGCACAGGCAACAGAAGGAACACGGGTGGGTTTTAGTCAGTAAGAGTCTGACACGCCCTCCCGCTCCACCCAGAGCGGGAGACGTCATTTGATGATTTCCCACCCAAAAAAAAAAAAAAAAAAGGGGAGCCACTGTCGTACCACGTCCACGACAAACTGCTATATTCCGGTACAATCTTGATGATATTGAAACTACTGTACCTCTCATACGATGACTACTTCTGGTTAAGGCTGTCCTGCGCCGTTAAGTATATATCAACCTAGACCTGTGTCTATGTTAGGATCAAGAATTCGAAATATTGTGTGATAGTTAAATGGAAACCAGCTCATGAATTGACCATAAAGAAACCTAGAAACTACACTCACAAGAAAACTGCTGCCAAGTATCAATAAAATGTATTATTTTACTTCTTTATAAACCTCTACAATAATTTATAAAATAAGTATTTTATAAAATACCCAAGGTACTAAGTTTCACTTTTATTTATTATTTTATTTACATAAAAGTGATATCAAATGGAAACTCGACCTCACAAACTAGTAGCCGCAAGTTAATCATAATCAAAACAAATTGAATGCGGCACTCGCAAAAACGTATTATAGACTCCTTGATTGAAGGCTTAATCGTCCTACATTACTCCGCTCTGACGTCATCAGCCGACCAGACTCACAGGTGCCGATACCATACTCTCATTTACATTCTTGTCACTTTCTACCCAACAACCAAAATCAAACTTTAATTTAAAACAACAAAGTCCAAATTCAAATGACCCCGACGCGATTTAAGTCACTTCAGATTTGGAAGAGTGTCGTATTGGCGAAACACTTGGACAGTTTCGTTTAGATTAATGATCTTATGATATGGGTATTGACGAATGCCAAATAACATTGGTAGTAACAATGGTATAATGATTCACTACACAAAACTTGTGTGGACGCCCACTATTGAGCAGAACTATGTTGTAGAACGGTAAAAAAGTCAATGAGAAATGAATCAATTATGTGATCGATAATATTCATGAGTTTCTAGCATTAGTAGTCTGACGTTACTACTGTATCTATTTGCAACGGTACTGATCGGATACCGCTGATCTCCATTTGTGACCGCAGGGCATATGCATACGATGACTTTTTGCTGCGACACACTAGTCGTGCATGCGAGCGCGTGAGTCGCAGCATTTCGTCAAATGATAAAGTGCCTAGACAGATCGATGATAATCCGCAACCTAAGCAAGACGGTTGCCATACTATCGCAAGTCTGTCTTAGAATAAATTTCAACGCGCTATAGCTCCATTATCATGAAGCCGTGAAAAGTTAACAGACAGAGTTATATTTATTTATTTATATTTATATATACTTTATTAAACACTACAAAATATACAATGGGCGGCCTTATCGCTTTCCGCGATCTCTTCCAGGCAACCTTGGAATGGACAGTGATTTGCGTGGACATCAAATGGGGCTGTCATTGGTGCAAATAAAAAGTATACAATATACTAAAATAGATACACAGATATATACATATCCTAAATAATAGATACATAAATACATACACACTTACTAAATATATAAACAACAAAAATAAATGAAGAATAATTACAGTTACGAGAACAAGATCACAACGACAAGTAATGTTCCTTCACGAGTTATTTTCGCATTTTTAATAAAAAATCTTTTTATTAAAATTTCGGATACGAATTAATATAGATGTTGAAGCGTGGGTTTATTTTTTTGTATTTTCATCGTCACCTTTTATCAGATATTTTAATAACAAAAACGAATCGTTTTGCTTACCAGTGATAGCTTTTTTATCGCCAAACTGGGCATATATATACATTGTAAGATAATTTATCCTGTAATAGCTACTTCCATATGGGAGGGTCTACTATGCAAAGCTATGTGGTCTTTGTTTCATTATCGGTACAGATACAAGACGGTCCGTAAAAAAAAGGAATCGGCCATCAGTCAAGTCGTTTCCAATTTAAGTGACTATAGACAAGATTGATTTTTAACTCCTCTTAATTAAGATAATTAATAAGCGTTGTCACTAAAGTAAAACTTTAGTGACAACGCTTATTAATTATCTATAAAGGCTGACAACCTAATCTGCAATTTAGGAAGAGAATGTAAAACTTATGCCCTATTTCACTTACACTAAGAAACACCTGATTGAACGCCTAAATATTATTGCACTGTTGAAGTTTCAACTCTGACGCTGATCCGAGCGTTGAAAATCCAACACTCCAACAGTGCGTTTTTAATTAGTGAAAATGGACATTAATCCGCATTTATGCCGAAACCGGTTTACACTTCAAAAGCTCTTAAACGAATCTTCAATTACCGGTCAGCATTGTCACATGTTGCCTCAAACAAAACCAGCAGTGAAAGGGTGTATCTTGCGCCTACGACCATACGCTTACACATTTCCCATTAATTCTACCTCTTTCAGAATCTGACTAACAACACTTGCCAACATATATCGTATTGCTAGTTCAATTAACGTTGGTACATTAGTATTATTTATTGGCTATAACGATTACGCCTAAAGGGCAAGTGGCATGTTAGCAACTAAATGGATGTTAACAAATTCTAGTCGCACAATTATTCTTCATAGTAAGAAAGTAGCTTCGGTGAACGATGAAGGTGTCAATTGTGTAAGATTGCCTGTACCTTGTATGATTAACCATACGTTAAGTGTTATTAAAATCACATTTACATTTATGACTAAGGATGGCCAGTAGCATCTTCCTATAAGGCAACATTGATACCAAACGGGACAAAGTACTCTGCAATAGTTTAATCAAAAGTTTAAAAGAGTCACTCATAAGCAACTTTACTACCCTTGAGTAGTAAAGTTGAAAGATACCCAATTAAGACATTACAGAAACAGTGAAGAAAAGACTGAAGCAGCAGAAGAACATCTGCTCAACGCATAGAAAAGAAGACAAATAACGGTAGAAAAAAGAGCTTCGTGAAGATTTGTTTTGCGTTTAAAATTGGTTTTTATTTGTATTCATTTATTTATCTTTTGCAATTTCTGTCTCATTCTATTTGATTTAGGTATTTTTTATTATATAAGTATAGACATAAAATTAGCAAAATTATAAACTAACTTAACTAAAACTATTGAAAAATTAAAATATAGCGTCGAAAAATTCATCCGCATCGCTGTCGACTGGTAATGTACCCAAGAGACTGGCCGCATTGCCACGTTGTATGGCAATGCTTAGCCTCTGCCCAAGGTAAAAACCAGCCCTTGGGTCACGGGAAGTGTCAAATAGCCGTTTTGAAATATCATTGAAGAGGCCGTGAGCATTCGGACCCCACGGCCCGAGGGTTTCAACCCCAAACGGCTCGAAAATATAATTACCTGTAAGGTTATTATACTTACGCCGCTTGAAGTTTTCTGCAGCCGCAGCAGCAGCAACAGCACAGCACGCCGAGCCAGGAAGATGGGATGGCGCAAGAGTGTCGACACAGGTTGCATTATTTATCTTTTATATAGATTATTTTCTATTTTGTGAATGTGAGAACACTGTAGGCTTAGTGAACTGTAGATTTGTTGACCATCTCCTATTTTGTTAAGTACCTGGTACTTGTTGAAAGACCTACACTGTCCTCCCATACCTAATAACAATATTATTTGAAAATATTGTAAAAGCCAATTATTTTTTAAAGAATAACCAGTTGGGGAGTTTCTTGCCGGCTCTTCTCCATAGGAAACGATCAATTGGAACCGTGCACCTAGCTTCTGACGTTTCATAAGTGCCCATGTAGGTTTATGTGAAATAAAATATTTTGAATTTGAATTCATGTTCCTTAAAGTAAAACTATGTACCGATGCTCACTTACTTGTGCAACAGCTTATGTGTTACAGCTTATGTTGTGCAAGACGTAATGGTTCTCGAAGAAGAATCACATAATGTTCTACAATAATAATATCACCTGTATCTACTTGTACCGTCTGAGGCCACTGCAGCAGACTAAATAATAAACTCATATATAACTCCACACCACAGGATCACAGCGCCACGTGGAAGAAACAATAAACGTAAAAAATCTATTTCAAATGTTTAAGATGATGATCCAAACAAAAACGTACGCGGTGAGGCCGAGTATTTGTATGTTCAAGAAAATTTTATAGTACTAGAGATTTGTGTAAAAACACTGGAAAACAAATAAATAAAATGAGTGCCTAACAAATATAGGAAATAGCGTAATTCTAGATCTTCGCAGGTGTTCTAATCGTCTTATTTGTTTTCCTAAAAAAATTTGACGAACTACATACCAAAAAACTTTTTCACAAAAAATAAAACCGACTTCCAAAAAAAACACTACAAAGTGGAAAATAACTTCGGAAGTCGGTGTCTTTGGGGTTTTATTTTCATTTTTTTGCCACCGACTTCCGAAATCAAAGTTATTTTCCACTTTGTAGTGTTTTTTTTTGGAAGTCGGTTTTATTTTTTGTGAAAAAGTTTTTATTTTTCACTTTTTAGTTGTGGTACCTACACAAAACTCCCACAAAAATTTGAATACCCATTACCTGCTATGTAAATTACAGTGACAGGAACTATTAGAATATCATCCACATATACTAGATGGGAAAAATACGTATTATTGAAGCTTACTCAAAAACTCCTCATCAGATCTTGACCAAATTTATATGGGACCTCTTCTGAAGTATGCCCTACCAAACAAAAAAAGAATCATCAAAATCAATTCATAATTGGCGGAGTAATCGCGTAACAAACATACAAAAAAAAAAAAAACATACAACCGAATTGAGAACCTCCTCCTTTTTGAAGTCGGTTGAAAATAGGTTACCGTCACATGAATGAGTTTCATAGATGTCCTTCACGTATGGATGATGGCAATGGAAAAGTGGCTCAATGGCGAACATATTTTCGGTGTCAAAAGCTTCAGCGAAAACAAACGAAGAGAATGTGCGGTGACGAGAGATTTGTGGAAAACTTGTTGTTTCTCAGTTGGGTGTCTGGTGATGTTGCGTGTGATTCGCCCAGACCCCGTTCACACGGCGTTGATCAGTACGATATTTTACTGTATAAAGCCTGATTAAATTGACTGTGGTATACAATTTGAAGCAACAATTTAAGTTGTGCCGCCTAAACAGTGTTTAGATGCTGCAAGTCATTCGTTGGTTCTATGCATTTCATTTGTTTTTAACCTTATGAACAGTGGGATGCTGAAGTGTGATCTCAACTTTTTGCCTTATAATATCGTACCGGACAGCACCATGTCAACGGTCAGTGTTACGTAGGCAGGTTCTGACTGCTAATAGTTTTCTCTTTAATTTGTCTTCGTATCGGTTTATTGCTGCGGAGTAGGTCGGCGATTACAGCTGATGCCTTGTTTTCCTGTGTTATTTCTACAAATGTGTTCCGAATTTTCAGTTTAGTTTATGCAGGTACAGTGTTTGGTCAATTTAAATGCATTATATATTAAATGAGTTAGGTATATTTCAGGTCGACTTTGGGATTTGATTTTTGCTAACCCAAAGTTCTTCAACGGTCTCATTTTCTTGAGTATCATTCTGCTCACTTTTAACAAGAATTGTCCTGACAATTTTGCGACCAACTTTTTGTATTGGTCTAATATCAAGCGACGAACATTTGCGACATCAAAAACGGTTTTCTTCTTTAAATATATCTGTAGTGACCTTTGACTTTCAGCATCTGAACAAAACGATGGCGCCACTGATATTATGATACGTCAAAACATTTTCGACAATATTCCAGGTGTATTCCACGAATGTGTATAAATAGATCTTCCCACGACCTTTCTTGTTTTCGGTCTTTAGCCTGTTATATGATAAAGCACAATCAATTCAAGTCCAACATTCTTGAACATTTCAATAGAAAAGTTGTTTTTTCTCCAAAGGTTTATTTTTAGTATGTAGGTACCTAAGTGGTAGAATAACTTGGAACACACTAGGATATCTTATCAAGGCGCAAATATTATTTCAATTGTTTCTAAGAATGGTCGCCCAATAAGTATACCTAGATGCTGTAAAACTTGGCTAACTAGAACAATTTTTTGTAGTGCGGTCACAACGCTGAAAACTTTTTAAAATTAAATCTCTCATAGCTTCAACGAAATAGACTATTGAGTTACCGAACCTTACGGTTAGAATAATAGACTCTTCCAACTTTGCTCAGTTCCATTCCTGCGTCGCGCACTTTAGTAACGTTGTGAGCATTATAACTCGTTTCGTCAGCAGGAGCTCGAGAGATCGGGACGCTCAAATACTCACGCGCACATGTGTGTACGTACTTACCCATAGTCTCGTAATTTTACCCGGCGGCCACATTTTCCTTTAGTACCCACTACTAATTGGCGACTCGTGTCTGAGAGCTAAGGACTTTATGGCGGAATCATTTAGAGATGATAATCAGAATAAATATTTAAAGAATAATTTATCTACACGATAAATTATTGTTAAAATATTTATTCTAGCTGTTGTCATCAGTCTGACAAATATGAAATGAGAAGATGTCAGAAAGTGGTTGATTGTCATCGGTCTGACAAATATGAAATGAGAAGATGTCAGAAATTGGTTGATTGTCATCGGTCTGACAAAATATGAAATGAGAAGATGGCAGAAATTCTGATATTTGGACTAATCTTAGGATACAGATTCTGGCCAATAAACTGATCGCGAAGGATATATTGTGCCAGATTTTCTGGAAACTAACCTCAATTTATATGAGAAAATAAAATTAATATTGAATAGTATTTTAATTATAGATGGTTCATCAAAATAATGGTTCGTTCATAATATTATGTGACACAAACCCAACACCTACAGCATTGAAAGATTTTTTTACGATGGCTTTAGTTATTCCATCCACCTGTGTCTTGTATAAGCACATAGCCAGAGTTATAGGAGTTAGCATCCAGACACAACAACGCACTAGTTTAGAAAACCTATTTAAAAACGTATTCTTCCTGTTATGATGTATCCCAACTGTGGCCATGATCCGCTTTGCAGCACAATGTCTTCCACTGTATGCAATCTTGAATTACCTCAATTATATTCTATTGGCTTTCATGTTTTGGTCGATCAAAGTAGTAAAACTAATTTGATACTGAATGATTGACAGGAATCAATTTTAACATTGAAAAATACTATTTGAGTTTTCTGACAAGTTTTAAACAAACTTGCGTCAAAAATACGCAGTGAGGTCTTTATCCTTTCATATCTCTTCTACTCAATCTAAGATGTAGTGGCTGAAATATAAAACAAGGCAAAGAATCGTGATTTTCGCTAAACTTAGTAACAACTTTTTACATTATCCTTGATATAATCAGTTACCATCTCAGAAAGATCTAATCTTATCTGTTTTAAAATTTAAGTCTTCTAAACCACACTCTAATTAGTCGGCTAAAACCTGTATGGAACCCTGAAAAAAGGAATTGATTTAAAACGATAAATTAAAAATCTAACTTAACCTAACCCACCCACCCCTAGCTTAGCTATGTCGACCAATTCAGCTCGCGCGTGGTTGGTCACAGCTCCAACCTACCAATAAGGCAAAGGCAAGGCAATAGCCTTACTGCCCATTCCAACATTTTTACTACATGAGTAGGTATTTTTAATACTGACATTGTAAAATGAAATAACCGACCAATTTTCTTTATTACTGTTCAAGTTTTAATGTCACACTAATTTACCAACCGCTGAAAAATAAAATGACTGCCTGTTCTTTTTATGAACTAATCAAAATAAACCTCCCTAATGTTTAAATAACAGCTGTAAAAAATCACCCTTCGGTTGTACCAACTCTCAGTAATTCACCATAACATCTCGAAGCTTGCAAGAAATGCAAGTCGAAACTTAACCGACAACTGGGTAGGTACAACTGGGTACCGACATGTAATTTGTCAAGCAATTTAAATAATATGCATGATTATATATCTATTAAAGGCATAAGACGTGTTGATATTGAGCTAATGAGGCGAACTCCGTACTGGACGGACTCCTTCGATATCGGTCGGGTTAATTAAATACTTCAGAGTAAGCGAAAGTTTCGGAACGGAAAGGTCAGGATTTTCTTTTGAGAAAGTCATTGGACGTTGGTATTATTTAATTATATCATTAAACGGTGTAATTGTTTGTAATTAGTATGCTATGGCTCGCGGTTTATTAAGATAATGAGAATTTGCGAATTCAATTGAAAGTTTCGAGCGATGTTGATTTATTATTTACTGAAACACAAACTGTTCAGTCATTTTATGTCCATTGGACCTGTGATCCTAAGTCTGAAACTTTCATATCCCAGAATATTAAAATAAAAATTAGAGCAAAAAAAGAAAAAAAAAATGTTTCCCACGTCTGACATTACAAGCGAAACTTGGTCGAAGCCGATACGTGTTTATGTCGGCTCGTAATTGACTTGTCGTGTCAAATTACCGTTTATTAGTTGTGTTACGATATCGCCACCGTGCCCTATTATTTTGTCCGACACTGTATTTATTTGCATCTGGTTGTCACTACACTGTTACAAAGTTTACCTGCGTTCACACGTCGCATGACAGTTGATAGATTTTCAATAGCTATAGAGGTTTAGACTGTATTTGCATTTGAGTGTAAATGTCAGTGTATGTTTAGTGCGGCAACTTTGTCATGATTGTGTACCTACTTAATAAAAATGAACAGCATTTACATAAATTAAACTCTATTATTTCAAGCCGCAAAGGAATTTTGTTAGAATATCACGTACTATTCTGAAGTTATTACCGACGCGTCCCTTAGAGGAAAAAGGGGTAATGTCATGTATTCTTTGATGTTTTCGGAAATCTTAACGGCTTTTCAAATAGATTTAGTAAGAGAACAGATACCTCTTTAATCTTTCGTGCACTAGACAACACTACGAAACTTCGTTCAAAACCTCGGAACAGGTAATGCTTTGAACTGTCAACTAGTTTTGAGATCTTACTTATCACCCACGTGAACTACCTTACATGTGCATATTCATGGAACACTTCATGATGACTCATATACCAAGATTTCCATAAGTACAAAATGAACTACCATGGCAACTATGTCAATAACTGAATCATCCCGGAATCTGCATAAAAGTCATCAAAAGTCCACCGTGACAAAATGGACTGCGGATGAACCTACACGAGCATAATTAAAAAGCCCTCAAATAAAAGTTGAATGACAAAAAAGTGTGACCAATTCACGCACAAACATGGGGTTTTCGTCAACTAATGCGTTTAGTGAATAATTTACTGGAACTAATTCTCAATTGGACTAATAAAGATGTCGGCTCTATTGGATTGACATCAGAACTAATTTGATACTTTAGTCCTCAGATGGCAACTAAATCCGGGAGTAACAATCTGTGTGATCGGATGGTGTTATGTGTAGATGAAGCATTTGTGCATTACAGTTTAGGATGATCGTGGATGTAGCTCGTGGTTTAGTATTAACAGCCGCACGGATCGATCCATCAGGTTAAGCTATGCTTGCTGGGGTTTTTCCGTGGATGGGTGACCATCTTTACATACCGAGACATCTCCGTGCCTCGGATAACACGTTAATCCATTGAACCCGGCTGTTCCATGGATTAACAGCCGAAAGTCTGACAACCAGTCTTACCAATGGGTATCGTATTACCCAGTTACTGGGTTGTGGAGGTCAGATAGGCAGTCGCTCCATGTAAAATACACACCTATTCAGCTGCATCCGGTTAGACTGGAAGCCGACCCCAACATAATAGTAGGGAAAAGCCTAGACAGATTGAGTTTAGGATGATTTATAGTAAAGCTAGACAGTGAGATTGTAATATGTTTGACTATATAAATGTTACTGGTTTAATTTGTACTTTATCCATTTTAATCTTAAATCTCATATGTGAAAAATATCATTTATGACAGTGAAAACGGTTGGTACCATCGTTTACGTTACGTTATACTAGGTATATGTATTGTATCACTTGTACATAAGCACGTCCTAGGTAAGTTGTCGCACCTGACGGGTTTCCCCTCAATCGGTACATTGGCAACGGCTTAACATAATTCATTATGTACTAAATGTTCTGCTGTATTTTGTTTTTTGATAAAGGATGTCCGGCCTACGATTCAATGTGCTGATTTTCACACTATTATTCGCATTTCTTATGTAACATCTATTTATAGAAATAGATTTGTTTTCGGCATTCCGTTTCCGAAATCAGTGCCGCTCTATTGTAATTAGACAACGCTTTTTTCTAGGATCCGTATTATGTAAGTCAAATATTTTCTGTTATTATACTTACAGTAACATCATGCATATATTTAAGAAGTTTTAAAGATGGTATATTATTCCATCATAAAAGTCCACATGTCTGAAAAAAATACATATTTCCTACGTAACGTTTTAAACATGATAATCGTCTAAAAATAGCCATCGTTTCACACCAATTTAACAAACAAACATTTCATATGAAAACTTGTATCTATGACGATTATATGTACGTAGTTTTTAACCGCAAGACTGTTCATTCACAAATAGCCCTTTTTGCTGACTCACTTGGAACAGATATTGCCATACAAGGCCATTAAGGATGGGATGCGATGAGACATTGCCACGGAATGGGTGCTTAAGGAAATGGACTTTTAATATCGCGAACATTATACCCGTTTTGAAACACGCAAAGAAACATTAGCTGTAAATGAGAATGTGGGCCGATGTGCCGATGATGACTTCTGAATTTGTGAATGCGGTACAAAAAGGAAAAGAGACCTTTTATTAATAAGTGCTTACATTTTTATGGACGATGATTTCTGGGTTAAAGTAATGAGTATGAATGACATGTCGCAAGAAAATATAATAAAAGGAGGAGTAAAGCTATCACAGAGAGCTATCTTAGAGAAAGGAAAAAATTGTTACGGTAAGTTTTATAGCAATGCAAAATACAAGCTGTAAATTATGATACTACGTTAAGAAGAGGTTTTGAAGACAGGCAGATGTCACCGAATCTATCAAATCAAATCTCCTGTCTTTTGTAGGTACGACTCCTTCCAAAAAATCGTTAACACAGGTGATGATAAAATAAAGATTTAATAAAAGAAAGTCATAAATGATGCAATACTAGATTATTTTAGAATGATGATATAAAATAACCAACATTTATCGAGGATAGGAAGTGATATCCATCACGTACTTGCATTACTAACCTATTTCAGAGCTCTTCGATTTGGAGTACATAATTTTATCGATGGTAAAACTTCCGTTTTTATCGGTGTAAGAAAAGAAGCCGACAGAACAAGTTAATATTCAAACAATCTGAGACACAGCCTACAAAGTAACACAACAAAAAAATAAATAATTAAACGTTAAACACATGTTTGATAGCACTCAAACCATTTTATAGCTGTAATAATGTAAATGAATATGTATATTCAACTTTTAAAATGACTGTATACGAAATGTAAAAAGCGATGACTTCCGTAAATGATTGGGCACAGGTGCCAGAAAATTATCATTTGTATATTGTGATATCGAGAAAACTTGTTATTGAAATGTAATTTATTATCTATGTTATTTGATAAACTCATTTTCTGAACATAATTATGGGTTAGAGTAATGTGGTTAACATTACTCTAAGCTATAATTATAATCACAAACATTTCAGCAGTTTTGAAACTGCATCTGCTGCTTGGGAGTTTAGAAACATTGTACTGTAAGCTACCGCATCATAGGTATATAACCTACCTAGACAAACATAATTATGGAGAATTACTTGTCATAAAACCATAATAATATGATGTCTGACACTAGAATGGTCTTCTGTTGGTCGTGCAAGTCAAAATATTACTTTAAAGTTGACCACAAAGTCCACAAACTAAACAGGAATCAAATAACAAATCCATTACACAATACACATAGAATTAAACAGCTTGCGAAAATAATAAATGGAGGCTTTTAAGGCTCTTACGACATTGGCGAGTTAACACGTTTTACAAATCATTATATTTTCTGTCTCGTCTTTCCATGAGACTTTAACTGGCTGTAAAACAAAGTGAGGCTAGGAGCTGTTTGAACTGACGAAGCTACGGTGTCATGTGTCTTTGTTTGAGGGATCGAATGTTAGACGGCTTTAGAAAGGAGGATTATTGGTATGAGGAGTCTTTAGCCTTTCTGGTTGATGGTTATACGTTTTAATATGACACGGCTCGTGGCTAAATGATAATAGTCGCACTGGTCAATCAAGTGCCGCGGTCAGTTGGTGGATCGGCGATCATCCATTATATATCGAGACCCCTCCGTGCCTCGGGACCACGTTAAGACGTTAGTCCCGTCTGTCATTCGTAGATACTTGACGGTCGTTACGGGTAGTCAGAAGCGCAAAAGTCTGACAATCTGTCTTACCACCCTTGGTAAGACAGATTGTCAGACTTCTGCGTAACTGGGTTGTGGAAGCCAGACCGGCAGTTGCTCCATATAAAATACTGGTATTCAGCTACATCTGGTTAGACTGGAAGCCGACCCCAACATACTTGAGAAAAGGCTAGCCAGATTTATAGATTGATACGGTGACATGCAATCTATTTAAGAAACACCCTGAGATAACTGAAACTAATATGTCAGCCAGAGCTCAATACCTACTGTAATTGAACATACCATTTAGACCTTACACAATAGTAAAGTTTGTAGTATAATTAATCAAACCTTTGACAATAATCAATAGATTTATGTAGCCTAATGTATCTGTCACCAACTTGCTGAGAGCAAGTACGTTGGTTACGCAAGACTTTGTCAAGCTTGATCAGGCAAGTCTCCTTTGCTGGCAATGTCATATTAAGTTGGCACACCCTGAAACTCCCAGTGGTGATCAAATGCACTTGGGGTGTCATCTACTCAGACGTAATACAGAGTCAAACTCCGCAGACGCGATCGATAAAACAAGAAAACAGATTTTCTCAACCCATACTTACCGGTAACATCACCAACAGCGTTCGTTGACCTCACAACAAAAATAATTTTATTTTAATTTTATCGTGATTAGATATCGATTCCCTTCGCGTCTGTGTAGTTTAGCTAGCCAATTTAAAATAACCCTGTATTTTTTTAAACAACAATCAAACTTCAAGAGATTTGCCTCAACTGAAAACTTAAAGCGATATCAGGGAGTAACTTATGGTTAAGTGTGGGGATTATTCTCACAGTTAAATTGATTTATGCCTGACCGTTTGCATTAGGTCGCGGCACCCAGTGCTATTAATAGCTGCCTTTCAAAATACATGCTAATGCGAATGATAAAGGAGACAATGGCGACAAACTACTAACGTTTATACCTTGAATTACATCGAAATGTGGACACGGTTTGTCTCATGCACCATTTCCAAAGGTGATAAAAAAAACCTTTTCTATATTAAGTATTTGGATTCGTTTTGTGTTAAACCCACCTACAACCATCCCTACTTTACCCCCTGCATCTCATGAGAGTTGGGTGTGTATTGTGTGTCTTTGACTTAGCAAATTTTAATTAGGTATGTACGTTGTACGCATTGTTTTTCTGATTTTTAATTGCTTGTAAACGCTTTGGGCTCATATGAAAAATTACTGCATTCATCTTTTTGATTTCACTTCACTTTTAAAGCTCGTCTGTCTAATTATAAGACTGCTGGTTAATTATAGTTATCCAAAACAAACAGCTTTACTTTTGCATTTCACCAACTATCTATAATCTTCTTAAAAACAAACACTAACCATCTAAAACCGATGCGCAAACGCATCAATAGCGTTCAATTGCGTCGTTCAGTTTGTTCTCAGTTAATAGGCAAACGTGAAGCGCATTGTTTGCGCAGTATGGCCGGCCTATCGTGTCACGTGACCACTGACCAATGACCATCTGACCTTTGCGACAGGTTCACCAATGTACGTATCTGTACAAGGGTATGCCACTTTTCATTGCGACAGTATTGAAAAGTTCTGATTGACAGGGTATGTTAATACATTTTTATATTTATGTACAAGTTAGGAAGAAGCTTTATTTCTTCTTATACCTACTACGACAGTTTTATCAGCAAAATTGTGAAATTTCGTAAAAAACGAATGATACGAAGTTAAAAAAACTCCAGTTACTAACATAACATCACGCCTGGTTTCCCCGAAGGGTTGGGCAGAGGTGTACCTGTAGTAGGTAGGTACACCCACATTTCGCCAGTTATGTTTAAGTCCCATGTAATAGGGGGCGAGCCTATTCCCATCAACCGGGCACAAATCCAGACCCCGGGCTGCTACTGAGCAATTCCAGATAGAAAAACCCAATTACACTTCCCGACCCGGGAATCGAACCCAAGACCTCATGCTCAGCAGTAGCGCTTGCAACCACTAGACCAACGAGGAACTCCGGCTACTGTTTGATAATATCCAGTCGAGAGTTAAAATTAACAATGATCTTTGCCGTCCGAAATTAATTTTCCCCATTTTCGCTACGAACGTCAAGAATTTTCAAGGAATCTAATGAAAAGCACATCAGTTTTATTCAAGAAAATTGGTCAAAAATTAACGTCTCGATAGGAAGACTTGCAACATACCTACTACAAATATCTGGCAGTTCATAATACCCAATAGTATTTAAAATAAAATGTTAAACATAATAATATTTTGTGAATAGACCGTTTATTTATTTTACTTATTCTTTACGGAAGATCACACGTTTACCTAAGCGTTTTGTTATTTGTTCCGAGTAAATGATTTGTTATAAAACAACCTTAGTTTAAACAAATAGTTTTTGTAACTAACATTAGGTATGATTGATATTGAACTTTAAAGTTTTTGGCCGTGCGGACTTATACTAAACAAAAGAAAAACGGTTTCACTATTGACAGATTGCATCGAAAAACAGAACTACCATCCGGCCGTCACGACAATGCGTTTCATACTAACGAATATGTGTTTTGCGAATTTGATCCTTATTACTACTAGGCATTGTCCAACTGGAAGGTGTCAGAGGGCCAACCACCACCTGTTTAAGCAGCATTATTTTGATGTTACTTCAGTACGAGAAAGAAGTGGAGCTATATAGGACGTCTAGCTCCATCTCTTTCCCACGCTGCTAAAACTGCTAAAAGAGGTGGTGGTAGGGCCGCAGGAATGCATTCTCTCGACCGACGGCGACGGCCAGACTGTACACTGCTACAAGGTTCATTTGGCGCTCGAATGACGTTAACAGGGGGGCGCTGTTGGTAAACATGTGTGCAGTGATTTTGTGAAATGTCACTTGAAATGTATTTAAAAAACAAGATGGCGGCGTTAGTTCCAATTTCGGACACGCGCCAAATAATCTTTTAGCGCCATAACATGAAATGTACTGGATTTGAAAGGTGTTTGACATCTTCCAGTATGGATATTTTAATGAAAAATTCGGATTTTTATAGATCCATCAAGAAACAAAGATTTTGGGTTCCTCAATGCTACTCATTTTTTTTAATGATCCTACTAATTAAAACACTGGTTTGAATCTCGATTTCTACTTATCTAACTTTTCAACCACGCTCTGCTGATACCTGAGTGAGCTATCTGGGTTCCTTTTTCATGTTGTCGGATAGTTCTGTTATAGGTGCATCAGGAAACGAGAAGTTCCTGCTCCTCAGTCCTAATCAAATTCTTTGTTGATCCTATTAACTTAAACACTGAATTAAATCTCGATTTCTCCTTTTTCACAAGGCTCTACTGATAATGTTGTGCGACTTCTACTTTTACCGTAGCGTTACCGGGATCTTGGTTACTAATCATAGACCGAAGAATCTACGAAAATTCACAAATTACATCATTCACGACTCAATCAATCTGCCTAGCCTTTTCCCAACTATATTGGGGTCAGCTTCCAGTCTAACCGGATGCAGCTGAATACCAGTATTTTACATGGAGCGACTGCCTATCTGATCTCCACAACCCAGTAACTGGGTAATACGATACCCCTTGGTTGTCAGATTTTCGGGCTTCTGACGACCCGTAATGACAGCCGGGACCAACGGCTCAACGTGCTTTCCGAGGCACGGAGGAGTATCGCTATGTAAAGATGGTCACCCATTCACAGACCAACCCCGGCAAGCATAGCTTAACCTGATGGATCGACCCGTGCGGCAGTTATTACTTAGCCACGAGCTCCTCCCTAAGTCATTCACGACAATTTTACCAAAATGATTGTCTTTTTCTAGTAAAAGGTCACTTTTTTTAGATTATGGTCAGCAGAACTCTTTCGAGAAAAGTATAAAGAACTGTAGAGCTCACCACTCTGAATCGGTTTAAAATTTTAATTTTGGAAAAAAAATATCTGCAAGCGAAGAAGAAGCGGAAGAAAAAAACCGAATAAAAATATGCTCTAGCAGAGCATATTTTTATTCGGTTTTTTTCGGGTAAAAAAGCCAAAACTATTTTTTTAAGTATAAGGAACTCTAGAACTCACCCGCATGCCAATAGAACTCACATGTTTTATGCTCTGCTGGGAAATGATCTGCGAAGTTCACCCACGTGCTCATTGCCACCACCTTGATCATTGGCAAGACTTAGTGTCACCTTTTCAGAATATCTGTCATGAACATTTCAATATAATGTTAAATAATTATATCGATAGTTATAGAAATAAATAATATCCTATTAATAACTCAATTAACACGAAAATCACCAGTTTTCCCCTATATCTGCTACTAATTTATAACGAAAAGGCGAAAAATAACTTTGAATGCCTTTCATAAGGCAGTTGTCCCACCGCCGCCGGCGATTAGCGAGTAGCGAGTAGAGCTAGCAACTGAAAACGAGTTGGCGCGCAGCGAGCAGCGAGTGCGCGACGGCGATAAGTGATTACTCGCTGGTATGCTTATGTACAAAGCGAGTCTATCAGCGAGTGTTCTGCCCTCCAAACGAGCGACGCTGAGCGACTACTCTCTTTGATAGCTTTTGTTGCTCAGCGACAAACTAGTGGAGGGAGTCCTCGCCGGCGGCGGCGGTGTGAACAGTCAGCAATCAACTATCACGCCGGCAGCATACCTCCGCCGCGAAACCATGGCAGCGAAACTGCATTAGTTCAGTTCAATAGACTCGCGTCATTTTCCGCTACTCGCATCCGATTCGAGTTGCGGAACATGACGCGAGTCTATTGAATTGAGCTACTATTTCGCTGCTATGGTTTCGTGGTGGAGGTATGCTACTGGGGATGCATATGCATCCCTTTTGTTTAAACTGAATGTATATCTAGTGTACGTTTCTTGAGTGAGAAAATAGCCGATGGTTAGTCGCTTCCTCGCCAGCGGTGGGACAACTGCCTTAAGCCTCGTTTCCTGGAAATCCCGCTATAATTTAATATTAGATGATACATATATTTATAGCTTTCGGTTCCGCTCTTCCTTTTCCACTTTCCGTTTTCATCTTCCTAGAAATAGTTTTGTCAGTACGAGTAGCACTGCTTTCCATTATTTAAAAGTTCTTCATACATAGTAGTTCACTCATGGAGAAGACTCATGAAGAACTTTTAGCTTTATTTAGCTTACCGTTTTTCCTAACTTAAGACTGTTCTTAGGACTTTTAATTTCTGGGTACATATACTTATGTTGGTTCTTTTCTTTTTAGATAAGATAAGATAAGTCTTTATTTGCCTTAAACATGGTATAAAGTTGTTACAGTCAGATATTAATCTAAAGTCCGCATGTTTAGCTATACAGGATATTTGTATCAATTGCATGCAAAATAATAATTATAAGTAAATTTTAAAGTACAATGTCACAGATACAAGGTTAATACAATAATAATAGTTTTCGCAATGACAAAAGTTCAGAAATTATAGATTATTGTTAAGTAAATCTTTAATGTCATAAAACATGTGTTCTTTCAACCATTTCAATAATTTGTTTCTAAATGAGTTAATATTAAATAACAATTTTAATTCTTTGGGTATTTTGTTATAAATGCGTATACACATGACTAGGAAACTTTTTGCGTACTTGGCTGATTTAGGAGTATCCTGCAACACAAGTCTGCATGGATCTCTATTTCGAGAATTCATTCATTTTCTTTTTTTTTTAATGTTGCCCCACACTATGAATTTCTCCTGTATCGTGGGTGCGTTTACAAACATTTAAACTCACATACACAAACAGCCAGACCCGAAACAACTACTTGTAGGTCATACAAATGACTTAAGGACTTATGTTGGATGTGTAATAAGTATAAATTTTAACTTGAATTCATAGAAACTAAAAATTAAATTTCATTTAAACTTATAACTTATAAAAAAAAACATATAAACTGTTGTAACTATATTAAGTCTAAATGCTTTATCTTTATAATACACCATTCACTAATCAATTATCGATAAAAATAAATAGCATCAGTAATCCAGGACAATCCGTTATTATAATTATTCAGCAATAATCAGAACAAAAAAATATTGACAAGTGGTTTTGCGCGTGCCAAAAGATTTTTTGGGTATTTTTTTCCTCCGTCAGTCGATGTGCCTTCCCACTGTTTGTATTGACAGTGACATTTTCTAATTGGATGTTAAACATTATAATTAGCGGTCAATCAATAGTTATAAAGTACTGTTAGAGGACCAATTATTAACTACTGTAAAATAATAATCAAATTATTTTTAGAACTCAACTATTAGGTACGGTCTTGCTGTCATTCGTAGATCTTTGACAGTCGTAACTGGTAGTTACTCGTAGAAGCCCGAAAGTCTGACAACCAGTCTTGCCAAGGGGTATCGTGTTACCCAGTAACTGGGTTGTGGAGGTCAGATAGGCATTCGCTTCATGTAAAATTCTGATATTCTTCTGCATCAGGTTAGACTAGAAGCAGGACCCCAACAATCAGTCTGTTTAAAAAAAACTAGGGAAAAGTATGTTGGGGTCCAGCTTCCAGGCCAACAGAATGCAGAATGCAGCTGAATACCAGTATTCATACAGTAAGCGGACCCCAACATGGTTGAGGAATAGCTAGGTAGATGATGACTGTTAGGTACGGCCAGTACCCGTTGAATAAATACCGCTATGACGTCATCATTTCTAGAATCATCGTGTCATGTGCTGTCATATATGTATCACTTTGAATAATTTTACATTATGATTGCGCACCGATTAAGTTTTTTTTTATGATTGAAGATAGTATCACAATTCACGTGTCTGACCACATCGTTAAAAAAATCTACATTGATTTCTGTTCGAAGATAAAATATATTTTACGCTCATAGAGAACCATAGAGTTCTAAAGCTTTGAAAAACAAACACACAATATTATATTGGACTATTTTAGAGCACATTATCATCTATATTGTTTGTAAACCGCAAAAGAATGCCGCCACTATTAAGATTACATTGCATTCCTTTAAACCAACTTGCATTTATTAAATTACTTCGTCTCAATAATTCACCAAGAAATCTGGGCTGAACGTAAATAATTTATACAAAAAACATTTCAATATGTTTTTGCAAACATAACTTATCACCAATCATGACTAGTTGCTGGCGCCAGCAATGTAAGAACGATACCATCAATTCCTATAATTTCTATGAAATATGTATTTACTTTAGTTATTTATAGGAAACGTACAGAAACTCTCACAAAAAATACATACGTATTTACTTTATTGCACATATGTTTATTTTATATTTCCGGATACAATACATTAGGTGTAAGTTAGGGAGACATTAATGAAGTTCCAACTTCTTCAATTGGATCTGACGTAAGCGTTTCACTTTGCATCCATTTAAAAAATACCTTATTATGAAAGTTACGATAACAACTACATCAGAGGAAAAAATAAGTACAATATTTCGTTACAGCCAAATACCAATGACGCGGGTCCATTGTGCATTTCAGAGTAAATTTTTGATTATCAAACAAATCAATTTGCCTATAATTCTGGGTAAAAACACGAACGGGCGTCAATGATCGACAAACTACGACTGTTAGCATTAGCACCTATTGCTTGTTGTGATAAGATAATCTTATTATGAGAATTACAGCGAAACGTCTGCAGATAAGTATGTTTGATGACACTCACGTCAGAGGCGATGCGCCATTATTTGTACTGTAAGCTATTACGTACTCGTATGTCCGAACAACGCGCCTTTCATTCATTGATATATTGTAATCAGTAAGTGTACAAATAGCTGCAGATATATTTAGCGATAAAGTTATTAGTGTAGATCGCGTTATCGCAAATAACGTACTGACAGATTTGAATCATTTTACGGAAACGGCTGAAGCGGTCGACGACGAAATGAGTAATGTTCGATGGATTTAATAATCTTTATTGATTGATTGTTGAAGCGTGCTTAACATTTTTTGATTTAAAAGTAAAACAGATTGTATTGCAATCATTAAAAAAAAAAAAATGTTTGCCTTGACTAGCTATGTGACTACAATTTTGCTACTTTTCCATGTTTTTTTTATGTTCTTCACCTTTGGAAATACGGGATGCCGAAGCTAGAGCTTTAAAGCTAAGCTAGAGGGGTACTGTTTATTTCAAACACTGATATGGAAGAAGCATCCTAGCTCTATAATGTTCACTGGCTGACCCTTTTCCTTAAACTTTCGGATGCGCTTGGATCTTAAACACAAAATGACGCTCCTTTCTTGGCTTTTAGAAGAATAGCCAAGAAAGGAGCGTCAGCGATTTGTGTTTAAAAGAAGGTCTATATTACAAGCACATAAATTTGAAAGAAGGACT
Source organism: Xanthia togata (assembly GCA_963853775.1). NCBI lineage: Eukaryota > Metazoa > Arthropoda > Insecta > Lepidoptera > Noctuidae > Xanthia > Xanthia togata. The sequence goes on from OY970803.1 coordinate 7,870,615, forward strand.
ATTTGGGAAACCCCTAGTTATACCTAACCTTATATTAGATATCGATTCATACAACCCAACAGACGCACAATGAAAGGATTGAGATCACCAACTACCGTCAGAGCAATATCACTACCACTAATTCGATTGAACCGTGATCTAAATCCAGATAAGATCTCTGCTATATCATGAACTGGTACAGAAGGCTGCTCGTCAGATTTAACCAGTATAAGCTGGCCTATTATTTTATTGAAACTCCGTACTCTGCTAGGCCAGGTCAAGGTCAATGTGATACCACCGAAGAGTGGTCGACAGTACAGTATTGACGATATGGGTTTCCCCATTGTGCTTACCATTCGCACATCACAGGTCATTTGCACAATACATATCCGTCTTCTTCTTTTCGTGTGGTAAGTGACTATCCGTCTAAAAAGTGATTTGATTCGGTAGGTGTTGTTTTTAAGCTACCGCGTATCCTGATTAGACGTAAAGTCGTGTGTTTAACTTCAATTTTGTGCAAATGTGCTGTCTTGGTGTTAAACAAATGTGTTATTTAAAATTGTTTCAGTGTGTTATTGTTTGTCTAGCCGGTCATTCTAGTGCAATAATATTGACTATTATACGTCAACGTTTTTTATGTCTGTATTTAATACATTGACTGAATGTGTTAATCTTTTCTACATAGTGTTGTTTGCAGATTTTTTTACAAAAACATCCTAGAAGAAAACTTAATGTTCTCACGTTATCAGCTGACTCGAAATATTGACCAGCTTTTGCAACAGTCAATTAACTATCCTCCTTCAACAAAACGGTAATAGCTGTTCTTAACTAGTAAGTCAACACACTAAAATGCCCGTTATTTACGCAAACGATTATCGGACCTTATGAATCAATCACATCAAACAATTCGTCTTTAACCTCATTTCTGTGCGAAAGATGATTGTTACACAAATATTGGCTACAAACTTGGCAAAAAAGGGTTTATTTGTTGTGTTTCTCAGTATCAAGCCCCCGTGTCTATTTGTCAAATATTTGGCATACGCCGGCGTAGTCGCACACTTGGGCAACCGACTTGCGTCAGAGCAAGTACTTTGACGCATGCGCGCCTCGCCTTCCGAAGTGCGAACTAAAATATCAATCTGGGACCAACACGCTAGCAGTCTGGTCCTTTTGATATTTCTAAGAATTTAATCGTTCATGACAACACCATATTTGGAAACAAAATATGGGTTAGTGATGTTTTTAAAATTAGGTAGATATTTCTTACAAAAGACTTTTACTTGATCATGAAGTTATTGCATATAAAAATATTAACAAAATGAGCTAAGCGAAGGCCGTGAAAAACCGTGATAATTTTGTTTTTAACAAACTTCAATTTTCAACAAATTAAAGTGGTACCTAAACAATTGGTTAAATTTGGCAATTAACCATTAGCTAATTCAGCTAATTAAATCAAACTACAACCGAACATTACCATTCAAACAAAGCCATTTAACCAATAATAAGGTAACAAACAGAAAGCACGAAAAGCTAACACAATGGGTGCATACTGTTACGCAACGGTAGCCAAGATTAACATCTAATGTGGGCAGTAGCGTCGGCGACACATCACTTGAACACCACACAGGTAGGCTGGATAGTTACTGTCGTAATGAAGGAAACTACAGAAGATAAACTAAGCTGCAACTTACTATTTACACTAAATAACACAAGGACAACAAAAGGACACTTAGATGTCGAAGTACTCCACATCACTGTCATCCAGGAACATGTCCAAAAGAGGAATGAGGGGTATTTACGGTTGGATCCAAAAATGAATCCATAGATACTGACACAGTAAGCAGTTTTAAACCTATTGTTTGTCAATATCTAAGGCTAAGCAAACTTTTCACCGTCCTAAATGAGTCCTGCAGGTGTCCTACATATGTCATCAAGCTTGTAATGCGGGACTGTGATTAGTATTAAACAATTGAAATTCGGAGAATATTTGGTTACAGTACCGTTTTTTTCAGCTTTTTGCATTGTTTATACACAGTGCTGTGTGCCCGACAACGTTCTACTGCAGTCTCCTCTTAAAATGCTTTATATGTTGTTAACCTTTGGGCCTTCACTAGTTTGTGGCATTATCCTATACTACGACGTCACGTTTCCATAACACCCACGTTTTACAACAATAAACTATGATCCTCTAAGCCTATGATATTCTAGTACCTATATTGATTTGGGTATGACGTGTACCTCGGCTACTTTTACAGAGTTGTCAATTGTGGTAAAAATATCCAAAAGGGGAGCTTAAAGGGGTTCATAAGCTCTCTCAAAATGTCTTCTGTATCCTGGGATATCGCCAAGAGCCCTGCATTCAGAAATAACAGTAAAATAAATCACCACGGATTCACATCTTGACTACTAATGGCAGATTCCTAGCAGACTGTTATTGGTTAAAATTAAGACTCTTGTATCTTTACCAATAATGAAGTAAAGACTTCATAGCTTTGCATAGAATTAACCCTTCCATATGCACATCACAGGTAAAATTACCGTACGAATCTATTTTTTTGCCCAGTTTGGCAATCAAAAATGTGACCATTGGTAAGTAAAAAGATTCGTTTTTGTTCATAGGAACCGACCATATTAAGTCAAGGTGTGAATCCGTGGTGATTTATTTTAAAACCAGCCCCCCTAGCCAAGTTGCAAACGATAAACGTGAACGCTTAGTAATCTCCAATAGATTTTCAACTTTATACCCAAATGCATAAAGTTGAAAATCTATTAAAGACTACTGAGCGTTAGCGACCGGAACGAACGAAAACACTATGTAATCTTCAATAGATTTTCAACTTTATAACCAATAACATAAAGTTGAAAATCTATTAAAGACTACTGAGAGTTTACGTTTATCGTTTGTGACTTGGCTAGGGGGGCTGATGAGTTATTTTTCTACTTACATATTGTGCCTTGAGCGATGTCTGAATCGCAGACGACAAATATCAAATCAAAACAACAATTTGATGATACAGCCATTTCAACATTCATCACTCCATTTAAATTCAAGAGCTCCTACATAGTATTAATGCATGAATGGGTAACACTCAATAATATAGTTGTACGTATGCCGAAGTATTTGTTTAGTTACAATAGTACTATTGTTTTGTACTTGTTTTAAGTGTTAATATCCTCTACGTAATTAGATTAGGAACTTCCCTTCCGGAACTAGTAACTTCAATTTACGTTCGTCATTTGTTTTCAAGTGCCTCTATAATTTCCACTTCGAATTCTTCACGGTTATCACCTGTAAATAGTTTCAGTGTTACGGTAATATTGCCTCTGTCTGACTCTTCGTGATGATACTTAAGTAGGTACTTCCAGCAATTGATGTGATAAGACAAAGGTATGAGTTAAAAAAAAATATAGTGACAAAAATGTGATGTCATGTTGAGAGGATGAATGATTCGACTAACAAAATGTATTTTATAAGGCAGATGTGACATATACTGAACTTATTGGTGATGTTCTTCATAAAGGACAGGTGCGTAGTACTCGCAACCGGCGTGCGTGTGTACCAGATATATGAACGTAAACGAGGCAAAAGCAGTATGTAAGGATCGTAGCACGTGGCGTTCTGTACTTTCTGTCTACCCCCATGGGAAGAAGGCGTGAGTTTATGTATGTATGTATGTACTTCCGGCGTACTCTTAAAGCGCCGTACGCAGTCAGACCCTGTTATAATATTATTGGCTAGCTTGCAACTAAAGTTAACTGAAGTTTATTTTCTGTTCTGCAATAGTGTAGTGCACATTTACAAACCAAACAAACAATAGACTCGCTTGCCACGCTAACTGGAATTCCAAACCACAGACTAGACAGAGAACAAATTTTGTTGAATTTTGATGGTGTTCCTTGGGTTCTTTTTAGGGTTAAGTATTCAACAAGAAACCCTTGGGCATGTCCGTCTGTCTATCTGTCTATCCAAAGCTTAGCTCAGAGACTCTTAGTACTAGACAGCTGTACTTTGACATGGGTATAGGGTAGTTAAGGGTTTTCTTTAGGGTACCTCCCTTACACGTAAAGTGAGGATGTTTTTTTTCTCTCGTCTATCCCATGGTGTGGGGTGTCGTTAAAAAAGGTCGTTCAAAAATATTGTGAGTGTGTGAAAACCATATTTGGATTCAGGAATCCTTTTTCGAAATATTAAGCTTTAAAATGATATTTTTTGTTAGAGTCAAGTGTCCAAAAACAACCAATTTGGCTGCCAGGGGGGAGCAGCTGGGGCTGGCAGCTAAATGGCTGTTTTTAGATATTTTAAATAGTTCACGGCAGTAGTATATATAATGAAATTCAAAGCTAACTATCATAGCTAAGTGGGATCTACAAGTTAACGAGTAATAATCGACCACCTTACATTTGCAGTTGGATTAGAGAACATGTTTTTCTACTATAATTTTTAGTATATTATTGGGATAAATTCATCCCAGCTACGGAACCCTACATTGTGCGTGGTCCGACATGCACTTTATCATTTTACTTGTACATCAAAATTACAATGAGACGGAACAAATGTTAATCGGATTGAAATTTGTGGGTTGACATTCCAACTTCCGCCAGTTTGTTAAGATGGCTGCATATTTCCATAAAGTAATATTGCCGAATTAATCAAAACCGCGAAATATTTGACATCTATTTGTGATGTTGCCCACTTTCAGAATAAACGCCCTGAATTTATACTATACACGAAATATTACAATAAAAAATATGTATCGGACAAAATTTGTGGAGTTTCCAATACGTCCTCAGCTCAAATCATATCTAATTTTGAAGTGTAAATTTATGGCCAATGATAGACTGATCGAATGCCTCTAAACCTGGTGTAATAACTCTTCATTTAGGTACATTTTTTTATTTTAAACTGTGACTTTTCCTTCCTTTCATAACAAAAACTAACCGTAAAGCGATGACGTAACGATTACCCTTGCACAAGATTATAAATGCAAACAGATTTTATCAGTGCATTGCTACATAAACGGATCTCTAGGGGAACCCCTATGCAACTGCAGGCCATTCTAACAACGCCTCTGTCCTCTGTAATAAAAATACTATGTAATAAACCTATGTGAATGACGTCAAAAAAGGTTCACTACAGCTAGCATTGAGATTTAATTCTCAGTAGTTGACATTTGATGACGACTGCTCGTGGTCGTCTATGGAAAGAATCGACGGATTCTTATCGATTGTGAGAATTATTAAACATTTTTTTTATGCCACAGATCGGGGAATAAGCTGTCCATATACTTGATTTCAAGTAGTTACTGCTACCTACAGAGACTTGAAACAGAAAAGGTTTTCCCCCGCAATCCTAATTGCAACTCGCCCCTTTGCTAGCATGGCTGCTTGTTGGAGAGCAGTGGTAGCTCAGTGATAACGACCCCGACTCAAATAGTAGGTCGGGGATCGAACCCAGGTGGGTTCTTTACTTTGTGTAAATAATTTCATCACCATTGCTCTCAAAACGGTGAAGGAAACCATCGTGAGGAAACCGGCATGTCCTAGAACATAAAATTCAAATAAATGTGACATCTACCAACCCGCACTGGGCCCACGTTGTACATTACAGCCCACTCCCTCTCGAAAAGAGGAGAAATGTGTCCCCAGTAGAAACAGTATAGGCTGATTATGCTTCTGCTGCTTGTTGACCACGAATTTTTCTTCATTCATCTCTATAGTATTAATCAAAGTTGAAAGAGCACAGAGAGCTATATTAAAAGTATTGCTACGTAAGCCTTACCGCTATCCAACAACACAGTTGTACTCGGAATGTAAGGTACTTACTGGCCGTCAGCTCTTTGTGCTCCGATCGGTACTTAAAAGACAAGCTTGCGTCCCTCCTTCTGATCCTAAAAAACGTACTAACATTCCCCCAGTCACACAGCATAAAACATCGTTCGCCAGACACTTAGCGCATATATATGTACAAGACCTCAACAGTTATCAAGTAAAGTCTAAGGTGACAGAATGGCTACTTCAACATGATTATTTACAAACCGAGTCGCTACTTACATACATTGCCTAATAATAATAACTATTACTCACTGGTACTCATAATAACACTCACCCACACTCCATATACACACGGGTGTACAGTTACATACATTCACAGGCACTCTCCTACAATCTAGAGCTGCACTCTCTTCTCCTACTTTAAACCATATATCTATGTTTAGGAAAAAGTTCATAATAATATAAGCAAGATACATATACTTAAGTAAGATATTATATAAACACAAACATAGCAAACTGACACACTTCACTTCACAAGTTTTGTTTATTTTATAAGATACCTTATAGCTGATCACTGTCTCTTAAGATACAGGTCACCCTAGTTTAAGAGGCAGGGCTCACCCATTTATTGTACAGACCTTGTGGTTACAGCATAATTATGTAATACCTGTAATTATGTCAACCAGTTGTAATCCATCTTTTACCTAATTTTAACCATAACAAATACATATGTATTTTCTCGTCTGTAACTTAGTTGAAATAAATAAATAATAATAAATAGTACGTATAACCTGAGCATTTTTCAGCCATGCAAACTTTCAGCCTAGTTTGAATAAATGACATTTGAATTTGAATTCATACAATATGTTCCTCTTTTCAACCGACTTCAAAAAGGAGAAGGTTCTCAATTTTTTTTTTTGTGTTTGTTACGCGATTACTCCGCCAATTATGAATTGATTTTGATGTTTTTTTTTTTGTTTTTGGTAGGGCATAGTTCTGAAATGGTCCCATATAAGTTTGGTCAAGATCTGATGAGGGGTTTTTGAGTTAGCTTCAATAATACGTATTTCTCCCACCTAGTATATGAGGACGATGTTCTAATAGTTTCTGTCACTGTAATTTACATAGCAAGTAGTCGTTTTAAAAATTTTGTAGGGGGTTTGTGTAGGTACCACAACTAAAAAGTGAAAAATAAAAGCTTTTTTTACCAAATATAAAACCGACTTCCGAAAAAAAACACTACAAAGTGAAAAATAACTTTAATTTCGGAAGTCGGTGGCAAAAAAACAAAAATACAACCAAAGACACCGACTTCCGAAATCAAAGTTATTTTTCACTTTGTAGTGTTTTTTTTCGGAAGTCGGTTTTATTTTTTGTAAAAAAAAGTTTTTCTTTGGTCTCCCTCCTCTTTCATCTGTGAATACCGTTCCTTCAACCGTGTTGGTTTGTTTATTCTGTCGCACATTTTCACACCACATCAATCAGTTGCAACACTAGGTAGGCACTTGATTTAACCAATCTTACTATACATTGTAACAGCGAATCAATTTTCACACCTCCCCCTTAAGACCAAATAAATTTTGATATTCGGATAGCTCATGACCTAAAAAGGTACTCGTACCTTATAGAATATAAATAAAAAATCTCGACTAATTAAAAAGTTATGCAACAACACGAATTTCGCGGGTATTCTGGTTTTTTACACAACAATATTATTATTGTTTACGTTTGCTAAAGAATTTGTAATACATATTTCTCGCTACCTACTTAAAAAGTTTACCTTACAGTTGCAATAGGTTTTTAAGTGGCACTGTGCACGTACCTACTACAGTGGGCGTGGACCGCGGTAGCGCCGTCCATCTGCCGGTAAGTAACTGTCTGCAATAAGCTATTGAACGAGGCAATGCTTAGAGCTGTTGTTATAATACTGAAAATAAATTTCAAAAAACATAATTTCAGTCTGGTAGACTTTTAGACAAAAATATACGACGAGGCGTAGAAATGGTTACAACAATACAGAAAACAGAGTTTTATATGATTCACAAATATATTTTAAAGATAAAGTTTTTAAAGCAATGCAAAAAAAAGTAAATAATGAATATTTAAAATTAAATCAGAGGCTTTCAACAAAACGACGATATGCGTTGCCTTGTAGAACGAAACTGGGTCTATGGTCATTTCGTCACACCAAAATCAACATAATTAATTTTAAAAGTTTTCACTCTCTAGTCTTGGCACACTTATTCCTTCACAAACACACTTCTAACAACTCCACCGGATATTTAAGCTTCGAGTTATAGTCCATTCATTCATTCGAACAAATCGAATCGCTCACGACGGCCGCTTCCCTTCATTCAATAAACGTCCACTGAATGACGTTCAGCATTCGCTGAGTTACATAAAGTGAACACAATCGTGCATACCGAGAGACGCAATGAAAATAAATGGCACTCTCCATTGCTGTGTGCCTACCTACTTTGTTTTGGTACTGGTTTTGAAAGCTCGAGATAGGAAGATATTTGATAATTGGGTAAATTCAATCAAATGTATCTTTTGGGTTTTTATTCTACGTCATTCATAAGATTTTGGTTTTCCTTATTTCAGAAAAATCTGAAAAGTAGGTAATTGATAAACCCTTGCGCACACATGCGTTTTACCTACCCACTTTTAGCTAACAAAAAAATATGTAATTTGTTGTTCTCATACCCGCTTCTTATAGCCAGTTTATGTGTCTGAAAGAAACTGCTCCAGTGAGCAGCTCCTCCATTTTCTACCATCAGATATGATGACCAGATTTTTTTTAATACTTATTGGCAAATCGATGACTAATAAAGACGACATTTGAGACACCTCCAACAAAATTTCCATAAACATAACAAACTTTATTTATGAACACTTTTGACCCCAGGTTAACACTTTCAAACCGAATCGAAAGTAAAAACAAAGCTGAGTTGCTTTAAATTAATTTCGCGTCATAATTTAACGTCAGTTTCTATCAATAATTACATTATTTTCGTCACCCACTCGCGCCATATTTGTCATAAGCAATATGCTTCAATAATAAACATTATCTAGCTGACATAAACGTAGATAGTATTTTCACCGACTACGGAAATGTAGATTTTATACCATAATTCAATATTTACAAAAAGCAAGTACCCTGTAGAAAGCGTTAATTTAGGGCCATTAGATCAGCGGGTGCTTACGCTTAGGGATTTTGTTAGTTACCAACATGGATGCAATAATAAAAACAATATTCGTATGTACATTGGTTTGTCAATTGATTCAGGCGTGACTTTGCGGATATCCATTATTATTATTATTATTGTATTATAAAATACAATAGACGACGTATATTTAGTAACCTAACGAGCCGAACGCAGTGTGAGCCACACCGCGGCGGTGTGGCTCACACTGCGTTCGGCGCTTGACGTGGCAACACTGGCAACACGTCGTGTCCGGTTTCGAAACCAGTCAATCGTCATACTGAGGATGCCTCGTTGAGAGGTGAAACACGTGTCGATTTCTTACAGGGTTCCTATATGACACTTTAAGAACAGTTAAGCGGATTAGGTTACTAAATATACGTCGTCTATTGTATTTTACATTGGTTTGGTATAGTCAGGCTAGGTGAACTTTAATAAAACGTCAAGGTCGCATTCAGTTGCAGTTAAAATTCGGAAAAAGCCTCAAATGGTGGTCACCTTTGCCCTGGTGAATCTTCACCCATAGATGAACCATGGAATTAATTTACCCTAGAAATAAACTTCCTTTATGGTTGGCTGCAACTCTTGTCGCTGCAACCTTATAAAAGCTTTTGAACGTATGCTACAGACGTCGAGGCTTTTGGACAAGAAGTAACCTCCAGTTAGACTTAGCAAAGTTGAAGAAAAATATCAAATCAAAATGGTTGGTAATGTGGGATATTACAAAATGGATCGGGGACCCACGAGGCTGCTGGGTTGACCAAATTCAGAAAGTGCGATAGGTTGAGATGATCGAAGGTCATCATCATCTTCCTGCCCTTATCCCATATTACTTGGGGTCGGCGCAACACGTTTTCTTCTTCCATTCTCCCCTGTCAACCGTCACGCAATCATTTACACCTTTTTCCTTCATATCACTCCTCACACAATCCATCCATCGTTTCTTTGGTCTTCCTTTCCCTCTCCATCCCTCAAAATTTATATTCATCACTCTTTTAGTCACATGCGATTCAGGTTGAGATGATTGAAGGAAGTATAAGTTTAAACAGGAACTTAACTAACAGAAAATTAGAAAAAAAGGGGAAGACGATGTGTCTGTGTGATGTGTGTGTGTGTGTTAATGAAATGTTCGATTGAAATGTGTTCCTTGCTGTATGCAAGGAACACATTACGAATATACGTTTATACGAATATACTGTGTCGAATATACGTTTTTCTTTGTTACTTTAATTGAGATAGTTGCCAAAACCGCCGCTTTTCCAGCCCGATCCTGTTCGGAGGGAACTAGTTGTAAACGTCAACTAAGTTTACGCGAGCAAACCGACCGTAAATCTACGGGGCGAGTAATAGAGCTGATATCACACTACGGTATTGCGTTTCATGTTGTTTGCAAAATTTCCTGTCCACGTATTATCTTCAGGTATCAAAGTTATGTATTTTACGAGGTTTTTATTCTTCTCTAGCTTTTACGACTTGACGAAACATCGAAAATTCTTCAATAAATATACGTAAGTATGTATGTGTACATAAACTGTTAAATAAATAAAACTAAATTATATTTTTCAGTTAGTAATGCATACTTTTGTACTTTCATTCAAGAGTGCTTTTTGGTTTCATTGATTACCTCAACAAACAATGCAGTCTATAATACAGTTTGTTGCAAAGCCTCTATATTATAATTTACTAGCACTTTGCCCGCGGCTTCGCTCCCGTGGTATTTCCCGCGGGACCCGTTATTTTTCCCGGGATAAAAAGTAGCCTATGTTACTCCCTGAAAACTAAGCTTTTTAATGGTAAAAGAATTTTTCGAATCGGTCCAGTAGTTTCGGAGCCTATTCTATACAAACAAACAATCAAATCTTTCCTCTTTATAATATTAGTATAGACTAGCTGCGCCCCACGGTTTCACCCGCATTCATCTTAATCCCGTGAGAATATCGGTATAAAAATAACCGAGGTCATGGTCTACTCATGTGCCATATTTCATTCAATTCCGTTCAGCCGTTTTAGCGTGAAAGCGTAACAAACAAATTCACTTTCGCATTTATAATATTAAGTTAGGATAATTTAATATAAGACTATTCGTTGATAAGAAACATTTTTGGTATTCCATTCCATCAAGTCGAAAAATACATCAAGAACGTATGACAAAATCATACATTTCATACATTGGTGTTGTAAGAAAGTTAGGCCAGGCAGTGTGGGCTGCAGGCTAATATAAATAAAGTTTTACAGCTGCAAGCCGTGTTTAGAGACCATTATCCTGTGCTATTACCTCTCATTTAATGCCATTTAGAGGCGTGTCATTAATACAGAACATTGTGGATGGATGGTGATAGTTTTAGTTATGTCCTGTTGATGGAACATGCCTTTGATTGCAACGGTAGAATGTATGTACTTAACACTACAATAACTGACTCTAGAAAATGAACGAACGTACATTTATTGGTTAACCCCTATTCTTTAATATTTTATACGTGACATTAATCAAATGAATGCCCAAGCATTTATAAAAGTAATATTTAAAAAAATGCAATTGATTTTGGCATTTCGAATACTCCATACAGTATCTGTAAGTCATAGTTTTTGTAATCCTTGTTTTAAAACATTTTCTTTCGCTTCCCATCTTCCATAAAATAAACACATACTTTCAGAAACTATAAGCTTTAACCGAGAAACATTCGAATAATCTAAACTACTCGTACAATATTAATTAAATTGTAAGGAAAAATCAGTAAATAAATAATGTTCACAACAAAGGTATAATTGCATAATTCTAACTGACAAGCAGTCAATCTTAATGAAACAACGTATTTACTACAAAATACTAATAAAATAGCTTGGTATTAAATAATAGATAATTTGCTAAAAATAGATGACACTTCACTCAACTTTATTAAAGAGTCTCTACATATAATGATGCTGAATTTGACAAATGCACGGAAGCATATCATATGTATAATGCACGGAAGTATATCATAAGTATAAGTAATGCACGGAAGTATATCATAAGTATAATGCACGGAAGTATATCATAAGTATAATCAACCCATAATGATCCCACTGCTGGAACACAGACCTCCTCTCCGTGATAGGGGCTGAGCTGTAACTCCCCACGCGGGCCCTGTAGGTGCTGGTGCTGGTGGATGTCACATTTCAGTAAAAAGCACATCATTTCACTGACCTACATCACCTAATAATAAGCACATACTTAACTCCATGCTCGCACGAATTACTTATATCCTCGCATTCATACATTCTCGCACATACAACTCCCCCACTCACTTACACATCAAAACCACATCACTTACTTATCCCCACTCACACACACCTACACACCTTTAATCACATTCATTTAATTTCATTTACTCTCACAAAAAAACTTGTAACGTAAAAAATAACTTTTTATTTTAATTTTTTATTTCCCTTCTGAAGGTAAATTGAAACAGTCCGCTCATACATAATATCAATTGGAACCGTCTTTGCAAATCACTGTCTCTTAAGATACAGGATACCCTAGTTAAATCAATTGTGTACAGATTTCTCAGTATGCAAACGTTTTATGTAAATGTTCTCTATGCTGAAAAAGAATGTATTGTAATTAAAAGCCTAACTCATTTATAAAACCTAGCACTAGATTGAACAAAATATTGGTACGGTGTTAATACGAAAGACATTACCTACCTTAATAAAAACATACCAATAGTAATGCTCATAATATGACCATTTTCAAACCAAGTGTAGCTATTTTATAGTACAATGACTCACATAACTGCCCATCTTCGTACATTTAAAGCATCGTAAACGATCAAAAGGCTTTATACAAATACGAGGGAAAATGAAAAACGAGTATCCGGGTAAAGGGAACATCCCGTGTGTACTTGGGCATACACATGGTAATGTTATGAGCCTACTTTGTAAACTAACCTTTATAATTTAGCTAACTGGGTCGCTTAAGATATTAAGTAGAAGCTTTGAAAGATATTTCAAAGAACTGCGTTTTCCTTTACCCGATTCATTCTTCGGGAAATGTAAAGATACTCGTACTACTTTTATTATTAAATGGATAGAGAGAAAGATGACCTATATGTTTATTTAAAACTAGGTGCGCGCCGCGGTTTCACCCTATGCGGGTGAAACCGCGGCGCGCACCTAGTTTTCGTCTCGATCCCTTGGGAATATCGGGACAAAAGGTATCCTATGTTAAAAACCAGCGTCAGACACTAGTTGTCTGGCATTTATGCTGAACTGGCCCGAATTGGAGCAGCCGTGAGGCACACAATACTATTTTAAGTTTTTTTTTTTGTGTGAATAATGTGTTCGTTAACCTGAAAATCAAATAAATTTATTGTATTTCTGTATTTCTATGTCCTTCTCCAGATCACGGTCTACCCATTGCCAAATTTCATCCAAATCCGCGTTTTAGCGTGAAAGCGTTAACAAACAAACAAATTTTCGCATTTATATTGAGTTCGGATGAGTTCAAGAAAGCTTCCAGAAAGGCTGATGAGACCATCTATAAGTCCAATATTCCTATAATTGTCCCACTGCAGACCAAACGCTTCTTCTCATTCAGAGAAGGCTCGAGCATTGATCACCACACTTGCTCAAGACGGGTTGGCGATTTCAAACTTATAGTAACTATGAGGTTTGTTTATAAACGTTGCTTGAAGTTAAGTGACGTTCAAACGTCAAAATGTATGGTTATACAGTCGCTAATCATTACTTAACTTTAAGCAACGTTTATAAATCCCTTTAAGTCCAGGTTTCGTCACGATATTTTTCCGTTACCTATGTAGTAATGTCTAAGATAAACAAGATTAAAAAACTAACAGGCTTAAAATAATAATATATACAATTTTATAAAAAGTTTTATTAAAACTCTGAAAGTACTTTAGAATTGAACTTCTATTCGTCTGGCATGATCGAATTTTATTTTTTGTGGTTTTATTGAATATCTATGTTTAGGTACCGTATGTGAGCCAGGGCAACTGACACTAATCTAATTTTCTTAGCTTCATTTATTGGTAGTTTGGACTTTAATATTTCCTTGCAACCTCTAATATTTCCTCTAGTTCATGTTAATTATCCTGTTCATCTTCTTTTCATGCCTTGTGTTCTTAAAGGTTAGAAACTAATCATGTGCAGCATACTGGATGACAAAAACTGTCATAGCATTGTTCAAGTACCTATCCACTATCAATATTTTTCAATGATGACTTAAAGTGGTGAGGAGCTCGTGGCTAGCAGCCGCGCGGGTTGATCATAAGGTTAAGCTACAAAAACCCGAAACGAAAGTCTGACAACCAGTCTTACCAAGGGGTATCGTATTACCCAGTTACTGGGTTGTGGAGGTCAGATAGGATGTCGCTCCGAGTAAAATACTGATCTTCAGCTGCAGCCGACCCCAACATAGTTGGAAAAGACTGGGCAGATTGATTGATCACGCAAGATTACTTTTTGCGGCACTTCTCGAAGAAAACCTTTTTTTACTGAAATGATAATGATCACACAATCTATTTTTATCATTTCACCATATCTAACGAAAGTGGGCAATATGTCCGCGTGCGTATTTGGTATGTGTGGTAACACCGCCTATTTTTGACACATACCCCTGATTCATAGGCCATTGTAGTGGGCGAATATTTCATGCTGACGGTGACGGTAGTAAGAACGAAGGTCATGGAGGATTACTCAGAACTGTTTCCTTCCTGCAGCATGGGAAACACATAGAACACTCCTCCTATGTTTAGGTATACTTATGTAGGCATGTGCTATGTAGTCAGTAATGACATAATGCTTTGGACATGTCAACATAAATATTATGTACTTACATGATTCAGCCTGAATATTTATATACTTATACCGAAGTAGGCTGGCTTCTTAGTAATTGAATATTGGCAACGGATCAGCAAAGCCTTTGGTGTGGCAGATGGTAATGGGCGGTAAATAGTTTTATGAAGCAACTTATACATAGGTCTAGTATATATTATTTAAAATCATTAAAATTCCAGTTTTATATACATATTGACATTGTTGAAAATGATATACAAAATTACATGATTACTTTGTAAAGTATTACACTCGAGAGCAATGAATCCGGGTCACTTAAAGAATCCTAAAAATCTCGGAAACTAAAAATGCTAGGTTAATGCAATAAATTGTATTTAATAGACAATGTAATACTCCTTAAATGAAGATATTAAAACTTCTTAGTTATTGTAAAGTTATATCATAAAAAAATCAAATTTGAAAAAGGGCCACTTTTGAAGATGGAACTACGAAATTACAGCATTTGGTTTTGCTTTTGTTTGTAATCTGTCATTTATGTGGGTACATAAACCATGTTGATAGTGCTCTATATTCATTATTCAAGCTGAAATTATGTCGCTTACGCCTGAAGAATGCACCAGAATACTTACAATGCTGGAAACCGGCCGGAGTCAGCGCGATACAGCCAGGACTGTCGGTGTGTCGCTGTCAACAGTACAAAGAGTTCTCTGACGTTACGAAGAAACTGGTTCTAACCTACGCAGACCAGGAACGGGCAGAACCAGGTGTACCACAGCACGAGAAGACCGATACTTGGTGAACACCATGCTTCGAAATCGCTTTCTTACAGGAACTGAACTCACAAATCAGTTTCGACGCCTCGGAGGAAGTAACCCAAGTGCATGGACAGTAAGACGTCGGCTTGCTGAATCTAACTTAAAACCCCTTAGACCTGCAAACGGCCCTAAACTGGAGCGTGGGCATCGTATTTCAAGACTAAGATATGCCCAGAGCCACGTAAATTGGAGTATTAAAGATTGGTCAAAAGTTATGTTCTCCGACGAATCAAAATTTATGCTCTACAAGCACGATGGAAGACACAGAGTGTATCGAAGACCAGGGGAAAGATTCAAGCAAGCATGCATCGAAGAAAAAGTAGCCTACGGTGGTGGGTCTGTACTTGTGTGGGCCGGAATTTCTTCTGAAAGTCGCACAGAGCTGGTGATCATAGAAAACGGCTCTTTAACTAGCGAAAGATATGTGGAAGAAATCCTCAATGATCACGTTGGTCCATTTATGGTCAATTTAGGTGAGGATGCTATATTTATGCATGACAATGCCCGACCTCATACAGGTAGGATTGTGAATGACTACCTTCAAGAGATGAACATTACTCGTATGGAGTGGCCAGCGCGCAGCCCGGATATCAACCCGATCGAGCATGCTTGGGACGAGCTAGGCAGATGCGTAAAACAACGAAACCCTCCCCCAATCACGCTTCGTGAGCTCAAAATTGCTCTCACAGAGGAATGGGAGAATATTCCCCAAAATCGTATAAGGAACTTGGTGTACAGCATGCCAAACCGCGTAAACGCAGTAATGGAAGCACGAGGAGGCAATACGAAGTATTAAAATTCAAGAAAATCGTAATAAAGTTCAAAAATTTCATGTTTCCTATTTTTGTTTTAAGGAGAGATCAGCAGTTTTTTTCTTTATGTAATTTTGTGTTAATAAAATGTATGGTGACTCATATTTTTTTTACTTTCATTTAAGGAGTATTACATTGTCTATTAAATACAATTTATTGCATTAACCTATCATTTTTAGTTTCCGAGATTTTTAACATTCTTTAAGTGACCCGGATTCATTGCTCTCGAGTGTATATTGTTTTAAATGTGAGGATGTGAGGACTATGTGGATATTTCTTTTTTCCTCTTTCATTATTTTTTTATATGTTTCGTCGAGTTGAGCTCCTTTAGTTCTGAGTTCGTCGAGTGAGCTCCACGATTATTGACAAATGCTTGCGCTGACTGGACAGGTCCACTCAAATCTGTGTGGTTCTTTCCTCAAAATACCATTTCAGACATTAATCTAAATGGTCCTCATATGGCCTGGCCGAACTCATCTAGATATATTTTTTTAAATATGATGTTTAAAAGTAATTGAAATATCCTATTTACAGAAATGCATCGGATGCGATTCAATTCTAAAAAGAAAATGTGTATATTGCTACACTGACGCAAAGAAATTAAGTCGGACTTAAAAAATATTCATCAATTAAAAGTTACAGACTCATGAAAATTATTGCAGGAAAATGACGAATCAAAAAACAAAAAAAAATCTATCGTGGGTTTTAATCACAATATAAACATTTAATTAAGCGTAACAAACCCAGATTACAGAACGTTTCACTAACTAATCCGTACAGTCATTAACAGTAATAAAAAAGTATAATGCCAAAAAAATGCTAGGAATGTCTTAAAGCTTAATCCAACGAAAACTATTCAAAGTATGCAGTATCTCCCCCGCATGGAGGTGAGTAAACCCTGAAAGATTTATCAGTCGAGACACAAATGATGAGGTAATAGACAAACGTCATCTGAAATTTCGTTATACAGCGTGATTCATTTGAGTTTTGGTGAGCGAGTGTGCGATTATATGACCTCGGACCTCGTCAGGGCTGTCACGAGTTGCTAGTTTTAGGTCAGTAAATGTGTAACTAGCTTTTGTTATTTCTTAAATTTGGTAGATATAGATTTTATTCAAATACTTTTATAAGAATGTAATGTATACCATGGTACCTACTTACACCACAGTGAAATACCCATGCGTGGTGAAATGATAATAAGTCATTGAAAAATATTAATGTGTTTACAATAAATCAAATTAGTTTTTAATTATAGGTAGGTGGCGACATATAATAGAATTAAAGAGTTTTCCCTATTTCACGACTCACTGTTTCTATTATAAACTAAATTAATAATTATACCGACACCTACCTACTGTTCATTTCATTTGACTGTTAATTCTATTGACAACCCTGGAATAGCGGTGTCATATGACGTTCTTACATAATAGAGTCATAGACACGTCATAGTTAACTTAACCGGTTGAATGGCACATTTATGGAAATTAGTAAAAGTTTATATTTTGCACGCGAAACATCCTGTGTTGGCGTTTAATAACAGATTTTTTCATTCATTAAAAACTGACCAAATTGATTTTGATTATACGAAATTATAGCACTTATGGACACATGCATACAATTTGGTATAATAATGAGTAACCGGACTTATTTACGGCCGCAAAGTGTAAGGAAATGTAATTTAGTTTCCCAAAATAATTAACATAATTGTCACGGATTTTGAGCAGGATGAGAAATAGGATTTGAGCTTAATTAATGGAAAAAATCTGTCGATATTATTTATAACATTTATTACACATGTGTTGATATTATTTTGTTATAATATAACTGAGTGGAACTTCCGATAATTATGATTAACATATTGGAGCCCGAGGCAATGCACATAACAACATTTATAAATTATGCGTAATTAGATACAGACCAATATATTTCGGAGAAAATATTTAGGTATATACTTATCAATAAGTCAATGTAATTTATATCTCCATTAACAATGTTTATGCCAGGAAGACAACTAATCTTACCAAGGGGTACCCAGTATCTGCGTTGTTTTTATCTATACCTATATACATACATACAAATATTTTTTTATTTTATAATATAAAGATAATATTATAAAGAGAGACATGAGACATGAGGTCCTGGGTTCGATTCCCAGGTCGGGCAAAGTATTATTGGGATTTTCTTACTCAACAGCAGCCCGGAGTCTGGATTTGTGCCCGGTTGATGGCAATAGGCTCGCCCCCTATTACATGGGACTTAAACATAACTGGCAAAATGTGGGTGTACTATAGGTACACCTCTGCCTAACCCTTCGGGGAAACAATGCGTGATGTTATGTGTTGTTATTATAAATAGGTAAAATGTGTTTGTTTGTAAGTTTGTATGCAGGATAATCTCAGGAACTACCAATCGGATTTGAAAAAATCTTTTTGTATTGGTAGCCGAATTCTTGAAGAATGTTTCGCGGACAAAGTCGCAAGTAGAAGCTAGCTAACAATATTTATGTCACACATTGAAAAACTAATGAGCAGCTCGTGGCTAAGTAATAACTGCCGCACGAGTCGATCCGTCAGGTTAAGCTACGCTTGCCGGGGTTGGTCTGTGGATGGGTGAACATCTTTACATACCGAGACTCCTCCGTGCCTCGGAAAGCACGTTAAGCCGTTGGTCCCGGTTGTCATTCGTGGATCTTTGACAGTCGTTACGGGTCGTCAGAAGCCCGAAAGTCTGACAACCAGTCTTACCAAGGGGTATCGTATTACCCAGTTACTGGGTTGTGGAGGTCAGATAGGCAGTCGCTCCATGTAAAATACTGGTATTCAGCTGCATCCGGTTAGACTGGAAGCCGACCCCAATATAGTTGGGAAAAGGCTAGGCAGATTGACATTGAAAAACTAATGACACTTCTGGACGGCCTATACAGACTTTTTAATCATTATCAGATGAACGTTGAAACCTTTCAGGCAAGCCTCGAAGGCTGATTGGCGAAAAGTACGAAACGTTTATTGATCGCGCCGTAGCGATAATCGTTTCGTACTTTTGACAGAGCGTGCATCCTTCAAACTGAAATTCTTTGAAGCATCGAGGCCAATCGTCCTATGAATCCCTGAAACAGATTTGTACGAGAAGATAGTTATTAGGTCTACTATATATGCAGGCTATACTGATTTAATAATACATAATTTCAAAATAATTTTATTGTTTATACAAGACACCAGCCGTTGCATTAAAATGCTTACATCCAGCAACGGTATTTTTTTCTGAAAGAAGACCTTAAAGCTTCGTTCAAACTAGCGCGACGCGACAGTGCGACGCGACACCGGCTATTGTTATACCGTGAAATTTTCTTAGAAATTATATTGTTCGAGTCGCGTCGCGCCGTCGCATCGCGCTGGTCTGCACGAGCCTTAACTTAGTTAAAAGTGGCAAGGCTACCGATGTTACCTACGCCTCTTATTCTTGTAGTTACGTACACAATACACACACATAAATAATTTAAATAAAATATATTATTATAAATGATGACAGTTGATAATTTACATCTTAGTCAAAGATATAACGCCCTACCTATAAATTACCCACCTGTCAATAACTCCACAGAGCGACGCTATTGGTTGGCGGTAAAACAATTAAAGTCCTCGTATAAATAACAATATAACTGGTATATAAGTAACTAGTAATACACGCATACCTATATGACAGAAAGTGATGAAGTTTGTGATCCAAATTTGGTCAAAAACACTTTAGATACGCAAAAAACAATCTTACTACGAATAAGGAGGGAGATTATTAATAAAACGATTAAAAACGTAAACGTTCTTTTAAAAATGACATTAATGTATTTTATTTACGGATACGGTAAAAAAATGGACGTTTAGCTTAACTTTTATGTAAAGATTCTATACATGGAGTCACGGACATCTTCATTTTACCGTTCTACGGCTACTATTTCATAATATTAAATTAAAAAGTTTGATTCATAAAAAGGTTTACTCTAAGGTCGTTTGTGCACCGCCACGTCAACGGGACGTCAATGAGAACGAGATGACTGCGTCGAAGTAGTAATATGTTACTATGGCCGCATGTCCACCGCACGTCCGTCAACGGGATGTCACAGTCGGTTCGAATCACGGTTCGAATAATCTCGTTTCTCGTTGACGTCTCGTTAAAGGTGGCGGTGGACGCCGGAACGCCTGTAAAGGTGCTCTTCCAAAGCTAACAGCCGCACTCAATTGAGGTACTTACAGTAATACACTAGCATAGAAAGAGGCTTCAAATGAAAAGAGTTTTAATTTCCCCATACAAATGATTCAACAAATACATTTAAAAAGTTCTTTATGGCATTTAAGACCCAGTCATAGTATCATTAGTAATATCGCAGGCATAGTAGGTGTTAACGATGATCCACCTGTTTAGCGTTAGAATGACTCACAAAACTTTTCCCTAATTGGTGAAGATTCGACTTACGATACTAATTTCATAATAAAACTCAACAAAGCTACTGTTGGCCTTATTTATACATTTTTATTAGGATACAACACGTTTTTCTAATTAATTTTGTAGGTATTAATCGGTTGGGGGCAAATTTGATTGGTGATGAGGTATTTAGAAGGTTCGTTTGATACCTAGTAAGTACACAAGAGCAGAAGCTCCACAATGTAGGTCTGACGATAAAACAATCGAAAAGCGTAAAAAAATAGAGTACCAGAATAAGAAGAGCAGTGAAAATGTTAGGCGAAGCTTAACGTAACAACATACAAAATCTGAATAACATTGTGTGAATCTTAAAATTATATTAGAATCACAAGACGTAAAACATTGATGGCTGAAAAACTTATACAATGTAGGTTACAAACCTACACGATACCGAACGGTATCTGGTGAGGCGGCGAGCCTCTTTGCCGGATTGCCGCCATGGAATCTGGAGGCAAAATTCTTCGCGCACATTTGAGAGTGGCGCGGGGAGGCGAAACACCGGGGCGTAACTCCGCTGCCACGAGAAATCGCGGCCCAGTAGACAGAGCTCCGGCGGGATCTTATGGCATCATGGAGAGTGTGACTGTCGCAACCCAGTGCTGGACACGCCATAATTGCGGCTATAAGTCCCCTCCTTGAGGAGTGGCTAGAATCGCACCACAGCGTCCTCACCTTCCGCCCGACGCAGGTCCTCACCGAAAACGGTTGTTTCAGGAGGTTCCTGTTCCAGAAAATGCGGAAGGAAACGCCCCGGTGTCACCATTGTGTGGATCGCCCGGACGACATGGCCCGGTGTCCTTGTGGAATCAATCAGCGGCGGTGATATCCCACGTCCGGCCCTGGTTCAGACCATGGTACGGAGCGAGAGGGCATGGAAAGCCGTCACCTTATTCTGCGCAGCAGACGCCCTGGGCGTCGGGAATCCCAGGCCGATTCCCGGTCAGCGTAGGCGCGGGCTTGCAGACGGTGAGCAATGGCTCGCCGTCCGATAAGGACCAGACCCGGGTAGACGGCGCATTGTGTACCACGCGCGCCCCAAAGAGATGTCAGCATAACTAATGAAGTTTGCTAGGGCCGATGCCTGCCGGGGTCACGGAAAAGTCCGAAAGGGATACCAAGGCCCAGGGCAACATACAGGCTCAAGTACACGAGACAGCTCAAGGAACACGGGTGGGTTTTAATCAGTTAGAGTCTGAAACGCCCTCTCGCTCCACCCAGAGCGGGAGAAGTTATTTGATAATTTCACACAAAAAAAAGCCCATCAGCCACGACTCTACTCAAAAGTATCGTGTTTTAAACTCAAATGTTACAGACCGCTCGCCGTTGAAATACTAGTGCTGTAAAATTCTGGCTACTCCTTGTTGATTTGAATTTGTAACACATTACTGTTCAGTAGCACCGTGGGCGATCAGCCTAATGGTGGTCGTCCATCAAGTTTACCGGTTGTACTTAACCAAGCAGAATACTACGCGTTCAACGTTAAAGAATACCTGATTAGCTTCCCCGGAAACATGACATCAGCCTCACTCAGTAATCCTAAACACTCCACAAATAAGTACCGAAGTCGGCTAAACGGCTACATAACAATAGGCTTCATATCTTAGCATTTAGTTCATATGTTGCGCAGGCGTACTTGCAACATTTGAACAGTCAATCAAGCGCTACTTTCACGAACTACCCACACTGTCTAGTCGAAAATCCTACACAGCGTGGCTCTAATGATGGTACGGAATTGGGGTAGCTTGAGAAAGGATGCTGGCGTTTGTTTTAAATTAAACAAAAAATTCCAAACTCCGATAGTGATTGAGAAAACAATGACATGTGTATATCATATCGCAAAAGAAAACTTGTTTTTTTACTTCACACTTTCAAAATACCTTAAGAGTTTCAACTATTCGTATCAATATTTACTAACAAAATGATTATATTCGTATGTGTAAGTTTACACTAGCATTACGGAGCTTTTCAGTAACTGAATACGCGTCGTATTAAGTTAACGTATATTAGCGTCAATTAGCACATAATCAAGGAAATCCTCATTACAGAAATATTTCCACAATTTTCCCAATAGAATTTTCCCAATATCCACCATCGATAAGATAATTATATCGATAAAATTCCTAACAAAATACCTATGTGCATCTAGTATCCGATAAGCACAGTATACCAGTTTTAGATCTCTACTTGAATTTGCATCACAAAGTTCAAAACATAACCTAGAAAATAGTCTTAAGTGAGATGCGAATTTCATATCGTTCCCATTTAACTGATTTATATCTTCACTAATATTTATAGCTAACTTTCTTACAATTATACACGTCACATTTATAGTTGTTTTTGCTACATTAATAGATATTTGCGTAGGCACCTAGTGGGTGTATTTTCGACCTTGCGTTGAAAGTAAGATTAGTTTATTGGTGCGTAATTCTTTTGTCAGCGTTGTGTTAGGCCCTTTATTGAGGATGACGTCATTATAATAATTGTGGAAGACCTTTTGGATCATTGTAAAGCTATAATTATATGCAGATGATGTTCGTAGTTTATGATCGAAGCTAAGAAGCACAGTGATTTGAGTGATGATAAATGCTTAGGTAAACAAAACGAATTCAAAAGTTTTGTATTAAGAAATATGAACTTTGTGTAACTATGTAGGAACTGCATTTGAGCTTCTAAATAAGATCTATTTACTATCTAAATAAAAGCCAAATTTACGACCCATTGGGTCCAGCTTAAGATGGATCCGCAGTTCTAGTCCGCGGACAAACTAGAAAGAGATGTATTAATGATTCTAATGATTATAATTCTATAAATACATATTTGATAGAGTCTCGAATTATATTTTGATCAAGATACAACCTGACACTGATCTGCAAATTGCAAAAACATAAGAAAATTTGAATTTCACAGGCTACAACTGTGCTTTACCTTAATGGCGAATGTCATCGCGGAAGACCCAGACGGAGTTGGCGGAATGAGCTGGACTCCTTTAATAAAGATTAGGCCTTGGCAGCTCAGGAAATAGAGTAGGGAGGCGTTTGCCCAGCAGTGGGACAATAACTGAGAAAAAAATGTGCTTAATAATTGAGAAAAAAATGCATTATAAATCTGCAGGTGTCAATACCATATAAAACCAAAGCAACTACAGCCTTCAAAAAGCAAAAGTACAAAGAACACTAATGGCCTACCTTTAATGTACCCAAAAAAATGTACAAATAATAATTTTATAGGAATTGCATGCGAAACGTAAATTGCTATCGGCACACGTACTATTAAGGCGTGCCACGAAAACCCAAGCAATAATGATTATAATTATTGTACATCGGTATGCAGAAATTATTTCCTTCGCGTAATAATCCTCAGGCTGAGCTTACTTGTCCCCTTCGAACGAATTAGCGTCTGTAATAAGCCTAATTGTGTAAATGGAATTCTGTTTCGCCTTATTAGGCCGGTAAAGCGTTTCTACCAGTTTTCGATATTGTCAACTTCCAATAATTAACTTGTAAATAAGTGGGTATAAGCCATGTTGACGTCGATAATAAGTGCCCTCTGCTGTATGATGAAACTTAACGAGCCTATTTCTTGAAACATTAATGTTTTAAATATATATGTTTCGACATGAGATTGAGTATGTTTATTTAGCTGGTCTTAAACACTGAATAAAATTTTCCATCACTTTTCTTCGTCTTTTTAACATATCTCTCGAAACAACATAATAAAAAACAAACACACAACACAAATTTTTAACAAATTTATCATCTTGAAGCAGATTCTTAACATCCATTATAAGGTCAATACGATAAGCAAATCACGTCATTACTCTAAAAGGTACATTCATAACAAACTCAAACGACCGTTAACACCAAGTGTCATCAATTCACGGCATCCTTGCACCAGCCAGCTTTCACTCCGACACAGGAAACCACTCAAACACACGACACTTATCTCTCTACAATGAGCAATTTATCATAAGTTGATTTTAGGCGTTACACTAACCGACTAAAGAGAGAGTATGTAACCTTGATACCAATTTGCACCACTACAAATCAGACTATCGGTGTCATTTTTTCTCTCTCGTCTGACCCGCAGATATGCAAATAATGGTACCGCAAATTTCGAGTACATCGACCTTGCGTGGATCGCCCACTGTGAGTATGAATCAAAGTCGAATCTAGTGTAACCACATCTCGCGGTAAGTAGCTCCTAGTGACCTACTGATTTCCATAGCGCACGTGGGCGGAGCTCGTATCGGTGCCCGCCGTAGTACAACTAAACAAGAATGCACCGAAGGTACAATCTAGCACATCATGTGATATGACATTCATTATAAGGACAATTATTCATCACCCTTCTTCCCGCGTCCCAATTTATTTGGGGTCAGCGCAGCATATCTTCTTATCCTTCTTCTTCTTCTTTTGTGCATTGTGCATCGGAAGTTGTATTTGCTGCCATCTCAGCAGACACCTCCTTTCAAGCCATATCCTCTTTCACACCATCAATCGATTCTTTCATCCCTATTTACACTCAAAACTTTCTTTACCACATGTTTCTCAATTTTTCTGCATCAAAGACAACTTAGACAACTATTGAGCTTACGTAAAACGAAGTCTCTTAGGCACCGGCAACTGATATGATACATACTCGTAGTTCAGTGTGAACGCTAGTAAGCGTGTGGATCTTCTGAAATATTTCTGTGTTGCGTGGTCTATGGCTGTGGAGTGAACATCAGAGGCTCAAAGTCATGTTTGTCTAGATTTATAGCAGCTTGTAAAGATTAGTGAAATGGTTTATAAACAAAGATTTGCCTATTTGTTTTAACAGTGACAGTGATCGTGAACTTCTGTCTTTCGATTTCGATTTCTTTTCTTATCTATAAAGTTTTAAATAGCTCAGTGATTGACGGACTGAATGACAAACAATGCACCTTTCAAACAACTTTTCATTTGCTTTGACTTTAGACTGTGTTGAACTATTTTCTTTCATACATCATTCATTAAATACATTAGAGGTAGTATCACGATTTAAATGCACTAAGAAAGAAATTGCCGATTTTAAATGTTGTCCAAACGAAGTTACGAAGAACATAGTAAAACATCAATGTTTTGATCAGTTATTTTCATTGTCTTAACCCGATTGTCAATTGTTTCAATTGAATATCAACTTAAAAAATAATTTATCCCCAAAAAACAGTTGCAGCCACCAACTGAATCATTTAACACTGTCATTATATCGTCAAATTAAATCGTTGACATGGGTCCGTTCATAATAATATGACAGTTCAATCACATCTTTACAAAGAATCTCATGTTTTATTCGTTAAGTCTTTTGTATTATTTTTTTGATACTGTTTGAGATTGGAGAGATAACTTTGGTTTGCAACCTGAGTCCTAATGATTAGCGATTAGCGAACCGAATACGAAGTATTACTGTGTCATTTTTGACGCAGAACTTTGGAGGCAGAAATGCAAATGCGTTTCCGCACTAAGCCGACCATAAGTCGAGAAACATTAACTTAACATAAGTTACGGTTCTTGAAATTGAACTTAGCATTAATCAGCTCATAGGCAAAAATGTTTTATAAGTAAAAAAAAAACTTACCCCAAATAGAATAAGAAAAGTTCGGAAACCGATTAACGCACTACTTTTCATGAGGCATGTGATGCGGAGGAATGAGGAATATTTCGTGAGGAAAGTTTTGAGTATGAATGTCGATGGCTACAAGTGTAGGGGAAGACCAAAGAAACGATGGATGGACTGTGTGAAAGATGATATGGCTAGAAAGGGGGTGACTACCGAGATGACGACTGATAGAGAAGTGTGGAAGAAAGGGACATGTTGCGCCGACACCAAATAAATTGGGATAAGGGCAGGAAAATTATATTTCTTTCCTCATCATCTGCCTCACCTTTTCCCAATTATGTTGGGGTTGGCTTCCAGTCTTACCGGATGCCAAATTGGACACCTTAGGGAGCATGATGAACTTGCTGCCGGTTACTAGGCAAGAATAATATATGATCAATTGTCGAGGTCGCTAGCTAACCACATATTGCAATACAACTCATAAAAAATATTTTAATGATTATGATTATGTCAATAATAATTTAAAATAAATTGACTTATAGTCAAATAAAATATACAAAGGTAGGCTAATTCTGGAGACTTTGACATTTCTCGGGACCCAAGGGTCCCGGACCTTTGGAAGGCGTACGAGGGGCCGAAGCCAACTCGCAGAGGCCCGTTAGAAACGAGGCACCAACCGATGAGTATCCCCTGTACGCACTATGCTAGTGCACCCAAGGACAACCCCCGGTTGGTGCAGGACTATTGCAAGATATGGAAACTATTGGATTATGGGTTTGGGTGGCTAAGTGAACTGGTTATCTAGAACTATGGAAAGAGTATGGCCCCCAAATACACAGGTAAAATGGCAGGAGTTGACTTGCACACTCAATAATGGGCAAAAACGGCGAAAAATAGGCGAATCGTTGCTAGCACAAAATGTCGTAGCGACAAGGGGGCAACATATCCAGAGGTGCTTACTCGTATCAGGAGTGGAGCGGTATTCCACAGCTATCGAGACAATCCCGGAAGTACGGTCAAGATCCCTACCAGCATCTTACTGGAATAGTTTCTTCCTCCGAGCACATTTGCTCTTGCGAATCTCCACTCAAGCCGGCCAATAAAAGCAAGTAAGAGGTGACAGCTCTATTCCTCGTCAGTGTTCACTCCAGCCGGTCAATAAAGGCAAGCCAGAGATGAGGAGCAAGATTTCTCCCGGGAGATAGGGTCCGTGGGGTCGCTACTGTCCAACAGCTCGCCACATGCTATTATTATTATTATTAGAAACTACTCTTATCATTTAAGTAGTCGTTGATAGCCTTTGAACAAAGGTTTGATTTTACTTTAGCTTTAAACGCATTAAATAAAATCTGGCAAAGAAAAGGGTAGTTTGTTGTAAAAGGTTATAACAAGCCCAACAAATGAGTTATGAACCTTATGAAGCCGGTGAAATGGAGCTCGTAATTTGTACTGATATCTGGTGTTAATATTGTGAATATCACTGTTTTGAGTGTATTAGTAAATATTTATTGCCTAATATATAAGATGTTGGCGAAGATGAATTGTGATGCCACCGTGAGAATACCAATATCTTTAAAAAAGTCCCATTTAGAACTACGGCACCTAGCTGGTAAATTGCTCGATCGGCTCGTTTTTAAAGAACAAATATATTTTGAATGTGATGGCTTTGTCCAACAGCAGAATACCGTAGGACATAATGCTATGGAAATAACTAAAATAGACTAACCGAGATCTATCAACGTCAGTGCATTGTCTTACTTTCCTGACAGCATAGGCGGGCGAACTGAGCCTTCCCTCTAGGCTCGATATATGTGGGCCCCACTGAAGTTTGGCGTCTACTGTTATGCCCATGATGCAGCTGAAATACCAGTATTTTACATGGAGCGACTGCCTATCTGAGCTCCACAATCCAGTTACTGGGTAACGCTTATACCCCTTGGCAAGACTGGTTGTCAGACTTTCAGGCTTCTGACTACCCGTAATGACTATCAAGACCTACAAATGACAGTCGAGTCGAGCTTAACGTGTTTTCCGACCACAGAGGGGTCTCGTTATGTAATGGATGGTCACCCATCATCGAACCGACCGCCAGCAAGCGTAGCTTAACCGTTCATCGACCCGAGCAGCTGTTATTATTTAGCTATGAGTTCCCATTATTTCTTTCCTATTTATAAATAAATACAAAAACTATATTGGCACATCAATATACCACTTATCTCCATTAATATCATCATCCTGATGCCAAAAGACGAAGAAGTGCGGTGCTCCTGAGCAGACTATGTCCCATCAGCTAGCTAGAGTGTCCTAAATGTCCATTTACCTGCACCCTTGACGATATAAACAACGCCTCTGAGACTGCAATAAACTTGGCCATCTACTGGGCCAAGCAACATAGATGCACCGTCGAAATGAAGAGAAGAAAAGAAGCCAAAAAACGTCCACTACTTGACATAGAGCTTTGTTAAGAATCGCCACATCGAACAGTCCGCTGGCGCTGCCCACATAAAAGCTTGAAATGTTAGTTTTGTTGAGTAATTCGCTTGATGTTTCATGTTGGGTTGGACATACGTCTGTCACCATTTAGTGATGGAACGGTTATGACATATTAATGTGGGTTTCATGAGTATCATCATTGTTTACTTTTTCACTATAAGTAGGTACAAGTTAGGCTTCCGAATGTATCGTGGCCAAAATCGGAAGGAATTAAGAATCTCAGAAATCACGGCTCACCAGAGTCGGTTTTTTGGCTTGGCCAGAAATATAGCGTTACTGTCGCGGCCTGCATGAAGAAGAGAGGCAAAGCGGAGGCATAACATACGTGAGGCCATCAATGCCTGGTTGCGGCCAAGGCTTGTCTTGTACTTTTCTCAAATAATGCGCGGAAATTCAAACTAAGTAAATCTATGCATATGTTTACGTTCCTTTTTCGCGTTTCTCTGTATGTCCACGATGATCTTCTAAACCACGCAACAAATTTTGATGAGGCTTTCACCATCTTTTAGTGAATTTATTCCGGAAGGTTTATGTGTATAATACATTAATATTAAAGTTACGTTTACCTAAGAAATCTCGATGTTTTGTCAAGTCGTAAATACCGTGCGAAGCAGGAGCGGGTTACAGTTAACTATAAATTCCAGAATCAATAACGAACAACGAAAATTTTTCACGCACCATTAAGTGCATTTGTTTCTTCACTACTTTAAACAACTCTATTTGCAAACCGAATCGAAATTTAAATAAATTGGTTGCCATGTGTTCAAGTAAAAAGTTCGTTCCATTTTCAAGACTCAATACTCAATCATTTATTGCATTCCATAATGTATATGCTTAGGTGGTAAGTATACATTTGTTGTAACAATCGTGGAGCCTGTCGGGCACAGCAAAAGAAAAATTATTTGACTTATTTAGATATACAATATACATGCACCTAACTTATTCTAAGTATAATCTAACGTAACAAATTATTAGTTTAATCTAACTTTTATTATTAATTGATATTATCTATATTCTATAGATTTGCCAATTAAATATTAATTTATGCTATAATAACATTTATTTAGTTTTTTTTTTTTTTTGTTGTTGTAAAAACAGCAATCTTTTTCTCATTTCTGAGTACCTCGGTTAGTTAGTTATACATTTTTATTGACATAACCAGTGGACTAGATGAGTGCATTATAAACGGGATATCGCTAAGTTTAATCGTTTATCCTACCGATATCCGATATATTTGTTGTCGTTTTTAAATAACACGACAGATATAAGTTTTCATAGTAATTTATTTGGCCGTTAAACACGACAGATATGGATTTTCATACTAACATTGCCGGCCGCACGCTCGCATGTAATCGGCCAGTACATTAATTTCGATTTATCTTGAAGAAGGTTGTCAAAATTATGCTCTTAATTCCATGTTTAATTATGAAAAGTATGTTTTTGTTTTTTAGCAACGCCGTTTGGTTCAAAAAACGTAAGATGCATACCATGCTGCCCTGGTCTGTGCGAGTCTCAAACAGGTCTTCCCCGCGATCTTCTTTATGTCGTCCACCACGCTGCTACCGTTTCTCCTCAACCATTCCGTTAGAGCTTTCTATCTTACCAACTTTTCTATCTTAATATAGTAAAAGAAGTTACATAACCTCCGGAATCAAAAGACTTTGCATATCTGACCAAAGACTTCCATATCTAACCAAAGCCCTTAACCTCTCCACCGCTCCTTAAAATTCGCTAACAATAATATTATTAGTATTTAACGAACCATGCAACTTCCTTTGTGGCACGTAGGCTGTTTAATGTTACGACTTGAGCCTAATATAATTTTATTACAACTCGTTTCCCACTTGACATAAAGGTTGAAGTGAAGAGGAACTAACTGTACCTATATTAATTACTGTCTTTACAAAAGTTATGCATTCATTTATTATTTATGCTTTTGTTTTAGTATCGTCGCTGTCATTGATTATTATGATGGTCGGTGCATCTCTGTTATCTGATTAGTTACAGATAAATTGCGAGGCATAGAATGTTGTTGGTGAGAAGTCACGATCATGGACATTGCGGAAATGACGATAGGGTTACCAAATCAATGAAAAATATTTTAGTAGAAGTTGTAATTTAAACGATCGAACTTAAGTTTGTGAATCTTAGGATCGATAACAAGATACAGGGCGGAACGCTGATCAGCTGTATAGATCCAAATAAAAGAGTAGTAATAAAAGCTCCGAAAAAAAAAATGAGCATACTCACAATATGAAATTTACTGCTGCATACTATATACAAATTTTCCGACAACTTATATGCGAATACAAATAAATAAACGACCGAATAAAATACTGTAAATTCCGAAAAATCAATACTGCATTTGCTGACGTAATATTAGGTAAACGTATTTGTGCTCTCATTCGCTCGCTCTTGCATCCTGTGTCGACGGAGCCTCGCTACGCGGGGCTCCTATTTCTGTCTGCAGGATTTAAAGGAACCGAACCAAACCGAACCTCAGGGTGCCCCTGATTATTGGGTCAGGTTCGGAATAATCACTCATTTCTGACGGGGTCGCAGTTCTAACCTAACCTAACCTATGTTTCTGGTAGCAGATCGTTTTTGACGTCTATTTTTACATTTTCGTTAAAACCGTAGGTACATAGTTATTTTAATTAAAATTGAGAGTTAAAAAAGTAATTCTATTATCAATAGTAGAAATTAAGCTGGTTAGTATTACAGTCAACCACAGATCATTGTAAGTTAATTTTTTTTTCGGAAGCTTTAATATTTTCCCAAATAAAATGTATCAATATCATGGCAACTGCCAAAAGACAGATTGCCTTAAGACATGGCCCAGTTAGCAGTACCCTCTTTTCCCAACTGGGATCCGCCGGGATGCTCCTGTGAACCAGTTCCTCTATATGACGACTCTCCTTTGAGAACTGTGCTCAAGGTAGAATCTCTTCTAATAGACTCTGATAAAATCAATGCAAATTACAGTATAGTGAAAATCATATATATAGGTTTTGCAAATCATGAATGGTTCCGTTTGGTTGCTATCTATCCCTATCTTACCGGATATTAGTCGATGATGCGGTCGATGATGGCGCACGGTTCCCTAGAAGTAACCGACTTCGGTTTCTTGGTAGACTAGCTTCCGGAAATTCAACCGAACAGCTGAAAAGATTACGTGAACTAACCGTTTCAAACCAAATGTTTGAATGAGTCTGCAAACATTTGGAGTGATTTTTCTAAGCCAACGGTTTTCATAATTTTCTGACGTCACAAGGGATGATTTTATTAATTATTTAGTTTCAAAATTAGATACAGAGAATTTTATGTCTCGTTAATCTAATGGTCAGCAATACAGCCATTTTCACTCCACGGTAAGAAAATGCCTTTCCCATCGGGCGTTCTGCTTAAACTCTTCAGAAAAATTATTGTTTACGTATTCAGATCTAACCAAATATAAGTTACCTGATAATAACTCTGCACGTGTTTCTGTTTGTCACACTGTGCAAATTGCCAAGAAATAATCGAGTCTCTTGAGATTTCGACCGATCTGTATTAAAAGAGAGAAAGAATGAAAAATATTTTATTTGGGACAGGCACAGGAAATACAAACAGTACCTACTTAATAATAATTTAAAAAAATTAAAACAAAATTATATAAAAATAAAATAAAAAAGGAGCTTAAAACAAAACTAACAAAATAATAACAACCTGTGCGAGGCCATAAAAAGAGAGGGTCTTTGTTAAAATCCTTCACCAGTTGGCTTAATGGACATTGAATCCTCAACTATTTTACCTAGCCACATCATTAGTTGTGAAATTACGCAATTTTAAGCTCACAGTGACAGGGAATTCTAACTGAATTACCTATATGCTTAGGAAACGCCTAATTTTTGGATCAGTTTTTTTTTCATTCTATGTTGACACACGTCACGTTTGAGAAGGTCGGGTTAAGAATATTATTCAGGAAATCCGATTATGTCAGTATGATAATAGGTTTTGAATAAAATATAGGTTTTTTTGTGTAATAGAGTTATTTACCTAATTATGTACATTTTGTTTTAGAATACTTTAATTTTGCAATTCATAGTCAAACGTAAAAATCGCAGATTGTGAAGAAACAATTATCTTTCACAGGCAGTCGTTTGACATGGAATTTATTTAAAAGGGGAGTCCCTTTAATTTACTAGGTTCTTTCTTAACGATACGCTATCAGAAATACAACACAATGTCATATATAGATAGTCGTAAGATAAGTACTAAGGCTGACCTAAAATTATTGTTATTGTTATACTTTTTTCATATTATCACACGTGTTATTACAGTTCACCGATAAAGTCGCTGGCAATAATCTTATCACGATAAGTTCAAAATTGAACACAAACGTCACACACATAAGGCATTAATTGCATCGTACATTCACCCAAACCAAATAGACCATCATCATCCTGACGCATGACGCCCTTATCCTCCAATGAATACGAAGGGATGTGTGGTACACTCACATTGTTGACCAGTTATGTTAACGCGCGGGTGGATCGACGGTTCAGCTACGCATGCTGTCGGTCAGGTGACCATCCATTACAAATCGACACCCCTCCGTGCCGGAGATTTTGAAGGCAGGTTTAAGCCGTTGATCTCGGCTGTCTTTCCCAACTATATTGGGGTCAGCTTACTAGTATTTTACATGGAGCGACTGCCTATCAGACCTCTACAACCTAGTTGATGTGTAACACGATTCCCCTTGGTAAGACTGGTTGTCAGACTTTTTGGGCTTCTGATGACCAGTAACGACTGTCAAAGATCTACAACTGACTGTCAAAGGTCTTGGTATGTAAAGATGGTCACCCATCCACGGACCAACCGCGGCAAGCGTAGCTTAACCTGGTCGATCGACCCATGCGGCTGTTATTACTTAGCCACAAGCCCAATAAAACATTACAATCGCCATCAATATTTAGTGGTCACTAAAATTAATATCCTTTACATCAATGCGCTTCGCCAACGCGTTAGTCAATTGTTATAATAATTATAAACACGAGAAAACGTTAGTTTTATATACTATTGAACTACCTACGTTACTTGAGACAATGTTGTTAGGTATACTCGTACATGTAAGAATATTTAGTGCCTTGCAGCCTTGCATCGTTCAAAGATAAATTCGTTCGAGAGAGATTCGTTTTCTTTAAATTTTCTTTGGACATATTTTGATATTTTATTTTTCCATTTTATTTTTGACATTTTGTTTGGTTTTATTTTTGTTATTTTGTGTCATTTTTTTAATTTTTTTTTTGACTTTTTTAATATTTTGTATCTGACTTATAATTCTAAATTAAATTTCAATTTCTGTAATAATTTTGTATGTAATTGTAGTAGTAATCTGTAATAGTATGTAACATTTATAGTGCAAGCATGGCAATCGTAGAATTCTTGTTTTTAAATTTTTTATGGGTTAAAGACCTGAAATAAATGAATTTTATTTATTTTTAAAGAACAGGCGGGGAAATATCGCCATCCTTCTTTGGTCACCCAAACAAATAAAATTATAAATCGGCTGGCTGTTTGCCGTGCCTCCATGTCGTACTATTGCACGTGCAAAGTCGCCAATTCCTCGCACTGTGGCCGCGCTTAATGATCTCTTGGATTCTAACCCAACAGGCGACCTGTAGCTGATGGACGAAGATTTTATTGGTATGTCAGAAGTACCGTGAGAGGAATTTATGATAGTGCCCTCCTTTTATTGTATTTATGTTTTCATGATTTTATTTTGTATATTTTAATGTAGGTTGGTGTCTCTTTTATTTTTATAATTTTAGTTACTGTAATTGGTTGTGTAACATAACTGTTGTAGCTAAATAAATAAATAAATACATACCTTTATGTAATATAATAATCAACCAATATCATTGACAGCGCACGTCACTTTGATTCGGAAGCGGTACGCATCCCTGGTAAGTAGGGTGCGGGGCAGCACCAACAGCATCCTGTCTATGGTAGCAAGCAGGCTAGATTGTGCGTTTGTGAGTCACTGCTGCAAGGTATCGGCTGGGCCGGTCACCTTGCAGCAGTGATGTCACAAATTGTTTCTGTGTTATTGTATTACTAACTTGTTGCTTGATTAAATAAATAAATAATAATAATTACTATTATCTTCCTACCCAACTTGGTGTTGCGGTGAACTACGCACGGATCCTGAGAGTAGTAATTTACGAAGAGACACCGCCGCTTCAATTCAACAGAGATCCTGAACCTAATCCACATATCCAGAAGACAGCTACCAGGGGTTAGAATACCTAAGAAAAACATCGCATATTTCCCAGCCTCCTCTCCAGGAAGTCAAGGGTTATTTCTGAAAATTCCCCTTTCGAAAATTTGAAAAGGGCCAATGCTCCTGAGATCTTGAATATCACTCGCACTTAATTAGTTTCTTTAGAATAAATGATTAGGTATTATGCCTCTTCCTTTGTAACGTCTTTTATATATGCTGAAGTAATTTACTGTTTGCAGATGCAGAATAATTATACAAAGATGAAAGAAAATTTCTTGTCATCCAAGTTCGACAGTCGACAAAACGAAACATAAAACCAAACCGGTAAGTAAAGATAAAGTTGCAATGTTTACCAACACCGATAGTACAAATTACTCTTTACGATTTGTTAATTAGTAGTGTATGTCAAACTACTAAATAAACAACTCGCGGGCACTGGACGTTAAAACATAAAAATACGGCATTCCGTATGTAAGTAAGTAATCATTGAATTAACATATGGGTTTATAAATAACTCCCATACAAATTGTGTGTATTCGAATTGGTAATGTCAATAGAGACGGAAACAAAAGCTGCCGCAGAACGTTTTACTTCGCATTACGTAGTGTTTTTGCGGACGTGTTATTGAATTTTGTAAAATCATTGAAGTTGTGAAGTAATGTAAGCGCTTTGCAGCGGATAGCTTCAACGATAAATAGTACCTGGTCGACAGAGCTCTACTCGGGTGAAAATAGAGAATGCTCATTTAATAGTATAGAATAGTTCATAATCTATGTATAGTACATACTAATTCCATGCTTCCATGATAGTAGCTACTTACTAATTCCATGCTGCCATGTCATTATTCTAAGGTAGCCATCTTGGTCTAAACTTATTTATTTATTTATAATAATAACCAACTTGAATTTACAGTTTAACCACACATACAAGTTATTGGTCTGTACAAAATAAACATAAATCATTTAAAAAAGAACAAATTAAACATACTGACAAGCAAAAATAAATATAAACAGAACAATAGAAATAATAATAATCATTATGTCATAGAGAAATTATTATGCATGCACATTAAAACTTAAATAATAATAATAAATAAACTGAGCTCTGCTCGGGTGAAAATACGGAGAAAACGAGTTTTCCCAGATATGAGACCTAGTTAGATCGATTTTTCGCCCCCGTAAACCCTATATTGCAATTATCTACGAAATTTTAGCGCCGTTTTCGAGAATGGCACTAACTGACACTAACACTATTATTTTCAATATACAAATATTGCTCGTTTAATAGTATAGGATATAAACTCATTTTTGAAAAACTTACTGCCACACTCCACTATCCCTTGAGCTTAGCTAGCCTAGCTTATAGCTATTTCTACCTAATAGAAATCTTAAATTCAGTCATTCACGCACAGCCTAAGTCGCTGGGTACTAAGGAAAGATTTTTGAACATTCATTCCCTGGGGTTATAGGGGATGAAAGTTTGTATGGAAGTTCGTCATTTTTGCCGATGGGCATTATTATCGGGTGAACGGCTTGCTCTACCAGAAAGCACTTAGATAATGATCCTACGGAAACAAGTAAGTAGCCGTTTCTCTTTTTTGTAAAGGACTACCTAATTCAAATTCTTCAACACCTCTCATACAAAATTTGCTAAAGGTACCTATTCAAGTTTACATCTATAATATGTTGTTGCCCATGAAACATAATGCAAAAGCCTATTTAAAGATTACAAAATATCAAATGGAATAGAAAATGGTCGATCTTCAGTGAACAGTGCCTATAGTGGCCAATCAATCGGCCTAGCCTTTTCCTATGTTCAGGTCGGTTTCCAGTCTAACACGATGCACCTGAATACCAGTATTTTACATGGAGCCACTGCCTATCTGACCTCCACAACCCAGTAACTGCAGGTTAATACGATTAGCTCCTTAGTAAGACTGGTTGTCAGACTTTTGGACTTCTGACGACCCATGACAACAGTCAAAGATTCACGAATGATAGCCGGGACGACCAAGCCAACCGAGCCAACTTTTCGAGGCACGGAGGAGTCTCATTATGTAAAGATGGTTACCCATCCACGGAACAACCCTGGTAAGTGGATCGATCCGTGCGGCTGTTATTACTTAGCCACAAGCTGTAGTGGCCATAATTTTAAAAATATTGGGTGGATTCAGGATATACAAAATATGTTTAAGTTAAAATATAGGTAATCAGCTTATAATATATCAGTTAATAAAAACATTGTTATACATAATAGAGCTATTAAGTTTAAGTAGACGCTTCGACGCAGGATCCCTTGTTCAATTTCCGTATGGGGTTCAAGTTATAAAATGTTCTTATTACAACACGACCAGTGATTACCAATAATAATGCACCCAGTTTAATAATTACGCTACTTATCCCTTGTAATATCGATAAATCTTAGTAAAGAATATATTTTCTTTCACAAAATAATGTTCATATTCACCGTTCTTATGTACGACGTAAGTTCACTTATGTGCATTTTGCATAACTAGTGAAGTATCTAAAATGATATACTTATTATGTATAAAGATAGCGGTGCTATAATAATATTGTTTAATGGACACTTTTTACCTCGTCTGGCATTTATACTGAACTGGGCCTATTTTGCACAGCCGCACACAGTACTATTCTAAGTTATTTTAATTTTTTTTCTGTTTTTATTTTTATTTTTGTGTGAATATTGTGTACATGAGACAAATAAATTTATTTTCTTTCATCTTTCTTTATTTTAGGGTTCCGTACCCAAAGGGTGCCAACGGTACCTACCCTATTATTAAGGCTCCGTTGTCCTATTTGAATAATTTAATTTAATCAATCTTTACTTAATAATATTGAGTCCAAATCTTGATGATTGGTTTATGGAAAACTACAGAAGAATACGCACGTCTTTTACGTACGCCTAAATAAATGAGCCCCTTTTTCACTTTCTGGCATTTTGTGAAGTTGGTCGCGGTAACTAAGCTAGAGCACCCCAACCAAATGGGTTAGGTTAGAATTGTGACTAACCACGCGCGAACCGAGTTGGTCGCAGTAACTAAGCTAGAAAACCCCAACCAAATGGGTTAGGTTACTGTGAATAACCACGCGCGAACCGGGTTGTTAGCAGTAACTAAGCTAGAACACCCCAACCAATTGGTTTAGGTTAGGTTAGAACTGTCAATAAACACGCGCGAGCTGGGCGAGCGAAGCGAGCGGTGCCACGACAGCATCCGGGGAGCGCTATATGCAAGTTGGTCGCAGATGGCTTTTTAGTTATATTAGTACATCAAAATTGGAATATACCGATTATTTGGGTTCGAATAATTACATGCCATTATTGCCAATGCCAAAATTAATCATCATCACAAGTTAAAACGTGTTTCATGGAAACATGTTCACAGTGATCTTTAATGAGTTGAGTAAATTATTTTTTATAACCAACATTAAAACACGGTAAAACATATTCTGTAGGTGAGAACTATTCCACATAATTAATTACATAATTATGCATTGTCTTCTTATAAAAAAACCTATTAAATATCACATTGATATACTTACTCGTATCAATATCATTTGTAATGTCATTATTATATGTTTTCTCTCCGGAAATGTCTTAATTTATAGTAGAAATTGATATATAAAAGGCTATTGATTCTGTAATATATTTGCGAATTCTACCGTTACGATATTTTACAATCGATTAAGTATCTTGAGAATTGTAATCAAGGCTAATAGAATTAATTAAAACAGTAGTATTAAAACTTTTTTACTCGACAGCCATTTTGTATAAATGTACAAATGGTTTATATTAGAAGAGAGTTAGTGGGTCCCCTGGCTGGAGGCTTTGAGTGTAGTAGCTTAAGGCAGCCGCAGGATTGTCCGGTTAAGTAGTCATCACCTCAGAGGTGAGCTACGAGATACCCTAGTCAAAAAAAGAGAGTTAATGGCTAATTTTGTAATGGAGCCTTGCCCTAATTTGAAATTACCGACGGAAAAATGAACTCAATATCTTTCCGCAACGAAAGGTTATTCTGTTTAGGATATTATAGGACCGCCTCGTTAGTCTAGTTTTCGCAAGCGCTACTGCTTAGCATGAGGTCCTGGTTTCGATTCCCAGGTCGGGTAGTGTTATTGGGTTTGTCTATATGTAATTTCTCAGTAGCAGCCCGGGGTCTGGATTTGTGCCCGGTTGATGGCAATAGGCTCGCCCCCTATTACATGGGACTTAAACATAACTGGCGAAATGTGGGTGTATTATAGGTACACCTCTGCCCAACCCTCCGGGGAAACGAGGCGTGATGTTATGTTATGATATTATGGGAATATATACCTGCTCACTTATTACCTGCTCTTAAGATACCATACATAGATCAGCTTCAAGCTCATACATCCCACCACAACCCTAAACACCACTAAACCTAACCTGCTAAGTAGGTACAAGC
This sequence comes from Xanthia togata, assembly GCA_963853775.1. Classification (NCBI taxonomy): domain Eukaryota; kingdom Metazoa; phylum Arthropoda; class Insecta; order Lepidoptera; family Noctuidae; genus Xanthia; species Xanthia togata. The sequence goes on from OY970803.1 coordinate 7,910,247, forward strand.
AAAAAAAAGCGTCAATAAATTCAGTCTCATTACATACATATTAATTGACTTCTAATTGAGAACAATATGACGAGTAACGGTGCTATTATAATTATTGACAGGTATTCCGCCCCACGCCCACAAAAAGCAATGGACTCGCCCGGGGACAATGGTGTCTAGAGTAGACCACATCATTGGGCACTTACAGTAGTGGTAACGGCATAGAAGTTTTTCGGAACTGTCTTTGTGAGGAAAAACAGATGACGATCACTCAAGGAGATAATGACGTGTACCACATCTTTAATGATTGTTCAAGAACCCTTTCATGAAACGGCAACTTGTAACTGTTAAACGCCGCTTAACTGCATAAAACACTTAATTGTAGCCTAATTAAAGCTGTTGTATAAGAGTTGAAATAACCAATGTTATTCTACTTAAAGTTCTGATAATAGCGTTAATAATAACTCTTATACAGACTAAAGTTCCAGAAAGTCAATAAATATTACTAAAGCATACTTTGAACTTTAGAAATGGGAGCACTGTTCCCATGAGTAGTCTGAGTAAACCTGCACCGTTATTAAACCCTGAATCGAATCGCTTTTGGGTCGCCGTCTCAGCGTAACCATATTTTATAAAAGCCCAAATGATAAGTCAAGTTTCAGTGTGAGAAAGCAGTGACCAGCTTATGAATAACAATAAGTCTTTTAGTTTTCAGAAAAAAGACTAAAGACAAAAAAAAACTAGCTAGTCGCTACTGGTTTACTATCCATCGAAAGAGACTAAGCGCTTCATCTTGTGATTTAATCTGGCTTGCATCTTTCATTTACATAAAGTAACTACAAAAAATACAGGGAATTTCCTTCTAGCCTCTACCCGACTACATTAGGATCAGCTTCCAGGCTAATCGGAATCACAACTTTTCGATAACGAGCCGAATCGATAAATAATCATTGCTATGGTAATATATTCATATTGTACGATGCCACTGATTTTTTATAGTACGCTCTGACGTCAATTTCAATCCGATATTCAACTAGTTGACAGTCGATACAACTGTTGTGAGTTTATATTTAATAATGCTAAAGAGAACCGGTGTTATATGTAATAAGTATAATAAGGTCTTAGGAAAAACAGCTGTTTCATAAAGAGTGCAATACCTACGCGGCCAAAATGTATGGACAGCATTTTTTTTATAAATAATCGATCAAAAATGTACTGAATCCAAGGTAACCGTTTTCGCGTCGATGCCACCCTGTATGGACCAAGTGCGAATGGGACCAACTGCAAACGCGGTACGCAGTGCGAATGGGACGAAGGGCGAATAACCCTTTAATTTTAGTAGCTTGAATCTTACGATCCATAGTACCTACCTAATCTCACTAACTGATGTAATCTCGGCCCCCATGAAACAATTCACAATTATAAGCATATTTATCTTTCCTCCACTTATCCGGTACTTTTTACGCGTCTATATCAGACTAATGCCTTCATTTGTTTATTTTCAACGTCATTTGTGTATGCAAAATGAGTACCATAGCAACGGATGTTTAAATAATCTTTATGATATGTGCATTGTACATCTTAATATTTCAAACAAGCTCCGGGATGATCTTAGGGGAATAACTGTTAATCCCTTTGAGCGTCATTTTTATCAGTTCTCTTCCAAACAAACGACGGTTTGTTTAGACTTATGATTTTGGAGGCGATATTATTTACGTACCTACTGTTTATCTTCTGATGGGGAAATCCGTCAAAAGGTTACTGACTCTCCCTGGTGTACCTACCTACATAGGTCGAGACAATGTAGAGGAGGTTCGGGATTTCTAGTGGAACACAGTGATGTTCCTTATGTGGTGCCCTAAAGCTCGGTGAGATACAGAAATAGCCTCCCAAGTCATCTTCGCAGACAGGCAGCAGGGTAGGCTTGGGTAGACCGAATTCCTACAAAATACAAATACATAATTGTGGAAGTAGTAAATTGTGAAAATAATACTTAGGTTTTTTCCAAAGGGATAGTCCCATTGATATGCGCATATATTACATGTTATTTCTCTGAAGAATTTATAAGGAAAATCTACACACTACAATACGAAATAACAATATTCTTTCCATTATGTAACGTACATAACTATTCTAAAAAAGATAGCTTGATCTCTGCGACATATTAGGTCAAACTGACATTCCTAGGATAGGAATTCATTCATTAGGTCGGCATGCCCTTATAGTATGACATTAACAGTTACTGTCTGTACTATTATAATATTCAGGACTTCATAGGCGGTGATTTTACTGACAGCTATCGCAGATGCCACAGATAATAAAAATGCATACCTTTTTAAATATATTATTACGAAATGAACTACTAACCTATATCGTTGAAATAAATCCTCTAAAACATTTGATTCCACTAGAAATATGTAGAGAATGATATTATCGACGTCATTGTGATTGACAGCTGATGAATATACACTGAATATTTCAACAGTGTATTCTGACAGAAACGGATATTTACTTTTAGAGAATGCAGTTCAGTTTCACTACATTTTTTCTGGAGACTTCCAGTGTTTTGGTAGCAGGGAAACTTTTTTTGTGTGCTTATTTCATAGCTGAGTCAAAATTGTTTTCATTTGAATTTAATTCATAAGCGTGTTGAATGAAGGAAACTAATATTTAATAGTTCAGCTCAAAGCACAACTTTGAACTGAACTGTTTTCATTATCATTTATGATTTCGTGAAATAACATCTATAAATAACATAAACATTTACAAATCGGGAATGTACCTAATAATAATATTATGAAATTAAACTTTTTACATATATATGCTCTAACTCTATAATAATCTGTAAATGGGAATATCCCAGAAAGGCAAGCGAAAAGACACTCAAACGCAGTAATGACGGTTATGTCCCAGTAAGATAAGAGCACCTTTATCACAATAATCATTGAGAGATTATGATAATCTTTATAACGGTCATAATAACACTTTCACTTCTTAAACCGTGATTTTTCACATTCATACTATTGTCCAACTTAATGTACAGACGCCAGCACATCAACCTACCCGAAACTGTCAAATTTTCCCAATCAACTTTTAACCTTATGCTTTAGTGATAAAGTTGAAAATCTATTAAAGAAATTTGACAGATTGTAATAGGTTGACGTGCTGGCGTGCTGGCGTCAGTACATAAAAAACCGCTGAAAATCAAAAGCCAAACCATAACATTCGACCTAAATTTAATTCAAAAGACCAACCTTTGTTTCCAACATTCCCAACATTTGCACACGCGAAACCTGTGAAAACTCACCTCCATTATCTGATTATACAATTATTAAAAGTAAACAATGAATATCTAAGAACTAATTTGCAGATCACAATGGCCGTGATGGAGCAAAACAGATGGAATTTTATATTAGTACAAGAATTTTGCGTAACAACATAGGAACAGGAAATACAGGACTGGTGAGTGTGGAGTAAATCGACCGACATCGAGAATCATTAGCCGCGTTGTCGCATTGCCGCCATTTTTTATCCGCAAGACGAAATATTTTATATAACGCACTCTTTGTGGCTTCGTTTTAACTACGAAGGTTTGAAGCTAATTCTAAATTAAATTGAAGTTTGAATTTGGAATGAGACTATCGAAAATCAAAAACGATGATCAATGAAATGAGAATACTGATGATAATCCATGTTGTGTGCCGGTCCCTCACTACTGACAATCTGACTCCATCGATTTCGGTCCAAAGTTGCCATCATCACCTGCTGAAATTTGCTTGATGACGTAGCTTCTTTTACTTGGTCGGACCATCGTGCTAGCGACAGGCTTCGTGCTCTCTTTCCTTCGTTATTGCCAACAATGACCAGCTTTTCTTTTCTTTTTTGAGAGAATGAATGAAAGGCGACTAACAACATGTATTTACAAGGCAGATGTGAACGGAAACGCCGGGAGGGGACGCCCTTGGAGGACATATACTGACCTTATTGGTGATGCTATTCAGAAAGGACAGATGCGTAGTACTCGCAATCGGCGTGAATGTAAGGATCGTACGTAGCAGATGGCGTTCTGTAGTTTGTGCCTACCCCCATGGGAAGAAGGCGTGAGTTTATGTATGTACGTATGACCAGCTTTTCAAGGCTGAGCAATCTCCCTTTCGCTTTATGTGGCCGAAATAAGTCAAAAAACGCTGTAGGCAAACTGAAGACAATCGGATCTTGACATCGAGTTGGGAAAGGACAGACATATTTGTGCGTTTGGCTGTCCATGGAATTCGGAGCATCCGCCTCCAGCACCACATTTTGAAACAAAGACTTACAGCGGCACTCAAATCATCTAGGTTTTAGCAACGGGTAGTCCTCTAATATAAAAGAGTAAATAGATAGGTATAAAAATGAACTCATCTCAAACGAACGAACAGTCGCAGAAAAACATGACAGCAAAATTAATTCCAATCGTTCCAATAATTCTAACACTGCTGGTCCAATAAATGTAGAACAAGAAAAGAAACAGATGTAATAACAACACAAACCACAATTACAATTTACGTATGGACAAAGACTCATTTGAATATAAATGTGCATCATCTTGTTAGACAATTATTCTAATCTTGTTCCTTTAAATAATGACAAGTGAATTGCAATCTCACACGACCGGAAAAACTGGAAAGCATTTCCAATAATTATATTTTTTTGTTTGATTCCCATTTGAATACGGCGCATGAGCCCCACAGTCCCACGGTCGATAGTATCGTCTGAGACTCTGTCACACTGTGGCTCGAAGCATTATTAATTATTATAGCCGAGTAATAGAGGTTTTTTCCTTCGTTTATAATAAGAGAGGAAGTAAGCTATATTTGCTTTTGTGTTGGAAGAAAATATGATGAAAATAACCGCTCTGGAGATGTGCTCAGCTAGAAAATTGTTTTAATTTTGAACTAGTTTATCATTAGTAATTTAAGAATAGATTCGGTGTACGCACAACAAGCAATATACCCAAAAGATTAAATCTCATTCATTTTGATATTTTTTGACGAAGGTTCGTTGATATTCTACGTCCCACATACGTTTTTGCACCGATCTTTATATGTTCGCCGCCTTACTGTGACAGTGTACTTTTTTCTTACATAATCGATATTGACTTAATTATACGGCAAAAAGATCATGTACACGCGCTCACCTCCTACTGATACACAGAAATGGTTGAGTTGCAAAAACTAACTGGGTATTCCGTAGCGTGACTCTGCTACATGATCGTCGCAGTACAAATTAACACTGACGAAATTATGCATGCAATTATGACCTTTGTTTTAAAAGAAACAACACCTAGATCGGCTTGAAGCATTTTTGCAAATGAAGCAGAACATTGCAGTTTCACTGTTTTAGAAATTTTTGCACATACTAAACGGAGGGTAAATAAGGATGCACACGTGCTAAATCTTTGGTAACTGTTACTTTGAAGTTTGATTCGGAAATGACTTCAAGATGCATATAGGTACATTACTCATACGCAGGTATTTATATCCGTTTATCATACAGCAAGGCTATCAGGTATATTTTTTATTTTTTAAAACAACCTCTCAACTAATTGCAGATAAGACAGTGATTTTAAAGAATTTAATTAAAAAGCTTTAATTTTCATACATTTCTCAAAATCATTGGTCGCATTATTTGAAATTACACGGCACCATTCCAAAAAAAAGTAGCAAGAATTGCCGAAAACTAATTGTCCGAGATGAATATACTAGATTTAGGCATCATATTCTGGCTAGCAACAGTCTATGTACGCACAAATGTTATCTTAGATCGCAGCATGTTACCACAGTAACTATATATATTTACTGTGATGTTACTATTCAGACCAACTACGTCACTACTGCACGTGGTAACAAAGCAACGTTGACATACATAATGCCACGGTCCCAAGAGGTTAAGACTAGATCTATAAAGCTGAATTTACATTACGAAACTAGTGCCCAAAAACTTAGTTATTCATTGATAGTTTAATTATTTACACGTGAAACTATCGATGAATAACTAAGTAATAGTAATTTATTTCCAAAACTTCAGTACACGTTACATCAATGAGGTCTTGACCCCTGAATCTACACCAGTATGACAGGGGTCGAGGTTTCTCCAGTTACATGGATCAGCATGAGAAGGCTAAGGGTGCATTTACACTTAAGAGCAGACGAGCGGAGCTGAGCGTAGACCAGCACGAATCGCCCAATCACTATGACTGAATGAAATTCTCATCGTGGCTCTCGTCTCGTCGGTAACTGGACGATTCCTGTCTCCACTCAACTCCGCTCGTCTACGCTTCAGTGGAAACGCAACCTTAGACTAAATACAATTAAGTGATCTTTAAAACGACAAGTCCTATTTTTTTATGTGACAGTTAAATAGTTTCACCCTCAGTAAAGTTTCAATTTACTGAAATGTTGATATCAAAACTCGTAAGGCAAAGAACTCTACTATACCAATGTCCGTAGCATAACGGTTCTCCTTACTCATCTTCGAAGCTACCTGTTATTCTTTTTCTTGTATAGATATTCTTCTGTTTTATTATTTTAGTCCAACGCGGTGTCACTGTGTCAGTGACCTTTTTGAGCTATTTTTAAAAGTGCAGAACAGTGACATAATCGGTTCAGGAAAACCGCATTCGAAACTTCAAGTTTGCCAAAACCTAAACATTTGATGAGTATAACGACTCAACCCTAGCTATAAATTATGGCATTGCATGACCCTTATAAAAATATCAGCTTATTACTGTCTCACTACAGGGCAAAGGCCTCTTCTCATACAGAGAAGGCACGAGCACTGATCACCACGCTTGCTCAAGACGGGTTGGTGATTTCAGACTTATATTAACTATAAGTCTATGTTTCCTCACGATGTTTTCCTTCACCGATGTCAATAATGTCCAAGATAAACTCAGAAAATATCCATCATGACATTTTGACCCTTTGACACATTGACCCTTCATTACTGTAAATCGTTAATCATTCAGTCTCAAAAAAAGGCAGATATTCCTTTAAAATAAACATGGGGGAATGTCCCAGACGAGGTGACAACGTGACCTTTTAAGCGAAAGCCCTCCATTCTGAATTATTCCTGAATCGTGTATCAGAAAACTCTGACGTCAGTCATCTTACAAAATCGGTCCCACGTGCCGAGTATCGGTGGTATCCCCACCATATTAAAACTATGGAAGAATATGACTATTTACGGCAATTGTTTACAATAAACCTGGCCTATATGTTTTGAGAAAAGCGTCATGAGTCACAGTATCTATGATCTTACGGTTTTCGATCAGCTGTACCACGCACTTGTACGTCATTGATGACGTCTTCGAACTTCTCGGATTGGGAACCCTCGTTCCGGCACGAGTTAGACGAAAATAGATCCTTATTTATTTATTTATTTAACCATTTATGTACACCCAAAAATAAACAGACAAGATTATAAGAACAGAAAAATACGTACGTGTATCCTTGTGTCAACGTATTGACCCTCGTGGAGGACTTCTTAAGAACCTGAATAATAACAAACGCAAAGCATTTATTTCACCTTAAACTATTAGCAGGCCGTTTTGTGTCGGTCAATTAGTAAAAGTTGAAGATAAACTATCATTTTCGAAAGTTAGTTTCCTTGAATATGGAGAAGAACTGGCAAGATACTTCATTAACACTATTTGCTTTTATGCAAGCACTTTCGTGTTGTTCGGATAAAATTACAGTGAAAAGAAGAACTTCAATCTCACGATTCCTAAAAAAATTACGCCACTGTTCGTCAAATTCTTGTCATCAAACGATTATCGCACGAACATGACCTCACGTCCTTACAATAGACATAGGTACACCTCTCACTGACCTCCTAATACGTATGTATACGTAATACTCTGGCATTTCCTTTAGGCCTGGTACCTGAGAGCATTTCTCGGAATATAACCTCCAAATGTTAGGATTAGTCATCAAATTTTAAAAATTATAAACTAAATCTTGTTTGATCGGTATGCTGAACATCCGTAATTTTTTACTGCCCCTATGATTTGGTCGTAAGTCACTTTTGAATGATTGTTGTATGCCGACTCTAATATTTTGATTTGATCTTTTTCTTTTGTGTATTCTGAGAACAATATTGGTATCTTTTCCTCCTTTGAAAGCGATGTCAGCTCTTTAAATTAGTATTTAATTCATTAATTAAACTGTCTTAAAATAATATACACCTACAAGTACATAAAAAGGAGGGGAAATAATCATAGGGCATCAAAAAATTATTCCGCATCGCTGCCAACAGAAAAGGTGCCCAAGGGCTGGTAGCATTGACACGTTTTATGGCAATGCTGAATCTTTGGCCATAAATTAGGCTAACCCTCTGGTCACGTGAAGAGTCGAGTGATGTTTCGAAAAACTTAGTGGGCACTCGGACCCCATGTTCCTAGTTTCACAACCTCAAACGACTCGAACATATAAGTCTCAATTTCAGCCGTATTAGGTTTTCCGCACCTGCAGCAGCAGCCCCAGCACAGCCCGCCGTGCTGAGAAGATGAGACGGTGGCGTAAGGACGTCGACACACTTTGCATATAAGACTGTTAGCTTTATAAATACTAATAATTAAAAAGTGTTTTTTTTTTTTACGATTTGTTTTTTTCAAATACGAGTCTAGAGTTTTGTTGAATTTAAAGTTTTGAAAACGTTTCTTGAAATGACATTAATTTAAGAAACAAACTTATTTATTAATAACATTATTGATAAATTATGTACAAATTATTTGAATGCCAAGCAATAATTTAGCATGAGAATAACATTGTTATTAATGAATAACAATGTTGTTTTAAACCTTTTAAAGACTCGTGTTTCACAGGAACTCTGAACTTTAAACGGAGGTTGTAACAATCGGATATGAGCCACCATAGAACGGCAGATTTGCATAAACAATGAGTTATCATTCCATTGGGTTTTCTCTAGCCAAACGTAATAACATTTTCTCGGTAATCGTATATATCAGGATGTTCGAAATAACCCCTCATTTTGAATGCATTATATATTACGCGCACCAGTTAGGAATCCCTGAGAAAGGCTTGGTTTTTGTGCGTTGATAAGTTCACATGGACTGTTGTTACACCGTAATGACTAAGCGATCTCATTGATTCTCTATCGTTGTTTTTTTTTTTTGCGTCCATTACTTTTTTTTTTGCGTTACTCCGATAAATTTTCCCCGCAAGTTTTTTTCTACATTCAGATTTGATGTCAATTTTTTTTTTTTTTTAACTTTTATCTAAGTAATAGCTTTTGTCAGCGGCTTCGCCCACGTGGATGTCGGAAATTATCCCACGGGAACGTACTCAGGGATAAAAAGTATAATTATGTGTTGATCCAGGTTATAAACTATCTGTATGCCAAGTTCCATTTATATCCATTTAGTCGTTTTTGCGTGTTTAACTCACAAATATTCATAAACATCATACAAATATTTACATTTATAATATTAGTAGCATGACGATAGGAAAAGTTTAAACATCATTTTTCATAATAAAGCAAAGGCTAATTAATTAATAAGTTTATATCCATTATTTTTATTTTTATAAAAGAATTTATGTTTTTTAATGGACCAACACAAAATAACGATTTTCATTCAAGAAACTGAATTTAGTAGGCTCATTCACAAGTTAGGTAAAATGTAAAAATTTAAATATATTGTCAAAATTTAAAAAAAATGACGATCACGACGACTTCATTGTGACTCTATTCAGCAGATTTTTAACTATCCGACAAACTACGGTGTGATACGAACTCCAATACGTAATAACGAGTCTTTTGTTCGCATTAGCCAGGTGACGCTATAATTGTCGCGAACAATGCGCCGGAGTCTCTAGATATGTAGATCGATGCGTAGACGCCGTTGTCAAGTTGTGCTACGAAATGTGTGTAGCGATGGAAAATGTCGGAAGTTGGCTACGAAAAATGCATTTTAAACCAGCGACACTGTACAGATTCGTTGTCTATTTTTTTTTTACTTTAGTATAAATACTAGCATTTGCGCTCGGCTTCACCAGCACGTCGGAGGTTGGAAATTATCCCACTACCGGGATATGGTCTACCCATGTGCTAAATTTCATCCAAATCCGTTCAGCCCTTTGAGCGTGAAAGCGTAAAACAAAAACACAAATAAACTTACTTTCACATTTAATAATATTATTAGTTAGGATAGCATATCGATTCGATTAATTTTAGTTCCAATGGTACACCATTGTTGCGCCCCGTACAAAAATGCGTTTTTTTTCATCAAAATTTTCAGTGTAACTTAGCTTGGCGTGAAATAGTTCATCTGGGAAAGTACTACATACAATCATACACATTTCTACCGCCAAGCATTGCTATGTTGCCGTTTTTTGATATGTTGCCGTTTTTAGGTTCCGTACCCGAAGGGTACCAAACGGAACCCTATTACTAAGCCTCAACTGTCTGTCAGCGGACTCTATCTCAAAAACCGTAATAGTAATAATAAATACACATAATGAGTGTATTTCTATTGCCACTATAACAACAAATAATAACAAAAAAAATAAAAATTAGTATTTTTTTCGGTATTTTTGCTACATAATGGTACTGGGGTACGGAACCCTTCGTGTGCAAGTCCGACTCGCACTTGGCCGGTTTTAGAGTTAGGATTGTAATTCCAAAATGTAAACTTCAGCGTCTTATCATCCGGCTTACTCTGTATCGCAAAGGCACTAAAAAGCAGACTATTTCTACATCATCCTATTTCTGTGTTAGACATTGGCTTATAATAAAACTAACTGCGTCCCACGGTTTCACTCGCATAAGTCTCGATGCCGCGGGAATATCAGGATTATTATCTTATATCCTAATCCAGATCATGATCTACCTCTGTGCCAAATTTCATCCAAATCCATTCAGCCGTTTTAGCGTTAAAGCGTAACAAGCACACAAACCAACAAACAAACTCACTTTCGCATTTATAATATTAAGTTAGGATTATACTACTGGCCGCACCCAATAACCTAAACCTAATATCACCAGTTTTAGCATACTGGAGATAGAAAAACTATCTATCTATGGTTTTAACGTACCAATAATCTGTCAGAGAATAAGAAATCCTACGGAATTGTGGGACGACATTCAATAACAGCAGTGCTATTCTGTAACCATATCTCCGTGAAAACTAAGGTGAAGCTCTGAGTGAGCTGTCAGTGGAATGACAGCTCACTTCACGTTCATTTCACCTAAGTTTTCACGGTGAGATTATTACAGAATAGACCGGCAGATATAGGTAATCTATCTACTACCATCAATAGCGATCTGTCTTTTACTGAAAATAGGTTATTGGGTTCGGCCGTAGGCCAGTATAGATAGTGCAATCACGACGACGCGCCCCACTCCGGTCCGCTCCGTACTAAAGTAGGTACAGCTTACAGTACAGTAATCGCGGAGTGGGGTGCGTCATCGTGGATTGCACTATCTGTAAGGTAGTTACCGGAAACTTCTCGAGAAGGTTATGTACTGTGCGCATTCGCACATTATATTACCTTTCAGTCAAGCTAATCAGATTTTTATAACGACCAGTTACATCATAAACTATTACCTAATCAGCAATGAAATAGCTCTTTTTTTTTCCTTCAAAGGCGGTTCTATATATTATAAAACCACATTTCCGTATCAGGTTAATGACTCCATTAAAAGGCACGCTTCATAAGGATAAATCTTTTGTTTATTTATTATGATAAAGTTTAGTGATTAATAACATTGTAAAAAATTCAAATAACACAGTGGCGCCATATTTGTAAAAGGAAGAGGTTTTTTTTTAATACTTATTAGTAAATCTTTATTCACATTATCTATATCTATCTCCTTTCTTATACTAAATTAACAAACAAACTATGAAAATATAATATATAACAAAAAAAAACTACCAAACTAAAACTACTACTATAAAAAAAGCAAAATATGGCGTCGAAAAACTCAATTCGTCGATACAAGAGACTGGCGGCATTGCCACGTTGTATGGCAATGCTTAGCCTCTGGCCTAGATAAAAGCCAACCCTTGGGTCACGGAAAGTATGAATCAGCTGTTTGAAGATTTCGTTGCACAAACCATGATAAGCACTCGGACACCACGGTTTCAACCCCAAACGGCTCGAAAATATAATTACCGACAAAGTTATTATTAGAAACTTTTGTAGATTTATTCCTAAAAAGTGTAGCGTAGGTTCGAATCTAACAGGCGCTTTACTTTGTGTAAATTATTTCATCACGACTGCTCTCAAAACTGTGAAGGAAAACATCGTGAGGAAACCGGCATTCCTAGAACTAAAAATTCGAAGACATGTGACATCCACCAACCCGCAGTGGGCCCGCGTGGTGGATTACGGCCTACTGCGTCTCACAAAGACACAAGGCCTGTGATCCAACGTTCCCAACAAAAAAATAAAATAAATATGTTACAGCACAGAACATTACCTATGTGGCTGTGATCTACTAAAAATATTACAGTATTTTAGAACACATAACATCACGCCTCGTTTCCCCGAAGTGTTGGGCAGAGGTGTACCTATAGTACACCCACATTTCGCCAGTTATGTTTAAGTCCCATGTAATCTATGGCCGCCTCACGAAAAAGGTTCTCCGATTAACCAAACAACAGCTGTGTTCAGCAGCTATAGCTGGCCATGGGTCATTTAATAAACACCTCTTTGTCATAGGAGTCACAGACAGTCCGCTCTGCAGAGCCTGCATGGAGGACGACGAGACAGCAGCTCATGTGCTGTTAAACTGCCCGGTGGTCGCCACTTACAGGGCAAAGTACTTCGGTAACCCAGGTACCCTACGCGAGATTGCCAGTAACACCAAGGCGTTGCTGGCCTTCTTTGAGGAGCTGGGGTGGATCGAATGATATTTTTTTCCACCCGTACGCAAAATACGCGCTTTGACGTGGAGTTGCGGAAACCAGCCCGTATTACCTATTAGGTACCTAGGGCGCGAGCCTATTGCCATCAATCGGGCACAAATCCAGACTCCGGGCTGCTACTGAGAAATTCCAGAAAGAAAAACCCAATGACACATAAACACACACACACAACTACAACAATTAACAATCTCATTTCGCATTAGTAATCATTTTTGGTTGAATTAAAGAGTATTTAATCATTTCGGTGGATAACGGCAAATAACGGCAAATAAATTGGCATATATGACAAACTGCGAAAATACCATATTTAATAAGTCAAGTCATTATAAGTCAATAAGATCAATAAATTAAATTCTAAATGAACTGTATGTGAAGTGTACGTCATAGTAACAGATAAAAGGTATGCGTTCGTTGAAATGTCTGAGTGGTTGTAGGAAACATTATTACACAGTTTTCATGGTTTAGTTACCAACATTCAGGTTTGAGGGATTTTTCTGACCTACTTTTCCTTTACATCATCGGATCTAATTCAGGTAATGACAATTGTAGGAATTTATAAGGTACCTAAGTATTGTGTTTTGATTTATTGCATAACGAGGATGTTACAAGGTAAACGATATTTAAAATTCCGTATATATGACGATAGTTTGTTGTGGTGTTACAGTAAATAACGTGTAATATCGATGGTTTTTTGTTACAGAAAAAAAAATCCGCGTCCGAAACCTGTAAACACTATTTTTTTTTAAATACTATACACCGTACACTTACGTGCATAAAGTTTACAAACAGAAGCGCTGTTTGGTGAATGCGAAGTGTAATTACAGTATTATTCTGGAACAAAAAGCAGAACTCACCCCACCACGTGACACGAGTACTTGCATTATCGAGTGTAGTAAAGTTTAAGCGAGTGCATGTAATAGGCGAGGAGATTATTCTGAGCGACCAATCGAACCGGACTATTTCGGGAATGAGACCGAGAGGCGGACTCTCTCGGAGGCGGGATGGTGGAGCTACACCCCCGCTGAAATTTAAACGTATTTCTAATATGGCCGAAATGGAATTTAAAAATAAACTCCGTAGAAGGATTTTGCTAGCAGTCGCTGCAACGCTTTGTGTGAAATTGGCTTATCGTTTGTGTTGTTTACACTATAATAAGTTACATTTAAGTAATGCCTGTTAAGTTTAGTAATTATCTTTCTTCATTCAGCCCTGCTTGTAAAACTTGACGTATAAGTAAACTGTTTTCTCTTAGGTCTTACTTTTATCAGTGTATGAATATATTTTATCTTATCATAAAGAAACACACTTATTGTTATTTATATTTCATTTATTATCTAAGCTTTTTGTGCTGGCTATTTTATAGAACACGTGAATGAAGTGTTCTCCTTAACATAAAGTGAAAAAGAAAGACGTTATTGGACGATTTCTTAATTTTATAGTTACTTAGTAGTTTAAGTTATATTTAATTTACTTATTAGCTGGATTGGCTAGATTGTAATGTAAATAAAGTATCATCAGCTACGATACTTTATAAAAGGAGAAAAAAAAAGCTTTTTAACATATAAAATACATTTATAAATATGTTTTATTTATTATTATTATAATGACTACTAAATTACTTTACAACTTTATTTCGTGTGTAGTTACTTAAGTTTACATGAAGTAAAAATATTAACAATATGTAAGCAAGTTTTAAATAATTATAAAATGTCTTTGGATTTGTATAAGTTTAAAATAAGACCGTAATTGTTCTTATCATTAATATCTTAATACTCAATAAATCCTTGTAATATAAATAATAATATGTAATCTAAATCACCAATCAATGCTTATCAAAACTGCATTCTTATCAAGCTGACATAGATAACTATTAATAACCATAATAAAATATAAACTTCATAAAAAAACCTTTATCAAAAGAGCTAAACCTGATAAAAAAACATGTTTACAGCGACCAGGAATCGCATTTTCACATACCCCTAGGATCCGGTTGTTGCCACATGTATTTATTTGAACAAGCTATTGCGTAAGAGCATGTGTGCGTTTACGTCCTAATCGCGATCGACGTCGTATCCGTGACGTAATGGCGCATGGCAGGCCCTCCAAATTAAACAATCGGTTTTTTGCACCCTTTATCACGGGAGCGCCGACCGGCCACATAAAAGCCGTGGAAATCCGTTCAGGACACACATTACACGTAACGCGGCGAACTGAACGTATCCGCTCGAGAGATCGTGTCCTGAACTCGACTCGAACACGACGCCCGTTAATCACGTAAATTAAATTCAATAAACAGAATACGCACGTGCTTACACCTGTTCAAAATTTGAAATTGTGAAGTGAACTTTTTTTTTTATGTGACAGTTGTTGTGACAGTTTTATGCCAAAGATTTATTTTATTATTTTACAATGATCTGTGATAAATCGATTAATATTAAAATGATCGATATGTGCACTTGTTGCTGCAACGGATGTTCCTCAAGGAGACAAGGATATACCTTTAGTTATAGTAAGTTTTTTACATTTATTTTGTTTTTATATCTTATCTATGCAGTGATTGTTTAATTAATTGATTCAAAGATTGATAAAGGTGATATAGATTTTTCATTTATATTTCTTGATTGATCTATGAATGAATAGTGTTGTAGTATGATTTCGCAGGCCCGGACTTAGAGACCCAGGGCCCCTAGGCACTTGGACATTTGAAGCCCCCATTTCGAAACTATTTCGAATATTTTGTAAATAAAATGCACTAGTAGGTAGGTTTTTCTTAACACATTTTTCAATGCAATTATCAATTGCAAATAATAAATGAAAATAATAAGCTACTTTTGACTTAACCTAACTACACTATTCAATTAAGTGAAATAATTGAATTAAGTATTTTTAATCGTTTTTTTCTCAATGTTTAATTCTTTTTCCGCCTGCCGTCACGCAAGCAAGCTGGTCGGAGTAGCTGGGTGGGTGGCCCCTAGGCTATCTGGGCCCCTAGGCCAGATGACTTGTGTGCCTTGGCGTCAACCTGGGGCTGTAAACTCGAGATGCATTCGAAAGTGATGAATATGATGACTTATCCCTGCACATAATGATGACTGAAATCCAATGACCTAGTCATAATATACAGTCATACACAGATGATAAAAGACCTTGCATACAATTTCAGTTCATAGGAACTCACGTAAATCGGTGACCTAATATTACTAGCAAAGGAAGTGATGTATTTTATATCACTTTCTATTCTTAGAAATATCGACACTGATAATAGGAGGAAACTACGCGTTTTACATTGTCGAGTGATTACTCATTATGTGTATTGTATAATACACGATCCCATCTCTAGTTATAGTTTAGTGAATAGAAAAAAAAAATCATATTAGATTCGATGTTTAAACTTTCAATGTTGACATTACGTCACCCTATTAAAAAAGAATAACAATTTTTGATTTCCGAATAATTGAAACCGGAAATAGTGTTTAGATTCCAAAGACGATTGCTCGATAAAATCACTTTTATAAATAGTTTATGGTATTTTTGTGAAATCGTCTCAGTAAAACTAATTACATTAACTAAAATTTTACCTCAATCAACGATTAGTCATCGGATGATTGGTGAAAACCGACGCTCACCGAAAGCGCTTCGGACATTTAAAACAGTTTATTTATTTTAGTTTTCAAGGTAAAAGAGCTTCTTGTGAAAAGTTTCACTTACACACATCGATAAACTAAAGCTGACACCTGGCTGTCATTCGATTATGTAAATATCGATAAAACTAGTATTGATACTAAATCTTCCGTTTATTCGATCTCCAGCTTAGCCACAACAGTCAATAGCATTAAGCTTGAATTATACACTAACTTAACCCCGTCTAAGAGCGCATACATTACAATTTACCATACACTTTTCTTACAGACTAAAATGCCATATTTAGTTTTGAGGACACAGCGTAAAACATTTCCTTCCGCATAACTGACATACTGAACATTTCTGAGCCGCGTATTGAGTATTAATTTAGCCTGTGCCATGAAAGGGGTTAAGGGTACGTGCACAATGAGTAAAAGCGGTCGAATAGTACGCACAACGTGTGATTTATATTGTGGCTCGCAAACAATGCCATTTCGCGTATTGGCAATGTCTAGGCGGCCGCAGGCGGACTCTGTCGCGGAAGCTAGTCTTTAAGTTTACGGTAAACTTAAATTAGCTGCTGAAACTATGTTGGTAAAGGAATTTCACGGTAGATTATCTGCTTCATGTGTGCATTCGATACAATAACACTCACTGTCTACGAGACATCACGAACACTGCAACAAATAAAGTTAATCCCTCTTTTATCTTAACACTGAACTTGATCTTGAAGAACAATTACATTATAATCTGCATCCGCCTCTATTCCGGCCAGTATCATAGTCGAGCACTTTAAATTTCAACAAAAAAGCTATTTACACGGCTATAGTAAACCTTTTATCGGTAATTTTAGCGCTACACTTTTTTAAAAAGAGAAACAAATCATCATAAGAGAAGTAACGGACGCCGCGGCTGAAGGATAGATGGATAATGTTTGCTTAAAACAACGTGTAACATATCAACGTAGTAGTATCAGAGGTTAAATATATTCACTACTAGCAGACACACGCTACTCCGCTCGCTAGATCTTATTGAAAGAAGAAAGACAAAGAATAACGTTTATTTGGACACAGTTCGTGAAACACAAAAAACAAATAACAAAATAAAAAGTGAAAATAATGTTTTAACAACGAAAGTAAACACCAACTAACAAACAACCAGACCAAGACCCCTCCGTGTATCACAAAGCACGTTAAGCCGTTGGTCCCGGCTGTCATTTGTAGATCTTTGACAGTTGTTACGGGTCGTCAGAAGCCCGAAAGTCTGACAACCAGTCTACCAAGTCTTACCCAGTCACTGGGTTGTGGAGGTCAGATAGGCAGTCGCTCCATGTAAAATACTGGTATTCACCTGCATCCGGTTAGACTGGAAGCCGACCCCAACAAGGTTGGGAAAAGGCTGGGCAGATGATGAGTGTGTGCCTCTCGGCTGCGCCAAAAAGGTTTAAGTACACGAAACACAGCTACACAACACTAGTATTTACACAAATATTTCAAACTTCCGACACAAAACAAAAATGTCAGTGTAGCTCAAAAATAGTATCCACAACTAGCGAGAACTTGATCAATATCTCAACAGGAATTTCCAAGCATTCTTCTGACAAACGCACAGACAAATCCACGCAATATTGTGCATCAATTATTTAATGGTTCAGGTAGCACGTAAATAACGGAAACCATTTTAAATATTAAAATGAATTACTAAACAACAGGTTTTATTTATAAATTTTATTTTACACTTTGGAGCACTTAAAATTCAATATTTGTGACATGACGAATCGTTTTATATTTCACGGATCTATCGACTTTCTATGGGGAGTGACTAATAGTGAGCTCACGCGACACGGTCTTGACATTGTGGGCTTTCAGTAGTTGCCGGCGAACTAACTGTAGCGAAAAATTCGGAAAATCCGTGAGTCATTCATGAGACAACCGCCGGAAAAGCCTGCTACAATTACAGAATAGCTTCGCATAAAAAGTTAATCGTGTATTAAATTAAAGGCGTGTTATTATGCCAGTAATCGGAACTGATCGTGATGGGAATCTCCTTTGTATAGAAGAGAGAAAAAATATAGTAAGCGCACTAGGTCACTCGGCGCCTTAGCGCGTACATACATTACGTTTCAGAATGCTGAAACTTACGTTACGTTTTTAATAATCATTTATTAATAAATTTGTTTTTTTAATATTTTTATTTCGCCAGCAACTTCGCTCGCGTGATATCTTGGTTATAAATTATAGCATAATGTTACTCAGTGATAAATGTGATAATATATAAGATGCAACTTGTGATTTTTTGTTATTGTTAAAAAAAATCGTTTCTCTTTATAAAATTAGTGTAGAAAACGAATGGATACTTCATGTAACATGAATATATTACTACAAATATGACGTTCTAAAAATAAAACAGAATCATAATTATCGGATATTGACACTATCACTAAGCAGACGTACAATGGCATCGCCTTGTTAACCACGAAGCAAAAAACGTGTCAATGTAAACATTGAGATGCTCGCTCATATCTCAAAACCGCAGACCACATGCTACAAACATTGCCCGCAGACAAGCAGACAAACAACCAGTATACCAATTTCAACTAAGAAGGTTTATTTTTCTGTCGAAGGATTTGTTCGATCCAAGTCGCACGTAGGTGCACCATCCTATCTGTGTCAACCAAGTCTTTCCCAGACTTGGCACACTTTTTACTCTCAGTTTACTTTCTTTTGTAGTCCTTGGACTCTTTCGCTTGTTTCTCTTGATGACCAGTCATTGACAAGTGAAAAAGAAAATGAAAGTTGTTTATAAATCAAATAACCTCTAAATCTAGGCGCTCATTTGCATAAACTAGTTAATGTATCAGTTTAATAGTATACTAAGACTTATCGTACAATGTGTCATTATCGTGAACATGAAAGTGCTAAGGAATGAGTGGTACCTACAGATTAAATGATAAACAAATTGCTCGCGTTCGACGCCTACGCAATATTAATAATAACAAAAGCTGATTATTATTTAGAGTAATAGTCGCGTAATATTTAATAATTATTAAGATTAGCAAGGGTTAGTGTTGTGCCGTGCGCGGCGCGGCGCGACTAATGCCCGATAAAAACTCACTTTAGGATAGACTCATCGATGAATCACTGCGAGGTACCGAATAAAAATGTTCACTTGCACAAGATGTGGAAACAGAAGACCGTGGAGCCGCGCCTTTATTTAATTCTTGAATTTGGACTAGATTTTTGTTAGATCTTTTTATTTTTCTACCCCTTTTATTTATTGTTATTTTTTTTTTTTTTTGTTACTCCGAATTTTCGTGCAACGTTATTTACCTAGTGTTCATTATTGAATTGAAGTAACATTATGGATGGATTTTCATTATGATAACGTAATTGATAAAAGAATACAGTAATAGGTATATTATTATGTAGGTACAATACAATATGACTAAGAAGTTATTAAAGGGTGATAGATAACGAAAATAAATCTCGAGTCCTTTAACTGATAGCAGAATTAATAATAAAATAACTAAAATTTCACAATCAGTAGTAATTATTCGCAATCCATAGCTTCATTAATAATCATGAACAATCGAAATGATGAAACTTATGATTGAAACGTATAACAATTTTCGTCATGTTAATTTCTAATGTAGAAAAAATAAGTCAAGTAGGTTCTTAAAAGCTGACTGAAAACTTTAGTGTACGAGAAAAAATAAAAAAAGTCCAAAAAATTAATAGGGCGAAGGAAGTCTCCGGGAGGGTCGAAGTTCACTTTCCGGCGGGCGGGTAAGGGATTTCGCATAGTGTTTGACCGGCTATTTGACGTACGGTGCCGCTTTTCGGTGCCCATTCAACGAGCGGAGGCTGCTCGCGCGCCGGTCTCGCACACTCGCTCCTCGCACCACAGCGGTGACACACGCTCGACAACATACAACACTTTATAATCCAGTGCTAATATTACTACAACACTAGTGACTTCCAAACTCAAAAATAGTGCTTTAATTTAAAAGTGTACAGTTCGCGAGTGTTTGTTTTTTGCGGCCAGTGACAATTCGTTCGATCGGAAAGTTCTTATATCATTTTCCGACATTTCGTATATCGGGATTATTTTGTTCGCATGAACATGGACTTGCCCAAAGGAGCTACATCAATGCGTTGTTCATGGATGTCTTTTTAACTGGTGTGTGTTTATAAAATATTATAATTTTAATTCAAAGCTTCGACGCCTGCCTCGTCTTAATTATTTGTTTGACGAACTCAAGTGTGCGGCTCATTCGCGCGTCGAATGTAAACAATTGAAATTCATTTTGTGGGTAAGCTAATGAACGCAAACTAATAAAGCTATCATATTACCGTCTACACAGATTTGTTTAGTTAAGATTTTTCTTGATTCTTAATTATTGACTTTATTTACGACACAGAAAAAAGTAAACATTAAATAAAGGAGATTATACAAATAAGGCGATCATATAATAATTACGATTTCATTTCCTTCATATCGTAACGTAACGGAAATGTACATACAACTTCTAATGTCTCAATTAAATGAATATGGAATCGTATTTGCCATAAGAAATGTAAATTAATAAATAAAGTATACTTATATCACTAGTAGGTACATTACCATATGTAACTTCCATATAAAGACTTACATAAGTACTGAAACCATGCACACAAGGTGAAATGGGACATGACTAAATGCAGTACAAAAATCGATGTCTAAGCGAATTCGATGATCATTTTTAGAAGTGGACAATGTACTTATCGAGAATCGAGTTCGGAGCTCGAATCGTGTGAGAATGTTCAACATTGGTCCGTCGGCAATCGATCAAAGGGATTTTTCGCTGAACGCGCTCGCGATGTCATTTGATACAGAAAAGCTTTGCTTTCTGTAGTTCCAACATTTGATCGCTCAGTCGACTTTGTTTTTGACAACGATAATTCTTTAATTTATATCAAGTTGTTTTGTGTTAGAATTAACTTAATGATATAAGATTTTATGAACAATAATGACGGCCATGCGGGATTCCAATTTGAAAATCGTGAGAGAATCCAATCTTAGCGAACTAATGTTAGGACGTGAGCTAAGTTTGGAACTTTGTTTTGTTGAGAAGAAATAATAAATCATGCTTCATCTGTATTATTAAAAATATGTAACAGGCTACTTCTACTGACTAAAAAATCTTAAAGAATAAATAGTAAACAGTATTATATAATTACATGTTTATACATTTATTCGGAAATAAAAGATTACCTAGATCGCAAATGGTCGGGGAAACCCAACGGTTGAAAAGTCACAGTGAGTACCCGGTTTTCGCAGTAACAATTATATACGTTAGAATTGTTTGATGATCTCGCCAATGTAGACGACGCTGTACTGACCACTCACAATGGCCACAGACTAAAATAATTGTACCACAGAAACCCAGTCACAACACAGTGTGTCAACTTTTTTACTCGAGTTTTTTTTTATCGTATGGCGTTACGCCGTATTTACTTAACATAAATTATATTGTCAACGACACGAATTGACCTAATGATTCACTGACCATAAACCTCGGTTTATCCTCGTGTGACGTAATACAAAAGTGTAAACTCACTGTAACATTCAGCCGATGTGATAATACACGTAACATGTTTGATTTTCTTTTCTGAAAAACCGCACTGGACAAAATGTAATAAGTAGGTATCGATGACCGCATCATAAATCAATAGTTATGCTGTGGTTACGAGTTTCTGATTATACGTAAAAAACTAACGTCAAAATTTCAACAAACGAACCGCGATTTAAGATCAATGCCGAAATGTCAAAAATACTGCTTAAAAAAAAACAGAACAGGATTTATTCTTGCCTACTTAGGAGAGTTTATCCTAAAAGGTAGCAAAGTCGCAAATAGCTGTCAAATATTTACCTGTTTTGATTAATTTGGCAATATGACTGTATGGAAATATGCAATGTGACTAACTAGTGAACTAAAATATTGATTATAAAATGCAATAATAAATATCGTAACACCGAATATTTAGTTTTATATGTTTTTTTTTTTTTTTTTTTTTCACAAAAGTATTTAGAAACTTTCCTAATGCCTTCGTTACACCTAAAACGGTTACAGCATCAAATTCAATGTTATAATTTCAATTCATTCATATTCTAGTTCGCTAGTTAGCCACATTTCTTATTTCCATACAGTAATATTGCTAAATTAATCAAAACAGTGAAATTTTGACATCTATTTGCGACGTTGCCCACTTTCAGAGGAACGCCCTTAACGTTGGTAGGTATATTTTTCTTTTAGGTGGCCCGGGCAACTAATAAAAACTGCAACAAGTACTTTCTATGTTTTAGCACTCCCAGTGAACAAAGCTGAGCTTTCAAAGCCGGTGGTGCTTCCTTTTAAAAGTTTGAAAACATCGCCTCAACAGAATTGCTTGGGACATAAAATATGTTTTATGGCGTCGGCGCGAAACATCAAAACCTTCAATAACTGTCAAACGTTAAATCGAACAAGGCGAAACGTATGAATATTTGTGCAATAACAAAAACAATGGGCGTGACGCTTTCCGCTGACGCGCATGACGTCACAATATGTCACTGTTTAATTGCGAAAAGTCATTTCCATCAGTCAATCATTTCTATTGTACTGAGTCATAGCTATAACTTTAAATAGAACAAAATAATTCCACGTTCAAACAAGCATAAAATCAATTATTCAAAAATGGCTGCTTCAATTTTCGTAAATTAAATATGGCATCCAAAAAGTACAGGCAATTTCCCACCAGCCAAAATTGATTAACAAAATTCAAGTCCGCCTCACGCATCCCACCCCGGGCTCATGGTCGGTGTGAAAGTGCTCAGAGATGAAGATCGTACACACGTGTATGTAGTAACGTTACCATAATCACGCACCTTATTATTTTTTATGTGACCCCTCGGAAACACCGCTCTGAAGACAACAGTCCCACAGAATTCGTTCCTAAACGTGAATGATATTCTTTCAAATTATGCAACACGTTCAAGAAATCTTCTTACCAAATCCGATCAAGACTTGAAACGTGAGCAAACGCGTCTATTGAAAAGATTTTATATCCCTTTATCAATTCTTGTTAGTAACAATCTTAAAGATAATAACGATATCACCACAATAATGATTACATATTTAAATTACGGTTAAAAATCCGTTGTAGTGATTAAGAAATTAAGGTTAACAACAGTCTACATTTTTGTTACAGGTTTTCCCAAAAAGCTTTTGGTAGCTACTTCAGTACTAGTAATAATAGCAATGGTTGTGATGCCATCCGAGGCGCGGACGCTAGAACACAAGATCAGGCATGAGAGGCGGCAGCACGAGGCGCTAACACTAACCAAAGACACGAGGATGAAGCCCGACACCCGCGTGGTGGAGCACAGGCGGCGGCCGCACAGGAAACAAACCGTCCTGCCACAAACCAAAGACACGCAAGGATTGATGAGACTACACAAAAACGTCCACTCAGACCGTTTCAAGAACGCGACGAGAAAGATTATCAAAAAGTTGAAGAACACGAGGAGGTTCTTCAATGAGGAGCGAAGAGTTCTCAACGAGACGCGGGAGTACCGGGATGGCATGCCCGAATGGCTGCCCACCATCAACTTCGTCGACATACACTTCTTTAATTACAAAAAACGCGGCGTGACCATCTCTGAACGCAAAGTGAGTATCTTTTTGCACAGATTAATTATACACCTTAAGTTTTTGTCTTGACAGTAACACAAGTTTGAAAGTAGTCTATCATTATATTTATAGATAGGTCTAAATTATCCTCATAATAACATAATTCGATATATAGACAATCTGTGATTTAAGAAATGTTGAGTGTCGAATACCTTAGATAAGATTATTTCGGCTTCCATTGAAAGAATGACCTCATTGATCTATCGACAAGTTTTTGCAAGTTGGGGTGGACCAAATCACTGTTCTAATTTAGGAACCAAACCATATTGATAAAATGTGACGCAAGACGTAACAATGATTCTCAATATATTACAACAATGTTTGAAGTAATTTTTGTGCAACTGACAGTGTAATTATTCCGGGCGATCACTTGCGTCGAGGGTGTGGTGGTCCGGCCCATCACTCTTTTTGCACGTTCAATGTTTTTACGTTATTTTTAATTTATTTTTGCTTTATTTGAGACAAAGAATCCCGGGTACATTAGCCATGCTCGAGGCTTCACCGTTGTTAAATGAGGTTCCGACGATCCAAATTACATGTGGTCGGCCTTTGCACCGCGTTTATTTACTTCACATTGTACTTAAGGGCAATAACTAGAAGTGCAAGCCCTTAATTTCTCAAGCCGCTCTCGTTGGAAAATCGCTGCTGCTTTAAGTGTTTTATAGAACTTCATTACCGAGCTGTTTGGACGAAATCACTTAATCCTGCTCTGATTAATCATATTATAGCTTTTTCTGTAGCTATTAGAATCAGATTATATAGTTAATTCATAAAAAGTTTTCTTGTCTTTGTTTAATGATTTGATTTAATTAAGTAACTATAAATGAAAACATCACGAATCGCGCCTAAATAAAATTATCACCCTCTAATCTAGATGATGCGTTCGAAAAAAGATGACGCCGCCCACTATCCATTACCAATAAAAGTTAAACCCCAATCATCGGTTCACTCACATTGTTATATAACATATCAGACCAAAGCTAAGGGCTCATTTAATACTGGCTATATATAAATCAGAGGCTTATGGTTAGCGCTTGTGGGAGCAGAGCAAACTAAGGAGCCAGTTAAATGTTTCAAGGAAATTTGCATAGATTGACACCGCATGATTTCGCTCCGCACACGCGATCCTAAAACCATGGCTCAACACGCATCCTACACGTAGGTATCTTAGCACAACACCTTATAATTATGATAAAAATTGTATTCAGTTCATCGGTTGCCCGTACCGGTTTCTGTTCGTAAAATATAAAACACACAAGCAATATTTAACGAGCCTTCTATAAGCCTCTCTTTATTATTTACCGAACACACATCTGGAGTTCGAGACTTTCTGTTATGTATTCATATTGGTCACCCACTAATTAGTACACAAAACTTAATGCGACGCGAGACAATAAGTGTGTGTGCATTCGGAGCGTCACATGTCCTTACACACTCGACGACTATCGTGTCCGCGACTCGGAGACCAAATAATTTCCTAACATAGCGGCCCGCAGACGACCAGTGCACCAACCGATGAATATTAAATATTTCTTACCTATGTCTCGCCAGTCAATGTACGGCCACTTAAGAAATTTAAATATTTGACATTGGGCAAAGGAAAGCGTTAGAATTCAAGTGATCTCTTCGCTCCGGCTTAGTTGACATACGAACAATTTAAAAATTAAATACTGCTCAAATGAGACGTTAAAATAGAGGGCCCGAAGAAAGACTAGTGTGGACACACGATTCATGTTGGTTTAATTTATCGGACCCTCCAAGTTCCAAGTTAAAGCTTTTGAGTGGAGAGCACTGTGAATAATTCCGAAGGATACTTTTAATTTGTAGTGGATTTGTTTTCACACAATTCTGCGAGTCACGCTGCGACAGCGGCCCGTCGTTATTTTCAGTGTTTGAATAAAGGGCAGAAATTCCACAAGTTGAAACACGGTGCGCTTTCACAGTGACAAGGGGCCGGGGCTTTAGCGGTCGCTCGGTGCTAGTGTTTGTACAGTATTTACGATTTAACAAAACAACACGAAATGTTAAAAACACATTATTTGTCCAACTGAGACGAATGTGAACTTACGATTCCGGAGTGGCGCGTTTGTCTGCGACACGTCTCGGAGGTTAAGCTCGCCTCTTTAAGGCAAATGTACGGCTTATTGTCGGGTTTTCAGGCTTTTAATACACGACCATATTTGCTCACACAGCCCGACGCTTTTATTATCGTTCGCTCCGACAATTTCTTCGGCGTCGCGCGTTCACAATAGTTGGGAAAACGCAACGGAGAGTACTGAATGCTTTTATGAACCGTAAAATATTAACGATTAATTTTAGAATCGATTGTTTATTACCTTCTAAATACTCGGGGGATTAAATAAAGTCGGTACATGAAGACTGGTGTCTTAAAGTTTCATAAGATGCTATAATAAAGGCTGGTCAAGCGCAATAATAATAAAATTTCAATTCGATATTTCCTGTTGGTATAATTTAGGACCCAGACAAAAGTGCAGACCATCCAAATTAAAACAATATGCGACCTGAAAATATTCATGGCTAGACAGCTGGCGAAGTGAATCACTCATTCATTCATCCGAGTACGTTGTAGAGGAAGCTGGTGACATACGAATCGACACAAACAAAAGCCGAACGGCTCAGGTTCACGTTCCGGGAACAATGAGTGAGGAGATGAGTTCATTCATTAGCCGCTAAGTGGAAGCAGGAAGAATAGCACGTTTGTGTTAGTCACGATATAAATTTTACGTAATTTTCAATACATAGCATATTTTAATTAACACATTATGAATACATGTCATTCAATTAAAATTCCTGGAATGTTAGGTGTAGAGTTAGATAATTTTGCTTTTGTTATGTTCTGAATTAATTAATTTCTTAGAAATGATTATAAATAGGTGCCCTAATAGGAAACATTTAGTTCATAATAATAATATTTTCAAGGACATGCAAAATATTTATATTCTTAAAAAAATACCGAAATATTAAATGCGTAACCCGGAAAATCTTCACAAATTAGTCATATCATAACAATAAAATAAACCACAAACTGTATAATGAAAGAAATTGTTACAAAGCCATAATATTATTCATAGACATGAATAATATATGTCTCATCATGTTCTCCTGCCCTTATCCCAATCTATTTGGTGTCGGCGCAACATGTCCCTTTCTTCCATACTTCTCTATCAGTCGTCATCTCGGTAGTCACCCCCTTTCTAGCCATATCATCTTCCACGCAGTCCATCCATCGTTTCTTTGGTCTTCCCCTACTCTTGTAGCCATCGACATTCATACTCTAAACTTTTCGCACGACAATTTCCTCATTCCTCCGCAAGACATGCCATGACAACCGATGATATATGTCTCATGAAAATAATAATAAATATATAGGCATCTCATCAAATTCGCTGGATGACGTAGATTATCATTAAAGTAGGGATATTTTAACGGTAGTCGAAAAAAAGCTAATGATTGAATAGGATTATGAAACATTAACTCATAAAGTCATAACTCCAATAAATACGAATAGAGAAATATGTCGCATTTTTAAAGGACAATAATAAACGATCCATTACAAGTACCGAGGTGAACCGGCTAGTCTGGTACTCTTGTAGGTATATAAATAATATATACAGAGCTAAGTAAACGCATCATTGTCTATAAAGAACGTGAGATGTCTCAGGCAGACCTTTTTTATCTTTATGTATATTTGGAGTATGTATTAAATGGAATTTTTCTGAAAAACGATATATTATTATTATTAAATACGCTTTGTTTTATAGATTTAAATTGCTCCAGTGTCCATGGACAGAATGATTTGATCAAACAAGGTTGTAGCAAGCTTTTTAGTATAGTGATGCAGATTAGTTCGAAAATGTGAATTATCAAAACAATAAACCAACGCGCTGAAAGTCAACCCTAGTCATGTAAAGAAATAAGATAATCCTAACTTAAGAAGTCAATAGTCATGCTTATGCAATTCCTTAAGAGATATCTAATCTACTAGATATTTGGTTGATAAAATCTGGTCATTGATAATTAATCAACTAAGTATATCAACTACGCCCACCAGTAATGGTATGTGGCACTGAACTACTTGACGAAAGCGTCTTCAATGAAACTCCAATGTAACTAACAACAATCCTACTTAACAAGGCAGTTCAATTAATCCTATTAAACAAGTTTTAGAATTTAGGATCAAAGCTGCAATGTAAGCTTGATACTGGCTAAAATTTACAACATGATCTCCAAGAATGTAATCATAATCATAATAATCCAGAATTACAACCTTTACCAATAAACTGTGAATGTCATAATGCCAACACTCGATTATGTCATTCCACTACAACTACCAAGTTTATTACAATTCTTTACGTAATTATTTAAAGTAACATACAATTACAAATGATTTATTGCATCTCAAAATAAACGTTTGATGCAATGGTCAGGAACGCCATTGTTCAAAACCACAATATTATAAGAATATTGTACAATATTGACAATATGAGATCGTAAAAATCTAATTTGGTTGTACCCGCCGTTAAGTTCAGGATTAAACAAAATAAAATTACTTCCAACTTATGTTCGTGCCATCCTTTTAAACTAATCCCTCCGTTTAAAAGCAAAAGCACCATTAAAGGTGGTAGTTACATGGTTATTAATTGAAAATAATCCTTAAAAGATAATATCGTACTTTGAATTTCAAATCACTAACGGCCCAACCGTATTTTACGCTTTAGTATTGTCTTCTAATAAAGAAAATGGCGATCCGACCAGGGCTAAAGTTATAAACACGGGACAGAGTCGTGCCGCGTATAATAATCATCTAGAAAGTGCCATTAAAGGGAATTGTCAAGAAAAATTTCGTTTAAATACTGGTGAAGTATAAATACATTTTGAATACGATTGTAGTGTTAATAGCGTAATTTGAATAGTCATACCGATCACAAATGCCCACGGCGCTGGCAGCCTCGACACAAATTTGCCGCGACGTAAACTATCCTCGATCTGACGCGCTTAATTCACACATAAGCTTCTTCGCACTATGACCCTTTTAATAGACAGTTGGACAGCTGTAAAAGTTTATATCCATATTTTAACTCTATTAACTTAATGTTAACATAAAATTTAATCACGATTTCAGTACTAATATTACCACCAAAAGTATTTAGGATTGAAATGTTTCCCGTAGTTCCCCAAGGCACTATACTGGTGCCAGTCATAAATCTTTAAAATTGAAGTGGTATTTTTAATAATCCTTCTCTATTAATACAGATAATCCCACAACACTTAAATAAAAAAAGATTCAACCTTCAGTCCGTCGATATTCTATGATGTAAGCACGATGACGTTTGGGTATAACAATTGTAAGACAATGAACGAAGTAATCAATGACCGTAATATCTGGGATTTCATTCATTGATATAATTTGTAAATTCCAATTAGCTAGGCCATAACTTATAAGCATCATTAACTGTGAACAAAACGGATGTTAATGAGTCAATTTATTAAATACCTGTTTTATTTTTTGTTACAGTTTGCGTATCTGATGCCGAAGCTGTACAAATCTCTTGTGGAATACCAGGAGATCTTCAAACTACTCATCAAAGTTGAAGTTGAATTCGCCGACGATCCCTTCTGCAGCTACAACAAAACCCGCCATGAGTTAATAGGGAAAACTCTTCAGCGATTATACAGCACCATAGCCGAAATAAAAGAAAATATGGTGTATGTAGGTATACCAGTGCCTCAGGTCAGCAAAAGCAAAGACTTACAAGTCTTAGAAATGAAGGTTGACGCGCCGCAGTGTCTCAAGAATGACTACATAGCTTTCAGAGCGTACGGCAACCTTCTCAACAACTGGTACTCCGAGTTCAGATGTCCTCGAGGCAAGAAGGTCATCACCAACAATATCAGATGTGCCGCCTATGAGGCCAAACTAAAAGAAAAGAAAGATAAAAGATATAAGAACACGGAAAGATAGAATATATGTTTGTTCAGTATTGTGACGTAACTTAATCTTCGCTTCGACTAATTATTTATTTAATTTACAATCGGTATAGTCCCTGTTGTACTTATTTATTGGTAGGTCTGTAAGCGTTCGCGCATGCTCTCTAACACGACAGATTGTTGGTTGTATCGAAGTGCTTGACGAAACAATGTTTTGTTGATTAAGTATTGGGTACTTTCTCTGTGATATTTAGTATTCTGTAGATGTTAATCATTAATTTATTGAAAGTTTTAGTTTTAAGCCTTTCTGTTCAGTTCCTTTGTACTTAACTGTTATATTTTTCTGTTTCTCGTTACGACGATGCTTTATTTATAAGTTTATAATTTATTGGATTTTAACTATCAGTATTTATTTAATTTATACTAATCTCTATTGCTATACGATGGAATCTGATTTCTATGCAGTGCATTAACAAAATTTAACTTAATATCTCTCTTAATAATAATGTATCTCGAGTATTATTAGAAGGCAAAACATGCCGTTTTAGCCAAGAAAGACTTTTAGCCTTATAGTAAGTTGCTTATTTATGTAATAAGTAAATTATACATAAGTTTGTATAGAAATGTGCCGTTAGATGTTAGTGAATTAATGAACTGAATACCATGTGAATATTACTTATGTTTTATATACGAGTTGCATAATTTTCCAATGCAAATTTTGTTACTACATGCGAAATATAAGTACATGATTTAAATAATAAAATGAAATAAATGGATTCAATCACGTAAGCTTGTGTTTACTTCAACTTTCACCTTACACACCACCTGTTGATGAATGAAAACTACACAAACCAGATATAATAATATATAGAAAACATCTAGATAATAGGTAGCGCAAAACAGTGATCAGATTTGGTACAGCCCAGGATAGTGATGATGCTACCATAATCTTTGATGATACCTAATTATCCACTTGCTAATTGATCAATAAAAAAGTATAAAAATGATAATGACGTTCATAATAAAACCAGCCCTAAGATGTCTTGTGTGTAGATACCACATTATATATATATAACATGCTTGGAAAACCGATTTTTGATCACAGTATGTAAGAGGATACTGCTACAAATTTTCAAACTGCAAATTTACCACAAGGACTATTATTGTGTAACTCTGACACAAAAGAAGTTGACTTACTTTTAGAAACCGGAGGAGATCAGAAGCTTTCCTTTTCTTTGCCCATAACGTAGACTTGATAATTACCCAAGTAGCAAAATTACAAATATAGGAATCTAATAGACGTTTTGACTAAGATCATTGATCTTATAACAGCATCTTTTATGATGATATGCACTTTTAATACTATAAATGCATTTACTTTATAAGATTATTTACTCTTGTTTCATTCTTCTGTAATACAGGCACTACTATAAACATCCCAGATATAGCTGTTATATACAGGGTGGAAGGGACATCGACGCGAAAACTAATACCATGGATTCAGTACATGATCCTGAACACCCCGCGTTGAAATTTTCCGTCGGTTATTTTAAAAAAAAAATGCTTTTCCATACATTTTGACCGCGTAGGTATTGAACTTTTCTATGAAACGGCTGTTTTTTTTAAAATAACCGACGAAAAATTTCAACGTAGGGGTTTCAGAATCATGTACCGACTATAGTAATAGTCCTATAAACTGCTCCCCAATACGGTTTTTAAACGTATATGAGATTTCTATAGGACTAAAAAATACATCCTCCTAAGATACTTACAGAACCACATTTTGCTACTAGGGTAGGTATATTATTAGATCATTTGAATTAGATAGAAAAC
This sequence comes from Xanthia togata, assembly GCA_963853775.1. Classification (NCBI taxonomy): domain Eukaryota; kingdom Metazoa; phylum Arthropoda; class Insecta; order Lepidoptera; family Noctuidae; genus Xanthia; species Xanthia togata. The sequence goes on from OY970803.1 coordinate 7,942,268, forward strand.
TAAACGATACTTACTACAGGAAATTAAATATTAACTTATATCCTACAGGAAATGGTTATAATAAAACTGTAGGTTATACTTACTGTAACTAAACTTTAATGGCTAATATATTAGACATAACCTTTACAAATAACCTAACTTGTAAACGTAAATTATGTAGTTATAAGCTCATAATTCGTATCTAATCACTCAGGTATTTACCTAAATGTTTTCAAGAATCTATGAGACATACATTTTTGATGCCTTTATATGGCTAGAAGGTTTAAGATTCTGTAGTACCTACCTACTTGGTAAATAGCTGGTGTTTGGTATTGACATTTGGAAGAAGATTTGCTGTTTTGTTCGGTATTTAGGTACAAAGGGCCCGCGATTTCATGCGCAGAATTTTTCTACATACAACACCCCGTCCTCTTAGAATAGATTTTAATGACATTAGAATGTCAACGGCAGAGTAAGACGAAGATGGAGGGACGAACTAGACTCCTACCGAAAGGACTGGCTCGCAAAGGCAGTGACAGGCGTGAGTGGGACATATCGGGCTAAACAGATAGGTAGACAGATATAATGCACATGTCCTATGTTCTATGTTATGGGGTTTGGTTTCCGCACTTAGTCCTTCAGGTGGACCATTGTGTCGTTGTGCGGCTTGTGCGTGTGCACATGTCCTTCTTCATAGCTAAAGCTATTTCAAAACCAAATTTCATAAAAATCGATTCAGCGGTTTATCCGGGAAAACTTACCAGACGACAAAATAACTTTCTCGGTACAAGTATGGTGTTAATTACTTGCTCCTCGATATATTTGAAATACCTACCTAGGCATCTTGTTCTCCAAGACGGTAGTAAAGGAGTGGTGAATGAGTAGAACTATTCAATGGATGCGACACCAATATTAATATTATGTTGATGATGAATTAAACTTCATAGTTTTACTAATCGGTGGACATAAAATACGAAGAACACAGAACATGTAGGCAAGTAGGTATTAAGGATTTAGAGCCACTGGAATTATAATTTCTAATATATATTCTTAAATTACCAATAAATCCTACTGTAAAGTAGGAGTTACAATAATAGGTATTTAATGTTAATAATTAATTAACATAAAATACCTATGCATATAAACATAAAATCTATAGAAACAATAAAACATTGTGCTGGCGTAAGCTTAATTCAATCTTTGACTAGAATTTTAGAAAAAAAATAATAGATTGTAGCGATCTCTGTGGGGAAAATTATAAACTAAACTGAAAACTTCCGCTACTCGCTACTAGATGGCAGAAAACAATTACGAAGACAGCGCCATCTCTCCTCACATATTTGTACGCGCTCTCAATTAGTATTGCCGCATTCAATTAGTATTAACTGCCTGTAAGAGATGTCACCATACACAACAATGATAAATAAGTTCCCTTTTTACACCAAAATAATAATCACTTTCTTCGATAAGATAATAAAAATACGGTGCGGAGTTATGAAACCAAATTTACAAGCAAAAATAATAAAAGTTACACTGAATTAGCATTTCAAATTCCACATGGTAGATGGCGCTAAAATCGGCGATGGGGCCTTATCATTGACTGTGTTCTCGATGGCTAGTATACAGGCTGTAAGGGACAGCCCTCCGCAAACTACTCGTAACAACCTGCATTCGGCTCCTTATTTTGAATCATAATCTACTGAAAATTTCAAAATTTTCTGAAAAATTCAGGAATTTTCATTTTTCTATCGGGTTTTCAGTTACTTTTCCATTATTTCAATTTAAAATTACATTCTCTGTACGCAGTACTCTGTTAATGTAAATAAAAAAACAGCAATGGATGTTGAAATTCTCTAACGAACTACGCGTGAAATCAGCTGTTCATCCAACGCGGGGCGGCTTGGCGGCGCGTGGCGGGGAGGGCGCGCGGGCGTCCGAAAGCTCGCTGCGCTGCCGTTCGCTACGGGCATTTTGCCACGGTAGCGATACATTGGGTGTAGGGTAATCAAACAAATCAGGTTTATTGGATTCCCATAACGTTCCTGAAATAATTTAATGTACCGGTCATCTTAGTGTGATATACTGAATTCACCCCGTCAGTCTGCGGCGGGCTGTCCCTTACACCCTGTATATATAGTAGTCTATGGTCTATGGACTCTGGCCTGCAGCTATCAACAGTCGAAGTGACTATTGAAAAACAGTGAATAATTGCGATCCTTACTGAAGTGTTCTGCGTTGTTTGATAGGTTGATACCTATACCCTAGGAGTACGGCAGGTAGGTGGGTTTGCAGTGCAGACTTTGCACATCCAAACCTATTTGCCATTATTCATTACCATACATATAGTTTAGCACATAAGTATTCTGTGAACAACCGGGACTACATATGAGGGCTTCAAATAAACAATTCACTGTAAGACGGCGGACACACAAACCGACGTCGTTGGCAACCTTTGGGTACGGAACCCTAAAACACGTGCAGCCTTCGTTTAATAATCTATTAATATAATTTCAGCTATTTATTCACTCACCGTACAGATTTCATTCATCCTTACTCAATACATTTATTGCTTCCACATCATGTGTGTTGCATTTTATTCTTCCTTCTTCGTTCAGTCTATCTCTGTGGAATGCGCTCCCCCAGGAAATCAGGTTGGCAACATTGGCAACCAACCGATTTTCATTTTTTCATTGTTTGTACAGTACCTATTTCAGTTTCACTTAAGAGGGCCCTTCCCGGCCCATCTATCAACAACGCGAGCATGTTCGAAAAGCTTGTTGTTTCATCGAGCGCAAGTGAGAACTACTAACAAGCAAGTGAGAACGCGATAACATTGTACGAAAAATAGTGTGTAGAGTGGTGTAGAAATTTGTTTCAGGAAATACGTGTTTTTGAGTAAGCCTTACAAGCTTTTGAAATAAATTTTTGTCATTTAGAATCTCCATTACATGTGCAAGGTTTCTATGCAGATGTTTTCTTTACTTTTACTATTTATGAGTACATTATGACCGGCCAAAGTTAAGGTGAAATTTGTGCAAAAAAGCTGATTTTTGGAGGCTTATACTGAATTTGTTTCTCAAATTTTCTTTATTTTGCTTTCATAGAATCCTAGGTATAGTGCACAAGATACATATTAGTTACAAAAAATCTAATAAAGATGTGTTACAACGCCATAATCACGTACGAGCGTTTGTATGAAAAGTATGACGGGTTGGCCGCTCTTAAGGCGCTACCCCGAGCTAAGTGGCGCCCTCATTGAATAAAAAATCGTAGCATAGCATAGAAAAAAAAAAATGGAATCTTGGAGTTTGTTACAAAGAGGTAGTGCAGTAGGCAGGAAGTACACTCAAAGTATTTCGTATCCAAAGCAGATAGCAAAAGTGTAAAAAACGGCAGTTTTTGACACTTTTGCTATCTACTTTAAATACGAAACACTTTGAGTCCTGTTTGACAACGTAAAAATACTTTATCCTCTTTGTAACAAACTCCAAGATTCCATTTTTTTTTTCTATGCTATGCTACGATTTTTATTCAATGAGGGCGCCACTTAGCTCGGGGATAACTTAAAATTTATTTATTTATTTAATACGTCAAGCACAGAAATGTACAGAGGCGGACTTTGGGAGATGCAGAGACAAACAGTGGTAGGTGCATTTACGAGAAACTGAGTTTTTTTTTTTGGAGCAATTACTGGGTTCGGCTATTAATTAGCAGATATTTCGATGTGTCCTCATTTCAAAACTTTTTATTTATAAAATAGAAATCCACAACATTTACCACTACCTACCCACCCAAATATTTTATTTTTCAGTTAAGTTAGTACCTACCTACCTACTTATCTATTACGTATTGATTTTTTTACATTTTAGCTTCAGTTCTCTGATTTCAGCCCTGGACCGCACTGTTCCCTCAATTACGACAAAAAAATTGCCAAATTATGTTTCGGAAGGCTCACTATTCGAAACCTATCCTCTAACGAAATTGCTACTAGCACAGCAAAGCACCGACCTTCATAGACCACACGTGGTCACAGTTCGCTGGTCGGCTTCCTCCGCGTGTTGCAAGCCGGTGGCCAAACATTCAATGTACACGCATTATAGTCATTACTGACTGAAATATCATTACTTGTTGCTGTTTCTAGGCTCTCAACCGATTTTTGAATTGAAAATTTAAAGTTGTCAAAACAATGGCAATGCAAAATTAAAAAATTCTTACGGGCTTTGCACTAACAATTTATGGATCTCTTAGTTGTCCGAATTAAAATTATTTTATTTAATTTATTTATTTTTATTTTGCAAAGAAATGTTGAATTTCGCATTACAGATATCACCAGTAAACAGGTTAACTGTTTAAAAGGGTTAATAACCGTGTTTATTTTTTATGAGCATTGTGGCTGTATGCGAGACGAACTTCTCGACTTGTATTTGAAATGGGCTTTTGATCTCATTTCAAGAGTACTCACGAGAAAGTCTGACTGCGCTCTGAACACTTTCAACTCCACCCATTTTTCATAGAGCTCATACGCCATGCCGCCATAATTGCAAATTGACTCCAGGTGGGTCACCGACATTAGAATAGAATAGAAAACATTTATTCGACACAGACACAACACAACAGCAACAAACACATAAAAAAGAGCACAAAAACATAACAATAAAATTGCAGAAAAATTTTGCTAAGCGTGCTAAGTTTGCGCTAAAGTTAACCCTCGAGTTTTGGATTGAAATCTTGTTAAAATATATTTTCACAGTTTATAATGCCGAATTCGCTAAGACCTACATTTGAAATGAGACCTCCGCGAGGGCTCCCGGCAGCCCATATCTATGCAACTTGAGTGAACCCTCCAGGTGGGCTCCCGACACTGATCGTGTTAAGGTATGATTCCGATCCCCACTGCGCGCGGTAGTGCTGCCGCAACAGTGCTACTGCGTCACTACTGGGGCCCAAGTCTGCTATTTTTATAAATTCGTCATTCCAACACGATCTCATTGTCATTTTGCTAAAAGTTCGTAATCTGCTAAATTCATAATGGTCGATCATTGGTTGATCATTGTATTCCACAAACACGATACTCGTAACGAAATAAAAGAAATGACTGCACAATGACGTTCTCATGGTAGGTCACTGATCAAAGGAACTGTCAAAATTTTAGCAGATTACCGCCTAAGTCAGTCATTCATTTTTCATTATGTACGAGATTACCAATAGATGCCATTTCTTTCAATGGAGTGTCAGTGGCTCACCATTGGAAAGTCATAATGACGCCAATATGTTAGTAGATTACCAAACTTGTCAAAATCAACAATTATGAAATCAATGATAGACTATTCTGACACTATTGTAATAGCAGACTTGAGGCCCTGGTCCCCATATACATTTTCTATAGATTTATATTCCGAACACGACAGCAATGTCGCGACCAAAAATGTATGATTCCTGACCCCGCGGCACCACTACTTCGACAGCACTGCCGCGTGCAGGGAGGATTGGAATGATACCTGTGGGTTTCACCCAATATTAGTTAGAGGTAATACCAGACAAAGACAGACAAAATAACCGTGAAGGTTTTTGTTTGCACCATGTACAATCTATACTAATAATAATGGTGAAGAGTTCATTTTTTTATGTGTAACATCTTCCTTCTCACTTTCCTGCAATCTGTGGGAGTGATTTCGTGAAAAGGGACGGAAGTGTATAACAGGAGTCCGGGGGAGCGCGTGCTATTTGTTTTGACCAATGAGTGCGCGTGGTATTTGAGTTGGCCGTCAGTTTTAAAAGACATAGGTCACACACACATCACATTGGATGTGTTTTTAAGAAACAACTTTCATTTTGGATTGGTAAATACCTATCCAAAATCCATTTACGTAACAAAAGGCAATTTATAAAAACAATATGGGTGTAACGCAACGCATATAAAAACTAACGAGTATCTAGTTTATAAGCTTCTGAAACACCTATAGCCATAAAACTGAATATTTCTATAGCCTATTGTTTTTTTTTTTTGTTATTGGGCCTGCTTTTGACCTCGATCTCGCCTGATGGAAAGCGATGCATGAGGCCTAACATTATGTCGGTAAGATCCAGCAAGCGCTACACGATATAATAATATTTCTAAACAATCAATTATCAAAACGAAATTTAGTGTTAAACTGTGGTTAATTATTATTATTATTTTATTATTATTATTATATCATTTATTTCGGGCTACGCCCATAGTGTTAGTAACAATGGTCTTAAATACTAGTGTTAGTAGACATAGGTACAAGTTTTAAACCGTGTGGAGTTTCATCCAATGTCGCAGCATTGGAGACTCCCATCTATCTGCGAATAAACTCAAGATACTGTTGGTACTGCCACGAAGACGAGCGAGCAGAGAAGCGCTTCTCTTTCGCATGATGGCCGTAAAACCATCTATATGCCTATCTGCAAACATTTTTGACGCATTAAACAAGAACTTCAAGAACTGTGGTTAACTTTCGCAAGATAATCAAGTGGCTCCCTATTCGACTTCGCAGGAACTCTCGGATATTGTGTCTGCTATTTAACCTCCTTCATAATCCTAAAACTCCTTCCTATCTGCGGGAGCGCTTTTCCTATGCCCGTCCTTCTGATGTGCAGGTCGCATCTTAGAAACCTGCTTAAGTCCCCTCCCCACTCCATTGACTTCTACTCCTACTCCTTCACTGTGCACGCGGTGCGGTTGTGGAATTCACTTCCGCCCGACATTAGGGACTGCCAAACTGTTGCCGTATTTAAGAGAAGAGTGAAAGAACACTATCTTTCCACTTCGTCAAAGTTGCGTAGGTAATTATGTTGTATTTTATTTATTTTAGAAGTTTGTATGATTGTATGTATGTCTGTATGTTCGTAAGTATATTGTCATATAATTTGTTTTATTTTATTGAGTGAATTGTTTTGATTTTATGTATTTTACTTTCTCTCTACTCTTACACACGGTGTCTACATCTCTTTTTACCCTCTGTCCTATCGCAGGTATGCTGAAAGAGATTTCTTTAGAAATAAGCATCACCTTTGTACGTATTTTTCTGTTCTTTTCATATTGTCTGTTTATAAATGGTTAAATAAATAATCTTAGTTAGGCCTTGTACAATTTTACCTTCGTCAGCAGAACGAACTGCAATGGCTGACGTTAAAAATAAAACCATCAATTTGTTAACAACCCAGGCCATTATTTTTGAAGTGAAACCCTCTTTAGGCACGTTGAGCGTTTTTTGTTGGCGAAAATCTTATGAGTTCGCGTCAGCGACAGGCTTATATTAACAGTATATCTGTAGCTGTGCATATTTTTAAGTTTTTACTTCTGTGATTCTGTCAGTAGTCCTCATGACTTCCGAAGCGACGCTCCGCGCACTTTTTAAGATACAAAGATAACTTTATTTACTACTCAACAAGATACACATTTAATTGAGATATTCCAAAATGTCTCGCGAGATGCCTCGTGGCGTAGCGCGACGCATCACGAAGCAACGAAGCATGGGGCTGCCAGCGGCTTCACGACGCGTCTCGCGGCGCCGCGCTGCGCAGCTTGAAATCACTGGCCTCTTCAAGCACCGTCGCTTTGCGTCACGTCTCGGTGTGAACTGTCCCTTAGGGTTCATTTCGTTAGTCTACCCTAAACCTAACCTTTTGTTTACCCTAAGCCCGAAAACTAATCATTAATGGCCCCTTCCTATATTTTACGGACCGTTATTGGTTAAAATTAAGACTCTTGTATCTTTACCAAATAATGAAGCAAAGGCTTTGCATATTAGACCCTCCCATATAGAAGTAGCTATCGCAAGTTAAATTAGCTTACGAATCTATTTATTTACCCAGTTTGGCAATAAAAATGGTACCATTTTGGTAAGCAAAACGATTCGTTTTTGTTCATAAGTACCGAGCATAAGTGCTCATCATAATATTTTTTTCTTAAATATACAATCTAGCATGGTATGAAATTCTCACTAACAGAAGACGTAGAATATTAGACAGCGGGTCCCAAACTAGGCACTCCTGTATCTTGGTGACCCAAACACTACTCATAGTTAACAATTTAAGGTGTTCTGCTAGCGCAATATTTAATTTTAATTTAAGTACAAAGAAAATATTAAAAAAACATATATTATACAAAAACAGCATGTCGATTCCCGTAAGCACTTCACCGTGAAAACAAGTGAAGTGAGCGTGGAGTGAGCTGTCAGTGTCATCTCACCCTGTTGGAATGACAACTCACTTCACCTAAGTTTTCACGGTGAGATGGTTACAGAATAGCACTGCTGTTGAGTAAGTGTGTGGTGTAAGTGTAAGTGAGGGTATGTATTCTTTCAGAGAGTGTGTATTAATATGTGCTGCAAAGTAAACTTTCTGTTTCCTCACAAGTCCGGCCCAGCAACCATTCTTTTAGTTTAGTTTTGGCCTCAGAGTAGTTGTTCGGTACACTGAACGTTTTGCTTATAGCATTAAACACCCGTATGGGGAAATACTACGTAAACCGGGTCGCAGAGATGATTTTGGAAGGGGGATTCTTTCAGCTATTTTCCTGCCCCTTTTACTGCACCTAGAGCGTTTTGTGTTGACTTTTATGAGGTTTAGAAGTGACCCTAAGATGAACAGCTGACGTACGCGTAAAACCCTAGATTCCGTATATAGTTTGTCCGTAGAGAAACGCCGTGGCTTACCCAGAAGTACCTTGAGGACAGCCCGCTGGGCCCGTTCCAGTTCCAGCATGCTTGTCTTGGCGGCACTGCCCCAGACACTTACACAATATTGTAGGACAGATTGGCATAGAGAAATGTAAACCTGCAGTGCTATTCTGTTACCATCTCACCGTGAAAACGGAGAATTGAGTTGTCATTCCAACAGGGTGAGATGACACTGACAGCTCACTCCACGCTCACTTCACATGTTTTCACGGTGAAGTGGTAACGGGAATCGACATGCTGTAAACATATGTTCTTAAGAGCACTGACTCGTAAGAGTTTTTCAATGTAAATGAACTTGCGAGTCTTTATAAAAAAGTCTTTGTATAAAATAACTGTCTTATTTTATAACTAAGGAAAGGAAGAAACCTGAAATCACGAAAATAACTGCTGTTCCATACATTTTGTCGACTAATGTGAACACAAATGTATGGAAGAACATAATATTATTGGCTTACCTTAGACAAATTACACCAGTTTCCGACAACAACACTTAAGGTACAACCACACTGCACAAACCTACGCAAAGCCTATTTCTTAATAACACTGTTATTATTCATCGGTCAATTATCCATTAAAACCAGGTTAATAGGTTTTTTTTTTTTATCAAATTCTTGAAACGCTCTGTTTGCAACGCGACAGTAGTTATCACAAGTGTTATTATAGTTATAATAGTACTGACAAGGTAGATGAAGTTATGATTTATGATATACTAGCTGCTACACGTGGCTTCGCCTATTTATGGATCCTAATTATTTTTTTTTAAATAATTCTAAAATAAAAGTTGCTTATGTTACTCCGTATAACATCAGGTATCTGCCAAAGTCCCGTCAAAATCGGTTCGGTCGTCAGTCGTTTCGGAGATTAGTCGTAACAAACAGACAAACAAAATAAAAAGTATCATACATACTTTTTTATGCATTTATTAAAAAGCTGTTATTTTGACATTACATTACAAACAGACACTACAATTTTATTTTATTGTATGTATATTTATATATGTACGTATAGTACAAACAAGGTAGATGAAGTTATGATTTATGAAATTATGACATATCTAGGCAAGTTGAAGTGAATTAATTTGTGCCTAGTTTTTGTAATTGGGCTTTATTTTACACCTAGTTCTTATTTATGTAATGTCAGCTAGGTTATTGCATTGTAGGCAATCTGGATGGATAGTTCCAACATAGTAACTTAGCCTGTGAATTAAACCTAGGACAGAATGTGAAGCCTTATATAGATTCACATTAAATTACCTAGCGAAACTGATGAAGTGACGCTTATTGATGTCATAACACGATAAAAGAAAAAAAAGAAGATTTTGATGATTTTTTTTCTGAGTTATATACACTACTAGCGGTCGTTGACCGTGCTGAGAATTCTTTTTTGCGTGTTTAGATATCGATACCCTTTATGTTTGAGAACATTACCCAATAAAAAACTTATATTCCATGTAACTAAACTATACACTTAGGGGAGTAAACCAAAAAATTAATTTCGTATATTTTTTTTGCTATTTAAAATTTAGATATCTATATAATTTCTTTCGACCCTGTATGCTTTGCTACCACTCATTGCCACTCATAAATAGTTTATCAAGCCTTATTAGAATGATGATTAACATAATAAATTTAAAAATTAAAATCCCCCGACACAAACATTTCCTCATTTCTTTTTCCTACTCCATCACGAGACCCTGTTCACCATCTATCTATAATCTATTCATTGAGACCATTCCAATGCGCTCAAACACCATACCTGTGCTGTAAGTTGGTAAGGGAGTATCCTGCAAATTCCAGGTGATGCTACAGCATCAGTTCAAGGTTACTATGTTCTTCTAATATCATAGAAGTAACAGAATACAAAATTTCAAATCGATCAGACCTGTGGAAGACGCTCACATCCATTCATCAACTAGAAAATCTCAAACTCAAACCATTTATTTCAATTAAACCATTTACAGGCATTTTTGAATTGTCAAGGGGTCAGTCAGTCAGAAATATGAAGCTAGATAGCCCATTCCAAAGCGTAGTAGGAACCTATGGAGAAGAACGGGCAAGAAACTCCACGGACACTGTTTTAAATCATAATATTCTTACAAAATATTGGTTACATCATTCATATTGAAATTATACATGTGAGAACAACTTAGAAAGATGTGCACGTAAAAAGCGTCCGTAATAAAAAGATAAATACAATTCAAAAATTAAAATACGCCGAGGCAGATAAGAGATGACCAGTCCCTACTGACGGCGACCGTTCACGAACATGACGCATGAATCAGCACCGTTTAGCTAACCCTTTTGAAGGGAACTTAACGATCCAACACACACGCCACCACTAGCGAGACATTTGAGTGAGCATGACATACTCACAAAGAGCTCTCAAGAAAAGAGCTGATAACCGATTTTCTTGAATCATTGCTAAGAAAACTCTAACAAGCCACATTAAAAAAAAAGCCATCAGTTCAGCCGTTTGGGAGCTACGATGGCGCAGACAGACACACAGTTAAACTTATATACACACGTTAAACTTATAACACCCCTCTTTTTCCGTCGGAGGTTTAAAAAGAACCTCCAAGAGTGATATTGACTATGTAATCCATTTTAAAGATCTTAATATCCCATCTCATCAAGTATTATACCTACTACTAATTACTAAACCGCATGATTACACGGTACTCGTCAGAACATTTAATGCACCATAACCCGTAGGTACCACACACTGACGCACAATAACACGGGTCGATGTCAATAATCCTTATAAGGTCAAGAACACACTTAGTATTGGCACCTTTACTACAAATACAAACCCATAAGCTCACAAGTCCCTGGCACCTCAGCCTTGGCCCCGGTGACCTTGAAAAAAAAGCAAAGTTCTTGAATTCTTAACAGATCGTAAAACGTCGTCCTTCTGTGATTATCTTTACGACAACCCAAATTTTGGTTCAAATTGATATTGCTGTATAATAAATTTCGAAGCGATAAAAAATAAGATGATGCTAATATTACTGTAGAAGATAATGCAAAAATATGGATGTGTGTATTATGAGGGCGTTGCACTTTAGACGACAACAAAAAATATTTGTAAGTGTCAACAGATTAGACCAATAAACATTGAAAATATTAAATCAAGGATATCATTAAATCATAAACAACATAAATAACTTTTAGTGCCAAACATAATAAAACCATATCACAAAACCATAATAATTTAATTTACCGATCCCAAAAAATTCATCACTCCATGAACTTGGCTGTAAACTACCGTGCACCCAAATACAAGGAAACAACAAGGTCAAAAGTCAAAGTCAAATAATTTATTTCAAATAGGCAAAATGCACGTTGCAACGTCAAAAACGTCAACTGAAACATTATCAGAACATCTATAATTACTATAAAATAATGAATAATTATTACGGTAACAATGCTAATAATAGAAATAGAAAATGCAATCCGAATCCGATAATACGAAACGACAATGTCCGTGCGTGTACGCAACACGAAAACACAGAATGACCACTATATGCACCGAAAGAATTTCAGTCCTTAGGTAAGTACAGTCGACCGGTGGTCAGTGGTAACAAAGTGACCTCGACCTGGACGGTGGCCAAGCGAAGTATGGAGTTTCAATAGAGGAAGATGGCAGCTCATACTAGTTTTGTTACCACAGACTTGCGGCCTACTGTAGATATCGTCGTAGGCTCCGCAAATGACGATCCGCAGCACTCAGACCAAATAAAAAGAAAGACATAGCGCTGTCAAAAGTGACGTGAGGCCGGTTTCGTAAATATGTGTTCACTTAGTGAGGTGTAGTTTGGTTGTAGTTTTATTGCAAATATGTGCATGTGAGCTGTATTCGCAGCACTATATCTTTCTAAAAGGCATTTTTTTCTAAAAGGGTTACTCGTATCTTTCTACCATCGCTCGCCTAAGATATTCTTGCTGACACAATACAAGAGGATAAATCACACATAAAGCGAAGTTGAAGGCCTTAACTATAAGGCATCCACAAGATAGTCCGGTGAAGCAGCCGACACCTCCTAGGTTGACTTGCAAAAAACCATTAAAAAAAATGTGTTATACTGATAGTTTTATTTGATGTGACTGTATATGCGTAAGCTTCACGCGTACTACTAAACAAACCTTCTGCGTCAACCTACTGAGTGGTGCCTCAGCGATGCGGGTGCACCAGACATTGCTCTTGCACATAAAGCAGATAGAAAGTACCGCACCGAGGCTCAGTCGTCCACAGTGCACGGGGAGAGGAACACGTTAACCTCGACGCAAATGTTACCGAACACACGCGGGAAATAGTTGCGTCTGTCTCGTGAATTAATTGAAATATATTTTGTAATTTTACTAAAGAGGATTTCGTGCAAAACTGTTATAATGGGTGTTAGTGCGTGGATTTCCGTCACGTTTCTTCTGATTTCTGCTGTTATTGCTGTCCCCACAGGAGATCACAGGAAGGCCACTCTAAATATTGGTTAGTTCTTATTTTCCATATTTCTATATTTTACTAAGAATTCGTGCTAAGTTTTTCTACAAAAATACTTGCCTAATTTTAGGAGCATATTTTTTTATATGTTGCTGAAATATACAGGATACCCTAAAATTGCACATACGATCAGGAGTTGCAGTAATAACTTGACATTATCCAAGCAAATTACTCTAGAAAATTAGTCCAAACAATCAAATAAAACGTGCACAAACTTCCATTGAAGAAACGAAATAATGAAAAAGTTAATTCAAACAATAACGAACATTAACGAAACATTGCAAGCAATTTCGTTGCAAAAGGAAAAAAAATTACGCAAGGCGGTTGAAAACTAAATTGCCAAATAGATAAAGAACTTTTACGCCTAATTTCACAGCAGATAAAGTTGCCTGCACGCTTTAAGTGACAATGACCTACTGAAAGTGTCGAGACTTCGCGCTACTAATCGCCGAGTCAGAAGGAAAACAAAAACTACTAATTGAAATTGAACGTCGAGAAAAAACTGCTAATAAAGTCAAACTATTATAATTGGATTTAGAAAGCGATTGGTAACCTTATTTTGGTGAAACAAGTGATGATTACGGAAACAAAACTAAAACTAAGATATTATCCGTAATGAAAAATATGCAATTCTATACAAAAGATTAAGCGGATAAGCACGAAAAAGAGTAACCACAATTTGAAAGTGTCAATAAGAAAAAATATAATCGAAATCTTAAACATCCTAATGAACCAATCGTAATTTTCAACCATGCATTTTATATGGCCAATAAAATTAACCTTTGGGGTTCTAAATGTCCACAAATCAATATAAAAAGGTTCGATTTTAATTGGCAGAAGTAACCAAAGCAATTTGAAGCAAATTATTCATTTATACGCAAAGCAATAGCAATAATGTGTGCGTGTACGAAATAATTACTCGAATTTAGGTGCATAACTTCATAATTTGTTAATTCGTTGTAACAAATTTACAATCTATCATCATTGCTTAGAACATCGATGACATGACCTAGATGTAAAATACGGACAATTTTATATTTGATAACACCGTGAAAATTGACGATGTAAATCTGCAGGCCAAAACAATCACAAACGTCAAAACCCTAAGTCTCATTTTCCCTTGTCCCTCTTATGTCCCAATTCTCCGGAAATAATGGTTTGGATTGCATTGTTTATAATAACAGAGTTTTCGCTAGCCTTTTGTTCAGTGTAATTATCTCCAACAGTATAGGCTTTTTAGAGTTAAAAAGACCTTAGCACCAAAATCGATTCACGATGTTTGATTCCAAAATGGGATGAAAATGATTATACGCTATTATTCCGCGGTAGCATCACCATATAATTGTCCAATGTGTCTAAAATCAACAACAAACACAAATACTAGTAAATTGTTTGGATGAATATCTACCAAGGTTTCCCTTCTTCATTCCTAATATTGCTTAATTGCTTCAACCTCCAGTGTAGGACGAGCAACAATAGAAACTTCGCAAGGCTCTTCAACGCTAATGTTTAAGCTGGATAATTTTTCGGCACCATTGTTAGTTCAGCTGTTGGCGTCGCACGGAACCGTTCACTTCCGAGGAACATTGCTTTCTTGTGCAACCCACGTGAGATACTTCACGGGTCAGCTTCGCTCGTTTTTGTTAGTTTAGTTAATGTCTTCACTCATTACCATTTCTATAGTGTCGTAACGGCCGTAACTAGGCTACGAACGTTCGCATGACTTACATTGTCCACGCTCAGTTCTTTTTGTTTTGTTTTTGTTGGCAACCAGTGCAGAAATTGTCTTTGAATTGTCATTCTGACCCGTATCAACAGGTGGTTTTATGTCCGATGTTATTATCTTAATCTCATCGGTCGGCTTAACAAGAATCTCTTGAAAAGGTGTTGCTCGAATCATTGATAATTCAAATTTGGAAGTTATTCCTTACCTGAGCGTTGGCGTGCATCCTTCTTAGGTTCAATACCCCCAGCTCATCGCCGTCGGTCTTGACACTCCAATATTGACAATGTGCCCCAACTTTTACGGCCTTATACCAACTTTTAAAAGCATTCGCTTGACCATGTGCATCAGAGGAAAAATGTGGTCAGCCGTGCGGCGCCACAATTTTATACGTATTTATTGGATGACCCTCAGAAATTCCGAATTTCGCATTTGATCAGAATTCTGAATGCATACTGTTTTATTTTAGGACGTTGGGACTGGATTTAGTAGGTAGCCAATGTTTCTTTGCATTTCCTACGAGAAAATTTACGACTGAAGGTACTCTTTGTTGACTCTCGTCTTCATTAGGGCAGGTAGGATGCATAACTTAGATTCACCTCTGTCATATTCAAAAATTAATATCGCATATTTCAAGATTAGTTTCTATTTAAATCTTCCAATGTAGATAACATTGCCTTGAGCAGAGATTTTTGTATGTTGACATTTTAAATTGAATAATGTAGGAATCTCTGAATTTTTATTTTTGCCCTTCGCATGTTGTAACAAAAGAGCATTATTAAAACTAATACCTACATTTTCCCACACTTTAACAGGTGCTTTGTTTATGATGCAAAGGAGGCATAGATAACAGAGCTATAAGGTAAAGCACGTTTGTCACGATCCATGCTTTATCGATAAACATCAAATTGTTTTTAATTAATTAACGCAACATTGTCACTGCAATATTTATTACTAATTGTATTTGTCGTAAATTCTTATTATCTTCAAAACAGTGCAATGGCAATGACTCAGAATATTTCGATTGGACGAAATAATATCAGACGTTGCATTACTGTTATGTCACTTAGTAATGTTATAATTATTGGGTAACGATCATAATCGATAAAATTAATCGGCTACATATCGATAAAATAATTTTAAACTGACAATTTATTTTGCGCAAACATCAATATTATTGTAAAATGTTTTACTGTTAGCAGCATTTATTGTGTTATTAAGTTTTGTTACCATTTGATTGCAATAATAAGTTTTAACCCCAATCTGAAATTGCATTCCATTTTTAAAAGTGTGATTGTTTAAAAACGTTCCAAACGAGTGTATTGCATTTGTCCATCAGCTTCATTATTTTATCTAGTTAATTATTAAATTCAGCTTCAGTTTTCGGAGATTAAATTAAGAATTTCACGATTACATTTCATCACGGGGAGGACAAAAGGCGGCTCAAATGGGAAGTGGCGTAAGCAGGCTAGGCGCAACACTTTAATCTTGAGAAGTACTTAAAACTGGTTGGATTTAGAAATAGAAGTTTTAAAATTACATAGAGATTCGCAATTTGCGCGTACGCAGTTTTTAGTTTAAGATTGTTTTAGTTTTTCAAGGATCGTTTTGTGCCACTTATTTTCAAAGAAGCGTTAACCGTTATGTATGATGAACCATATTTCAAATTACAAATCATTTCTATTTGGCAACTTCTGTTAAAATCGTAAAGGCAACTGCGCTTGTGGTTTTTATATTCAAAGCATTATTTCACAATCAATGAATGGGTTGATTTTCTTTAAGTTTATTGTTTCTAAATCTTGCCACATAAAAGGTAATTGCAACCTTTTCTCTTTTTTTAGTTTTATATAATTGACTTTATCATTCTATGCAAGGTTGTTGATGATAAAATGGACGAATCTTTAATTGCTATCAAGTTTTGTTAGAATACCACCACTGGTAGACACCGAAAACCTAGGAAAGAGTTTTATTTCAGGAAAATATTTTCATACCCAAAAATACAACTAAAACATTATATGCAATGCAATTCTTACTGTATGCAGTTCTCAATAATAGTTTCAATTTAAAAAAAAAACAGTACTTAACAATACGAAATCATACTTCGATCACCGTAATCAAAGTTATTGCAATAATAATATTCATATTGTGTACCCCGATTGAAGGATCCCCTTGCAATCAATCAATACTACAGCCGGCGCTGGCACAGGTCAATGCTTCCACACAACACGGTCCAAGGTAAAGTGAAAGTATCGAAAGTGCCACTGTTCAAATGCTTTTATTGACCATTGTCTATTTTCAAGGAAAAGTGAAATTACCATTTTTTTACTGTAAAATTACGTCATCGTTACAAAGTGTTATTTTTTCAAATTGGTAAATTATGGAAATAGGAGTAGGAACGTGATCTTATTGTTTTTCAAAAAAGGTCGACTATATTACATAATACTTTTTAATAAGTTTATCAATGGAGCTTGGGTGAAGAATTTTAATTTATTTATTAAATAATAAGCTCGAAGTAAGAATCCGAAACAAATTTTTAATCAACTCTCAAACTGTTACGGTACTTATTTATATTATTTATTGTTGTATAATATTTCTGCAGTTTCATTTGCAATGCAAGCCTTTTGTCGAATGGCTTTTGAAACAAATAATTGCAATAACATAACAACAATTATCATTGTGTTTAATTATAGGTAACGTTTTATGTGAACTAAGAATTACAAAGTTATGGTGCTTTTGCTTACGTCTGTGACGTAATAGAAGATGGGCAAACCATCAATATTCGCGCTTATCCAGCCAGAAGTGGAGCGGTTGGCCAATTCGCGCTTATATCCAAGTGCTTTCCGAGAATTTCTTCATCAAGAATATTTATCGACGCAGAGGAATGCTAGACGTCTTCCGAGTGATCGTCGCTTGTTTCGACATAAAGACGTGGATGTATGTACTCGAATGTCACATTCTTATTAATGAGATACGTCGCGGCGACGTTTGTGTTTATCAAACAGAGTTTTAATGTGAATGATATGATAACGATAACACAACAGATGTAAATAATAACAATAATATAGGCGAACTTGAGGACAAACCAATTCGACTAGTAACTGCTCCTGATATAGGTCTAATACAGTCAAATTACAATGCAAATATCAATGTACTTAATAGTGGACCAACTTCAGTGAAATCTAAAGCAACCTCTCCATCTTCTGACATGTCCAAAGGTCACGGAGGTGGAATCATGTCAAAACAAACAGGAACGCTGTCGAAGCAATAGTTGCATCATGCTGCAATGCAATTGTATGTCGCAGACTTTGTGGATTTAGAGCCGTTAGCGAAATGTCTAACTAAAAGGTTTTTATGCGTTGCAGACATTAAAAAAACTGTCGTACGCAATTTCTTCTTTTGTAACATTCTATTCTATTAATTTTTGTTCTTTTTACATTACAGAGAAGGTTTCCAGAATATTTGAAAATAGAAATACATTGTTGTTACAGGATTCAATGTATGCTATGAACCCTAAATTACTTTGCACGTTTATAATAAGATGCTACATCTAAATATAGATAACAATAACAAAAACTCGGATGTGATCCCAAAAATAACTAGCTCAAACAAAAACAAAGGAACACTGTCACCTTGCCTATTACCCAATCCATTATTCTCAGATCTAGAACACAGTAACTGACACTTTATTCGACACAATAGATGCGATGCATCCGATTAAATGCATACACGATTATGATAGCTGCAGCAACAGGCGCTATTGCAAAATTGCTTTAGAATCTAAATGTTGGTAACAATGTAATATATAATATATGATCGAAAGTTTTAATTGGTCATAAGTAATTGTATTTAATAGAGGAAACAATTTGAAAAGTGTTACAAAATTATGACAACGGACTGTATATTTAATTTCAGTTGTCTGGTAATGTTTTGACGTGT
The DNA here is from genome assembly GCA_963853775.1 of Xanthia togata. Taxonomy (NCBI): domain Eukaryota; kingdom Metazoa; phylum Arthropoda; class Insecta; order Lepidoptera; family Noctuidae; genus Xanthia; species Xanthia togata. The sequence goes on from OY970803.1 coordinate 7,961,108, forward strand.
GGCCTGCTTCCTATCTTTACACAAACGTTGATCTGTTTCTAGCTTTAAGTCATTTGCTTTATTTCTAACAATGACAACTATATGACTAAGAGCACTACTTACAACATTATTTAACACCTTGTCTAGTGCAATTTCGAAATATTTTAAGAGCATAAAACTAGTTGGCAATTTCATGTGACATTTTTAATCTACTTACATACAATTTGTGGTCAAGTTTTTGCGAAACGCTTTTAAAGTTGCCGTCGATTTCAAAGGAACAAAGCTCTTGAAATCTCTTTGAATATTAAGGTAAAGCCATTTCATTATCGGTTATTGTATTATACATTGTAATATTTGTAATATCACTTCGTTTCAACACGCCTTGGTATAGCACCAACAATTTTGCCGCGGCGCGTCTAAAAATCGTGACTCTCGGGACAGAACGCAACATCACCCTTACAATCACTATGATTTGGCAAATCCTCATTATTGTGATGTTTGAAACGTAATCGAGAATGGGCAATTATGTCGATGCCATTCAATTGTCCTAAATCGTCATTGGAAATAACAATAATGCGGCCTTCGGGTTGTAACAATTTGGTCAGCAGCTGAAAAGAACAAATAAAGAAGTAAATAGTCATAGTAGTAATAGTTGTTTAATGTCATCAAAAAGGAGTTCCTTCAATCAAATTATTGCCAAACACGGACCGCTATAAATTATTGTTGACGAGATATGCATTTGAAATGGCTTATTACTTTTGCAAGTGACTGCACTTATGAATTTGCAATTGAGTGACATTACAGATTCGTTCTATAGAGCGAGTTCACCATTCTTCTATGGTCCGTGTTAGGCGTTGATGTTTTCAAACTATTTATGGGAAGCCAATGCCGTCAAAAGATTAACATCTGTTCTTGGAGGTTGTATGTTTAACTTGTTATTTATGAGCGTGCTTTATAGCCACTATTGGACGTAAAATCCCAGACACTACAATAGTTGAATAGCTATCAGGGAACCGAAACAGTTTAAAACTTGGTTCAAATCGAATATGACTAATTCGAACAGAATTTATACTCAGGGTAAGCGCTCGGAATTTGTGTCAATAATTCAAAAAAAAAACTCACTCGATATTAATGAATATTCATAACTGCGAATAATGGTAAAAATTCTCGATATTGACACTGCATTCGCCGCTACAAGTGACCTTCATAGCGTTTCGCTTGCCCAGTTGGGTTGCAAAGAAACTTCTTTGTTAGCTAGTGCTGGCAAATTAGCAATACTCACCCGAACTGAACTAGTTTAGAACTAGTCGTTTCGAAACGTGTCTGTTTAGTTTATAATAGCAGTACATACTTATTTATCAAATTCAACAGTAACTGCTTCTATTGCTTTTGTTTTTGCTGGTATATGATTAACGTTCACTTCATCACTGGTTGTAAGACTGAACTTTTTATTTTAATAATAATAAGGCTTTCAACAATAACTTATAAAGATAGTGCAATCCATGACGACGCGCCCCACTCCGCAATTCCTGTACTGTAACCTGTACTTTAGTACGGAGCGGAGTGGAATTGTTTCGAATTTCTCATATCTTCATTCATGTTTTATTACTCGTATTCAAATGCAAAAACAGTACTAAGAAATAATGAATGAAATAAACCTTTGCAACACTTCGCAACGCTTGTCTATTGCATTTTGTAGTTTATTACAATATAGTTTATTGAGGAACTACATACATATATGTACCTACCTACACATGTCTGTAGATATACTTTACGTTACTGTAATCATAGTCAGTTGTTCATGCGATTGTCAAAGCCACCTAAGGACACATACGGTCAATAAGTAACGTTTTGAACTTATCAATTCACAACGACACAGCTCTGACTTTCGCGTTGGCATTTCCGAATAGGAACAACTTACGCTAAATATGACTGCATTCGCATAGTGATGAATATGTAGCAGCATCTGTATAAGACGCAATTTCTATTCAAATTCCTAATTTAAATATTTCAAAAGTTTAAAACCAAAGTGCCTTTTTTATGCCTAATTGAAATAAATTATTTGACTTTGACAAAGGACATTTCAAATATGCGAAATGGAATAGGTATCCCTGCAGTAAGTGATTCGAGTATGTCATATGTATGAATCTTTGTTGATTAGTGAATATTTTTCACGTTGAAATATTTCCAGAGACTATTAAAATTAAGGAGGTATAAATATATTTGGAAGTTATGGGCACATCTTTACCTCGTGTCATATCAAACAGGCCATTTTTGACAATATCGCTACTAAGTACAGAGGAGGATAACGTTGATTACAAAATAAATTATGAAAGCTTAATCAAAACGATATTTAAGTCTGAATTATCTTCAATAAACATCCTTATTCGTTGCTTCTTAATTTCCTTGCGACAGAGAAAGCATGATTTTTGATTAAAAAGCCAATTGGCTTCCCATTCCTTCGAAGAGAAACCTATTACGGTGTAATCACTTTTCTGAGGCGTAATTCTGCAATGTTCATAACTTTGGGTCTGGTCACCATATTTGCATTCAAATGATGGAGTCTGTAATTCGATCCGGTAGAGCTTCTGTATATAAAAATCTTTAATTTAATAAAATTTTGTCATCTTTAAAACTGATCGGTACAATCAGCAATAATTTACGCGAGAACTTACACGCACTACAAGCAGTTACGCAGTTATGTTTGAGTTTCAAGAATCGAGTCTTAATTTCATTGTACCTCATCCTCTGCCTATTACCAGATACATCTGTATTTTTCAGTTGCCGGTATTACCAGATACTTCTGTATTTTTCATTTGCCGGTATTACCAGATACTTCTGTATTTTTCAGTTGCCGGTATTACCAGATACATCTGTATTTTACATAGAGCTACTGTCTATCTGACCTCCACAACCCAGCTACTGGGCAATACGATACTGTACCTAGTCATTGAAAAAATAATCAAGTAAAACAAAATCCTTTCTGAAACCTTATAGCGAAACACACAATTAATCACAGCCTGTATGATTTTGAAGGATATTGCGAATCCAGTGCTACATATGCTCGAAAAAATGGTCTGCTCAGCAACGTAAACAACGCAATGAATGTTGATGAACTGTCAAAATGTAAGCCATTGCTATTGTAAGTGTGTTACTCAATTACCCCACTGGATTCCGTTCAATCGGAAACTCATCTTCATTATTTCCATTAATAGACGACGAGTAATTCCAAGTTATATTAAGATACACGCCAAAACTACTTGAAACTTTAACATGACATTTCGAGGAGCCATTCTAAATTTAATTTCGTATGATTGACTGTACTCAAGTATAGATGGAACACCCATCAATTTGTTCTAACTTCAAAGCAAAAACTGTTGACTATCCCCTAAAGTCCACGGGCAAAGATCAGATAGCAATAACCTTACCATAATATATTGTTGCAAAGAAACGTAGATTTTTCAAACCCTCTATAGAGTCGGAGAATGCAAATAAAGCAAAACCGCAGGGGTCATAAACCGTTGAAAGATGATCGTTTTTTTGTTAGTTGTTGTTGCATGATCATGCATCAATTCCTCACCGTGGTCATAGAGCTATCAAAAATAACACTTGAATTACTTTTGTAAGTACTCAAGCAAACGTTGTTATATTTACTGCAGTGGGTTTAAACCGTGACATTCCGTTTCTTAATGGAGTGATTGACCTTAAATTGACCAAATTGGACGGTGAAGTTGCTGGTTAAAACATTTTATTATATTTTTCATTAACAATGTATGCGACCGGAGATCATTCAGCCAATGGTTCAAGATTCTATCTTTAACGAATGTTGATTAACATGAATATAGCTTTGAGTATTGATTGAATGACAATAAAGATGTTAGCAATTATTGTTAATACCAAAGTTAACTTTGAGGTCAAAACGGTTGAAGTTACAGTCAGATCTATCAAAAATTAATTATAAGTCATCATATTATATTTTCAACAACATCATAAGATCCTAATTTGCTTTTAAATGTATTTATAAAATACTAATGAGCTTTATTACTTTAGTTTTTTTTTAATAATACTACCTTTTTATAAAAAAAAAATTGTTTTAACTCGATTAAAATTATCGTAAAAAGTTGTTTATGGTTTCAAATCAATGTAATGATTATATCGTTGACCCACAGAATGTTAAATTGTAGAAGAATTTAATATGTATGTGTACACATTAATTTGACCTACTTGTTCAGTTTTATACAAACCGGCTTTAACACGCGAATTCACTTATTCAAATTATGTATTAGGTTTTAAAAATAAGTGGCCTTTTTCAAGATAATAAATCAAGATCACTTTTAATTTGTCATGGAAGTAAAATCATCTTTAAATAAATCGTATAGCTGACAATTTAAATCTATTTTTTCTGACATAACCGTAGCCTTGGCAAACTACATCAAATAATAGTTTCTTATTATTGGTAGAGAATAGTCTACAATTGTCGCTGATTAGCGGTTTACGAAAAACTAGGACTTAAAAAAACACGTAAGTACGTGTTTTATTAAGTCCTAGTTTTTCGTAAAACATACTCAATAAAGTCTGAAATTGTGTCAAATATGACTAGTCCAAAGCGTTACCTGAAGGGTTAACGTGTCTACAAGTAAGTGGAGTTTCGAGACCTATTGCCGACAATTTTGTTCTTGTTCGTGTACACACGGCTACACATCAAGCTATACATTTCCAGTTTACGCTGATCTCGCATTGTATAGGATTTCCGTACATTGCGAGGTCAGCTTATACTGGAATAGCTTGATGTGTAGCCTAATAGTCGTAATTCATAATCTTCGAAGTATTATTTTTGCAAAAAATTACTCTATATAACTTATTTTCATGGGTATTTCGGGAAAAATCCTTTGGTAAAGTCCCACCTTGAATTATTTATTCATTTATCCTAATTTTATATTATAAATGCGATAGTGAGTTTGTTTGTTTGTTTGTTACGCTTTCACGCTAAAACGGCTGAATGGATTTGGATGAAATTTCGCATATGGGTACACCATGGCCTGGGATAGGACATAGTATAATTTTTATCCTGATATTTCCACGGGATCGAGACTTATGCGGGTGTAACCGCGGGGCGCAGCTAGTTTAACATAAAACGGGCAAAGTGAATTACATTATTAATACTTAGAAGAACATGCTATAAAGATTTTCTTTTTCGACGTTTACTCTAAATTATTCTACTATTTAATATTATTATCATTCACTGTAACAGTCAATGGAAGTCCTAAGAAGTGGACGTAATAAGCGGGGTAAATTGTTTTTCCCGGATTTGTTTTATTTGATTGATTTTTATTTAATTGATCGTGTGAAAAAACAACGAGTCGTTCCATCGTGGTCAGGTTATTGTTTTGAGGATACCTACAATGATAATTCTCAACACAATCGTAGGTACCTTAAAATATGAATCAACACAAATAATCCGAGGACCTTCGATTAGCTTAAAATACGAAGAATAGGTCTAAAATTAATCAGTGGTTTAAAATGAGTATCCCCAGTACCAAGTACCAGTACCATAACCTACCAAGAGTTGCTTTTTATTTTTTTTCTGCGAATGAATGACATTTTCCTGTTTGGAAAGATTGTTAGTTTACGTTCATTCTCGGAAAGTAATTTGCGTGATTCATATATTTATATACTTTTTGTTTTAGTTTTACTACGCCGATTACCTACTCTATTTTAATCCAACATGCTGTTTTTTAATTGGATAGATTAGAAACACTTTCTTTTGGTCTATAACTTATTTAATTATTTAAGGATTAACAACGAGATCCATTACAATTTTCTTTTACAGTGACTTAAGTTAGGGTATGGGTAAAAAGGAATAACACTATCATAAAACTTTTTTTTTATGGATCGTTGATGGCTAGTTCCACAGTGTCCAAATGGCACAACCGGTCATTTTGCGAATCAGACGTTCTGCATCAAGACCCTTAACATCTAAATTCATGAAATAATTAGTATTTGTATGTAATTTTAGAACCGAAGCATTAATTCCTTAGCTACACAAACTACCTACTAACTATTTACGTGGAACAAATCATCATTGATATCAATAACATTTAGTCTTAGTGACCCAACTCAAACTCACTGACATTTAGTCTCAATAAAAATATGTTATCGCTAAACATTCATCTTTACAACCGGACCATACATGAGCACCAATTCAAATTGACAAGCTTAAGTATGATATTAAGAACGAATTACTTAATACGTAATCATGAAATGTCATTTGAACATCAAACTGGTGATGGTAAGCTGAAAATGTCAGTTTGATGCATGAATTAGTGGAAGAGAACAGAAGCGCTTATTTCTGACAGTAAAGGTTTGTATTTTATATTTTCTGTACCAACCTCAAGGCCCAAAAAAATACTAGTAAAATTGGGGGGAAGAATTTTAAAAAAATACGATAATACGATTTTATGATTTACCTAGATAAAATATGTACATAATTTATTATATCTTCAGAACATCAAGTCTACAGTTGCAATGTATGAAATCTAAAAATGAAAGTAACTTTAGTAATGTGTCATAATTATAAAACATTTGAATGTAACATTTCTCACAAGACATGGCGGGCATTTACCAGCACTTGTGTTTTTTTTTTCACTAATAAATGTGAATACTTACTGCATTCACAGACCATACAGTCTCCGTAGTTGTATAACTTTTAAATTACATGCAACTGTATTTAAATACCTACAAAGTAATTTAATATGCAGCATCTGCCACTTTTACTGAGGTATGTTATCTGCATACTACAAGAATGATTCAACAGCAGTTTAGTCTGCAAATTCGACGAAAAGAATCCGACGAAATTCAATACAACTTCACGTATGAATGGCTCCTACACCCCCAGCACATCACTGCGCATGCGCTAGAGCGGTGTACTGTTCCCCGTAGGTTCCATTACAAAAGTGGATGGGAACTACTGGGTGATATTAACTTCATATAATTATTTGCCCTGTAATCCTAACAGAAAAAAAAATGTTTTATAGCATTATTTTGTTAGAGAAAAAGTGTTATATCATGATTCTATTTTTAAATTTCGGTATTGTGAAGTATGTCAATATAAACTCGTTTTAAAGTTTATAATTCGAATGTTACAATAAGAGAGTAGATAAAGTTTATTTTTAAAACAACACGTCTAAATTGTATGTAAAAGACATAAACGCGTTACAATTCTGCTAATTTACGACAGACCTTGCCATTGATTTGTCTAAATTCAATCAATCTGCCTAGCCTTTTCCCAACTATATTGGGGTCGGCTTCCAGTATAACCCGATGCAGCTGAATACCAACATAGCTAGCTGTATTTTACATAGACCGACTGCCTATCTGACCTCCACAACCCAGTAACTGGGTAATACGATTGATTTATCCAGATTCCTAGCTCAAAATTATTTGTGAACTATTAGAATCAACATAGCAAGATTATGACTAAGCTTGCATTAACACATTAAAAAAATAAAGCTGCCCCTTGACATAAAACTATACTTGTTCATAAAACTGTACAAGCACATTGTAACCAGACAAGTTAGTTACCTATAACTTCCATACCCATACATATTTAAACGCATTGAAGCGGGCGTAACCAACGCGCGGCACAATGGGCGCCAACCTTGTACAAATGGCATTTAACTCCGCTCGTGTCAATCACCCGTAATGTGATAAATGCTTTCACCAAGTCTTTGGCCCGAATAATGGATCAAACATTTGACATTTGAGATGATCGATGTGGGTCAAGAACGAAATTGATATGATAGCAATGACATGTGTTTCGCGTTGTCAAAATTGTACACGAAAGTGTTTATTTTTTTACATGTGCTGTTTATATAAAAATGCATAATCAAAATTGATGATAATAATTGATAAGAATTTCTTTTTTTAGCATTCCAGAGGGGCATTCCACGTATTTTTAGGAACTTTTGCAAGCTGTCATAAATCTCTTTAATTTACTTAATTTTTTTATAAATATTGACATTGATTGGCGCGAGAGATTGCGACTAGATTTTGAACGTTTTTATATACGGAAATTGGCCTTCTGATTGGTTGCATATATTCAGCAACATTTGTCATATAAAATTCCCACACTCCATTCATTATTGAATGATCATTTATGTTACGATATTATGTATCATACAAATATGAACATAAAACTCTACAATATTATAGTACGAATGTAGTTAATGAGCAGCTGCTTATTAAACGGTCGTTGTTCTCTAACCGTCACAAATTATACGTTCGGCATATAATTAGCATAAATAATCGCGTATGTTTCATAAACTATTTCACTACGAACGAGTATTGTTAGCAAAAAATCTGCGGCCTTCGGAAAATGTGCAATCGACTACCGGTTCCCAAATAAAATCAATTCCGATGCGCGTGCGATTCGGAGCGTGCGCGGGCGACACCCGGCGAAACTGTAACTCACGCGAAAGTGAAACTTGTTGCATGTTGGATGACGCTACCTTACGTAACCGCACATCGGCTGAATCGAGATACACCGCTCGATTACGGGTTAGTAGTCGATTCGCACGAAAATTATTCGTACGATCGTGCGAATCGTCCCCTTTCAATAAAAATATTTTTTTAGTAGGCGATTCGCACGGAAGTATTTAAATTGCGTGCGAATCGACCCCTTCAAGAATTAGTAGTATGCGATTCGCACACTTAACAAAATGTGCGAATAATAAATCTAAGTACAGTCATGTACAATATTCTAGAATATTAATATTAAAATTCAATAATTCTCTATTCGCATCGCAGTCAGGCACAAAATACTATGTAGTTAAGAGGTAAGATGAAAAGTTTTGTCAGTATTTAATATGAAAACTTATAATATGAACACCATAAATGAGCTACATAAATAAATAATAATGTTACATTTTTAAGAACTTTGTACCTATTAATACTACAGATTACTCTGTTTAACAAACTGTGATTTTGTGATTGTTTTAACTTCCAGTGATGCCAATGCTCCTATCATCGTAAAATTTTTGTGTTAAGAAATATTTATAATATTGTTGATTAGTTAAGTGTTACATTTTTAAGAACTTTGTACCTATTAATACAACAGATGACTCTGTTTAACTGTGATTTTGTGATTGTTTTAACTTTCAGTGATGCTAATGTTCCTATCATCGTAAAATTTTTGTGTTAAGAAATATTTATAATATTGTTGATTAGTTAAGTGTTACATTTTTAAGAACTTTGTACCTATTAATACAACAGATGACTCTGTTTAACTGTGATTTTGTGATTGTTTTAACTTTCAGTGATGATAATGCTCCTATCATCGTAAAATTTTTGTGTTAAGAAATATTTATATTATTATTGATTAGTTGATTGTTATTTTTTACCTATTAGAGCAAAATATTGTTGTTATAGTAACTGTGATTTTGTGACTGTTATTTTATTACATTTACTATAATACTCCAAAATTGTACTAGTTAATACTTAATAGAGAAAAAATATTTTGTTTTTGTTTATTTAATTGCCACATTTAAAACCATACCTTAGCTAATTAAAACGATTTTTATATTGTTATTACGAATATTTAAAAAGATTTATATATTTATAGTTTCGTTATATTTTTCGTTGTTTTTAAAATTAGCTTTTAGACCATTATAACGTTAATTATTTAATTTTGACTTACCTTTTCTAAACAACATTATTTTTAACAAGACTCAGGGGTTCATAAAAAGTTGATTTCGGTAAAAACTCTAATAAGTAGTAATTTGTGATGATTTAAGGTAAATGCAAGTGTACGGAAAAAGAGTACTTACTTGTAAAAATGCAAAACCAAATATTTGATTATAAATCGTACCTACTAACTGTGATTTTATTTGTAATCTTGGTTATAATTATGGTTTTAAGTTATTTAAACTGTGAATGATGTAAAATCACTTTCTGATAGATACAAAGTAAAATATAAAAACTTGATTTCCTTAAAAATCGTTTTATTTGTGTCCTGTATTAAAAGAAAGCATTTTGTACGTGATAGTACTTTTTTCTTGAAACTTTTCGATAAAGTATAGGTGTGTGCGAATCGCATACTACTAATTCTTGAAGGGGTCGATTCGCACGCAATTTAAATACTTCCGTGCGAATCGCCTACTAAAAAAATATTTTTATTGAAAGGGGACGATTCGCACGATCGTGCGAATAATTTTCGTGCGAATCGACTACTAACCCTCGATTACACGATTCAAAACACCATTCCGGGAAATCGAGTGCAGAATCGTAGCAGCTACTTAGTGAGTTTGCTCATCACTCGCAGATGCCGATAGAATACTTAGCGTTTATGTGTTAAGAAATCTTTCTATTCTGCAATACGTATTGCAGATACCAGTTTAAATAAAACCGCTCAGAAAATGTTTTCAGCTAAACAATCGCTGACATTGACCTTATTCGTCGGGTCCTATAAATCACTCTCACTCCGCTGGAGCTGTCAATGCGAGTATTTCGCGTCAAATAATTTCAATCTAACTAAAGAATCAGAATATATTTCACACTTCAAAAAAAAACAAAATCAAATCTCACTAGCCTTTTCCCAATGTTGGGGTCGGCTTCCACTCTAACCGCATGCAGCTAAATACCAGTATTTTACATGGAGCGACTGCCTATGTGACCTCCACAACCCAGTTACTGGGTAACACGATACCCTTTGGTAAGACTGGTTGTCAGACTTTCGGGCTTCTGATGACCCGTATCGACTGTCAAAGATCTACGAATGACAGCCGGGACCATCGGCTTAACCCGCTTGCGAAGCATGGAGGAGTCTCGATATGTAAAGAATGGCCACCCATCTACGGACCGACCGCAGCATGCGTAGCTTAACCTTCGACCGGCAGTGCGACTATTATTATTTTTCCGCGAGCCGTGCGATTATTTAACACGTAATTTGGCTATAGAAAAAAAAAACAACTAGGAAGTGAGGTGGACATAAATTGGAGCGTAACTGGGACTTACTACATTTTAAACTAGTGTAACTATGATTACAATGGATGACTAAGCCTAGGTATACATGAAGTTATTTTTATTCTAGTTGAGCTTTTGTATGCGGTCCGTTGTCTAAGAGTAAATCGATCGTATCTCGACTCAAGGCGCGCAACTATCACCTTCATTGACTTACATAATTTTTGTAATTACCTTTTCACACAATCGCGTAACTTTTGTTCTTCCTACTTCTCGCATGCTGTGACTTTTTGTTTGTTCACTTCCGAGCTCACGCTTTTTAGGGTTCCATACCGTTACGTATTACTGTGGCTCCACTGTCCGTCCGTCTGTCACAGGGCTGTATCTTTTGAACAGTAACACACCCGTACACTTGACATTTTCACAGTGTGTACTTCAATGGCCGCTATAAAAAAAAATATATAAAAAAAATAGAGTTAAAAATTAAAAAGGCTTCCCATATTTTATAACTATATGGTATTAAAACAAATTTAGTGTGTCTTAAATGTTGTACGGTGGTACGGAACCCTTCGTATGCGAGTCCAACTCGCACTTGGCCGCCTTTGTCTACCGTGATATGCCGTTTTTTGTTTGAAAAATGACGCGCCCTAAATTAATATTGACAATCGAAGCCAATCGAGATTGAATTCCTTTTGCGTGTCATTAAATAGTAATGTAACGGATTTATTCTAATGTGCTCGTGATGTCGTATTTTTTACTGATTAACATACCACAGCATAGGTAATGTTGATATGTTATAAATAATTTATTTTTTATTTTATTTATTAAAACTTTATGCACAAGTAAAAAATACTGTACACAGGCAGTCTTAATGCCTTTGGCATTTTCTACTAAACAACCTTAGGGTGGTGCAGAGACTTGCACAGGCAACAGAAGGAAAACGGGTGGGTTTTAGTCAGTAAGAGTCTGACACGCCCTCCCGCTCCATCCAGAGCGGGAGACGTCACTTGAACAAAAACGGTGGTGCAGAGACAAAACATGGCAGGTGCAACATAAGTGATAGATAACTTGAAAATGAATACCTACTAATACATAGGTACATACATATAAACCGAATAATGAATTTACCTTCCTGTTTAATTGAAATAATCTTGGTATTAGTAGCTCTTACTCCAACGGTTAAAATCGTAAGTCACAAAAAATCGCACAAAAATCGAATTCCTCAAAGTTTTATAAAATGGGATAAAATGACTCAGGCCGCATAGTTAAACTTCATTAATGTAACCAAATCAATTAATAAATTTAGTGTAGGAAAAATAGCTTACCATTGCTGAATACAGTAGAAGATATACCGAAACGACCTCTGCCTAACCCTTTTGCGTAAATAGGCGTGTTGTTATGTTATTTACCTAAAATGCGACTAATTGTAAACAATACATAAAGTAAATAACTATGTCAATAAATGATTGGATTCGAATCAGAGCACCACGGCCATCCTTATTGCGACTCACATAATATTGGCATTCAGAATGCCCTTGTTTGGAATTATTCTTTAATTAAATTATCCGTATAAGCGCAGAATAAAGCCTCGTTCAGACCAGCGCGACGCGACGGCGCGACGCGACTCGAACAATACAAATTCCAAGAAAACTTCACGGTATAACAATAGCCGGTGTCGCGTCGCGCTAGTCTGCACGAAGCTTAAAGAGATATCTACAGAAGGTTTATAAAACTATACGAAACTGAAAAGGCCAATTCAGGGAACATATAAAGGTGTGTTTGTAATTGGAAGAATATAAAGAGGCAGTACTTGGATACCTACTTACACGTTTTTGGGGAAAACAGAAACATTTTCAGAAAATAATGATATTTCAGCTGTCTTTAAATGTGACCTTTTTATTAACTTACGCTTTCTTTCATACGTTGTTGGTCAGTTTTGCAAGAAGACGTAAGTGCCTTTACATCATTTATGAATAAACCTTCTGCACTTATCTATTCTGTGTCGTTATTTTAATTGCCCGCATTGTAATTAAAACAGTTGTTAGATATAAGTGAGGCTCTATTTGTTATCTGTGAGGTTTTCATTGCCCCCGTGTCACGACTTAACCGTTTTTTTGTACACACACTTTAAACTAGTTTTAAACACTTTAATTAATATTCTTTGGGAATTACAACGTATTGGTTGCCGCGCAAACGTAAAGAATGACAGATGACGTATAGAGTGAAGTAGCCAGAAGTAGCTATACTTGTGCGTTTAGTTTTTGCTTTCAGCTCTAAATATGCGTATGGTTGTCGACTAACGTGACGAAGCTGCATTGTAAATGTTATATCGAGAACGAAGCCTGAAGTATAATTGTTTTAAAGAGAAAAATAATTGGTTCGTTTTTATTGATTTAGATTTGTTTGTAAATAATCTAATGGAGCGGATAGAATTATTGGAATTAGAATGTTGTATAATGGCGATAATAATAGGTCATTGCTTCCGCGAGAAGTAGAGGAAGTAACTTTTTTTAAACAAAAGTAGTCCTTTGTGATTATTTTATACTGTTCTCTATCTAAACAAAAACACACACGGCATTGATAATACGATGTTTCAGTTTCATTCTGACTTATTAGTATTACTTGTTAAAATTTTAGGAATATCGTAAACTTTTACAATGTATGTCAATGTGTGAGCACCATGTATCTATCGCATAATTAATTTATCTGTCATTGACTCATTTTTAATACTTTTTACCTATTGTGGTATAGTAATCTTATTCCAGGTTCACACATAATCATATAATTAATGTATACAAAATATTGTAAAACATTTTAAAAGAGTAACGGTGTCTTACGGTGAAGTTTTGACGTTCAAAAGTGCCTTTCAAGTGCCTAATTGAAATAAATTATTTGACTTTGACTTTGACATTCTATATTCGCTTCTAACCCTATGGACAGTGGGAAGTTGACGAGTGATTCCAACTTTTTACCATAAAATATTGTACAGAACAGCGCCTAGTGACTAAAAGGTAAAGGTATGCAACAATTGTCACTGATATATAATTCAACTTCGAGGAGCTTAAATATATAGTACTTACTAATTCCATGTTAGCTGATGGTTAACAGGTGAACCGATGACCTTGTGAAGGCCACAGAAATTCACTGGGTGCAAGAAGCACAGACCTGTACTCTAATTACGTAATACACGATCAATCGTTTTGAAACAAATTGCTAATCCATCGCTTCATAAGTTCGAAAAAAAAATCTGCTCAGCAACGTAAATAACGCAATGAATGTTGTTGAACTGTCAAAATGAAACTAATTTGTCGTAGAATCGTTTACGAAAATGTATTGCGTAATTAGATAGCAGGTCGATGTGGCGGCGCTTGGGGGAGGCTTATGTCCAGTTTGTCCAGCAGTGGACGTCTTTCAGCTGAAATGATGATGATGATTTGTTTCAATTTTTGTAAATATGAGTACCATGGAGTCAATTACTATGTTATTATGTTGTATGTTGACTTGAAAGAGCAGGGTAGTTGATAGTATGTCATGCTCACTTAAATATCTCTCTGATGGTGGCGAGTGTGTTGGATCATTCGGTTCCCTACAAAATGGTTAAGCTGGATGCTGCTGATCCACGCGTCATGTTCGTGAACGGGCGACGTCAGTTGAGACTAGTCATCTCTTATCTGCCAGGGCTTATTTTTAATCGTTTTTTTTTTCTCACATATAGGTAGAAGCAACAAGAGTAATGTACACAGGATTTTGTAATTTCTATATTTAAAAGAGTGTCCTTGGAGTTTCTTGCCCGTTCTTCTCCATAGAGATCTACGTTTTGGAATGGGCAACTAGCGTCAACTTTCTGACTAACTGACTGACTCTTTGACAATTCAAAAGTGCCTGTTAATGGTTTAATTGAAATAAATGCTTTGAGTTTGACTTTTGACTTTGATGATTTCCATGTTCAACTCTAATTAACAATCCTTCACTAGCTACATCATAGATATAAGTTTTTAATATTTCTGTGAGCTACATTCTAAAACACATAAAGATCATGCATCACTAGCATTCTCTTTTGTTTTACAACTATTCTGCGGTAGGTAATGCATGCTAAGCTTGTACATACACACTTATTAAAAAAAACTTGCATTACTCCTCGCTTACTTGCAACAGATTGAATATTATACAATATTTGAACATAAAATTGTATAACAAAGCTATAATCTGCAGCTATTAATTATCATAAAGTAAGTGTATTACCTATTCTATATTAACAGACTGTTACATGATTTCAAAGTTTATTATACTCCATTTGAAATAAGATTAGACATTTAAAGATACCTTTTTTACAGTCCGTTCAACCGATTTTGACTTCTAAACCGGGCGATATATAAGTCAAAATCGGTTGAACGGACTATAAAAAAGGTATCTTTAAATGTCTAATGTTATTTCAAATGGAGTATAGGTACTTAAAACATTACTAAGATAGTTTCATACGTATTAATTTCCGTGTTGGTCTATAAAATAATCAATAGACTGGCTTACTTCTAAGTAAGTCAAGAAAGTAAAGCAAAACATTGTTATTATTAGACCTTAGAATAGAGGCGAAAAGCTAATGCAGGTAGCTGCTTTAATACCCAGAACATCAACGGATGTCCACTTGTCCACTGCTAGATATAAGGCCTATCCAATCGAAGATATTAAAGATATGATTATAAAAGATTCGATCAAAACTCAAAGCATTTATTTTAATTAAAACATTTACAGGCATTTTTTTTTAATTGTCAAGGAGTCGGTCAGTCAGAAATATGAAGCTAGTTGACCGGAACCTAGTCAGAAGTATGAAGTTGCCCATTCCAAAGCATAGTAGGTACCTATGGAGAAGATCCATCCTCTGACCCTGACTCCCTCTCATCTAATCACTGTAAGTCGTCGCTCCATCTAGCACGAAAATGTCTTGCCCTACGTGTCCTGCCCTTTTTTTATGATGGGGGCAAATCCTCATGGATGTCCTCTGCCCTGGGGTGGGCGGAAGGGTCTGCCAGACTCTTACTGACTAAAAACACCCCGGTGAACCGTCTCATACTTTCAGACCCCACAGTCAACCCACTACTACGGTTTTGTGGGGCGTAGATTATTAAAAAGCTGTATCACTAAACTTATAAATAAAATAATAAATAACTTGCACCAGGGATCACGGGATCTAATGCGACTTCTGCGATCCCCGGCTAGTGCCGGCCCGCCTCTGTGGGCTACCTCGAACGTGTCCTGCCCTATGTTAACCCATTCATGATCTCCACTCAAGAACACGTCGACCCATATGATCATCGGTTTTACGACAAGTCTGACCAGCCTATTGTCACTTCAGCTTATTTATTCTGTGGGAAAAATATGTCGTTGTGTTTTTGGATTACCACAATTGGGATTCGATCCCTCAGAGAGATTCCAAACATAGCACTATCATTCTCGCTAAAAGAAAAACCAACGCAGCAGTTAAAATGTGGTCTCAGTGAAGATTAATGCATTCTGTTATTTACACACAACCATGGTACGCTTTCCTGGTGGTTTTAATAATAATAAATAAACAATTAGGACAGTTGAATTTTAAAACGTCTATCGATGTCATTTATTACGAATCCTTCATGCTCTTCTATATGTTTCATCGTTGGTGCGTTTCGAGGAATAATATTTTTAATTTGATTTTGTTAGCGCACTTGAATGGTGCGTTTCGAGGAATACTGTTGGTGCGCTTCGAGGAATACCCCACAAACACACACACAACATCACGCCTGTAATTCCCGAAGGGTTAGGTTGGATTTTTTATTTAATTTTGATAAATACTCGTTAAGATGAATAAATATCTTGTTTTTGTTCATGAGACTTGTAGACCGCGAAGTTAACAGCGATTAACAAGTCGACACCTTGACGGTGCACCCAGGCGTTCAAGGCTAGTGGATGACAAGGTGATAAGTGAGTGACGACCCTTGTCTTATGTTGCTGCACATTGTTTGTTGTCTTCGCGTAAAAAGAGGACTAACTGCCGGGGTTGCAGGAAAGTCCAAAAGGGATACCGTGGCCCCTGGCAACGTACAGGCAACTAAAGGAACACGGCTGAAACAAAAAACGGACAAAGTTGAGTTGTTGGCAGTAGTTGAATATCTGTACCTTTAAAAAAAACCTGTTGAGTGTTGGTTGATTTTTCACAGATGTTCATAGCAGCTTTCTCAGCAGTACCTAATCTATAATCTTCGATACAGGTCAAAAGTTAAAGTCGCTTTTCATGTCTGTCTGAGGGACCGCGTTGTTCTTCAAACGCAATGGATTTTGATTCGGTTTTCACCAATATTTAGAAATTTCTTCCGGTAGTTTTATGTGAACTTAATATTAAACTTACGTATAATAAAGAAATACTTAATAACTGCAGGGCTTGCTAGTACTTAAAAATATAAAAAACCGGTGGATTTCTGAGTTAGTTAATGCTACCAAAATGCTCTTTGAATATCGGTTGTTCTACAACGATTCGCTCGGATTCGGTCGAGTAAATTCGTACGAGTCACCAATAAGACAATATTTGAATTTCGTAACTACTTTTTGCACAATTTATTTATCTAAAATATATTAGTTTACATACATAGATTTTGTTTTCGTTTAAACTTGAATACATACTCGAATGTGAGTACCAATACAAACCATTTCTGGTTTAATGGTACAAAACAAACAGGAACTTGTATTAAGACTGTATTCAATAAATAAAAATAAAAAAACATAAAGCCTCTCAAGCTTGTTTACGTAATTATTTACACTAACATGGAAGTGCAAGTAAACTGCTAGAAAAGAAAATCGATTACGAGTATTTACCGATGACTTGAAATTCTACAAGTTTCTTGAACTTTGAAGGCTTTTTTTGTGCAAAGCGTCAGTATCTTGCATAAAACGTCAGAAATAATCACGGTTGACACCCAAAACAGATTAAATTACAATATCTCTTCTTAAATGCTCATAATTGGAACATTTAGCATAAAATTCGTGCATTATGCGCGAAAACAGCACCCAAATGCAATAACGTGGGGTAATCCCTGAAACTCATTTATAATCTAAACTCGACGCTCTATCTAGGAGGAATAAAGTTTATATTGGAATAACAGGTGTTTTATTAAATTACATTTCAACATTATAAATAAACACTTCACGGTAGATTCACCCTGCGGTTTTTAAGATATCCGTGATGCTGAAACTATGAAATTTTAATCAAATTATAATCATTTTACCAGTTTAAACGCTCCCATAGACAGGCGTGACGCGACTCTGGTAGAACAATTTCTATCGCGGAATATTTTCTACCGGTGTCGCGTCGTGCCTGTCTGCGGGAGCCTTAAGGCGCAACGGTAAAGAGTCAAAGACTTTCCGTAAGTATTCAGGTAGGTAGTTGGAAGGAAATCATAGCATGTAATATAACTGTAATCGTACAAAAGAAAAAAGATTATTTCAAAAGTTTACGTGAGACACAATCTATTTCCCAAAATTGTGTAAGGAAAGTATGTGCTGTTATTGATACCGACTTCGAACGTGACGCTCATTATGTATTACAAATATTTCTAACATGACCACAAGCACCTCCGTTAGGTGTTATTCTTAGATTTCATAACATAAACATATCATCACGCCTTGTTGCCCCGAAGGGTTGGGCAGAGGTGTACTTATAGTACCTGCCTCACTGTAGCTGCCTCCATGGTCTAGTAGTCGCATGCGCAAGGGTTACTGCTGAGCATAAAGTTGCTGGGGTTGATTCCCAGATCGGGAAAAGTGTTATTGGGTGTTTCTATCTGGAATTTCTCAGTAGCAGCCTGGAGTCTGGATTTGTGCCCGGTTGATGGCAACAGGCTCGCCCCCTGTTATATGCGACTTAAACATAACTGGCGAAATGTGGGTGTACTATAGGTACACTTCTGCCTAGATATGCCTCATAGGCACTTCAATATTAGGATACTTTGGAGTTTCTTGCCCGTTCTCCTCCATAGAGATCTACATTTTGGAATGGGCAAGTAGCTTCAACTTTCTGACTAACTGACTGACTCTTTGACAATTCAAAAAAAGTGTCTGTAATTACTTTGCATAATAATCAGAATATAATGTCCCCAATACTAGGGAACGGGCCGTAATCTACCACGCGGGCCCGGTGCGGGTTGGTAGATATCATATGTCTTCGAATTTTCGAAAATACGATTCCTCACTATGTTTCCTTCACCGTTTTGAGAGCAGTGGCGATGATATAATTTACCTAAAGTAAAGCGACTATCAGGGTTCCAACCTACGACCTACAACTCGTGAGTCACGGCCGTTACCACTGGGCCACCACTGCGTAAATTGTTTAATGGTAATAAATGATTTGAGTTTGAGTTTTATACTTATATGTATAAGGTCTGTATTCGTCTCTTTTCTCCGAAGATTCTATCAGTCAATGTTGGTAGGGAAGGTAACTATTCACTATGTTAAGTACGGTACCAAAGCTTACAAAATTATGTGATAGGTATTCTCATTTTACCAATGACGTTCTCAATTCTTCATTGGTACACCGTGGGGTAATTGCGTAACAAACTCAGTAGCAAAGGCTTTCTTTTTGACAGTTCAACAACATTAATTGCGTTATTTACGCTGAGCAGACAAATTCGAAAATGTTTATGAAGCAATGGATTAGCCCTCAAAATCATTCAAATTGTGATTGAAATTGTGATACGCAATTAGGGTACAGCCCGATTTAAACTTACGTGCGGCTCGGAACATGAGGCGAGTCGCTGCGCAGTAACAAATTCATGGGTCAGCGGGGGTGAGGGGTGCGGTACTGCGCAACGAGCAGCTAACTTCCGAGCCGCCATTAACTTTGAATCGAACTATACCTACTGTTAATCACTGCCCTGATTGTTTTTTGTCTTATTATAAAACAAGTCTACCTACTATAACCATCTGTATCAACCCGCCGTGTAGGTACTTGTAGCTTCATACCTACACGGCGGGCCCGCCTTGTCGGGCCAATTCAGTGAGTGTAACGTAGTCAGAAGATATAAAAGTTACTAGAGTTAGAGAAGCAACTTCTAGGTGAATATTACTTTAGTGCGACCTGAATTGCACTTTATTCTGTCGTAGCAATTGAGTCGCGTTTTATTTAAATGATTTTGCGGAGTGAACTATCTGTATTTATCTGTGCTATAACTTAATAAGGTTAGTATTACTGTACTTTTTATACTTAATCTGCTTTGTATTATGATTCATTTATAGATTTTATTCGAAGTATGTCACGACTCACGACTGATCTTGTTTTGTCATTGCATCTCATTCATTTGTAATTCATAAATGTCCGATTCATATAACTAATGTTATGAGAAGCCTATTTACATAATAAATACAGTAATGTAACTAAGTGAGAACGTTATATTTATGTAAATGTACTCCAAGTATGGTCTAGATTTTTTTACTGAGCCGAGAATGTAAACAATTTAAAAGTATGTTGTATCGAAAACATAATATTATTTGAAATATTCTCAAGATACTTAATAAATATTCAAGAGATATAATAGGTAATTAATTATGTGTGGACAGTACATAAGCATGACTAATCAATTCAAATTATCTAGGAAGAAAAAATCTAATCCGGTTTTATTATGTTGTCCACCATTAGTAACGCACGTTAGTCAATTAAAACAAATAAATCCTTACATAATTATTATAAAACAAAGTCCCACGCCGTGTCTGTTTGTCTGTCTGAACGCGATAAACTCTAAAACTGCCGTACGTATTTTCAAACCGTTTTCACCAATGAACGGAGTAATTCACGAGGCAGTTTTTGGTGAATAATTCATTAAAGTTTTGTGTAAAGTGGCTGAAATATGACGATTATTGTTGAATATGTCGGAAAAAATCATGCCGACTGGGAGCTTTACTGGCGTGCGCCGCGTAAACCGTAAGATATAAATAAAATTATGTTCCACAGGATTATATGTCTTAAAAACTTCTACAGAAAGTCCGCAATGGCATATATCTATCTTCGAAGGATGACCCACAATAAACATTTTTATCTTTCTAAATTTGATAAAAATTTCATTGTTATTTCCGAAGCTATTTTGGCCGGTATTATTTGTATCCTTATCACTAAATAAAATATGTCATTTAAATTGGGCATTTAATTTAGATAAAAATATGCCTTGACATTAAAAATATATCATTAAAAAAATACTTTAAAAGATATCACACAAAATAACGCTTAAAAAAATTATTATGTTTGACGACAACGCGGGCGCAGCGGTAGCAGTCGAAGACCTTTTCCTCGCCTCCTAAGTACTTATGTAATCCTGGTACGTACCCGTGGGAAATTTTCCGACATCCACGCGGGCGAAGCCGCGCCGCGGGAAAAAGCTAGTTACAATTAAAATAAACAAATGCATTTTCACAAAATTACATTATATTGCAACTAACATTCAAAATTTTAAGTCTATTCAAACCTGAACATATCACGTAGCATAATCGTAGCATAATCAGCCTATAATGGTCTCACAGCTGGGATATAGGCCTCATATATCTGTGCGAGTGGATGTCACATGGAATTTTTGATTCTAGGACTGTTTTCTCACGATGTTTTCCTTCACCGTTTTGAGAGCAGTGGTGATGAAAATAATGTTTACACAAAGTAAAGCGCGGCCACGTCTGAGCCACACTGCTCAAATCACGTAGTTATAAATAAACAAAATTTCTGGCCGACTGACAGATAACCTACCTATCTAGGAACAGTTAAACCACTAAACACGGAAAGGATTTTCCGTACTTGCGTAATTACCCTGTAATTGCGTAACACATGATCAATCACAATCTGTTACAGTTTGACAGTTCAACAACATTCATTGCGTTATTTACGTTGCTGAGCTGATACATTTTTCGAACATAATATGAAGTAGGTAATGGATTAGCAATATCCTTCAAAATGATTCAGATTGTGGTATCGTGTGTTACGCAATTTGGGTGCCGGTTTCAATAAACAAGATTTCTGACTGACGGATAGATAACGTATATCAATCTAGGAACAGCTTAAGCCACTAAAGATAGAATGGATTTGTCGAAACTGAATCCCTATGTAAATCATTTGAATTCTGTAGGCAATTGAAGTCGCGACAGAAGCAACTACCTATATACAAAAAACAGATACAGTAAACAAGAAACGCACACTCTTTCGCAAAACATTCCAAGCTACTATATTTATTTATATAAATATTACGTAATATTAATGTTAATAGGCCAAACAGCTGACTCTTTAATAAGCTGCGCGGGAGCATGCCTTGCGGTTTAGTGGTCGGTGCATCGTGACAATGATGTTACGACACAAACCTTGCCTAATTAAAATTACTGGCGCAACTTTGTCACGATTTATCAGGAAAAGTAAGAAGATTTGTACCTTTGATCGTGCAATTTTCATTTACGATAAAATAATTGAATCCTGTTCGCTCACAAAACGCCTCATTATAAGGCTGAAAGTCACCCGCAATGGAGATGACTATGCTTGGAGTTTCCCTACTTGATCGAATCAGAAATGAAGAGATCCGTAGGAGAAACAAGGTAACTGACATAGCCTTAAGAATTGCCAAACATAAGTGGCAATGGGCAAGGCCCACATTGCTCGCAGAATATATGACTGATGGGGCCGAAAGGTTCTGGAGTGGCGACCGTGTACCGGAAGACGTACGCATTCTGCAGATCAGGGATACAGTCTTCTTGCGGATGACGGCATAAAAGCCAGCAGTGCGATATAGCACAAACATCCCCAATGCACTACAGAAGCGAGGCAGCCCCAACATCACCTGAAGATGTTATTATACTGGTCACGCAGGAAATCCAGTGATCTTTTGGTGTGGCTAACCCACATATTTCCCGTATAAAAGCTTTGACAATACGCCTTAATCAACGTTATCTTTACTTGTTTAAAGCGCGGGAGAATCTACTCTTGTTAAGTATGAAAATTTAGACATAATTAGGCATACTTAACAACAGTTCTAAGACGTGTTTAATCTTAGAAAGCTTTGTGCAAACAACTGCAGCTGTTGATCGATTGAAAGTTTTATCGATATTTTATTACTTACAAAATATCGATAATCGGACTGACGGACTCCCACAGACAGGCGCGACGCGACACCGGACAGAACAATTTCCGTGAAATTTTCATTCAAACATTGTTCCACCAGAGCCGCATCGCTCCTGTTTGCGGGAGCCTTTAATACACTGTCTTACAAACCAATTATCACTTTAAAAAGAGTTACATTAAGCACTAAATTATGATCCTTTTGTAACTTTCGACGGATAGAAAGTTGACTAGAGGAAGTGTTAAATTAATTAATTGCATTTAGCAACGCAATTCGGATATTTTCCGATTTTAAATTACATGAACTTGTGCTACTTGTAAGCTATTAATTTTTGGATGAATTATAGCTAGAACCTAGGAAACACAAGTCACGAATAGGTTGCTGCTAGGCAAGCATCATAATGCGAAAGTATGTCTGTCTGTCTGTTACCATAGCATGCTTTAACGGCTGAACGGATAGACCATGACCTTGGTTAAGACATAGGAAACTTGTTATCCCATAGAACGTTCTCGTGGGATAAGATCCGACGTCTAGGCGGGCGAAACTACGAGCAAAATCTAGTCTACGCTAATATTATAAAGAGAAAAGATTTGTAATTAATAAACTCTAAAACTACTGAACCGATTTTAAAACTTCTTTCACTAGCAGAATGCTATATTATCACTGAGTAACATAGTTTATAAATATTCACTGCTATCATCTGGCGGAAGCTAGTACCATATAACATGGAAGGCATTATTTTTAATACATCGTGATGCCCATTATGTATGCAGATCTAGTATAAAATCTTGCACTTTAGGACGACTTTAGGTCATGGATCCAATATTGAAATGAGGTGCATAGCTTTCTAAAGTCACTCACCTTTGGGTACCTACTTTAGGTGCATCAAAAGCAAATGGGTCCAGGAAGCAAAACTCATCCTAGCTAATGCTTACCCATGAAAGCTTGTTTACTTGTTATTCAACGTGTGTTTGCAAAACAATCTATGATACGAGTAGGTACAAACTATCTAGAAAACTGAAAATGAATCATTAAGGCCCTTAATCACTAAAAACGGTTAGCGCTAAACATTTTTAAATCAGCTGCGGAGCAAGTCGAGCAAAGTTTTTGAGTTTATCCATCAGGAATTTCTCAGTAGCAGCCCGGAGTCTGGACCTATGCTCGATTAATGGCAACAGGCTTGCCCCCATTTATGGGACTTAAACATATCTGCGAAATGTGGGTGTACTATTAGGTATACCTCTGCCTAACCCTTCGGGGATTACAGGCGTGATGTTATGTTATGTAATTTTTAAATCATCATTTTGTTTCTGTCAATGATTTGTACTGCAAGCTTGGAGTTCCCCCTACGTGATCGAATCAGAAATGAAGAGATCCGTAGGAGAACCATGGTAACCGACATAGCCCGAAGAATTGCCAAACTTAAGTGGCAATGGCAATGGGGCCGAAAGGTTCTGGAGTGGCGACCACGTACCGAACGAAGACGTAGCGTTGGAAGGCCCCCCACAAGGTAGACCAATAACCTTGTGAAGACTGCAGGAATCCGCTGAACTGGTTGAAGTGGCGGTGCTTTAAATCTATGAAAAACAGACTTACCTATATGACAGAAACATCGAGAGGCTTTTTGGAATTGTGGATGTTATGCTTATGAATAATGTTATGTAGTGAGGTGTTGTGGAAGTACCTACTATAGGTACATCTCTGCCTAACCCTTCGAAGGTTACAGGCGTAATTTTATGTTGTTGTTATGTAGTTATGAGTATTTGTGGAAACGGTATTTTTTCCTTCATTGACATTAGGTACCTACTTGTGCACATAATAACATTCTACTTCTTAGAATATACCCAAAATTGAATGTGGTCCCTTTCCTCAGACCTTAAGAGAAATCTGACACATTCTTGTAATAATTACACCAGTCGAAAGCTATCGTAAATCAATAAAACGACCTTTATCTAATTACTTGAAGCAATTTCGTAGCCATTAGGTATATTTCTAAGCACATAAATAATCTATTCATCTTTTAAGCAATAAATTAATAGGTTTTTACATAACTTTTAAAACACAATTATGACACACATTACGCATCTTTGATAAACGTTGTAAAAGCTCCCGAAGATAGGCGTGACGCGACTCCGGTAGAACAATTTTCATGAAGTTTTTTTTGTTCCACCTGAGTCACGTCGCGCCTACTTGCGGGAGCCTTAACCTATTTTATCACTGTCTTCTTAATTACAATAGTGATAAGTGTGATAACATTACACATTGAAGATTTAGGTGGATGCATAGGTACCTATAGTTCACCCACATTTCGCCAGTTATGTGCCCATTTAATAGGGTCTCATGTAAGTGTGATAACTGCAGTTGAAACATTTTACCCCCAAAAGGTCAGCTGAAATTACTATATTTTGGTTCTTCATTCGAATTCGCTTCTAGTAATAACACCTTCTTTTGTATAGAGAAGCGATAACTGCAGTTATAACGTTTTACGTTGAAAGGACGGGAGGAATAAATATGTTAGATTTCATTCATTTTCACTTCTGGCTATAAAACCTTCTGTAAACCTTTATTTGTTAACATTGAATAGGTTAACATAATGTAAAGATAACCTATTCAATGTTAACGTATATCCTAATTTGTGTTTAGACTGCATAGCGACGTGGCCATTAATCGTTAGAATTTAGTAGATATGAACCAGGAAATGATTTATCAAATGAACCCTGTACAGGTTTTCAGTTACACCTTGTAGATAGTTAATAAAAATATACCTAATAATTTGACGTTTAGTATGGTTTAATATATTACGACCTTATGCATCTATATAAGCTAACAATCATAACTTAATTTGTTACATTCACTTGTTTACCTCTAACTTTGTTTCTACGAGTCTCTACTTCGTTATAAGTATATTGATATGATTACACCAATTTGCTTGCTTGTGCTTGGATTAAATTACTAAGAACTTTGCATGTACTGATTGGATAATAACCAATGTATACGAAGTGATTTTTCATTCAGATATGTTCTCATTTCAAACTAATTTAATATTAAACGCGGTAATTCCATAACTTTGCCAGAAAGGCCTTCAATTAAAATTGTTTATTTGTGTACTATTTAGTTATTTTATAAATAGTTATAATTATAACTTATAAGTTATATGTGCAATTTAAGTAATGAAAATACGATATGAAATCGTACAGATAGATAGATAGAATACTCTTTATTGTACACCATAAAAATTACAGACATAAATTTAGAAATTTTACATAGGGTGACACAAGGGTCCATATTGGCTCAACTAAAGTTCTTTACCCGAAATTGTTCTTCCTAACGGTTTGTAATCCGAATGATCACTCTTCCTAAAAAATTTCATCCTAAAGTTTTCATTCATACTATTTGTAGTGCTACCGGCGATGTTCATAACACTCATGTTTCCGAAAATTGTAATTAATAAGATCATTAATGTAAATATATTTAAACTCCTACTGTTTTTTATCATAACGCTTTTATCCCTAAACATAATTACCATAATATTTTCACTCATTAACCGTACCTAAACCAATAACTATAGGACTGATTCGGTTCTGGCACTTCGCCGGCCGCTGCCGCGTGATTATTTCAAAGCTATAGCCGCTAATATTAAACTAATTTAATTGAAAAGTGTGTATGAAAACATGTATTTAACTACTTGTACCATGGTACTATTATTCTTATTGTACGTTATGTGACAACAAAGTTACGCAAAATTAGTGTATATAATACTGATTATTATGAATAAAAAGAAATCTAAACAAAAAGATATGATTTTGAATAATAGTGTAAAAGATGGTTATGTTGAGAAAATATAGGAAAACAAATAAAAGTATAATAGATGTTTATTGCTACTGACATTATGAAGTTGAATGCTTCGGAATTATGAACATTAGAGACAGAGTAGTTAGGAATTGTGATTGTTAGGATGAAAAATGTTAGGAAGAACATTTTCGGATTTCCAATTATCGGAGTTGAAAATTTAGGTGAACTTTGGCGCACCCGTGACACAATGGGCGGTCTTAGCGCTTAAAGCGATCTTTTACAGACAACCTTTGGATGGATTAAAGGTAACAGGAGAGATAATACTGCAGGTAGTCATCGATTTACCATCTACATATACAATAAATATGTACATACATACATAAAGCATAAACTTATTCATTTAAAAATATATACATAGATATACTTATAATATAAATCTATAAACATGAAACAAGAGCAAGGAACTATATGTAATGTAATGATGATGTTTAAGGAGAGAGGAAGTGTAACAAATTATATAATGAAATTGTGCTCTGATTTAGGTATACAAATGTTAAATTCACGGTTATCAATAACAATTGACCGAGAACGTTATACAGTTAGACAACAACATGATTATGAGTCTTAATCCTACACAATATATAGAGCTAAACCAATTGGTTTGCTGAACGAATTTAAATATTTTTGTTGTATTTTTTTACTACCCGACTGCAGCAAACGCTGAAAAAAGAGTAAAGATTTTGACATGTATTTGATAAGGTATGTATTTTTTAATTCCGGCTCAACGTATTTCAGGTCAGTCTTCAATTCACAAAATTGCTTCAAATAATCCTTGAAGCAAGTAAGAAATCTGATTTATTACGCACACTTTCAAGTTTGCACAGAAACACTTGCAAAGCAATAGTGCGTAAGCGTACTTTGAGTTATCTAACAGCTGCAGACGTGAGAAAAACGGAATTAGCGATTCACTGATCGACGTAACGATTTCTTTACATCTCGTGAACATAATGTATTTTAGCAGTACTTCCGAGGCGTTGATAGATATCTTAAGATTCATCGATATGAAAAAGGTTCATGTAACGTAAGTTGAAGTGGATTATTATCACTTCAGTTTACGATTTCAAAATTGTATCTATCTTGACTGCCTTGTTGGTTTAGAGGTCGCAAGCGCTACTGCTGAGCACGAGGTTCTGGGTTTGATTCTCAGGTCTGGCAAAGTGTTCTTAGGTTTTGCTATCAGGAATTTCTCAGTAGCAGCCCGAATTCTGGATCTGTGCCCGGTATATGGTCACTGGTAGGTGGGTCTATGGTAATAGGCTCGCCCTTTATGGAACCTGAATATAGCTGGGTGGGTTACACCTCTGTCTAACCTGCCTAATGAAGTACAGGTGATGTTATGTTATGTAATGTGGATCTGTTTTATGTTTTTGATCTCTGAAGACAGCCTGTTCAAAGCTTTAGTATTACACGTTTTACAAAGGGGAATTATTACCTCGTAAACTACCTTCTAACACGCCCGCTAAGTCGCTAACGTAATATATATCGTGTTATCTTGATAACACGATATATATTACGTTAGAAAAACTTTAACGTATACTAACTTTTTATTATTATTTATTTGTACCTATTTTTTTAACTGCAACGTGCGCAAGCTTCATAACCTTAATGCACGTTTTCAGTAACACTAGTTGACACCTACATTATTGCCTGAATAAAAGCGCACTGTTAGATTTTCAATGCTAGGTTCAGCGCCTAGAGTTGAGAATTTAACAGTGAAATAATATTTAGGCAAGCAATGATAGCCTAGTGGTGTGACCGTCAGACTGACAAGTCGTAGGTCTAGAGTTCAAACCCAAGGCACGCACCTCTGACTTTTTGGATTCATGTGCGTATTATATAATTATCACTTGCTCAAAAAACGGTGAAGGAAAACATCGTGAGGAAACATGCCTGAGAGATATTTCTCGACGGCATGTGAAGCCAAGTCAGAGGCCCGTGGGCGGCTTTAAAATTCTGACACCAGGTTAGTTTACTAACCACACGAAACGAAGAGAGAAGATATTTAGGCGAGTCTTAATGTTACTGAAAACGGGCATAAGTGCCTATCTAATACATTATTTCTTTTACTACCAAATGATCGAACAAGCAAAACAAGAAATAAATTAATTCTTGACTCTTACTTATGATCATTTACACAAGCCTAAGGCTAGCAGCTTCTTGGAAAGGCTATAGGTAATCAACTAACGACTCACAAGTATTAGAACCAGCTTTTGTGAGGAAGCGGAATATCATTCCTCCGTATCAAATGTGTATACAGGAATCAGAACTTGCTCAAATACTCGTCTTGTTCTAGGGCTGGTACGTAAACTGGTTTATCTAGACTTTTATCGGTTTTCACACCTTCATTTTAGTCTTCCTCTTCGTCTTTATTTTTTTGTTTGTTTATGCCTTTTTAGGAATTTATGATGCGTTTATAAAATGTTAATCTTGTCAGAGGATCTTTATTACGATATTAGCAGACTGAGTTAAAAGATCTCCCACAGTTTTATTAATCCTTTATTTGTTTATTTTTATAATATTTGATTATTCTTCTTCTTGAACTCGTTACTTTTCACAGCTAAATTTGGAACATGATGAACTGCCCCTAATGTGTGCTTGATATCCAAAAACTTTTTACAAATCAAAGATGTTCTTTTTTGAAGACGTTGACATTTCTTTCTTTCTTTACTGTGCAACATTACAATTTACTAAAACCACCAAAAAAAAAAACATTATTTTTTCCAAACAGTTGTATGCAATCACTACACTTAGCAACCCTACAGAAATGCAAGTTTTTCTTCATAGTAAACACGCTGATTGATAGCTCACGTAATCCTAATGGATGCAGCTTCTGTGCTACCACCTCTATGCAACTAATGGATCGCTGTCAAAACCCAATCAATATTAGTAATGGGAAACGGTTAGAATACCTATTATTTAGTCTATCACGAATAAACAGCTGAATGGGATAATCACGAAATGTAGTATGATTTTACTAATTTCAATATTGTCTATTTGACGAAATTTGTTGAGTCACACAACACAGAGCAAATGGATTAGTAGTGGAATAGTTCTTATGAAGTTTAATAAAAACAGCAATAATTAATAATGGATAACATATAATGTTTTTTTTTTACTTGCAACATTATAACACGTTATCTATGATTTCTGTTCAATGACTGTTCATTTATCTCAGATCAAAGCAATACAAAAGTTAAATCGTCATAATTATCTGTACGATGATATTATTATAGAATATGTACGAGTATTTATAACTTTTATCTTTGAACTCACTCCTGTTCAAGTAGAGCTCTAACAAATCAACGAAGTAAAAGAGGCCGAAATAAGACCCATACTCCTTTGTTCTCAAACGTGTGAATTACCTATCTACCTGCGTTTAGTTAAATATGTATTTAAGTATTAACCTTTCCTCCAAGGATCAAAGGTGTTCAATAAAGCATATACAAGTTGTTAGCATCAATCAAATCCAAATGAAAACCACATGTAACACATAATTACGAAGTGCAATAAACTTGGTAGTGTCAACGTTCTCAGCAGAAACTATTCTACTGAAGTTCTGACTCACTGTTTGACTAAGATATATTATTGCTTATATATGTTTGGTGTCGAATATCTAACTGTTCGGCAAACCGCTAGAACATGCAATAGATAAGTGTAGACAGAAGTTCCACTCGAGACAGTTAACACACAGAGAGGCCAGCTCAGATACAATTGGACACTACATCGTAAATCACAAAAGTTGGCAGAGTCGCAACAATTGCACGCAATTATTGTTATTTTTAATTTTACATTGAATTCTTCTTTCACTATATACCATGATGACAAAGGTCTGTGATATGATATAAATATAATTAAGACAATGAATGATTTTTGTTCGTTTGCGAGAGAGTTTAGATATTATAAACAATATTTAGACCGTTTTTTTTTTAAGTTATCCTATTCTGTCACGTCTAATATCGACTGAAACCATTTCCTTAGTAACTAAACTCCTAACTATTGCTATCAACAATTTATTTACCTACAATCGGGTTTGGACCTTCTTTATATTCTGTTTATAGTTCAATCTGTAAACATTGAGCTCTTAGCATTGTGGGATTGTGGCCCACTAAACTACTGTCCGATTCAAGCACCTAATAATATTTCAAACACGTCAGATGACATATCTTCGGATCTAACTTTTTGGAATAGCAAACACACTTGTAAAATTAGGCTCCATGTTATTTACTTTATTATTATTACACCTTGTTTAAAATTATCAGAAGGTAAGTAGACGGTAATTTACGTAGGTAGTATTTACCTTACAAACAACCACTCTGATTGAAAATGAAAGTGAATGGACTGATCAGCTGTTTGTAACTTCTATGTTTAACTGAATTACAGGAAACAGAAAGTTGTAAGTTGTTGAAGTATCGTTTTACGAAGGATATAAGAATTGGTAGTGTTTATGAGAAAATGTATTTACTTTGAGATGCGGTTTTTATCTTTACGTATAAATTTTATACATATACAATATATAATCGAACACTACATTAAATAACTAAAAGTAAATACAAATACAAAAGGATATTTAGTCGTCGAAGTACTCGTCCGTATCGCTGTCATCCGGCAACGTGCCCAGAAGACTGGCAGCATTGCCACGTTGAATGGCAAAGCTAACTCTTTAGCCAAAGAGCGAGCCAGCCCTCAGGGGCCCAAGTCTGCTATTTTTATAAATTCGCCATTCCAACACGATTCCATTGTCATTTTGCTAAAATTTCGTAATCTGCTAAATTCATAATGGTCGATCATTGATTGATCATTGTATTCCAAAAACACGATACTCATAACGAATTAAAATCAATGACTGCACAATGGCGTTCTACTGGTAGGTCACTGATCAAAGGATCTGTCAAAATTTTAGCAGATTACCGCCTAAGTCAGTCATTAATTTGTCATTATGTACGAGATTACCAATAGATGCCATTTCTTTCAATGGAGTGTCAGTGGCTGACCATTGGAAAGTCCTAATGACGCCAATAGATTAGTAGATTACCAAAATTGTCAAAATCAACAATTATGAAATCAATGATAGACCAGTCTGACACTATTGTAATAGCAGACTTAAGGCCCAGGGTCACGTGAAGTGTCGACCATTCGGTGAGAAATTTCTTTAAAAAGGAGACGTGCACTCGGGCCCCATGACTCGATCGTTTCGACCCCAAACGGCACAAAACTGTAGTTACCCATAAGGTTACAGTATTTGCGCCGCTTGACGGTCTCAGCAGCTGCAGCAGTGGCGCCAGCACAGCCCGCCGAGCTCGGAACATGAGGTGGCGCAAGGGAGTCGACACAGGTTGCGATCCGTTGAGAAAATTGACTATGAAAAATACGAATTCGATCGATCTTTATCTTAGGTACTCAAAGAAAGAAAAGAAAAGAAGGAAAATACGTTTATTTGCGGTAAACATGACGCAACAAAAAGAAAAAAGTTTAGGGAAATTATGTGTCACGTTTTAATGCTGCGACCATATGCAAGACAAGCCCCAGCGCTGGTTTCAACAACAACAACAATATTAGTGGAGCTATCATTCCCGTTTACCGTACCAAATAGAACTAAAAAACTTTACAATGCTGGTTTTACCAACACTTATCTATTTTACCACAAGCATTCATAGTAAACTACATACATAGTTACCGGTACTTGCGGTAAATATTATGTACCAATAGATTATCCAAGCAAATGTCAGGATACTGTTATCGAGATTGTTGAAGAGTGATGACGATATTATACCTCATTACATCTTCTTAGTAAACACACACTCACCACTGAGCAGCATTTGCTCACCACTGAGCAGTGAGCAAATGGAGGACAGAGACCCGTACCCGTATGAAAATTGACCATTATATATTATGGTCTTGGATATCTGAGAATTAGAAACAAGAAACTAATCAAACTAGACAAGACAATCGAACACAACTGATATAAAAAGATGAACATTTTTTTCAATTTTGAATTACGTACGACTTTATAAATTCACATACAAATAAATGCTTTAGAGATTCTATTTTGACTGAGCGGTAAATCGTGGGAGCGTTACAAGTATGAAACAAAAGTATGAATCCATTGACGTTACTACTCTGTGTCCGGAGCAAATTGAACTAACATGACATCAAGTACTTCTATCTGACACAGATTAAGAAATAATGGCATCGGTTAATGGAATATTTCTATTCTTTGCTTCATAAATTATTGTAATGTAACGGGAATTTAATTCTATAAGATTTATTAATATCAAGTCGTGATTTTATTTTATTACTACTATTAGTAGGCGCTAAATCATTATGCAAAGAATGAAAACAAACTAAATTAGCACAGTATACAGTTATTGTAATTAAAATTACTGATTAAAGATTGATTACTAATACAGTGATACTGTTTTTTTGCAATAGGGCAGAGAATGTTTTTTATACCTTTTTTATGACTATTGCATACAAACTTCAACCTTGCCTAAGATCATTTCAGGGATGAAGCTTTTAAAAATCTATATACCTACTCTCTAAAAATAAAACGACTTTTCCTCTTGCTATCTTCAGTCGAAGCTGTGCGTTGTTTAAGGACTGATTTCACCAATGCAGTTGAACGCGATCAACATTTCTAAAACGCGTTCAAGAGCTGTCAGTGTCAAAATTGTTATGGAATATTGTACACTGACAGCTCTTGAACGCGTTTAGATGTGCTGAACGCGTTAAATTTCATTGCTGAAATCCGCACTAAATCTCAGCAGTCTTCAGTCTTTATAGTCACGGACCCATTTTATTAGCCGGTACAGTTTTTTAAACATTTTAAACCAAATTAATTGGCGCCGAGTATAATAAAGGCAATAATGCAACATACTATAATATTCCCAGCCGTTTGTCACCCCTGACGATAAGAGTCAAGAGTCAACTGAAGGATGTTTACCAGCGTTTGCGTGTTAAGCACAAGGAACTTGTCAGTTGTAATACACTACACGATTGGCGATCTCTGAACTTAGGGCAACACGGTTTCATGCGGTAATAATCTTAGATATTGACACCTCTTAATGCCCTATACGCCTGGTAGGTGTGGGGAGCTTTTCAAAGCATAAAACTCTAACAGTCGCAAGAAAAATTCATGCAATTTTTCTTTATTTATATGCTTTTCCATCCTTAGGACCATTCCTACAAATGACAGTAACTGACAAAATCCAATTAAATCTACATAGTGAACCTCTTTGCATTACCTAATTAAGGAGTCACAGATTCCAACGGATATCAAAGGCATCATACTATAAGTACATATATGTATCTATAAAGGATATCATCTAAATTATAGATACATATATGTACTTATATAATGTTTTTTGTATAATGTTTAAGTATGTTAATTAATAGTGCCATGATTTCCTATATTTTGATACATGCGAGATCTATAATTAGGACAAAGATTGTAAGTTCCTAATATGTATGTATTTAGTTGGTAAGGTAAAAAACCATCATTAAATTAGATTTGTTACAGTCAGTACAATGGTTTAAATGGATCTTTATTTTATTATTTTATTTATGTTTTATATAGATTCTTTTCTTTTAGATTTTGTGAATGTGTGATCTGTCAACCATTTTCTATCTTGCTAATTACCTGGTACTTGTTGATAGGCCTACACTGTCCTCTCATTGTAATTTGAAAGCATTGTAAAAACCATTTACTTTTAAAAGAGTAACCGTGGAGTTTCTTGCCGGCTCTTCTCCATAAGAAACGACCAATTGGACCCGTGCACTAGCTTCTGACGTTTCATAAGTGCCCTTGTAAGTTTATGTGAAATAATAATTTGAATTTGAATCATCACTTAAAGGATCACAAATACCTTGTTAGCATAAACATGAAGTGTGAACCCATATTTTTTTTTTTTTTTTTTTGTCTAGGGCATCTCGTAGCTCACCTCTGAGGTGATGACTACTTAACCGGTCAATCCTGCGGCTGCCTTAAGCTCCAACTCAAAGCCTCCAGCCAGGGGCAAAACTATTCTAAATTAAAACTAGGCGAACGCTCGCTAAGGGCACCCCCTGTGGGGTACGGACCTCGGCTTAGGGCGTCGCTGGGGGGAGGATAGCAAGTTGGGACAGGCTGGATCAAAGATGATTCATTATTATTAATCGGGGAATTTAAGACTACATTTCTCAGCAAAACGCGGGCTGGCGCTTCTGCGAGCAAGGGTCGGTGGGGAGTATTATTTACTCGGGCGGGTCGCGATCGCGGAGGACCTCGGCGGCGAGGTCGGAATGCGGGTCGGTGTCTGTGTTTTTTGTGCACTGTACTTGTGGCCCTATTGCTCTCCTGGAGGAGGGTTATGGGGTCGTCTGGGTCGGTAAGGATTTGCCTTGGGCGGCGGGTCTGACTGATTCTACTAGTAGTGTGAACCCATACATGATCGTGTGTGCCAAATAGTTAAGTAACCACGACCAAGTTCCCACTGCGGCAGAATATCTTACACGCATCCATTGTTCACCGCGGTCAAGGACACGACGTACTCGCTCATACTACTGTATCATTTAGTAGGTGTTGTTCTTTACTTTCTAATTACTAATTGCTTAGGTTATAGATACGAAATATTTTGATATTTTAGACATTAATAATTACCGAAGAAATTAAATTGTCGATTACTTTTAAAATTGGAAACCTCAAATCCTATGAATCAAAGTTAGAATACATGCTTCAGTAGGTATGACCACTTTATACTCTCTTGTTTAAGTTAATCAATGGTCATGTAGATTGTGACGGTTTGCTGGAGAGGAGGATTCAACTTGCTTTTCCACGCCAGAGTGGTTGTTTAAGCAATATTTTATGAAAATTAATCGAATATAATATAATTAATTTATATATTTTTTTATTTATATTTATATTATTTATAATTAATTTTAACTAGCTCATACATTGTACACGTTTCTTTAAGTTTACCTAGTATATAAGTTATACTTTAAACCCAGATTTATGAACCAAAAAAAATGTAATGGAAACGCTTTCTAAGCTAAAAAAAACAATTTGAGTCGACTGTATATTACTTTATACGTAAAGCTACGGATATACGAGTAGATGGGTTAGAAATTCCTAAAGACCAAAATAAAATGCGCTTTGTACGGTAGATAGATAAAGAACGCTAAACAATTTTTTCCAGTGTGGAACTACAATTTTTTTTTTAAACTTTTGCCTATACATTAGTGTTTCAATAAGTAGAAATCGGATATTTGGATACATTTTACCCTAGGGTTGGCTATTCTGGGAAGCTCTTTTTTATCGAAAAAATTCCGGGATTCCGGGATCGAAAAATTTAGAGTTCTTAATATAGAATCGAATAAATGTGTTGACTAATGTGGAATGCACTTTTGTATCTATCGCAAAAATCTAGCGATTCCGGAATTGATAAATTGACTTCATTGATTGAATTGACTTTGACTTTGTACTTTTGAATATAGGAATGCTAGCTAATGTTGTAAAGTAGGTTGCCAAACTGGCATAGCACATAGCGACAAACAACTCGATGACTTCAGTTTCGTTAAAAATGTTTACAGTATATAATTTTTTACCGCGAAAGTAACTTTCATAAAAGGGTTCATAAGTCATTTTCATACCATGTATCCGATAATTTGTGCGTTCCCGGGTTTTCTGAAATATCGGGATTTATATTAGGAAAAAAATACATAAAAAGCCACTTCCATAATTTCTTATCCAAAAATTAACATTAGGTAAATATGCATCCGAATATCCGATCTCTATCATAAGTCAAACATTACGTAAATGTCAATATCTGATCTAATTTAGAAGGCTTTGCAAGTAAGACACTATTGCAAGTCATCTCTCGGTTTAAATTTAAATTGAATTAACGTTAACTTTAGATGCTTGTTTCCTAATTAATTTATGTCCTGTGGAGAGCCGGCAAAAAGCCCTACTTTTACTTCGAAATGGTGGAAGTGACACGTGCAGAACCGTCATACCGTTGGTTACAATTAATTCTATTTTCACACTTCTTGACTAATTATCCTTGGGTTTAAGTGAAACAGTTTCTTATGTATGAAGGTCGTTTATTTTCACAAACAATAGAAAATGTTGCTATTCATTAACTTGAATATTATATTGCTTGAACACTTTATTACTTCACTGCTTTATCATATTCGTTTCAAAATATTGTAATAATGATGCCTGTTATCATATTTTTCAGACAATGCAATGAGTTGGAGAAGTATGAATGTTGGCCAACAATTTAAGATCGTCTGGAGGACATCCGATTATTGTTAAGAGCGTTTATTCTAAAAGTTGGCAACGTCGCAAATTGATGTCAAATATTTCGCTGTATTGATTAATTTGGCAATAATACCTACTGTATGGAAATATGAAATGTGGCTAACTAGCGAACTAGAATATTAATAATGAGTTGCAATTATAACACTGAATTTGATTTTGTAACCGTTTTAGGTGTAAAAAAGGCATTTAGAAAGTTTCAAATTACTTTTTTTACATATAAAAGTAAATTTTCGGTGTTACGATATTAATTATTGCATTTCATTAACAATATTTTAGTTCGCTAGTTAGCCACATTTCATATTTCCATACAGTATTATTGCCAAATTAATCAAAACAGGTAAATATTTGACAGTTATTTGCGACGTTGCCAACTTTTAGGACAAGCCCTCGTAAGTACCTACCTATGGTTTCTAAATGAAACTGAAATATGCATAGTCAGTCTTTAACGTTCCCACTGCTGGGATACAAGCATTCTCTCTTCGAGAGGGAGTGGGCTGTAATCCACCACGCGGGCCCACTGCGGGTTGGTAGATGTCACATGTCTTCGAATTTTTGGTACGAGGACATGCCGATTTCCTCACGATGTTTTCCTTCACCATTTTGAGAGCAGTGGTGATGAAATTATTTACACAAAGTAAAGCCTGGGTTCGGACCCACGACCTACAACTCGTAAGACTGGGCCGTTAGCACTGTGCCACCATCACTGCTCTCAACTGAAACATGCCACAAATAAACTTTACAATTTGTTTATAAACAATCATCCAACGTCACGTTTGAAGGGTTCTTCCGGTGAAAATAGGTTCCATAAAAAAAGTCGTTTAAGTATTTTTTTGTTTTTTTTATTCAGGAATGAAATTTTATTTACACACACGTATTAACATGATTTAAAACTAACATACTTAAAATAATAATATGTACAAGTATATAAGTTATGTTGATGCCTTATATAACTTATATACTTGTATATAGTATTATTTTGCGTATAGTTGATCGTAAATAGTAGATTTTACAACAAGTGCACAAAACGAACCATTCTTATCCGCGACTTTTAGCAGCCCGAGACGAAGGCGAGGGCTGATAGTAATGTCGAGGATAAAATAGTTTGTGGACGAGTTATAAACTCTTCTTTTCACTTCGATTGCGAGGAAATAAAACAGTAGTATAACATAGCATTTCTATTAAAATTCAAAGTAAAATTAGTACAGTTTTGAATACTGAAGGAAATTGTTTTTATGTCTTAAAAAACACATAAGGCAGATAAATTAAAGTAAATATTATAAAATAACAAATTCTATCTATAAACTTCTTATTGTGTTTGGCTGTATGGCTCATTTTCTTTGCCTTAATATAGATACATTTATGAGTAGATACGTTAATGCACTAGTGCACAAAATTCGATTTTATGCAGCCTATAACCTGAACAAATAAGCACTTTCGAGAAGTGAAAAAAATATTGCACAGAATAATAAATTGTAGACCCATATAATATGAAATTACACACTATCATTGCATTCCACAAACTGCATCGTGTGAAAGTTATAAACGAATTATGCACGATAATTACAACAAGCAGGCTTCGAACGAAACCAGCACCGTATATATTGATACTGATCGAAATACCAACGATGTATTTAAAAACTGCAATATTGCACAAGTGGTGGCTGACCCATCGCTTGCAGGCAATGGAGCAACCCACTTTCCTCACTTGGATCTTATAGCTTGGTGAAGCAGATCAGACTTGTTATAAATACCTAGGTCAACCTAGGTATTGACAAAGGTTTTCTGCGCTTTGAAATGCGTTTAGAAATCGAACAAAAAGCGTTTCGGTTCATTCAGTAACCAACACGCAGAATAGTTCGCGATTCTTTCAAACGGGAGACCGATATGACAGACAAGACAAATAATTGAGTATCTATCTGATCACGTACCGACAAAAGATAAAAATATGTACAATTAGAAAGCCATCTAACAATTAGTCCAAGGTTAATGGATAGCGTAAAAAGTCCAAGATAAAAAGTGGCGTGACTAATTCAACGCACTCGCCATTCCGCAACGGACTACGATTATTTTGACAGAAAAAATGCCGGAACAATTTGACACTACATTTTGTCACGAAACAACGTATTTTGTACACAATTTTTTATAATAACTGTGCATTTGCTAATCGAATGTGTGACACCATTGCTCAGTAGTGCTCGAAAAGTCAATGAGAATTTGGGTCAACCAAAACAGTAACTACACTGAGGGACAAAATCACGTATTTTATGACTGAACCAGCAGCTGCCCGCGTAGACCCTAATTATTTTTCTAAAATAAATTTAGACTCCTTATAACATCAGCTATCTGCCAATAAAAGTCCCGTCAAAATCGGTCAAGCCGTTTCGGAGATTAGCCGGAACAAACAGACAGACAGACAGTAATTTTAAAAATTGATTTTTTTTGTTATATTAAGTACCGTATATAATTTCATATTATGCATTTAGTATAAAGCTGTTATTTTGACATTACAAACAGACATTTCAATTTTATATGTATGTATGTATATAACAAGTATATGCGACTTGATTCGAGTGTTTTATTGAGTCCTGTTAACATAGCTGTTTTGTTAAATAAACTCAGGTCCATTTTCAACCATCTTGACATTCTGTGAGTAGCACACATTTGTCCAATAGTTCAAGGAC
This sequence comes from Xanthia togata, assembly GCA_963853775.1. Lineage (NCBI taxonomy): Eukaryota > Metazoa > Arthropoda > Insecta > Lepidoptera > Noctuidae > Xanthia > Xanthia togata. The sequence continues at coordinate 8,000,971 of OY970803.1, forward strand.
CTCGTTTTCGTGAGGTTTACAATGAGGAGATAAATATTGTTGAATGTACGATAAGTTCACGCATCATCGTTTTACGTTCACTTGTTTAGCGCCAATTACTTTACTACGAACTCTAAATAACACGACTAAAGAGAACCTATAAAAACGTCATTATGTCATTCGATTTTTAAGTGAGGTTGATTTGAGCAACAATGGCCAATTTACAAATCCCTGCATAAGAACCAACTCCACTGGGAGTCTCACCAACTGGGAGACAAACAATTGACCCATCCAACATTTGGTGTAATTACTGAACCCCACAATGTCTTCGCTGTCCCATAAAATTAAAAAAAATATCTAAATATTTTATTTCACATAAACCTACAAGGACACTTATGAAACGTCAGAAGCACGGTGCACGGTTCCAATTGCTCGTTTCCTATGGAGAAGAGCCGGCAAGAAACTCCACACTCCATAAGTGGCACTCATTAGGTAAAGTACCTACTTTAAGGATATTCCCACGATAATCCTAGGGTGTATATCGTGTTGCGGGAAAGTCCGAAAGGGATACCCTGGCATTGCACAGGCAACAGAAGGAACACGGGTGGGTTTTAGTCAGTAAGAGTCTGACACGCCCTCCCGCTCCACCCAAAGCGGGAGACGTCAATTGATGATTTCCCACCAAAAAAAAAAAAAAAGGTTGTATATCGTATGAATAAGAGTACCCTTCAGTAAGATAAATACAATCCGATAATCGTGATGATAGTTGGTATACTATAGGTACTTTAGTAGGTATAGGTATACCTATTACCTACCTCCCCTTATGGGCAATAATTACAATCCTCCTCCTTATTCCTATATGGATAATCACACAGCCTGTAAGGGGTTTATTTATAAACATTGCTTAAAGATAAGTGGCGTTGAAACGTCAAAATTGTATGGTTAAGCAGTCGCTATGTCGCCAATCATTACTTTTAACTATATAATAAATGTCGTAATTTCCAGTACTCTCATATTTTAAAGGCATTTACAATCGCAAGGATTGTTTGGATCCCTTATATAATTTAAAGTTACATTGGTAGGTTAAAAAAATACAAGAATTTCTTACAATACGTAATTAATTAGTCAAATAAAATCAAAATGCACATTAAAATAATAGGAAAAAATAAATCCCTAGGTCAGGTCAGATACAGGTAGTGCCATTAAAGTTGAGACTTGACGCACCACGTGGTTTGACTTGCGCAGAAGACAATTTATGGGTCTCTTTAGCGGTATGAGGTCCCCGCCGGGGCGTCATCGGGGCGGGGGAAAGAGCGGCGGGGAGGCGCGGTCAAGTCTCAACTTTAATGGCACGACTCTACATAAGATGTTAGACATTACGACTTTTGCTTATATCGGAAACATTATCAATTATCATACAGGCATAATAGTCGACAGCTTTGTTACACTCTTGCTTTTGCACGTCACTTTGATCAGTGCAATTTTGAAAACTTTCCTTCATTTTACTTATTTATTTATTGCACATGTTCACACAGTTACAGTTGTCAAAACCCACACTGGGTTCCGTTTATTTTCTTTCTACCTTGAGAATTTAATAAGTGCGTTCATCTTGAAACACTTATTTACGAATACCTAATTCTTTTCTTCGTACGTATTTTTTTTAAATATTATACATTAAAAAAACGAAACAGGAGCCCTGATTCTGGATTAGTTGATGGCAATAGGCTCACCCCCTGTTACATGGGACTTAAACATAACTGGTGAAATGTGGGTATACTATAGAAACACCTCTGCATAACCTTTCGGAGAATACACGATGTGATGTGATGTTAAGTTATCATAAACACTTCGGTAAAATCTGTAAAAAATGATTCAGAATAGTCTCCTTGCAGCTGCGCGTGAGCATAGCGACATTCAACCGCGTGCACGAGCGACCTATCGTAAGCGTTCGAAACACTACACCATGGAGCTGCGGGCTTTGTTTGATGTCCGCGCACTGCACATTATAATAGTCATCTATAGTTATAATGGATGATTTATTTCAAGATAGATATTAGAATTGAAAGCTGAAATGGACTGGAAGTGGAAAGTATAACATGTGTTGCGGATACATTTTGAACAGGGAATTATTCTGAGCCCATGCATGCATATTAAAACACAAAAACCCATGCCAAATATTGGTATGCTTAATATAAAATACTGGTATTCAGCTGCATCCGATTAGACTGGAAGCTGACTCTTACATAGTTGGGTAATTTCAACAGTAACCGTTTCTTTGCCAATGCCACTATAGCTAGACAAATAAGTATAACAAGAAAATACGTAGACCTAATAAATTATAACGAACGGTAAATTGGATTGAAATTATACGAAGACGTAACACATTATTTCACGGTGTTGCCAAATGATTTAATCCATGCAGTTAAAACATAGACATTTACAACACTATAATTTTGACGGCTCATCTTGATTCTTTCAAATAACGTACCATATACTTACAAGATATATTTCGATACTCCATAATAAAGATATTTCCAAATGTTTTGATTCAGATCTTCGTCAAAAGACGCGCCCAAGATTATATTCAATTATCTCGCAAACTACGGACCTTGGGGTATGTGAACTTTACCAGACCCGCGCCATTGTTATTGTTTTATAACCAAAATTAAGTTTAAACTTTAACAATCGTTCACAAGGTAATAATGGAATGAATTTTGCAAGACATTTATAGCTTTTCACATGGACTTAGGAAATAGGTCTAAGCGACATCTTAAAAAAACTTTAAGCATTTAGGCTAAACAACATTTTTTTGCTTCGGCTTGTTAACTCAAATTCAATTTATAACAATAATTGTCCTCCAAAAAATATCAAAAAACAACATATACAGGTACAGACGCCAGCACATACCTAAACCTAACAATCTGTGAAATTTCTTTAATAGATTTTCAACTTTATCACTAAAACATAAGGTTCAACGTTGATTGGGAAAATTGGACAGTTTCGGGTAGAAAATGCACTTTTCATGCCTAATTATTATAGTTTTTTTTTTTTTTGTTTTGTTTTTTTTGCTATTTCAGATCCGATTAAAACTATTGATGTACAAAACTGTATTATATTGAACAGACCATATAATTCTATCCCGAACAAATGGCGAAGATGCGAAGGGTTTGTTCAAATTCATGGCCCACGTCTTGTGAAAGTACAATTGTTTAGGATACGATGGGACTGATATACACTATGCGTAAAAGCCCCTATATACAAATTTAAAAAATAAATTAATTAAGCTGTAGCATTTTGCCCGTCACCGAGAGACAAAGTTAAAAATTCTCATGTGTCTTTCATTTGACCCGCATTACATACTCGTATACCGGAGGTTCGGAGCGAACCGAGGCTGATGAAGAGAAAATTTTGGATGGTAGCACTCTTCAATTCAAAAGGACTTACTACTCACCACATAAATAGGTAGGTACTTTGAAATCCTAATTATCCTAACTAATATTATAAATGCGAAAGTGAGTTTGTTTGTTTGATTAAGCTTTCACGCTAAAACGACTGAACGGATTTGGATGAAATTTGGCAAACGGGTGTACCATGACTTGGATTAGGACGTAGGATACATTTTATCTCAATATTCCCACGGGATCGAGACTTATGCGGGTGACACCGCCGGGCGCAGCTAGTTGTGCATAAAAGTGCACTAATCTAATTTAGGCATCAAACTTATCAGGACGAGCATCGGTCGCGTGTCAATCCATCAAACCGTAACATTATGTTGTAAACTGTGACCTACTGTTTCGAAAAAAAACAACGGTTACTAAGCAACAGCCTTGATTGTTACTCAAAGCATCACGAAGTTAACAATAGTATTTAATGGTGTAGAGTAAATACGGTCACAGAGCGTGACTTACAAAATATTTGTTGGGAAAATTAATTTTAAGTTGCAGTCTGTATTTGTTAGGGAAGTTAATTATTATTACTATGACGTCAACAGCTAAGCTAGTAGACCAATATGAAACTTGTAATTCTTTGTTAAATAGTCAATGGAAGAGAAAAGAAAATATAGGGCAAGAGATGAGGAAAATGCGAGGAAAGTTTTGAGTACGAATATGGATGACTTTAAGAGTAGGAAGACCGAAGAAACTGGACTGCGCGAAAGATGATATGGCTAGGAAGATGTTGGGTACCAAGATGACGACTAACAGAGAAGTATGGAAAAAAAGACATGTTCCGCAGACCCCAAATAAATTATAATAAAGGCAGGAAGAATGAGAATTATAAGGTAGGTGTGCATTTTACACTAAAGGAATAAATACGTAACATTTTCGAAGTTTATTTACCTACTTGGTAACATTAACTTCCGAAAATTTCTCACTCACTCTCTCTCTACCTACATTACCAAAAGCATTGCTAGATTATCGGCTTTCAGTGATGTTATTGCATTACACACATATTATTTAAGACGATTATCAAGGCACCACGACGTACTAACACTTCATATCCATGTATGATAATCCCCGCTATGATCTTCCATTGTTCTTGGCGTGATTGACATTCCCATACAAACATAATGACGGTACAAGATAACTACTTACGTAGGTATCCTTTGTGGGAGGAAACGAATCCTTGCGATCTGCCTACACCAGAGAAATATTCCATGATTAATTATTATTTACATTAATTATTATTTATGAGCAAGATCCGGTATGTGAAGTAAAGGTAAATGAGTAAGGAGGTATTCTGTTAGTTTCCGGTTACACCAGTGGATTGTGGAATTGCTAGGAGCGACAAAAATAAAAGAGCTTTTTTTTCCAAGGTTTTATGACATACAGAAAAAACTAGAAAAACCTTGCAGGTATTAACGGCATATTTTTTTTTTAAATAACCAAAGAAAACAACAACTCCTTTTATACTTTGCTCGATACTCTTTGGTTCTTTTTAAATATTTTTGAAGATGAAGATAGGTAGGTACCTATCTTCATGTTCAGTATACGTACATGTGCAATATTTTACTATAGTTCGCGCGCGACTGCTAGTCACCGCCTGAGGTATTTGAGCGGTGAGATAGGGGGGATATAGAAGGGCCAAGCTAACTCAGTCTGCCAATTTTGTCAATGGCGCCCTCCCCCGCCTCACCGCTCACACACCTCAAGTGACTAGCAGTCGCGCGCGGACTACTAAACTGCCATACCGAAAAAAAAACTTTTTACGGATTTGAACCCGCGTGTAAGGTTTTATTAACAAGGATACCTAAAAAGTTCATGCCTAGGTACTTATATAGTTTTCCAATGATATTTCTGTAAAAACCACTTTTCCACATTGTTAACCGATCTTACCGCCTGTGTGTCAAAGAAAACCAACAAGAATTAGTGCAAGCAAGGCGTCTCCTTGACTTGCCTTGACATAACAATATTAAACTTACTGAGGTCGATGGATTAACTGATTCACTTCTTGCTCACTGCTGGTACCAATCGAGCGTGGAATGTGTAAGGTCAGGTCAAAGGCAGAGTACTTTTAAGTAAACGACACTTGAGCTGTTTGGTAATAATTTCCTTTTGCCTTTGTCTTGTACGTGATGTCTTCTTGAGAAATAGCGATAAAAGTGGAAAGTTATCGGGGTAATCTAGCCCAACAAACAAATTTTCTACGTTTTATGCTCTAGCTAGAGAGATCTTGTAGTTTCGTGTAGATTGCTCCAAGAGGCGGCGAAATTTTCTTGAAAACCTTATAAAATAAAATACTATAAACACTATAGTTATGTGGTAGGTAAATAATATGTAAGTAATATAATTTTATGTTACACTTCAAAAAAGGTTATTGACCAATATGTTCCCATAGCAAACCAAGAAGAATGAGTTCAAGCGAGGCGTAGTTTCTTTGCCTTGACTTCAATGAGTTAACTGATCCGCTTCAAACTCATCAAGTCCAGCCAAAAATATTTATATTAAATATTTATTTTAGGGTTCCGTACCCAAAGGGTAAAAACGGGACCCTAGGACTAAGACTTCGCTGTCCGTCCGACCGTCTGTCATCAGGCTGTATCTCATGAACCGTAATAGTTAGACAGTTGATCACATATGATATAATTCTGTTGCCGCTATAACAACAAATACTAAAAACAGAATAACATAAATATTTAAGGGGGCTCCCATACAACAGACATTTTTTTTGCCGTTATTATAAATAATGGTACGGAACCCTTCGTGCGCGAGTCCGACTCGCACTTGGCCGGTTTCTTTTATGTTAATAGCTATGTGCATGACAAGACTTGGCAATACTCTTTGCGACATTCGTCTTTTGTATTTTTGTTTGAAATTTCTTTAGAATAGTTTTCATTGTATGCTGATTGCCTATAACAAACTATTTAAGACTATTTACTTTTATTTAATTCCTAATGCCTCAAAATTTCAACATGGCTTAATCATGAGGTCTCGCTTATTTGGAATACTAAAACAGCAACACTTAATATTGGACACAGACATAATCCTGATGTCTAATTCGTTAAGAGATATTATATGTCATAATTATTTTACTTAATAAACGTCAATATTGAGTAGGTATAATATTTTTTCATTAAAAACAACCCTACGTCATAGATAGCTGCCAGATACTTCAATCCGTTTGAAGTATATGCGAACTTTTTGTAATTGTGCGACCAAAGACTGCGGAATATATCCATACATCCAATAAAACCATGAAAGGTGCGGAGAAATCAGGGCGTTTCACCCAACCCAAGCATGTAGGTGAATTACCATAATTAATTGACACTACAGTTCCTGCTCAACTAGTATATACACATAATTAAGATTCGTTATCAATACTTAATTAGCCAAGGCCAGTAATCAAATGCCTAATCATTCTTATATAATTGGAGCATAGATGGTTATCTGACAGCTGCACGAAAAAATACTAGAAGAACGATTTGTTAGCACACCTAAATAATTTGTTCACAAATGGGTCCTTTTGAATGTCGTTTTAAGTTATTTTTTGTGTTTCGAACCAAGAATGGAAGAATGAAACAGATACGTAGGTACCTACTTTGTTTGTAATGTCAATTATGTAACATCTATAAAGCTATCTCGGATCTTTACATGTAGGTGTACGACAGACGTCACATTTAAAAGAGAGCCCAGCTACCTGACTGTGAACTGGTTGGCAATACAGCCTTTGTGCTCGATCCACATTTGCCTAATCCTATTGTATAATATCTATGTTCTATGTTAAAGAGTTTTATTTCCGCACTTAGTCCTTCAGGTGGACCATGGTGCGTGGGCTATGGCAGCCATCGGTGGTTATTCCAGAAGCAGATCACGTCTCCCGGTCTGTTTAGAATATCTTTGCTTAATGTAATGAACGTAAACGCCGACGAAGCCTGTGCTTAGTTTTGGACAAAAAGCTAAGTGGTAAAATATGTGTCATTAAAATTCCAATAACAGTAATGATTATACACTTAGGACCACCATGAAGACTAACGAAATTGTTAAAATTATGGACACAACTTACTGATAATTTGACGCATAATGACATTTAAATTAATCGCTTGACTAAAATAAATAAATCGTCAATTTACTGAAGATTGTAGATTGTGAAGTATATCTATGTTTATATATTAAACATTATTATTATTATATTTATATAAATAAGTGTATATAAAGCATACTATGTACATATTAATTTATTGTATATGTAAATGGTACACCACCCTGCAGGTGTCTCTCCTGTTACCTTTAATCCATCCAAAGGTTGTCTGTAAAATATCGCTTTAAGTGATAAGACCGCCCATTGTGTCACCCTATGTAAAATTTCTAAATTTATGTCTGTAATGTTTTTGGTGTACAATAAAGAGTATTCTATATATCTATACATTGGTTGATTTGACTTCGACAGCAAGATTGGCACATTGCTAGAGTCTCGACATCAGCAAATGGCTTAAGCCACCAGTCAACACTGCCTATAAAAAGTAATACTTAAAACTTATGATATTTTACTGAAATATTACACTATATTGTATTCATAAAGTCTCGTGAGAACACATTACCCTAACTGCGTCCCATGCCTTGAAGCAACTTGACATTACCATATAAGTAGTAACATAATATACGAGTATTAGTAAGCCCAGTCGCACGGACGTGTTTTTAACGCGGCGATTTTTTTCGTACACTGGATTTTCAACTCTCGATGTTCAGCCGAGTGTTGAGAATCCAATGCGTTGGGACGCACTCTCGTCCCAGCGCATTGAAAAAACACACTGTTGGATTTTCAACTCTCGGAGCTAAGCAAAGCGTTGACAATCCAGTGCACGAAAATCCATCGCCCGGATTGTGCGCATACCCTGAACGTGAGCTTACCCTGCAGTTATAATTACTGAAGAAGCTCTTAACTTAGAAGAGCCTCTTCAAATTGCTAAGGTGTATGTTTCAACACGATCTTAAATACATACATCATTGTAAACGGACTTAGTAAAGTTATAACGAGTGATCTATCTGAAGTTACGTCAGTGAGAATCCAGATTCCAATTAACGTTATACACCACTTTTGACACTAGTTTCAAAGATATGTTTGACATTAAAATAAAACTATAAGGACTTTGATGAAGTTAAAAAGTAAAGGATAGAGAGTTTCTGAAATCAGCTGATGATAAAAAAATATATTGATATCTAGCTTAAAAGAATTATGGAAAATTCATTTCTCTCTCTCAAACAAATAACAGCAGAGAAGAGCATGAAAGAGACAATGAGACTTCTCTCAATGCAGAAGGTACCTAACCTATAAAACAGCTTTTCATAAGATTTCCTCAATGTAATATATCACGTCAACTGCAAGTAATATGACAACAGTTAAAGTAAACGTGCGACTAAATGGTGCAATTATAAGTATTAAGTGCAATCATCGCAATAGTTACGCACTTATTATATTTAATTATATCCAGTAGGGGGGAATGGGTTAGATAACTGACTATTTAAATTGTTAGCCATGGTTTAATGATTTATGTTGCATTGTTTATGTTGTGAGGCAGAAAATTGTTGTGTTTGACAAAAGCGACCAACTTAGCCTATAGAATTCAATGAGTAATCTTGCAATAATTCTACGTTTAAAGTAATATCTAGAGTGAACGCATAGCTTTTAAAAGCTCAGATACAGGCGCGACGCGACGGTGTGACGCGAACAATTTTCATTAAGTTTTCATAGAATTCGTTCTACTAGTGTCTTGTCGCGCATGTCTGCAGGAGCCTTCACACAAGAAATACTACTCTTTGAGGAGCCACTCTACGGTCTCTACTTACTTCTCTCGACGCATCTCGTAGACGCATTGCTTTAGACTAACCTGAATTGATACACTTCTGCGATTAACTGAATTAAGATAATTATCATTCATATTCTGAATACATATACCTAAATCCATATACGTTCCTTAATATTACACTTAAAACGCAATTAGCCATTGCGTAATACATCTAATATAATTCATCAACCAACGAATCTCTTTTTAACATAACATCACGCCTGTATTCCCCGAAGGGTCAGGCAGAGGTGTACCTACAGTACACCCGCACTTCTCTAGTTATCCCATGTAATAAGGGGCGAGCCTATTGCTATCAACCGGGCATAAATCCAGACTCCGGACTTCTACTGAGATATTCCAGAAGGAAACACCCAATAACCCGCCTCAATAATATTTTTCCCGACCCGGTCATCGAAACCAGGACCTCATGCTCAGCAGTAGTGCTTGTAACCACTAGACCAACGAGGCATCCTGGAGGTGTCTCTCAGTCGCATCTCTCTTTTTCATTTTAATAATAATATTATGTATGTATTTATTGTATATATATGTAGATATTGTATATATACGTACACCGCTGACTACCTGCAGTATTGTCTCTCCTGTTACCTTTAATCCATCCAAAGGTTGTCTGTAAAAGATCGCTTTAAGCGATAAGACCGCCCATTGTGTCACCCTATGTAAAATTTCTAAAGGAGATGTTCCAAATCCGACCCAGAATGTGTACAGTAAGTACCTCAAAAAATCGAGAAAAATCTATGGAATTCGGGAAAAATACAGATAAATTGCTAAAATGCATACTTTTCTTGTAATAATTTGATATTTATCAATTATTTTTATCGAGTTTCAACATGGCGTCTCGCCAATTTAGGTACTCTGTGGTTAAAAACAATGACAGTAAACCATAGATCGGCCATTGATTATAGATCATGAACTGTCTACTGTCACTTCAGTCGCTTTCGTTGTCGTTCGCGGTTTGATGTTCGTTTTGTTTTAATTTCTCGAGTCTACAAAAGACTGAACGAAACGCAGTGATTTGACAACTTAGACAAATAAACTTGTCAAACGTCATTAATCAAACAACATGACAGCTTACCGCCATGACGGGTTTTTGTTGTGTGTTGCAATTTCAAGTGTACATTCTTGTGTTTTACTACCAAACAAAGCCAACTTAAAGTAATTGGATGATTGAAAACTGTTTTAAGTGTGTTTCCCCAGTTTTTTGTATGGTGTACATAGACGTGGCCGGGGCTCCATACATTTTGAACATCTCCTTTATGTCTGTAATTTTTACGATAAAGTCAAAGTCAAAGTCAAATAATTTATTTCATTTAGTGTGCCTAAATGAAATAAATTATTTGACTTTGACTTTGACTATATAAAAAGGCACTTATTAACGTCAACATTTACAAAAAAAAGATATAATAATTGATTCTAGTCGCCCATTCCAAAAGGTCGTTTTCGTATGGAGAAGAATGGGAAAGAAACTCCACCGTTACTCTTTTAAAATATTTTCACAATTTTCTGTATACATTAATTATATAATTATATGTGAAGACAATGCACCTAGAATAAGATTACTATACCACGATAGGTAAAAAGAATGAAAAATGAAGGAATGACATAAATTAATTATGTGATAGATGCATGGTGCTCACATATTTTAAACATAAACATAAAGAGTATTATCCTATCTATCTATCTATTAGACATTCGGAAACATTCTTAACCAATATTACTAGCAACATAAATCGCAATTTTTCTATCTTTCAATAAACAACATTAATCTATCACCGTTACTGCAAGCACAAAGATCGACCAGCTATCGACAAGCTCGCCCGGTATGCGCCTGCGGCTGTCTCAATACAAAGCCATGACAGTTATGCCAATACTTCAGATGAATGTGTGAATGGTATTTAATTAACACAGATATAAATTGTTTAAATGGGTTAAAGAAATACATCCGTTTACCTACATTTATATTTGTTTATGTTTTTAAGAGACATCGCAGTTTTAGTAGATACTCGGTTTGAAAGTAAACTAAAAGAAGACCACCAGACGAAGAGTTCCGTAGCACTGTACAATCATCATCATCATGATCGTTTCAGCCATAGGACGTCCACTGCTGAACATAGAAGAATGAATGGAAGCGACCTGCATCCAGCTGTTTTCTGCGACCTTTATCAGGTCGTCTGTACAATATTTAACATAAGACGCCGAAACAAAACACGTTTTTTTGTATAAAATAAAGTTAATAATTAAAAATAATTAATTGAATGTTTAACTTTATTTTATTTTTTGTTATAGCGGCAACAGAAATACACAATCTGTGAAATTTTCATGTCTAGGTACCTATTACGGTTCATGAGATCCAGCCCGCTGACAGACAGACGGACAGCGGAGGCTTAGTAATAGAGTTCCGTTTGGTACCCGTCAGGTACGGATCCCTAATTAACATTGGCAATAAGCATTTATACAACAATATAGATTTGTTTAAAAATCAGCAGTGTACTTTGCTTTACTGTTTTTGTGTGAACATAAGTGGAAAAATTAATAAGAAGCGGTATTTTTCTCGTTAGTAATGCTTAAACACAATTATCCAATATATTATTATAATCATTCTTAATCGTGATAATGAAAATAATTGTGTTATTGTTAGATCGATCGCGATTTCACTCATCAAACGCATTTCGTTTGTTTTAATTGTAACAATTTTGTAACGATTAACTTTGTTTTTTTCAGGTACGTATCCAACATGCAAGAATAACAATGGCTGTAAGGTAATCAACAGGTTGGGTTTCGTATAGTGAAGATTTGAGGAATACAGAGGGTCCAATCCTACTCCGCGCTCGCGATCCGTCTTACTTACGGTCATACCGTAAGTGAGACGGAGAACGAAGCGCTCGTATCTACGGCCGAAACTACGGACTCCGCTTAGGTATCGGACACCTGATACGAAAGCTTTCAGTTATTTTGGTCATCTGAAAGGTATTGAAGAGTCTGTGTTCTTACAGTAAAGGTATGTTTCCGATCAACGCTGCACGCGGCAGTGCTGTCGCGTCACTACTGTTACCACAGGCCCACATACGGCACGGCATCAATGTGACGCAGCAATGTCGCGCAGCATTGATGCACCGTGCTTGGAATGTAATCAAATACTAGACTGTTCAAAAAGTAATGATAATCGGTTATCTTTTTTTGCTCGGCGCCAATGAGTCCTAGCGTGATATTAAATAGCCTTCCTCAAGAATAGGGCTATCAAATGCAAAAAGATTTTTTCAAATCCGACTTGTAGTTTCAGAGATAAGCACGTTCAAACATACAAAAAACTCTTCAGCTTTATTGTTAGTATAGAGAATATGAACCGATTATCAAAACTTTTAGTGCAGCTCAGAATAAACCTATAAAAAATGTATAGGACCAGTAGTGACGCAGCAGCACTGCCGCGTGCGACGTTCTTCGGAATAATACCTTAAGTCAGTGACCACGGCTGTTTCACATCACATAAAACGTGAACTTAGACGGTGACCTATTGTATAAAATGACAGTGACATAGTATTAAGATAGGCCAGTTATGCACGAAAAAAAAAAGAAATCTGTCATCCCCACATGACTGTCACCTCTCTGCAGAAATGCCAACACCTAACAATGTTTTCTACAATCTACAAATAATGATGAATAGCCACTCAGTGGTACTTCAATGGAAAGCTAAAATGACCTACCATTACGTCGTAACCTACGATCGGAAGTAACTAAAGATAACCATAATGATTGGGTACTTACGCCCTTACTGTCTGACCTTTTGAGAATGACTAGTGAAACCTTTTCTATTGAATTTGACCGACGAGTGGGTTTTAATGTCAGATCTATGTGACATGGCACTCTTTTCGGGCTTCATTAGACCGGAGAAAACAAAATCAAATAAGACTAGTTCTGCCATGTGGAAAAATACTAAAGATAAAGATAACCTTTCTGATTGACGTACAATCAGCTAGGTTGTACTTAAAGATAGTTTTTTAGTGCATACTAATTGGATATATCTGATATATATTTAAAAAAAATGAGTCATTACTTTAAAATGCAAACTAAAGATGTAGGTACAGCGAAATCTTGTTTTAAAAAGCTTTTAGTGACACTTCAAGCCATCTGCAAGTAGGGTGATAAATTGAAACATATAAAGGTTGCTTTTTGTTTCTCATATCCACTAATCGTGATAACAGACTCAGATTTTCTGACAGTAGGTAGGTCTGGCGACATCACTCCAAACGCCTTTGTAAGATACAAGCTACATTAGCAATCAAGATTTTTATTTATAATCTATAATTTATTTATAATATCTCAAGTCGATAATGCCAACAAAACTTTTATGTTCATTTGAAAGTTATTTTAAAGTTAGAACCCATCTATAGAACCAAAGCTAACTATACCTAGGTGGTGATATAGCTAAAACCGTAATTCCAAAACAATACATGATTAACAATAGACCGAAGAATCCTTGGAGCAATATATTAAGTAAAGAGATACAGAGGAGAAAGCTTCATTGTATAACGAGTGATATAACTGAGGAATGGTATTCAAGGCACGCTATGTAAATGTCGCGACCTGTAAGGACGCGGCCAGATGGGCCAGTTTTGTAGGCTGTGACGAATATCTTCTACCTAGCCTTTTCCCAACTACGTTGGGGTCGGTTTCCAGTCTAACCAGATGCAGCTGAATACCAGTATTTTACATTTAGTGACTTTCTATCCAACCTCCACAACCCAGTTATGGGGTAACCCTTTAGTCAGACTAGTATATATAACATCAAATTAAATTAGCTAGCGAAACTCCATCACTGACGTGATAGGTATGGATATCTAAACAAGATAAAACGAAACTCCATCACTGACGTGATAGGTATGGATATCTAAACCAGATAAAACGAAACTCCATCACTGACGTGATCGGTACGGATATCTAAACAAGATAAAACGAAACTCCATCACTGACGTGATCGGTATGGATATTTAAACAAGATAAAACGAAACTCCATCACTGACGTGATCGGTATGGATATCTAAACAAGATAAAACGAAACTCCATCACTGACGTGATAGGTATGGATATCTAAACAAGATAAAACGAAACTCCATCACTGACGTGATAGGTATGGATATCTAAACAAGATAAAAACGAAACTCCATCACTGACGTGTTAGGTCAAATAAATTTATTTTCTTTCTTACTTACAATTTTGTTTTGGATTTATCGTATTTAGATATTGATTACCCATCACGTCTGTTAAGTTTGCATTTTTTTTTAACAGTTTACAGAACATTTATGTCTTTAGTTAGCACTATTTTACAACTATCGTAACAATAATATACAATAGGCGATAGACCAGATTATACCACCCGACAACCATCACCAGACCAGACCAGACTACCAAACCATACCAGATTTGAAAAAAAAATTTGGGGAGTGATTTGAATTGGTTGAAGTACGAGTAGGTCGCCCGTCGAAGCGCGCTGACTACACAGACATCATTTACATACATAAATTCAAAAGTCTATCGACACTTATCAAGCTGCAGGCAGAGATATATCTGACACCTATAATTAAAGATCATAAATCAATCATGTCACAATAGAATTGAATCGCAATTAAATCGATCAGGTCATGGCCGAACCGGCTTAACGCAAAGCCGATGCGACAGAGACAAAAACAATACGAATTCGCACGCCGCCGTACAGCCTCTGCCACTGGCCTAATTAATCAACAAAACAATCAACATTGACTATTAATATTGATAAAAACGACAGCGACACATTCCTGTCTTGATTTAGCTTGGTCTGGCACTTTCTGAGCACTCAGTCCTGAGCCCTACCATTTAATGTAACTGACAATGTGGCATATTGGCAACAAATGACAGTTATCACATTTTCACGACAAGTTATAGTCTGCGCGCAAGTGCTAGTCACCGCTTGAGGTATGTGAGCGGTGAGACGGGGGAGGCAGACAAAGGCCAAGCTAACTCAGTCTGCCAATTTTGTCAATGGCGCCCTCGCCCGTCTCACCGCTCACATACCTCAGGTGGTGACTAGCACTTGCGCGCAGACTATAGTACAGTTCGATTCAAACTTAAAAGGCTCGGAAGTGCGCTAGTCGCTGCGCAGTACCCCACCCCTCACCCCCGCTGATCGGTACTGCGCAGCGACTCGCCTCATGTTCCGAGCCACCATTAAGTTTGAATCGGGGTGTACTGTTTCATAAAGCAAAAAATCTATGAAAAACTTGTAAAATTTTCAGATGGTCGCCTGTCGGTTTTATTAGGCCCCTAGTCATTGGACTGACTGCCCTGGAAGCGCTTGCCTTTATCGACTGACTAATCTTTCCAGTACGACTAATTAATCAAAGCCAAAATGGTTTGATTTAGCCGTGTTGTCTCTATACGACCGCAGCTTTAGAATAATCATACGGATCTGACAATTATACTTAATGTAAGGAAGTAGTATTTAAGCTCTGAAATTAAATGACATGATATTTCTGTGGACTTTCTCCATTTAACATACAATGAGTAGACCGTGGTTATTTTTGATTAGTTACAAATAAGTGATTATTTGAACGTTTACTATACTTCTTATTCGAACGTTTTCAAACTCGGTCAATTATGACTTTACCGTTAACAATGTCATTAATCTTATTACGATTTGTTTCTTCCATAAATCTGTATTTTTTCTTCTTTCTCATATTAATTGAATCAGAAAATGCTTTGATTTTTCAAGGTGTTACAGCTTCTTAGCGTCTTAACAGCGTTAGGCTGCCTGTCCACTGGAGCGGAGCGAGGCAGCGGAGCGGAGAAATGTGCCTATATTAACCAATAGGAGCGGAGCTCTGAAGCGGAGCTTAGATTCTATTGGTTAATATTACCACGTTTCTCCACTCCGCTGCCTTTCTCCGCTCCTGTGGACAAGCAGCCTTAGGCTGACTGTCCACTGGAGCGGAGAGGAGAAAAGCGGAGTGGAGCTGTGCCAATATTAACCAATGGAATTGCATAAAATCTCCGCTCCGCTTCAGTGGACAGCTTTAAAAATTCATTCAAAACTGGGAAGCAGAGCGAGGAAGCGAAGTGGGGAAGCGGAAAAACCCGGCCGCTGGGTTTTGCAGTCTGCTCAAATTACTCGTCGCGTGAACTCGTCCTCGATCCGCACAGTCCGCAATTCCGCTCCGCACTACCTCGCTCCGCATCAATGGACAGACACAGTCCACAACTGCGCCCCGCATTACTCCCTCGCTCCGCTCCGCTGCCACGCTCCGCGTCAATGGACGGGCAGCCTTAGTGAGTCTTTCATTATTATGACTACCTTTACATTAATCACTTCCATCAATCTCATTGTCAATCATCGAACATGCAACACCGAATATTTCCGAAGTTTCCCGAGGTCCCAAGACGTCATTCGGTTACGAACACACGGAGACGTCAAAAACCTCATTGGCCCACATCGATACATTCTTCGTTATCTTATCGAATCAATTAACATAATCCGTCGAAATGTCATCGGAATTGATTTTCGGTTCTCCCCCACTGATCCAGTAAACTTGTTAACTTTTAAATGGATGAGATGAGAGTGGAGTTTCTTGCCCATTCTTCTCCATACGAAAACTACCTTTTGGAAGGGCCGACTAGAATCATTTTTTTTTTTTTTTTGTAAATTTTGACGTTATTTTTTTGTAAAGTCAAATAATTTATTTCAATTAGGCACAAAAAACGGTAAAGTGCCTTTTTTGTGCCTAATTTAAATAAATTATTTGACTTTCGACTTTGATGTTTATTTTTAAAATGTAGATGTTGATTTAAGTGGTTAGAAGCTTTTAATCTGATAACAATAGTGGTAGATTGACGAACCATTTAGAATGAATTTGTTCGTATCGTATCGGGCTCAGAAGCCACAATTTTTGCAACAATATAAAAAAAAAAAACGCTAGAAATGCTATATTTCTATAACGTTAATTTTTTCAAGGAATCTTATATGTAGGTAGTTTGATATTTTCCCATTATTTATAATTATATTGGTTTCACCGATTTAATGGGCAGTAAAAGTCTTTCCATTATTGTTTCACATTTTATCATACATCGCATCGGTCATTAATAGGGAAGATGACAGGGAGTCCCATCATCATCATCATCATCATCATAGGGAAGATGACTAAAAAAATGTTTTTTGTCCGTAATGTAGATTATGAAAAAATAACGTACACGTATTTTTTCTTTTTTTACGTTATCAAAAGATTACGGCGATACATTGAGTTGTAATGTGCCATGACGTCACTTGTATGTAGATTTTATACATACTTGTGACGTATCAACCCCCACTCCCCAACTTTAATGCGTTGTATCTAAGTATTTTTTTATTAATATGATAAAGCAAAAAATACGTGTCTAATATTTTTTTTAATATCTGACTGACGGACTAAATAGAATTTCTTTTTTTTTACCCAGGCATCATCCCTATTGTGAATTGCACATTTATGCGGCGAGTGTTTTATGCATTAAAATTCATTCATTAAATATTACAGTGGCGTACATAAAGAAAATGACGACGCCATTGGTAAACGACACGTAATACCTTACAATGTAGGATTTTTTTAAATACCTTATCATGTCCCTAGATAGAGCAATGGTGGCTCAATGGTAACGGCCCTGGGGCCCAAGTCTGCTATTTTTATAAATTCGTCATTCCAACACGATCTCATTGTCATTTTGCTAAAAGTACGTAATCTGCTAAATACATAATGGTCGATCATTGGTTGATCATTGTATTCCACAAACACGATACTCGTAACGAATTAAAAGAAATGACTGCACAATGACTTTCTCATGGTTGGTCACTGATCAAATGAACTGTCAAAATTTTAGCAGATTACCGCTTAAGTCAGTCATTCATTTTTCATTATGTACGAGATTACCAATAAATGCTATTTCTTTCAATGGAGTGTCAATGGCTGACTATTAGAAAATCATAATGACGCCAATATGTTAGTAGATTACCAAACTTGTCAAAATCAACAATATTATGAAATCAATGACAGACCATTCTGACACTATTGTAATAGAAGACTTGAGGCCACTTGTCGCAAGCGCTTTACTTTATGTGAATCATTTCATCACCACTGCTCTCAAAACGATGAAAGAAAACATCGTGAGGAAACTGGCATGGTTTGGAACTAAAAATTTTACGTGACATATACCAACCCGCACTGGGCCCGCGTGGTAGATTACAGCCCACTCCCTCTCGAAGAGAGGAGGCCTGTGTCCTTGCAGTGGGACCATTATAGGCTGATTATTATGCTATGCTAGATAGGTACCTACCTACTTGTTCATCTTGAAAAATACAAGAAATTATCAGTTGATGAGAAATGACGATCTGAAATCCAAGACAATTGACGATCTCCGAGTACCTACTTGACAAGTAGAGACTTCGATATTTTAACCTATACAGGCTGAATTTTTAGTCACCGTCCAAATTTTTTCTAGGCATTAGGTATGATTCGCTAGCGACCTCCACAATTATTTATTTTACCTCGATGGTCCTAGTTTATCAATTATAATTTCTAGTTACAGCTCTATGTAAGCGGGCACACCCTTTATGCCTGGAGGCTTTATTTTCTTTTTTTAGATAATGTTTACGTTTAGTTATTTTTATTTTTGCTTGAGTATAGTTCTGGATATTTTTGGTTGGTATATTGGCGTGTGCTAGCTGTCATATGGCTATTAATTTATAATTTAAATTGTGTTTTGCGTAATGTAAATTATCTTATAAATTATTGTATAGAATCATTTTTTTTCCTAACTGAACAGACAGCTGTGCTGCTGGGGAGTTTGTTGCGCCACTTCTTCTTCCCAGCAAAAGCACTAGGAAGTGGTGAAGGGTGGGCGTTTTGGGGGACTGTCTTATGTAATTTTGACGTTTGAAAAGTGCTGATTCTCAGCCTAGTTTGAATAAATGACTTTTGAATTTGAATTTTGAATTTGAATTAACAAACTCCATTTTTGAAAAAAAATCGATACGTAAAATGTTCATATTAAATCATCTGTCGCGCGCGCAATTAGCAGACACAATAGAATTTTATTGTTATCTGTCTCCAATATGAGACACCAGTATTATAAAGGTTAAATCATTTTCTCGAAAGAATTATCCATTCTATCTGCGTGGTATATAATAACTTTGTGATGTGATTTCTCAATATTTTTTTATCGAGCGATACTAAAAGAAAAAACAAGTATTCAATGATTTTCGCCAAAGATTAATATATCAAATTTGGACGGTGACTAAAAATTCAGCCTGTATATCTAGGAATAAAAATGGCGTTTCGATAGTTTTATTAAATCTTGATGTTCGTATTAAAAACCTCATGCAGCCTATTTCCGAAAAACAACTACATCCATCTCTTTAACCTTTATTATTTATTTATATATATATACTTTATTGTACACCACAAAAATACATACCTAACAAAAAAATATTCACACTACAAAATATACAATGGGCGGCCTTTTCTACACTTGTCGGGTGCAAAACTTCCTACACAGCGTGATTTCGACTTACTTACATAAAATTAAGGTCGAAAGCATCTGCATTCCACTGTAAATAAATAGCATATGTTTTTAAAAATATTGTATTCATAAAAGCGAAACTTTTTCACGTTCGTGATTCATTTACTTTTTTGGTAAAATTCACTATTACGTGACCGGATATAAAGATTTTACGATTCAAGACATATTCTCTTTAAACCTAATTTGGTCACAGTAAATAGCCGTATTGTGTGGACGATTTCTGTATCTTCTTTATTGTATTTTTTTTATAAATCACGGAACTCGTTGATGGCCTGCCTGACCTAATATAAGCTTACAACTGCATACATACAAAGCCTGATGAAAACCGCTTTTTTTTGTTTTTGTTCGCAAATTACATCGGAAAAGCGTGTGATGATGTGGAGTTCGTAAATACTGAAACGAAGCGGAAGTAGACACAAATGCTCACTTTCGCTTCTATAAAGACGCTACGAGAACTGCTACGTATGACTTTTGTGACTTCGTAAATCGTATATCTCTTACGCCAGTGCAATGTAGTAGCTTGTTGCCCTTGTTGGTAAAATATGTAGTTTTTTACCTAAACGAACTTTCTTGCAAAGACCTACCAGCACACATAGTATGACAACCATAGAAAACATTTTCTACGGATTTTGTCGACGGAAGAATAGACAAAATGACAGATTGTGATTGTTTATCTGTCATTTTGTCTATTCTTCCGTCGACAAAACCCGTTTCTTTTGTGGTTATGCTAAGCGTGCATTACTTATTTGTGGAGCTCTCTACCACTAATTACTAAGTAAAGTAAATAAGCAGGTTCATTGTACCTTCGGATACCAGATTTAGCAATGAATAGCGAATTACGTGCAAAGGTTAGTTTAACACACAAATCGGTTGTTAAACTATACTTCCCAAGCACGATATACGTAAGTAACTCTAAACTAAGGTACCTATATATCCCTTAGTTTAGAGTATAAGAAAGTGTAACAAATGTTACACTTTCTTATAATAGTAAACTGAGGTATGCTTTACCTTTGTTATATCACGATAATAACCTAATATTAACCCTTCAACATTGTTACGTCTTGCCTGCGATAATTTTATGTTATTTTCGTATCGTCTTGGCGTGGTTAGAGCACGTAATGATCGCTTCATCTTTATACTAAGCGCACATTACAGTAATTGTGTCAGACAGATTCTAATTTTGAATTTGAAATGCGGGGTAATTTCGTAATACACTTACAGTAGCAATGGCTTTCATTTTGACAGTTCAACAACATTCATTGTGTTATTTAAGTTGAACAGACAGATTTTACGAACTTATGAAGCGATAGATTTGCAATATCCTTCAAAATCATTCACTTTGTGATTGATAGTGTGTTACCTACGCAATTTGGGCGGGCAGCAGCGCAATGCACTCACACGCATATTTTTGCGGCAACTGTTTTACGTTGCGATGTATGTAGTGTGCGATAGTTCATACAAAATGTACGAAACTGATCTAGGAGGATTTTTACAATGTGCGCTGCGTCTATAATGTGCACTTAGCTTTAGTAGTCAACATAGGGTTAGGAAGCGTCACTGAAGGGTTTAGAGTACAGGTTAGTTCAGTCAGAATACAGCTTCCCTTCCCTCGAAAGTGGTTACTACGTACTTATTTTAGAAAGAAAGAAAATATTTTATTTGGGACACGCACAGGAAATACAAACAATAATAATAATTTAGGTACCTTTTTGAAATGAAATGTTTGTTTTTTTTCCTGTGAGAACACTACAGCGAACAGCTGAATTGAATAAATATGCTCTTATAATTTGAATATTAAATTACATTGTTTTAAGGCCTATTTCCAATTACCTAGTCATCAAGTAAATAGGATAATAATGTGTATTTTGTATTAGATTCACATACCAAGCACAAAATAAGTGTAAATATTTCAGCATGACTGGCGAACTCAGATGTATAGCGTAGCTTGGTGCAGAACTTAGTTTACACTTCATTCTTATACTTTAACATCCCGACTGGTGGAACAGGCCTCGTCTACTTGAAAGGGATCTACCACACTGACCCAGTGCGGGTTAGTGGACCGCACCGAACGTAACGTAAGAACCAAACATGAATATAAACCGTGATGAACTGATGGCAGATAGAGTGTTATCAAAAATTCTAACTTTACTCGCGGTATGTAACAAAAATTTTATCAACAAAAACACAGAAACACCTTATATACAATGGAATACTTGGAATCTTAATAATGATTATAAAAACGTGGGACGTTCGCTTCCTATCAGTACTTCCGTGAGAGGTTCCGTATATAGACTACATAGAGGTACTTTGTAAATACTGGTACGAGTGGTATGGTAGGTATTAATAGAGGTTCTTGGGCTACTATTACGTGATTACGTCACACCATAATATTGTGACAGCTGGAGGGCTTCTAAGGTAGCGGACACATCAGGTTTTAATGCTCACATTTGTCACGGAATTAAGAAACTGATAACAGAAAGTTTCTTAGGAAAGAGTCTTACGTACTGCTAACCAATGTTTATGATCGAATAGAACTTTAAAAAAAAAGAAAAAAATATACTTATATTATTATATACCACGTTAATCAAGATAAGTATTAGTAAAGCGCACGAACAGACAGACAGAGATACATTTCGTTTTATGATACAAGACGTTATGAAAAATTAAATTGATTCAAAAAGTGTGGTTGTTTTTTGTCAATTCTGGCACAGAATAATAAAACTCGCAAGATGTATGGATGACCATATCTTGTGCATTAAACGTAGTTTATGCGCCAATGTGTTCACGCCCTTACTCGTTAGGGTCTACTAAATGTATCTACTTACCTTTCTATGTAGCTGGCACTTATTAAACCTACAATTATATTAACTTGTTTAACGATGTATGACGTAAGTTATGTGACAAGAAACATTTCTCTAGATGTGAGAGTAGGTAGGTATTAAGAGTGCCTACTTAGATGTTTGAGTGATAATATTATGTAATTTATATGAAATAACAGAATTATATCAGTGATAAGAAAACATAGTCGACCTTAAAAACAGTAAACACACGCACCAAAAGTGTGGCAAACATTGGCCAATTCAAGCACCAACCACTTGGCCATAACTTAAGTATCTTCACACATACCTATATTGAGAACAGAATCCTCTTACATCGATATGTTAACCCTATCACTGTTTTTATTACCGTTAATGTATTCAACAATAAAACTAAAGAAATGTTTAGTAATCTAAATGAAGGTTGTTCTTTATTATCTCTACACTAAGGTCGTATGTTAATATCTAACGAAATACTCATTAACGTATAATTTAAATTGTTCTAACACATTATCATGGGGTTTTTAGTTATAGTAATGTGTTCTTATCATGCTTATTAATCTTAGAAGCATAGTTGCATGTGTCTGTTGAATTCTTGAATACTAAGATGCCTGTGATTTCCGATGTTTTAATGAGAAATCCCTATTGTCGTGTCTACTCTACCAATCGTTTTATTAATTAGGAACTGCAAACCCTGAAAAGGAGGGCGAAACCATGGTGAAACATTATCCAGGACGTAAACAATTCCGAATCCTATAATAGTTTTCTTACTTGCAGTCAACTTTTTAAACACAAGTCATACTCAGGCAAACAATATTCAAAGATTTAACTTTGGAACACACGAACTGCTTTGTTTCGAATTAGTAAAATGTCGCGTTACTAACCTCTTTTGTTGGCTGTACCTAAGCATTTAAAAATACTTTTTCACCTCAGCACCTCAAACAAGCAGGTTTTGCTGTCAAAAAACAGTGAGCAAAATTCGATTTTGCTGCGAGCGTGAGACAAAGTAACTTTTTAATTATTTTTTTTAAATGCTGACAGCAGTGTTGGGTCTACTCACCAAATTCTAAACTTCAATTAGTTTTGTCACTTTCACTTCGATACGAAAAAAGTGAGAGATAGAAACAAATCGATTCGAAGTTCGATTTCAAAATTCCATAACTACCTACTAGGCCCAAAAAGTTAAGCTGTTAAGGTTTTATTTAAATTCTGTTTTAATCAATTTTTGGAACGAAGTTCTTAAGTGGCTTGGGGTAAGAGTGCAGTGGCAGATATCGTCACGCGAAAAGGCGCTTGCGACTGTCTTCTTCTAATTCAAAGAGAAAGAGAGAGATAGTAAGTGTGATTTTTGTCGAAATGAAAATCCAAGATGGCGGTTGCGAAAATTTTCACACTTTTCATAATGGGTGTCGTTTTCATAGTTTTGAAGGGTTACAAAGCCGACCGTGAGGTCAAAATGTTAATCCAAGATGGCGGATGCGAAAATTTTCAAATATTTCTTCATGGGTATCGTTTCTATGGTTTTCAAGGTTGCTAAAGCCGATTGTGAAGTCAAAATGTAAATCCAAGATGGCCGCTGCGAAAATTTTCCAATTTTTCTTCATGGGTATCGTTTCTATGGTTTTCAGGGCTGCTTAAGGCGATAGTGAAGTTAAAATAAAAATCCAAGATGGCGGCTGCGAAAATTTTCCAATTTTTCTTCATGGGTATCGTTTCTATGGTTTTCAGGGTTGCTTAAGCCGATAGTGAAGTTAAAATAAAAATCCAAGATGGCGGCTGCGAAAATTTTCACATTTTCGTCATGGGTATCGTTTTCATAGTTTTAGATGGTACTAAAGCCGATAGTGAGGTCAAAATATAAATCCAAGATGGTGGCTGCAAAATACGAGGTGATGAAGCTTATGTAAAAAAAAACCTTGTCTGATCCGAAAATCTGAGGAAAATGGGCATATGGTAGTGCAGTTACATTACAAAACAGTATTTTTTTGATTATTATTGATAGTAAAAGTTATTGGTATTTAAAATTCACATTTATAGTTCCAAAATTACCCCTTATCCATAAAAAAATTGCAAAATTCATAACTTATGACTTTTAGACACCCGCTAAACGACGGCCGCCGCCCGCACCAAATGTAAAATTCGATCAAATTCACCATTGAAAAAAAATGTAGGGATTATTTTTCTTTTTTCCTGAAAATTTCCACATAAATATGCTAACAGTACGATACCTAACAACACCCTCACGGATCGGACAGGGTTTTTTTTTTACATGTTGTATGTTCTCGCTGCTGAGGTGAAAAGTTGTATGTGTTACACGAGAGCAAAGTTATTTGCATCTCGTGTCTTTGAATCCCTCGCAGCGCTCAGGATTCTAACCTAGAATCACTCGCTACGCTCGTGATTCAATTATAGAATCCTTCGCTTACTCGGGATTCAAAATCAACACTCGCAGCAAAAAACGACTTTGCTCTCTTGTTGCACAAATAACTATTCTTGACCCCTTGTACACCTTCTTTCGTAAGGTGATGCTCGTATGTTTACAAACAGTAAAAGCCTTGGTAGTAATGACACCAAACATCCGGTCGGTAATCGATAAATCAACGCATAAAATCGATGTCATAATCGATGCACGTCACGTCGACTCGATTTGTTATGTAAACCGAAGTTAAAGTCGATTGCAGATAGATACTTTTCTATGATTATTGTGTTGAGTGTCAAGTGTCATCCACACGTACTGAATGTAACACAAATTGAATTATCTATCTCGAAAAGATATACACAATACACACATCTATACAAAAACCGAACTTTAGATTGAACTTCATATACAATAAAATACATATAAAACCATTTTTATGTAATAGTATTGTGTCTGTTCAATATAGGGCTGGTAATGGTTTCGGTAGAATTTTATATCCCGACGCAAGCACTAAGAATTATATTTGTTAGCAAAAGCTTGCCTGACTCATAGATAGAGCTAAAGATAGAATACACGAAGATCCTTAAGACTGTATCACCGTCTTTATCAGCATATTATGCCTCAAGCCACTGAATTTGGTCCTCGACCTAGTGATTGCATGAAGGATATTTGTTAAATCGAAAAATGCGCATAGGGTGACACAAAAAATATAATCTTAATTTAAAAGTGACAATAAAGAACCCAAGAACAAAGAACTAGATGTAATTAAGACAAGCTACGTACCATAATCATAAATAATCTGTCGTATCTTGCTGACGCACTTTCATTTAATTTGCCGCCATTTTAACTAATTGACAGTTGTCAATGTGTCATAATTCGATCAGATCGATAGTGACAGCTGCTCTATTTTCTTTTTTTTTTTCTTTATTTGCGTTGACCTCACTTTCTCACTGAACAGGACGTACTCGACTATGGTTGTGGTCAGTGAAGGGAGCATAAACGGGGCTATTAATAATACATAATAAGGTGACTCAGATAATTCCGCATACTAATTGGCTATTAAGGACTGACGTCCTGGTATTGTAACTTAATTCAAACTTGGTTTCAAAGAGTTATTTTAGTCCATAGACAAACTATTTCCGAACACTAGATATAATAACTACTTCATTATCAAAAAATATACTTTAAAGAAGTGGTCCTAGAGTGGGACCTAGTGGAATGACAATTAATGTGTTGGACATATAGCAAATTAATGAAAGACATGTTGGCAATACTGCGAATAAAAACCATCATGAAGAAAATACAAAATAATCTTAAGAATAATTAAAGTGGATGAACTGTGACGGCGAGTAAAACTTAGTCTATCAAAAAGAGTGTTCAACATTGCTAGA
Source organism: Xanthia togata (assembly GCA_963853775.1). Taxonomy (NCBI): domain Eukaryota; kingdom Metazoa; phylum Arthropoda; class Insecta; order Lepidoptera; family Noctuidae; genus Xanthia; species Xanthia togata. The sequence goes on from OY970803.1 coordinate 8,027,446, forward strand.
AGAAGAAAGGAACACATTTTAAGGTCCAATATATTTGACCATTTAGTTCTAGGGATATTCAATTAAATAAGTATGTTCAAATCTTATACTCTGTAACCTTTACATAATGCATAAAAAAACTAGCTGAATTGCCATATTCTCTAGAGGCTAGTAAAGATACATTGACCTTGCAACCAAGATCAACAGAGCTGTAAAATTTTTCGAAACACCTAATTTCCTTATTATTGTATTAATTAGAGATATCTTTATTGAGATTTTAATTTTTACTGTTATTGTCTGTTTAATCTATTAATGATATATATTTTACACACCATTATGCTGTTTAAACGAATATGTTTACAAACTTTATTGGTAAGAATTTTTATGTTCCATTATGATCTACAAAACAGTCTCTACTTTCGAATATACTAACTTTTTCCAGCTGTTTCACCAGTGTGAAGGTAGAGGAATAATTCCGTAAAACATTGTTTTCATTTATCTCTGCTGGTTTACCCGAAGCACGCCAGTAAAGATCCCTAGGGATATTTTTTTCCGACATCTTCAACAATCATCGTCATATTTCAGCCAATTTACACAAAACCATAATGAATTATACACCTAAACAATCCCCATGAATCACTTCCTCTATTGGTGACAACCGTCTGAAAATCGGTTATGTAATTTTTGAGTTTATCACAGTCAGTCAGTCTTGGTGGGGGACTTTGTTATATAATACTCGTATGTTTTGATAGTGATAGATATTTGTGTCTTTTCATTATCCACGAAATCCTTATCTTGGTCTAAATCTGTCTTAATATATGAAACTACAGTAGTTTTTGCGTATTTGATGGCACTGACCAGTGGTATGTCCAAATGTTTGTTTACGAAAGTCTACTAACTTCGTGACATAATCTCTATCTTTACTTATGACATCTTATGGGATATACTGTACTTTGTACCGAGGAGAAACTGTATACTTTCCATGTTTTGTTGCTAGAACTAATAACACCTTTAACTCAAACATAATGCACATATTGCAGCATCAAACAGAATCTACTATTGTTTATGTAACAAATAACAATTAGACATCAATTTTGTTCAGACACGTCTCCACTATAAATATTCGTCTTCCATCTTGTAGTTGTATGAAAATTAAACTCACCAAAGGGCAAAGTGGATCCCATAAAGCATACCTTTCTATTGGAGGTTATGCAATTTTATGAAGCGGTGAAGTAGGAAGTCGGTGCCGATAATGGTAGAAAATTATCCGGCAACTGTAATATGATGACTTGATACTTACTAATTGGATATCAGAGTACAGAGTACTTTTGTGTCCGGTAATTAAATGGTTGATGCTGAAACTCAACTTGATATATTATGTACAATTCAATACTCAAGTCTAATACTAATTTCTACCTAATTAGGATTTAAGTTGGGCTCTTTTTTTTTGAGTATATCTCTATCTTGATTAGTATTTTCTAGATCAGCCGCAACCGGATTTCAAATGTAACAAACGATATGGATGTGGACAGTTCAAATTAACTTGCCTCGGATTAAATACATTTCACTCCGATAAAGATCACGATTAAATAAGTAGTAGATTATATAATTTTATTTCATTTCATAAAGAAACATTAAATATGTTTCTTTAAAAGGTAATCTGATTACCGTCTCTGTTATAAAGAATATCTGCGACAAGTAATTCTTGTTTATCTGCAGGCAAATTGGAATCAACTTTTAATACAGGCGGTATTAAAAGTTGATTCCAATTTGCTCTTTAAATATACTATAGCAGATCATAACACATGCTCAAATACTCATTACGCTAATTTTACCTTTCATCTACGTCTAGTACCAAGTAGTAAAAAGGTTTGTCGCAATTCTATTCAAGTATGATTTTATGCATTTACCCATTTGTTCAATGTATTGAATATAACCTACGAAGTGAGAGCCAACTCTGTGATCTGATAACAAAACAGCTCATGTCCATGACTATCGTATACCTATCTTAATGCTTGTGATTCAGTTAATTATATAAGCTACTATTTCTAGATTCAAACAATTACTTTGACTAAATCTTGAAGAAGAACTTCGTAAGCCTGGCACTGGTTAACGTATGGTACATCCATCCACTGATTAATCTGAGTTCAAATACCTCTAATATCAACTAACTTTGGAAAAAGATACAAGACAGAAAAAGAATGGAGCCACACAAGAAGTTAAGAAACTATACCTCCTATTTTATCTCCATCCACCTGGATCAATCTAAGTTCAAAAATCTCTAATATCAACTAACTTTGGAAAAAGATACAAGATAGAAAAAGAATGGAGCCACACAAGAAGATAAGAAACTATACCTACTATTTTATCTCCATCCACTGGATCAATCAAAGTTAAAAATCTCTAATATAAGCTAACTTTGGAAAAAGCTGCAAGACAGAAAAAGAATGGAGCCACACAAGAAGTTAAGAAACTATACCTACTATTTTATCTCCATCCACTGGATCAATCAAAGTTAAAAAATCTCTAATATAAACTAACTTTGGAAAAAGCTGCAAGACAGAAAAAGAATGGAGCCACACAAGAAGTTAAGAAACTATACCTACTATTTTATCTCCATCCACCTGGATCAATTAAAGTTCAAAAATCTCTAATATAAACTAACTTTGGAAAAAGATATAAGACAGAAAAAGAATGGACCCACACAACAAGTTGAGAAACTATACTACTTTTATCTAGAATCCACCTACATCAACCCAATAGGACTAGAAGTTCTAAGAATCTAGAAACAATATAAAATAGTCTATATCAAACACATATGACAACATCGTACCCAAATCACAACTATCACTAAACTTGCTCTATTTTACCAGACTCTTTCTCAACTAAGTGACAAACGTATTCACAACACCAAGCCAAACGCCCTCGTAACTTTAACAAAACAATAACAATCTTCACATGTGCTTTGTAACTTGTTGCTTGCACAAAAATTCATTAGTCCACATTTAGAGACACGACTCAATGATTTGACAAATGAGATCGATTACTTATCTTACATCATCGGGAAGTGAGCTTAGAGCTTCGAAGTACAGTTAAATAAAGAGCTTGGTATACAGGCAGCTAACTTGCAACTATGTACTTTTATACTAATTACTTGTTTTTTTTTTTTTGTCTTAAATATTTTTTTATCTTCTATCCCAACATTATCACCTATTATTATGATTGTATAACTGTGACTTGTCCGGGTAGTTTGGAGGCCTGGAGACCTGTAACACAGATATTCCTAGTACAGGCTCTAACCTCCACAACATCAATATATTTTTGTGTACTCATTTATGTATTGTACTGATTTTTCTTTATGTGGTGTTCTTTTTTTATAATTTAAACAATCTTGTGAGTGTGCCGAGTTGTCAAGTCTTTTACATCACTCTTAAAAGATATTTTATCACACACACGCCCTGGGACAAAATCACCCGTGTGTAACAAGTATACAACTGGCAGTCTTCCACTTCTTCGTCGTATCGTTAATATTGGCAGTATATTGGAAAGATATACTAGTACTTATATGTAGTTTCTGGTGGTTGTTTATTAAATATCATTCCAATTTTTCTATTAGTATTCTGGAAGACATTTCTTTTGTAATGAGCCTTTGTACTTTTGTTTCTATTTTTTCTTCTTTACTTATCTAATATACAGTTATATAAACAAATATTCACTACTGTTCACCAAATACTTCATTCGACTGTACTTTCCATATTTCTGTACTGTGCGATATTGTATCATCTTCATAAGCTTTCGAAATATCTGAAAGAAGTCGTGACTGCATTGCTGGTGATGATTTAATCCTGTGTGCCTTATTGATAATGCAACTGGTTGGTCTACTTTCTCGAGTTCCTGTTTAGACGCAATGGGGAAAAAAGCAAATGAATGTGCATGGACAGAGATGAATTTATTATTAAACAAAAGTTTATGGTAACGTCTCTTCAGCATGCAAGTTACATGTGTTAAATCAAGTTTTATTGACTATAATTATATTATGGCAAGAAGATTTTCGCCTCAAATAAATCATTCGCATATCGAAAAGTAAGACCAACAGCCAATTCAAATGTCCTTAATAAATATATTTTCAAATCTCAAAGATACGTCAATGTGAACGATACGATGTGTGTGTGTGTGAATGTGATGTGGAAGGCGTGGGAACATTGAGGGCGTTGATTTATAATCCGAAATGATATCTTGGTTTGTTTTTCGTGAGGATACTGCCTCCAAATGTTGCATCCGATACAATCATGCACATTTACAGCCATATATTCGAATAACAAAACGTGCTACCAAGACTACTTAAAGACTATTATTTAAACAGCCACGTTCAATAGTGTGACACAATAAATTTAGCTCTAAGCAATGCATCCTTGAGCGAGGACCTCTCTAATGCCAATGATGAGATAATGCACACAGAGCCGTCAATATTATCGGCATCGTTAGCCGCGTTGTTGATATACAGAGGTAAATCAGTAACGGCCCACTATTGTAGTATTAAAACGTAAGAAAGTTATGACTTGAATTGCGCTTGAAGATCAAACATAACGTTCATCAATAAAACTTAACCTGACTGTATATTGTAGATCCGACATCGATATAGGCGATAATGTTGGTATGAAATCTTGAACCAGATAACATAGGTACTATCGAAGAACTTCATATCTAAGCAGTTGGAAAACAAAATCCCGTAAACACGATGACCACATCTGTTACCGCCCCGGTTCTATAGCAGCCGAGCGCTGCAAGCAGAAATAGTCCTTACCGTGTATAGATATGAACTTCTTCGATGGTACCTACACAGTAGAACGAATATAAAATGGAATGAGTGTTATCAGAGGAAGAGAATAAGGAGTTTTGTATGAGATGAAGGATAACCTTAACTGAGCGAGGACCTCTCTAATAAGAATGATGGCATAATGTACAGAGAGCCGTCAATATTATTGGCATTTTTAGCCGTATTCTTGTTATACAGAGGTAAATCAGTAATAGCTTACTGTTGTTGTAATAAAATGTAGGTTATGACTTATGGTAATCTACTTGAAGATCCAACTTGACGTACGGTTTTGACGTTCATCAATAAAACTTCACCTGATTCTATATCGTAAATCCAAGATCGATAAAGCCGATAATACTGATACGAAATCTTGAACTGGATATAATAGTTACACAGTGAGAAGAATATCAAATGGTGCGTACCTAATTAGAGAAAGTGAAGGCGGAGTAACGCATGAAGAGAAAGAAAACTTTAAAACCATTCAGAGAACAAAGGTTAAAAAATAAGGTAATGGTATAAGAAGTTGATCAGATGCAGATCTTTTTGGATTTAACAAAGTGGAAACGGCTTATAGCACTGTAACAAGAACCGAGAAAGAAAGCTTATAATGATCGTTTGTTTTTTGATAAGCATTGGACAAATCCAGAGGCATCACAAAACGTTCGTGACGGCTTATGAGATTAAGATCATTTTGAACGTTACTGACAGAAGCACGAATACTGTGTGGTATTACTGTACCATAGTCTCTATGTCTACTAAACTTTATGACTTTAGTAACACCTCTACGTATCAATTTTAGAAGATAGGTTATAATTAGGGTGAATTAGAGATGTACCAAAGAAACATTAGGTCGATCGTTTATTCAATGTGATGTCTGTAACACGATTAAGTAATCATAATATTTAACTTCAAGGCACGTTCAGTGTAATTTTAGTAATCATAATTTAATACATACATTTGATTATATCTATCTAATAGCTGCTTTTTACTAGTCTAGTATTCCAATATATATTCCGTTCTGTTTTGCAGTAGGTAGACTTAACCAATATTGCCCGAAGAATTGCCAATCTTGTCTTCCTTTCCAGTTACATAACCTTTCACACAGTCCACCCATAGTTTTAATGCAGAGCATGTCATAAGAAATAAATGGACTTCGCGGTATTAAATTAACATTGTTCCTCAATAAAATTCCTCCCAAACCACTAAAAGCATTCCATTCTAAAAATAATCTTTAACACCACAATCACACAACAATATCCGCAAGCCCGCACGCAACGCGGCACGTCCCTAATCGAGCAACAAAACGGCTGAGATAGTAACGTAATGAAATAGTAAAGTTGTAAACGTTACTTCAACGCGTTACGTTACGTAATCGAACCGAAGTGGCGCGGAAAAAATCGCCGCCTGCGCCTCACTGACTCATCAACGTGTGTGTGACTTAGAAAGGAAAATTGGTTTACAGCGATGTTTGCTATATGGATTATGTGTTGTCATTTTTGTTGATAGAAAATCAATGTTATAGTTGAACCAAGATCTTTTGGCGCGTGGCATGGATCTGAACTAACGCCGCCATCTTGTTTTTCAATACAATTCCACGAAACAATTTCGCACATGTTTACCAACAACGCCCCCTGTGAATGTCATTCAAGCGCCAAAAGACAATTGTAGCTTTATGGTTTAGCTGCATAAATCTTGATCTATATTTTTATTTATGTTGTTACTAGCTTATGCCCGTGACTTAGTCCGCGTGAAATTTCTTGTTCCCTTTAACTTCGTTTTCTTTCTGACTTATTTGTTTTTGCTCGGCTCCTGATAGTTGTAGCATGATGTTAAATAACCTAAAGTATAAACCTTCCTCAAGAATTAGGCTATCAAATTCAAACAGGTTTTTTCAAATCCAAGTGGTAGCTCCTGAGATAAGCGCGTTCAAAAAAAAAAAAACTCTACAGCTTTATTATCAGTCGATAACGATTAACGAGTAAGCAGCTCAGGAAGCATAATTTTTATGTTATACTGTAAATTGTGACTGTAATTTAGTGCCATTTTGTTATGTAGGCATGTTTATGCGCTTGATTTTATTATTCGTTGGAAACTGCTCTGCTCTGCTTATGTCAGAGATTTCCTTATTCTTTATGATTTGCAGTTTCTACATTGATAAATTAAAACTACATGACAGATTTTATAAAACTTCTTAATTATTTTTTATGTTACGTTCCAATAAATTAAAAAGAAATCCTTAAACATACATCTGCCTAGCCTTTTCTCAATTATGTTGGGGTCGGCTTCCAGCCTACCTGGATGCAGTTGAATACCAGTATTTTACAAGGAGCGACTGCCTATTTGGCCTCCACAACCTAGTTACTGGGTAATACGATACCCCTTGGTAAGATTGGTTGTCAGACTTTCGGGCTGCTGACGACCCGCAAGGACTGTCAAAGATCCATGAATGACGGCCAGGTCCAACGGCTTAACGTGCTTTCCGAGGCACGGAGCAGTCTCGGTATGTAAAGATGGTCATCCATCCACGGACCAACCCCAGCAAGCATAGCTTAACCTGATGGATCCACACGTGTGGCTGTTATAACTTAGCCCCAAGCTCCTCAAATTTTTAAACACCGCAATGAATATTTTCTCAAAACACACAAATCATGTATCACCAAAATTAATACGCTAACTCCACGATAAGATACACACCACATATTCTTTAAAAACCACTATCATCAACAGGTATAAGAATCGACACCAACAAAATTATTCGGAATGCGAATCGAACCCGAATCGATAAGAACCCGGTTTCGTTGGCCGAATGACCTTCACTGTCGATCTTATAGGGATTGGAATGTTGTGAAAAGGCTTGTGGTAGGTCTTACACTAATGCCTTTTGAGCGTAGCCTGGTGAATAAATGCGATGACATTCTGTATAAGCTTCCAAATGCAGAGTATTTTTCATACGTGTTTAATTAAAAGCTCCGTGTCCTCAACATACGGTCTCCTCTACCACTTTTGTAGTTGTACAAAGCGGCTCTCCTAGAGTAGACTCCTGGTCTACGAAGCTGTGATTAACCCCATATTTAGGGCAGTATATAAGCCTAATTCACACTTGATAAAAGTCTTGTTTTGTAGCTCTATTGGGTACTCTTTTATCGTGGACAACTACACTCGAGAGCAATGAATCCGGGTCACTTAAAGAATGTTAAAAATCTCGGAAACTAAAAATGATAGGTTAATCTGTCGCGCGCGCAATTAGCAGACACAATAGAATTTTATTGTTATCTGTCTCCAATATGAGACACCAGTATTATAAAGGTTAATGCAATAAATTGTATTTAATAGACAATGTAATACTCCTTAAATGAAAGTAAAAAAAATATGAGTCACCATAAATTTTATTAACACAAAATTACATAAAGAAAAAAACTGCTGATCTCTCCTTAAAACAAAAATAGGAAACATGAAATTTTTGAACTTTATTACGATTTTCTTGAATTTTAATACTTCGTATTGCCTCCTCGTGCTTCCATTACTGCGTTTACGCGGTTTGGCATGCTGTACACCAAGTTCCTTATACGATTTTGGAGACTATTCTCCCATTCCTCTGTGAGAGCAATTTTGAGCTCACGAAGCGTGATTGGGGGAGGGTTTCGTTGTTTTACGCATCTGCCTAGCTCGTCCTAAGCATGCTCGATCGGGTTGATATCCGGGCTGCGCGCTGGCTACTCCATACGAGTAATGTTCATCTCTTGAAGGTAGTCATTCACAATCCTACCTGTATGAGGTCGGGCATTGTCATGCATAAATATAGCATCCTCACCTAAATTGACCATAAATGGACCAACGTGATCATTGAGGATTTCTTCCACATATCTTTCGCTAGTTAAAGAGCCGTTTTCTATGATCACCAGCTCTGTGCGACTTTCAGAAGAAATTCCGGCCCACACAAGTATAGACCCACCACCGTAGGCTACTTTTTCTTCGATGCATGCTTGCTTGAATCTTTCCCCTGGTCTTCGATACACTCTGTGTCTTCCATCGTGCTTGTAAAGCATAAATTTTGATTCGTCGGAGAACATAACTTTTGACCAATCTTCAATACTCCAATTTACGTGGCTCTGGGCATATCTTAGTCTTGAAATACGATGCCCACGCTCCAGTTTAGGGCCGTTTGCAGGTCTAAGGGGTTTTAAGTTAGATTCAGCAAGCCGACGTCTTACTGTCCATGCACTTGGGTTACTTCCTCCGAGGCGTCGAAACTGATTTGTGAGTTCAGTTCCTGTAAGAAAGCGATTTCGAAGCATGGTGTTCACCAAGTATCGGTCTTCTCGTGCTGTGGTACACCTGGTTCTGCCCGTTCCTGGTCTGCGTAGGTTAGAACCAGTTTCTTCGTAACGTCGGAGAACTCTTTGTACTGTTGACAGCGACACACCGACAGTCCTGGCTGTATCGCGCTGACTCCGGCCGGTTTCCAGCATTGTAAGTATTCTGGTGCATTCTTCAGGCGTAAGCGACATAATTTCAGCTTGAATAATGAATATAGAGCACTATCAACATGGTTTATGTACCCACATAAATGACAGATTACAAACAAAAGCAAAACCAAATGCTGTAATTTCGTAGTTCCATCTTCGAAAGTGGCCCTTTTTCAAATTTGATTTTTTTATGATGTAACTTTACAATAACTAAGAAGTTTTAATACCTTAATTTAAGGAGTATTACATTGTCTATTAAATACAATTTATTGCATTAACCTAGCATTTTTAGTTTCCGAGATTTTTAGGATTCTTTAAGTGACCCGGATTCATTGCTCTCGAGTGTAAATCTAAACCATAGCTATTTACGTATTTGCTTCCACCTGCCTGCAAAGAATTTTGGAGTATTTAAGTCACACCATGAGAAAGAATTGACAGCACCTAAAACAACTGATGGTTACTGGCAAGGTCGAAGGCCAGCGTCCCAGGGGTTTAGTCCACTTACATGGTTGGACCACATTCACTCATCGCTGAACACAAAACTCCACAACGCTCTTCACAATGCCATCGATAGGCACAAATGGCGAAACATCGTCAAACAGAAGATTATTTCACATCGGGGAATCACGACCCTCAGTATTACGAATACGACAACGCGAGAACGATTTATTTGCGTACATTTTTCATTGACACTTTCGTCCGGCAGAATAACGTTACATTGGCGTGTTTACGTCGAAAACTTTCACGTGCATCTTTTGGAATTATTGACGCGGAAAAATTGATAGGCGTTAACGATTTATAGTGATTTCTTTGAGCGTTTCCTCAATCGTTATAAATGTTGAATTTTTAACAGCGTTACTCTTAATAACGTTATTTTTTTTTTAAAGGCGGATACAGAATAATGATTGTTCATTTTTACCAATACAATAACTTTGTTATTGATATACGCAACTAATTATCTAGTCGTTTTTTTCGACAAACATGATTAATTATTGTGAGTTTTTCGCTTCCGATTTTTTTTTTGTTGTTACATATTTTAGGCATAATTATTAATAATTATTGACCAAAAATATGTAACAAAATAGACAAGGAACGATTTTATTAATAGTCGCACATGAGCTTTTAATAAACGGTTGTAATAATGTGCGTCATTCATTGCGTATGAGTTCCGTATTTCTTTAAGTTACATTGCGATTGCGACATTGAAATGTCGTGATGATTTTATGCCCACACTGTACACTTGTAATATGTTGATCAGAACAAAAGAATTAGTCAGGAATTATAAGATCAGGAAAGCTAATTACGTAGGTTAGTTATTGTTATATATCATTAAGCTTTTGTGTTTAATAAAGAGTAAGCATAACGTGACTTCATGTTTGAACGGTTCTGTGCACCATAGTTCTTCGGTTTTAGAGAAACGGTGCAACTCCTTCGTAACGTTTCATAAAAATTAATTAGGTACTGTTTCGAACATTGCGTTACTCAGTGTAAACTGAAATCTCTGTGAAAAGTGTCACTAATTCGTGCGCATAATAAAACGACACACATGTCCTAAGTCTCACGCCGACATTTATACACTATTTCAACACTAGAACAGTTTACGTAGATACTAGAGATGTAGCGACTAGTCGGGAAAGCCCACTATCCGGCCATATTTGCAGTCGGTGACTAGTCGCCAAAAAGAGCCTACTAGTCGGTCTTTTGCAACCAACTAGTCCGCCAGTCGGCTAGTCGGCCAAAGACATAGTAGGGCCCATCTCTAGTAAATACATAAAGTTATAATAGATAATAATAGTCCTCCAAACTAAATTTCAGCTATGGTGACCAATCTCAGCTGAGACCGGAGACCAGTGTTCGGCGCGGGAGATATTATAGTGCACAAGTGTGTGCGCAGACACAGGAGCACACTCTCAACCCTCACTCTCATAGTCTGATGGGACGACAATCCGACACGACCGGAGAGAGATCAGACGCAGATGGGAGAGATGAGGTTATTTATACATGCATAATAATAATAATAATATATTTATTTATTCAGACAACTACAAAGATCCATTACAATTACATTTATATTGTTAGTATGAACTTAAAAACTATGTTAGTACCTAATAACTAAAAGAGACTTAGTCCTCTGGGTGAGGCTCCACACCAATGGGCTGTCCAACTTATTAGCTATTACCTCCAGGCATATGGGACAAGAGAAAAAGAAAAGACATGTAAAACAAGGGGGTCGCAAACAGTGTCATGAAACTCTGAAACTGTAGTTTAAGAATATTATAAACTTAACCATTACAGTGACCAAATAGAATATTAGTAGGCAAATAACGAAACGGAACCTACATTTTGATTGCTTCTGAAATTTTGAGTAGCAAAGGTAGGTTGGAATACTTCAGTCAACAGAAAATGTAACCCAAAATGTACATCTATTGGAAATAGTTACATTTTCTCTAATTAAAAATAATTAAAATGAATTTATCAAATCGACAAAATAAAAAAGCAATTAGTGTCCCAATTAATAATCCAAGTCCCAAACACCTAAGTAGAATAAACATGTATTACAAACACTATTAAATAATCTGACATGCTAAATCCACGGTTTACATAAACGTCAGTATCGTCACACTCGAACCACATGTTGTCATTTGTCACATAACCGGAGTACGCATGCGCATTAAATCGATGTCACGCTCCATATACGCTTGTACAGATGAGTACAGATGCGTTGGGAAACGTACAGTCACTTGCACAAGTACTTTGAATGCTTTGATGTCTTGTGGGCACTCTTTTTTTAAATGAGGATTCTGTGGATAAATACTGAAATAAATAAAATGTAAACATTCACATTTTGAAAAGCATTCCATAGTGCTTTTTTAAATCACTTTTGGAGTAACAATTCGAAAAATTAAAAACAAAAATGATGACAAGATTTTGTTTAAAACATTAAAATTTGGCTAAACTGGTAAGTAAAAGAAGATTACACACGAATGACATGAATTGGGTATCTATCTATACCAGAAAAGACAATAAAAATAAACCACAACTAGTCTCTTAACAAAACATAGATCGAATCATCTAAGTGTGCTTAACATTGTGTCAATTCGTTTTATAGGCAGGAACATTATTTTACAATAAAATATTACGCACATCGATAACTGATGACTATTAGATAAGCGAATAAGTGAAGGAAACAATGTACAAAAGTAATTTGCAAACCTCAGGCTGTCAGGAAAACATGATATTGTAATGTCATTTGCAAAGGGAAGTCATTACATACTAGAATTATAGAAATTCCATGACATTACAGCTGTAATCTGATCATTTTAGGTATTTATTACAATAATAATAATATGGTAATGGATAATGCGGAAATGTAAAAATATAATTCTATAAATTTTATTGTAGTGGATAATTCTTTGTGCATACTGTGTATAATTAATTGCACAATGTAATCTAACTGTTTATTAATTACCGTCTTTTATTTATTTTATTATTCTCACCGTGGGAATTTTAAAAATGCTCTTTATCGTACACTTTAAGCTTCGTGCAGACTAGCGCAACGCGACAGCGCGACGCGACACCGGTTATTGTTATACCGTGAAGTGTGAACGAGGCTTTATACGGCCAGCATAGTGACATTATTAGGTAATATAAAAAGTAAAACTGTAGTTAAACAAACATTATTTACTACAAGACGGTAGATTATGTTTGTAGGTGCTGTATGATTACGTAGATAAATAAAAAATAGTAATAATTATCTGTAGTGGTATCAATAAACAAAATAAAACAATAAATAAATATAAAAACTTTACCAGAAAAGTTTTCGATCGAAAAGTCAAATTCAAAGGCAATTTTTTTTATTAACCTGCACGTTATTGCGTTATTGTGTTTTATCTGCTATCTACTGTTTTTTTTTTCTTCACTCACTAGTATGTTATATGGCATTGATGATTGCAATGTCGTAAGTAAGTACTAAGATGTTTCGCACTTCTTTTATCCATAACCCACGAAGTTAAAATCGGGGCAATTTAATTATTCTGCACCAACAAATTGCGTGTGGGCTGCATTCACATTTATATGGTGTGCTGAAATTCAACATTGCTCAATAGTAATTTGAATTCTTTATTAAATTCGTATCGGTGGAACATCAATATTATAATCTTGATTTATAGAATTGGTGCATGAAACAAGATGGAGGGCTTTTCTCGTGGAGCTTTCATATTGTTATAACACGACATGTATTCTAACTTGGAAGGTAAAGCTGTGTGTTAGGGCTTTAGTTGATTTATCATGGTACATAATGCATTATCACAATTTAGGTTTTTTTTTAAACTTTGCCCCGCATTATTAATTTCTCCTGTATTGTGGGTGCGTTTGTAAACATCATTGGTTCATTCGGTTCCCTACAAAATGGTTGAGCTGGATGGTGCTGATCCACGCGTCATGTTCGTGAACGGGCGCCGTCAGTTGAGACTGGTCATCTCTTATCTGCCAGGGCTTATTTTTAATCGTTTTTGATTTATATATTTTTTTTTTTACATTGTTCTCACATATAGAATCAACAAGAGTAATGTACCCAGGATTTTGTAATTTCTATATTTAAAAGAGTGTCCTTGGAGTTTCTTGCCCGTTCTTCTCCATAGAGATCTACGTTTTGGAATGGGCAACTAGCTTCAACTTTCTGACTAACTGACTCTTTGACAATTCAAAAGTGCCTGTAAAGGGTTTAATTGAAATAAATGCTTTGAGTTTGAGTTTGAGTTTAACATTTAAACTCACATACACAAATAGCCAGACCCGGAACAACTAATTGTAGGTCATACAAATATTTGTTCCGTGCGGGAATCGAACCCGCGACACGCAGCGCCGCAATCTTTGGGCCAACCATGTCGTCAGTATAATTATTCAGTTTATTTATTTAACTTCGCGAGCATATTCGTAAGATGCTGGCAGTATCATCACAACGTTAATGTTTTCCCATTGTTTGTCTTATTTGTTTTAGTATATTCGTGTATTTATGTCTATTTATTTGTGCTTATATATATGATTAGGCATGTATATTATATTTATAGTTCGTCATAGGTATATGTGTATCTTTATAACTACTTTAAATATTCCTCAATTTCTCGTAATTGCACCTACCACTGTTTGTCTCTGCATCACCCAAAGGTTGACTGGTAGAAAATGCCTATGGCATTAAGTACACCTCAGTACATTTCTGTGCTTGAAGTATTAAATAAATAAATAAATTATTTATAACCAACCGTGTACCCGATGGCATTGCCATCAAATTAAATAATGGGTTAAATAGGGCATGTTTGCCATACAAACTTTCATCCCCTATTTAACCCCTTTAGGGCTGAATTTTCAAAAAATCCATCCTTGGTTCGTTCCTGGCTTCGCTATATAAAAATCCTTCCTTGGTTTGGTCCTGGCTTCGCTTTAAAAGGAAAACTTTTGCAAAGTTTCATGCTTCCAGACCCAGTGGTTTGTCTGTCAGTGAATTAATTTTATTAGGATTTTAGATATTGCTGTATTTTTCTCCACTGATTTGTTAAAACTTCGTCTACAAGCAAGTTTTAAATCTGTAAACTTTCTCAAAGTCACATCACACTGCAAGTTTTTGTAGAATAAAAATCCTTTCAAGAAAAAAATTGAGTAGAGGTGTCTCTACTAAAAATTTTTCTTGGAAGGATTTTTAGTCGTTTTTTTTTTTTTTTTATTCTAGTGATTTAGAAGTGTTTCTAAATCATTTCACGAAAAATTATAGCACTCGAAAATAACAACAATGTTTTTCCTCATAGTAAAAGATTATTTCTTTTCAAGGGGATATTCCACTTTTCTGGTGACTAAGCCGAACGTCTATCGACCTTTGCCCCAAATTAAAAACAAAAAAAACCCGTTAGTACTACAAACTAATATTGATGTTCTTGATTATATGTTTAGTAATAGTTTATTTTACGGTCTCTTTATTATTCGGACGCGTAAGGTCAAATCATGATCATTGAATGACCCGAGAATGAGTGGACCCTGCCTTGGTTCTGTGCATTCCATATAGATACGTATGTATTATTAGATTTCATCAATCGATGAGTATTTGAATATGGAATTGGTAGTATGTTAATAGTGCATCACAATGTTTTGATTACATTTTTGTGCAAATAATCAAGTGAAAATCAGTTTGTATATCTTTTCAACGGTACGATTTAAAAAAAATTTGAAGACAAAAGATTATGTTGCAATATTTTACAGTCGGATTTTTCTACGGGTGATATTTAAAGCTTTTCTGGTGATAACCATACGTTTTATCACACCTCATTTTTCATCATTTTCATCTTTTTTTTTTTACTTTACTTCACATACCTTTTATATTTTTTGTTTAGAATCTGAACCAAAAAATATTATAAGTGCAAATAAACCTATTGAAAGCACTTACACAACCGAAGCTCTTATAGCTACCACTTTCATTACGCGATGACTCAAATAACAAATAAATGATCCATCAATACAAATCATAGAAATCCTTCAAGTCATTGTTATGTCTGACACTAATTGTTATTGTTGATTTGATCCGTCAATTTCATTGACAGTTTGGTGTTAAAATGGGGGTCAATGGGTTTAACAGTACAGTTATAAAAATATTCAATAGATTAGTTAACTATTCTACTGAGGGGCTTGTGGCTAATTAATAACAGCCGTACGGGTCAATCGATCAGATTAAGCTACGCTTGCCACGGTTGGTCCGTGGATGGGTGAACATCTTTACATACCAAGACCCCTCGGTGCCTTGGAAAGCACGGTAAGCCGTTGATCTTTGACAGTTGTTACGGGTCGTCAGTAGCCCGAAAGTCTGACAACCAGTCTACCAAGGGATATCGTGTTACCCAGTAACTGGGTTGTGGCGGTCAGATAGGCAGTCGCTTCATGTAAAATACTGGTATTCAGCTGCATCCAGTTAGACTGGAAGCCGACCCCAACATATTTAGGAAAAGGCAGGACAAAGAGTTAACTATTCTACTACTAGGTACGTGTATATTCGCACTTTAATACCCATTTTCATAAGGGTGGGAGATATACTTTATTTATTTTAACTTGACATCTTAGTAATAATACAATTCAACACTAAATTAAAAACTAACTATACAAATCACACTAATATTACAAATAAAGGCGACAGTTTGTGAGTGTGTATGTTTGTCTCTTCTTCACGCTAAAACTACTGAACGGATTTGGATAAAATTTGGCACACAGATAGTTTATAACCTGGATTAACACATAGGATACTTTTTATCCCGATATTCCTACGGGATCGAAACTTATGCGGGTGAAACCGCGGGGTGCAGCTAGTAAGAATATAAAATTAAAAGAAGAGCTCATTGGGCATCAAAAAATTCGTCCACATCGCTGTCAGGGTGGGATATTTTATCTAATTACGTTTATATTGTTTGAGGACTTAGTCACCAATCAGCTTATAATTTCCCCACTGGTGGGACACAGGCCTCGACCTCTCTTCGACAGAAAGTGGGCTGTAATCTACCACGCGGGTCCAATGCGGATTGGTAGATGTCACATATCTTAGAATGTTTGGTTCTAGGACATGCCGGTTTCCTCACGATGTTTTCCTTCACCGTTTTGAGAGCAGTGGTGATGAAATTATTACACAAAGTAATGCGCCTGGCTGGGTTTGAACCCACGACCTACAAATCGTAAGTTGGGGCCCTCACCAGTTGGCCACCACTGCTCCCCTTTGTGTAGCTTGGTATACATTACTAGTCTCTGTAGGTAGTACTTACGTCGAATAAAAATAGCCCCTGAAAAGCACGCCATAGCCCCAAGCTCACCACAAATATATGCATGACTGCAGTCCAGGTTTCCACATCTTTTTCACCATAAATCAGTGATGACTTAGATTATATAACTTTATAAATTAAAAAAATTACAGTTCTCCATGGCAGGTCATATTTTGAACCATGTTGCAATGCAACCTAGTACTTACCTAAGATTTAAAAAGCCGTAACTAAAACAACATTTTGAAACACATACAAAATATTTGCATGATCACCTTTTTAACCTCACGGTTATCACATCATAACAAATGAGAAAACTGTCATCATTATAACTTAATATTCCATCATATAGAAGACTTAAAAAATTCAAGTCCAAAAGAGTAAACACACAGTTAACTGACTTATGTCATAACAGCAATAAAAATGCATATCATTATAGCATATCACAGTAAGGTTACTAGATAATTGGGTCAAACTTTTTTGGTCAAGTTCTCTGGCTTTCTCTAAGCAACGTTGTTTTTGGTTGTATTATCTAAATGTTAGGAATACCTACTCGCATGAGTAAGATCTAAGTAGTTTCGAAATGATACCATGTAAACTAATGTAAGGATGTATCTTAACTAATATTATAAATGCGAAAGTGTTTGTTAATTTTTTACGCTTTCACGTCTTAAAGGCTGAACAGATTTCGATATCCGGATGTCTGATAGACCATGACTTGGGTTGGGACATAGGATGATTTTTAACCCGGTACTTCGTCCCCGTGGGATAATTTGCAAGCACCACGCCAGCGAAGCCACGGGTCAAATATAAATTAGGGTTTAAAACGAAATGAGTTCGGCCTTTCCTAACCGACTATTCTGAGACAAAAGACCGAAAGAAATTCATCGGACAATTTTTTTTTTAAGTCCAGACATAACGGCTCTTGATGTCTCCTATCTTTGAACCCTCCCTTTAGACATATCTTAGAGGCGAATCCACATGCGATTTGAAAAAGCCTTTAGAAAACAACAAATTAGACGAAGCGCGTGACTGTACAGAACACGCACGTAGATCATTACAAGATTTGACAAAATCGTATTAAGAAATCAAAGATGCCGCCTACGTTTTACTTCCCTTTCACTCCATTTGTAGTACAAAAATATTTATTTTTATGAGTTTACTATATCGCAATATAATTAACTAGCTGTCGCCCGCGACTACGTCCGCGTGGTTATGAAGATATCAAATGATGTTTAAGGAAACCTGTGAGTGTGCTTAGACCTCTTTATTCCGGCCCTGTCACAAAATCCGTTCTTAGCAAACGTCTACTAACTATTAATTACCTCCCAGCCAAATTTAAAGTTTGTAGCACAAAAAATAAGGACTTTCATACAAACTTGCGAGAGCCATTAAACCTCCTTAATCTGGCCCCGTCGCAAAATCCGTTCTTAGCGAACGTCCACTAACTATAACCTACCTTCCTGCCAACCTATATATCACCCCCTTTAGGATTATTTTTGAGACAAAAGTAACCTATGTTCTTACCCTAGGATGCGATTGATCTCCTTGCCAAATTTGATCGAAATCCGTTCAGTGGTTTAGGCGTGAAAAGGTAACATACAAACAGAAATTCTTGTACTCAAACCTCAGTTGGCCCGATATAGTTTTTTGACCCTAGTAATAAGAAATAGGATCGACTGGCATCAAAAAAGCTTTTGTGAAAATTGGCCATTTTATTGCCGACTGTATTTTTTTTTACGGATTATCAAGCTGAAATGACAGTGGGCGGGGCAAAGGGTTCTGGAATGGAGGCCACGTACCGGCCAGCGCAGCGTATAGGACGTCCACCCACAAGGTGGACAGATGACCTAATAAAGGTCGCAGGAAGCTGCTGGATGCAGGTCGCTTCCAACCGGCCAATTTGGAAATCATTGGGGGAGGTTTTCTTGTAGCGACAACGGTTAATGTACGTGCCCTTATTGCCCTATCTCAAAATCCACCCTGGACATATTGTTATGATTGACTGCCTAGATCCATAAAGCTATAGCGTGACGATTATCTTTTAAAAGGTTAAATCTGTAACTATTTGCAATATTCTAACCTTTAGGCTAGCCTTTTTACAATTTGCGGTAAACTATAGAAGAATACGAACATAATGCAATATTGCTCATCCCCCATAGCATATAGCGGGATAATAATTTTTGAAAAGTCTATAGTAACGTTTCTATTATTTGACCTATAGATTATTTATACCAATTGTCAAGGTAATCAAGCCGCACAGTAAAAATGAATACCGCTGTAAAAATTAATACCGCTTTTCGCCCCGTTAGGGGTAAACTTTCGATTGCGGCGATAAGTCCCCTCTTTGAGGAGTGGCTGGAGAGGCGCCACGGCGTCCTCACCTTCCGCCTGACGCAGGTCCTCACCGGACACGGCTGTTTCGGGAGGTACCTGTTTCGGATAAGGCGGGAGGAAACGCCCGGGTGTCATCACTGCGCGGATCGCCCGGAGGACACGGTGGAGCATACGGTGGAGGTATGCCCGGCTTGGGCAGAGCACCGCCGTGTCCTCGTGGAGGCGATCGGTGGCGGGGATCTCTCGCGTCCGGCCCTGGTCCAGGCCATGGTACGGAGCGAGAGGGCATGGGAGGCCGTCACCTCCTTCTGCGAAGCAGTAATGCTCGCGAAGGAGGAGGCGGAGCGCGTGAGGGAGAGGCAAATTTCGCGCCCTCACGCCCCTAGCCGCCGCAGGAGGAGACGCCCCGGGCGTCGGGAATCGATCGCGGATTCCCGGCCACCGTAGGCGCGGGCTTGCGGACGGTGAGCAATGGGGACGGAGCGGGAGACGTCATGTGATGATTTCCCACCCAAAAAAAAAAAAAAAAAAAAAGGGGTAAACTTTCAAAAAACTCTGATATACTTTTTTATATATTTTCAGTTTTTAGTATAAATACTGAGTTTCGAGTTAATCAGACCGCGCGTTAAAATTCTTCCATACAAACTTTGACAACCCCCAATCCTCCTTTAGGGGGTAGTAATAAATTGCACATTCGTGCCAAGTTTCAAGTTTATTAACTCAAGGAATAAGATTTTTCTTACATATAAAATCCCCCCTTTTCTCCCGCTTAAAGGTCGAATTTCCAAAAACTCGTTCTTAGCGGACGTCTACTAACTATAAACTACCTCCCTGCCAAATTTCATCTTAATACGGTTTTCGATATTTCGTGATGAATGAGTGATTGAGTGAGTGACCTTTCGCTTTTAAAGTACCTACAATGAGGCCCATGGGCGGCTTTAAAACTCTGACACCAGGTTGGTTTACTAACCACACGAAAAGAAGAAGTACCTACAATAAAACAAGGTGTTACATATTAAATTAATAATCCACAGGGAAACGGTCACGTATGAATGCGTTGTTTTTTTATAAATATTATGAAAATAACAAATTGGACCACCGTCCTCCCTTTTCGTATTTGGAAAAAAAAAGCCATAACCTCAGGTACCTACCTACTTAATGGCAAATTGATGGGCATCTTCACGAGTACAACTTAAAACCCCGAGACAACTCGACCTGGAACACTCATCCCCGTGACAGCTCGACCCTATGACAGGAAGAATTTCATTTCAAAGGGTCGAGCAACCTAGAGTCTCCAACCAGGGCATAAAACTTATAACTAAGCGACTTCACGCTAAGGGCACTCCCTGTGCGTTACGGACCTCGGCTTAGGGCGTCGCTGAGAGATGAGACAGCAAGGGACAGGCTGGATCAGACTAATATGAATATTAGGGGAATTTAAGGCTACGGGCTCAGCGGCGCGGGCAGGCACGAGCAAGGGTTAGGGTGGGGAGAAGAATTTCAATGTGTTGGTAATCATATCCAATTCTATTTTACGGAGCAATCAGACACGAGAATCTAGCAAATGTTGTTGGTCTATTAAATGTTTTTACATAGTCTTGCTACAAGCTATAAGCTCCAGTACACATTATCTCAACAGATCCAATCACCTCACGCACCATTTTGCCACTGCCATTATTTACTTAAATTAATCCTGTCACCATGTCACAACTTACCCCCGTGTCAACCGACACTTTCTCTTCGACCCGTGACATGCTTGCAA
This sequence comes from Xanthia togata, assembly GCA_963853775.1. Classification (NCBI taxonomy): domain Eukaryota; kingdom Metazoa; phylum Arthropoda; class Insecta; order Lepidoptera; family Noctuidae; genus Xanthia; species Xanthia togata. The sequence goes on from OY970803.1 coordinate 8,048,590, forward strand.
AACACAATGATATTTTCCTTTGAAAAATATTAGTTTTTAGAACACCCATGTTAGTAGGCCGGGTTAGAGGTTACTGGCATGAGTGACGATTATCTTAAAACACGTAATATGTAAAAACATATGTTGCAACCATTATGATGTAAAGAGGTTTCAATCAAACGTTAAGTTGTTTTTTTTATTGGTGATGTACCATTGATTAGCAACTTTGCGTGTATTGCATGATATTATAGGTAATCGAATCACGAACAGATAAAATTACCTACAAATTGCTATTCCAATTAAAACATGGATGCTGTTAACAAGTGCATTCATATGTATTTTTTACAAGTAATTGGTTAAGTTGAACTCTTTGGAATGAAATCGGTAGTCGCCTTAAAACGATTTTGAAATAGATATTTAATCATTAACTTAATTGAGCTTCTCTAGTTTTGTCTATTTCATCTTTTTTTAAGTCCTATTTTCTCCACTGTAAGGGAGACTGTTCTGCTGCTTTACCTTACCGTGTGGCCACATCGCAATTCCATCCTGATTACATGCCCTCAATTAATCTGGGGTCGCAACACAATCTTCAGTTCCATTCGATTTCATTCCAATTGGAACGAGAAATAGTTTTGAGTAGGAAACACGAACCCGAGACCGCAAACCACAAACTGTAGACCAAGGTACCTACATATGACGTAACGGTTTCGTTTTCACTTACTGCTGGTTTCTCTGTTGATGGGTATATTGATCTAGTATCAATTTTTGCAGTAGAAGATAAAGAATTAGGTTTGCAAAATGAAGTAGCAAAGGTTGATGAACTGCATCTCGGACGGAACACAACATAATATAATGCAAATATGGGAAATATAAATACACAAATGAATGCTAATAACCCGTTTGAAATTGATTTAAAACCGTATTTACTTAGGATTTTGTTTACCATACGATTTAACAAGATACTCAAATCAGAGAAGAATATCGGAGTATGAATTTTTTTTTTTGCTGGTTAACGTTAAAATACTGCGCAAAAACCAAACACAATGAACGACCAAACTGCCAAAAATTAACTGAGAAATAGCATATTATCGTAGGAATAAATAAAACTTTACGGCTGGAATTTAATCTGACTTTTCACCAAGCGGTAAATACAACAATTGCTACAATAATAAAATATATGCTAAAATTTGCATATCAGACCGCATATACTCGCATACAAGGTGGTCGTGTCTCACACTTGATCTACACTCTACAGGAAACCACAACATGGACAACCAGACATGTAATCATACGTAACTCGACGCTAATGGCGAATTATTGCGACAAGTGCTCTTTAATACAGGTATGGATTAAAATAGGGGGAATATACGAGGAGCTCGTGGCTAAATAATAACTGCCGCACGGGTCGATCCATCAGGTTAAGCTACGCTTGCTGGGGTTGGTCTGTGGATGGGTGACCATCTTTGCATAACAAGACTCCTCCGTGCCTTGGTAAGCACGTTAAGCCGTTGGGCCCGGCTGTCATTCGTGGATCTTTGATAGTCGTTACGGGTCATCAGAAGCCCGAAAGTCTTACCAAGGGGTATCTATCGTATTACCCAGTTACTGGGCTGTAGAGTTCAAGATAGGCAGTCGCTCCATGTAAAATACTGGTATTCAGCTGCATCCGGTTAGACTTGAAGCCGACCAAAATATAGCTGGGAAAAGGCTAGGCAGATTGATTGATAGACGAAGGGCTACAATCGTCAGTCCTTTCACAAACGGTTCCGACCTTAGATGTGACTATGGCCCTGCATGCTCTGATTCCTGCAACAAGGAGGAAATAATAAAAGCTGGCAAAAGCGGCGCCCGTGTGGCGATATCCTACTGGGCAATAAGACATGTCTCCGTATTTCATAAACACGGTAGAGGAAGAAGGACTCATAGGTTAGCACCAAATTTGACGATGCTTAATTGAAGTGTTTTATTTGCTTGTCATTTCCCCGGCATTCTTTCAACTGGATCACCGAAATGTTTGCAGCATAAATACGTATGGCGGCAGTAATGGTGATGATTCTATATTACTTATACTCAGAATAGCAATGCAGTCTGATGATGATAAACAGGAAAACACTTTAGACGGCTAGACAGGTAATACGTTATAAGACGTCAATGATCAATTTATGCGACACTTGCTTATTATACTTATTGATATTAGTTCAAGGAATATACTCGTAATGATCGTAACACGTGTAACAAGAGTTAAGTAATCATCAAAACATCTAGTAAAACAATAATGTAATGATCTGTTGTGGTTCTGGTAAATAAATAATGAATTTTATAATGATCAACTGTAGTTAAAGATGATAAAAAACCCTCTTCAAAAGATAAAAGGCAGTTCAGGAATTGAAAATAAGGTAAATAAACTTTTATTTAAAACATTGAACCTTAAGGAAGAAACTGCAGGAAATGAGAATCGTGTAGATAATAGATTACTACCTGTCAAGCAACATGTTAGCGCCATACATGACTTCGAATTGTGTCAACATACCTTTTATGGAAACAATCGTGTATATGAAGCAATTATTATGCAGCCAATTTAAAAAAAAGCCATCTTGTAATAATCTAGCGAGATACCAGAAGATAACTAAAATAAGCTTACAAGGTACAGTACAGTTAAGGCGATTATATATAATCAGAAAACTTTTAACTAATCTAGGGATAGTTTGGATGTTGCAAAAGAATAAGATAAGATATAACAATGCTTCCGATACACGTGTTAAATGATGGACCGAAGAAAAATAAGAAAAACTGACATCACCGTAGATGAGAATAGACAGAGACTTGAAACCCCACGAGGAGACCTATAATAAGCAGTTGATGAAAAAGAGGAAGAAAAACCCCGAAGGACTAGCAGTCGGGAAGAGAGTTTAAGATGTAATTAACAACTTAACAAGAGCAAGACTTATCCAACATTACACATACGACATCGACCACTGACCACATCAATACGACACGTAATGGCGCGTAACTAGAGGCGCCATTATAGCAAATTATTGCAACAGCCGGCACTCCACTCGAATATATTTCCATACGTTGCCGGGTTGCTTTTACCCACGATCATTTTGTTCCGCCCTAATGTGTTGCAATTTCCATGTCTGATTACGTTTTGGGAGCGATCATCATCCAACCTTTTAGCGTTCGCTGCTTGACATAGTCCTACTGTAACATCTCAATTTAGGGGGCGCCCTAAATTAGGGTTTAGTTCAAATCTGCTACGGTAGTATTTACAGATGGCCGTTCTAGCCGTTACTTTACAATGTCTAGACTTCATAGTCAAACGCAGCATCCATCTATTAAACTGAATTAATAATACTGCCATCATTATTCTGATTGCTGATACTCAATACTCAATATCTTTATTGCTTTGCCATAATGTGTAACTATATAATTAAGATCATTATGGAGCCTGTAGGGCACAGCAAAAGGGTAGGAGAGAGGAGGATTTTAACAGGGCTTATGTTCAGCAGTGGTAATTTCCATGCTTTTAATGATGATGACGATGAAAACTGTTAGCATATAAAGCGTGACTTCCTGACAGATTTTGAAATCTGGGGTGTCATTGACGGACTTTTTGTTTTATAATTTTAACAATCAATTTAAGGAAGCGAAGCAAGTAACCTAAGCTAAGAAAGCCCTATAGACTTAAGGTATGATTCCAAAACTCGCTGAATGCAGCAGTGCTGCCGCGGCGTCATTGCCGACGCAGAGCTCCGCGGCAGTTCCAACTGCCGCGCTGATTCCGACCACTTGCTGTTAGTGGTGTCTCGCTGTTTTGTTGCCAATTTACGTTCACGTGTTATCGCTGTGATGAACGCCGCTCTACTGGTCTGCCGTGGCGGTAGGGCGACACTTCCGCACAACAGTGCTGTCGCAACAGGGCTGCCGCGGCATTGCTGGCGTGCTCGGATTGTAATCTCATATAAATCTGTAGAAAATGTATGGAGACCAATAGAGACGCGGGCTGACGCGGCAGCACTGCTGCGACAGCACTGCTGCGTGCAGCGGGGTTCGGACTTCGGAATCATACCTTTACTGAATATCACGTTTCATAGTTCAATTTATTTTAATACATAATTTCGTAATCAAATGACTCCATTCAGTACGACTAACATGTCACATTACAATTGCATTACAATTATTAGTCGCTTGTCGCAATATTAAAGGCTTTTACTTGCATATTGTCTAACAATGTGTCACAATGTAGAGCCGATTGTGAATTTCTCTCATGAATAGTCAATAAGATTGAACGGAGTAGAGAGTGCGAACTATAAATCCCTTTTGACATTTTATCATTTGATTAAGCATATGGGTAGCTGTGAATAACATTATTGAATAAGCTGTTCTGAAACCGATGTTATCCTGTTGATAACCAGTTCTAAATATGAGTGACCATTCTTTTGATATGAAGACCGTATCTTGGAGAGCACATTAAACTGTCATTCACGGTTGTCATACCGATGACAGTTACCAGTTCCAGAAGCTTGAAATTGACAACAGGACTGACCGGTATTTCTCAGTAATTGAGTTTGCACAGCAGCTCTGAAAAGTTATTATTATACTCAGCCACAACTAACTACGACTGAAAACTAACTTCAACATTGTAAGGAAAAAGCTAGACAGATTTTGAAACATTGCGCAGGAAACTATTTCGTTACAGTGTAAGCATAAAGATTAGAACTACAGTAAATCAGACAAAGTAGAATGTAACACCTTCCAAATACGTACCCAAATCCGGCTTCTCACAAAAACCTTCATAGAATCAGTTGCATTCTATTATACATTAATTAAATTCATTCAAACAGGAACCATGTAGGTCTGCTGTATAAGGCAGCAGATTTCTTTATTATAACGTCACAGACCATACGCATAGATTGTCACAAGAACATGTAACTAAACGGCGTCAATCGCTTTTTCTACGCCCACAAAATTAACATATTTCTAAGCTACCTGAATGTATAATATGATGGATAGATATCGTATTTCGGATGAAAAAATATCTATCATGGATATTATTTGGGTATCGTTACTTATTTATATTCAAACTGATCAATCAAGGTCCGAAGTAAATTTAGCTCATTGGTAATATGAGCTCCACTGCTTACAAAATCAAGAAATCTTTCTTGTAAATTCTAGTAATTTGACCTTAGGCCCTAATGATACGTCTCGATCTTTCTCAGACGGAGGGTCTCAATACTATTTATTGTATTAGTAGAAATAAGTTCTTAAATAACTAAGATCTTCGATACACATTCTCATGCAAATACTATTGTTTGTTTCAGATGACACAAAGGACCTCAATGCGGAATCATCAGAAATCATATCAGAGGCCGTGGCGCCGCCCCCTGGTCTCGCACAACAATACCAGGAACCTGAAGCAGCAGCCTCGGACGACCACACTGACCACTCCATAGAACTCATTGGAGGCTCGCAGACATTCTTTCCGTCATTCGCAAACCTCTTCGAACCACGCCAGCAAAACAACTTTAGACTCGGCTTCAATAACCAAGAAGCAGCCTACAGTCAGAGACCAAACTCATACAGATCACTCTTGAACTATCCTCTGTTCGGAGGCTATAATAACAGAAACGTAGATAACTTCGGTAAACAGAGCTCTCCCACCGCAGCTCCGCTCGTTGAGGCGAGCTCCAGTTTGCTCGGCTCAGGAAACTTTGGCATCATCAGAGGTGGAACATTCTTCGCCCAGAACGATGAAGATGAATTTGGCGATGGATACAACTCCTACTACAACAACGGTCACGGCAGACCCTCGTATGAACTTGGCTACAATGCTAACCCCAGGCCGAATTACAACCAGGACCAATTCGCTAACTTCAGAGATTTTGCTGATATCAACACACCTTCTAATTCCGCCTATTCGCACTACGTTGTAGTCTACGCAAATAAAAACTCGACTATGGATGAAATCAGCGAGGAGACGAGACGAGTGTTATCTAAACCTAAGAATATTATCGAGACATTAGAGCGCATCGACAAAACGACAAGCGCACCAAAGTTATCAAAGGCCAAATCAAAATTGGAAGCGACAAAACAGAAAATGTTGAACAAAAAGGAGCAATGGAAAAAAACGAACTCAAAATTCGTCAGTCAAAAGCATGATGCCGAAGAACCTTTATTAGCGTTAAGTTAATTTAGTGCAAATACAAAGACTTGCGTTATGTAAGTGATTAAAGTACCCGTAGTGAAGTGTTGTGAGACACCCGTAGGTCGCGGAGTCGCACCCCAAGAGTGATGAGAGGAGTTCACTGTCTAAATTTAATTATACCTAAATGTAAGTTTGTGGACAAATTGTGTAAGTGGTTCGATGCGCATGTGATGGATGGTTGCAAATGTTTGTAAATGTATAAATAATAATGACCAATAATAAATTAATTTTAAAATATTATGTCCATACAATTATTTTTGAAACCTTCCCTCTGTACTTACTATTAATTAAGCCTTGTTAACGATGTACACAACAACTACGTACCGTTATCAAATATGTTGTAAGTAGACTACGATTACAAAACTGATCTAGATTTAACGAACCAAGGTGTTGCTAACAATAATCGCACATTAGGTACACTCATTACTTCTTTTGCAATACCTACTACCTAAAACAAGAACAGTTCTTGACATTTCCTACCTGTACAATTAATACTTTGATAACCGTGCGTGGAATCCGCGGCCTGGGTAAGGGCTACCTACCTAAAAAGGACCGGCTAACTTACACTAGGACACCATAAAATTGAGACTTACAATTATTATATTCATGGTTAATAAAATAACTGCCACATTCAGACATTTTCACTTTCATTCAAAAACATTGTTTATTTTAGTATAGCGCCATCTTTTGCCAAGTAGCAAAACTAGGTCCTATTATTTTAAACAGCGCCATCTATTGATATAAGCTATTTCAATAACTTCTACTTTAGACACTAGATGGTAGGAGTTGGCTAAAGTTTTAACTGTTCTGAAATGTAATTTATCATTTTTTTGTACTTATTTTTATTTATTTATTTTTGGGGCTACAACATTTCATTTAGCAAAAAAAACGAATAAACTACAATCATGTTGCCATTATAAAATAATTAGACCATAAACAACTAATGATGACAACAACCCAGAAAAAAAACAAATCATTTTTAGTCTATTGAAATGTGCTGCAGTCCGATGAATCTGAAATGAATTTTTCTAGTGAATTTAGCATAATTAGTCTAATTTACAAACCAAACAATTGCGTACAACGTGTTTAGTGTTCCTAGTGCTATGAGAGCCTAAATGGATTGCTTGTTATAGTGTAATTTGACGTAATATAAGGATCATGTACTCCGGTAGAGATGCCGCAAATACTGCGTATCCCACGCAATGGGCTTTGAATCCCACTGCGTATCAAAATGTTGATACTAGTCACGTAGACTGGGCTGCTTTAGCTCAACAATGGATTGCTATGAAGGAAGCGGCGGCGATCGTGGCCGCGCCGCCGCCGCCTGCTCTGAGGGCCGCGGAAGAAGAAGGCGAAGCGCCCATGGAGGTTGAGAACCCGGATAACAACTCAGATGGCCCTGCCGGTGCTGAGTGGAACTCCTCAACGAATTCGTGGGGCGGATCTTGGAACCAATGGGGTATGGTTACACTTTCAATCAGTGCATTCTGTTTGCTCATTCATCATACTCTGGTAGTTTTATAAATCAAATGCTAGCACTGATAACATCATAATCAGTGATTTCTCAGTGAACTTCAGAAGCTTCCGTTATGCTCTTCGTTTTAAAGCCTATCCTAACCTATTATCATCTGATACCCATAAAAAGCATGCTGATATACTTGCAGTCCAAACTTTAGTTTTGGCAAAAGACAGTACCTACTTACTAACCCTGTTCAACATGTTCAGTAACATCATAGAATTGAAATTGAGAAAAAAACATGCAATTTTTTCTCCAGGATATATTTATCTACCATATTTGAGATTGAAGTAAAAAAACTAATTGTAGGATATGGAATAGAAGTGATGTTAAAATATGCAGAAGCCATCTTAGATAGGCTTTTAAGTTGATTTTATCAATCGAGAATCAACCTTACAGTCAGACTAGTTGGGACAGACGCTGTACAAATATCATTTCTGTCCTTTAAAGGCCTAAGCCAAAGAACATCCATACTAGTATTTTAAATGCGAAAGTAACTGTCCATCTGTATGTTACCTTTTCACTTGTAAAACCAATCATTATGAAATAAGACAGATAGGTAGCCTGGGACCTGCCGAAGAACATAGGCTACTTTTCTCAAACTTCAAAATAAACACAGATGGAGTCACGGGCTACTGCTAGTAGTGAATATTACAAACAAACTTTGCCTTCATCAATTATTAAAATAACTACAACAATATTACCTTCCAAGGTTGGGGCTGGTCAGGCTCAGGGCCTGGGGAGCCCAAAATACCACCGGATCCTGGCATGCCACCTATAGATGGGTACACCGTGCCACCAGATGCAGCTGCTCCTATGCCTGGGTAAGATCATCTTTGCCTTATATGATATTATAAAACTGCCCAAGTGCGAGTCGGACTCGCGCACAAAGGGTTCCATACTCTATAAAAACGGCAAAAAAGTCATGTCTGGTGTATGGGAGCCTTAAATATTTGTTTTAGTGTTTGTTTGTTTTAGTATTTGTTGTTATAGCGGCAACAGAAATACATCATCTGTGAAAATTTCAACTGTCTAACTGTCACAGACGGTGACAGACGGAAGGACGGACAGACAGCAAAGTCTTAGTAATAGGGTTCCATTGTTACCCTTTGGGTTCTGATCTCTAAAAAAAGTCTTGTATTTTTTTGTATTCAATATGTGAAATATTATTCAATATCCTAAAAAAAAAAAAACTATTATTTATTTTATTATGCTCCAGTAAACCCTATTGTTATGATGTCCAGCCTACCTGGTGACTCATCTGTATTGTAAACTTCTTTAGCAAATATGTGTTAACAATGAGCATTGTAAGTATCTGCTACCAGTTACACAGCATTATTAACAATACTATGGCCATCATATTACAGAATGTTAAACTGTTTTATAAGGAGATCTTTTACACTGTATTGCTTTACTTGTTTACCCTTTGAAAAACCATAAAACCAAGTGGTATTAAAATAAAAAATAGGCAGTCATGGGGACGTGTCTGTGACCCGCATCCATGTTTACTACCAAAAATTGCTAGAAGGTTTCACTTCAAAAAAGTGAAAACTTCTTTAGCAATTTTATTTTAATATTCAAATTACAATATGGAGGAAGCATTGGTCCCAAAGTAGGCACAGGCTGTATAATTTTTTTTTAATTTTCACTAGTTAAGTCTATTGGCTAAAAAGCTAAATCTTTTATTGAACCACTCACACTATCTATCTAGTTGTTAAACAGCTACTACCTTTTGTGGGTATAAATTAATTCATTCCAGTTGAATGTATTCATTCATTTCTAAAATGGTTTGATAAATTTCAATGTCCACTGCCCTAGTTATTAAAAAAAGTTTAACAAGACTGATAACTGATAATTCCCCTATGATTAATTACAATCTCAAATACTTAATATTGGAACACTTGAAACTATATTGGTCAAATATTAGATATAGAATAGAATAGAATAATATTTATTTGCTTAAAAACATGGTGTAAAAAGATGGTATAATACAAAATAACAAGAGATACATGCTATATGCCAGATTGTGAAACTTCAATTCTCCAGAGTATTAATAATAACCTAAGAAAATTGTATACTTTGGCTTACTGGGTAAATGCCCAGAACGGTGTAAAAATAAACTAGGGAAATTCAGCTGTTGAAAGTAAACAATCTGTTGAGTAATAAATTGACTTAAATATATGAGATATTCAAGACCTTAGATATCAGGCTAATTACCATACTCCATTTGAAATAAACTAAACCATTTTTACAGTCCGTTTAACTAATTTTGACTTCTATTGCATTGGTGGCATGACAAATGGCAGCTGCAGTAAACAGTTGGTATTGTAACCACTTCATTGCTTTTAATTCCATTGTTATTATGCCTACAGTATAGAAATCTGAATCGGTTGGACTCTAAAAAAGGTTTGTTTAAATGTCTAATCTTATTTGAAATGGGAGAGACGGGTTGGTCGTCGAACAGTAAGGTCGTTTCGGGAGCGAGCTCCGACCCATTATTATTTTGCGAAAAAAAAACTGTTTGTACATATGGCAAGATCGCGTCGCTTGCCGGCGAATTCGAACAGTGCGTTGATACTGATGTTTTTATATTGTTTTTGATAATGTTGTGACCTTATTAATCGCCAAATAAATACATTAAAATAGTGCAAGTGTGGTGTAAGTGCGTTCCGGACATCAGGCGAGCGTTCCAGAGCATTCAAGGATCTCAAAATTATCTGGTGAAATCTTTCTTTATCTTTCAGGGCGGTGCTTGCAATGCAAAATCTGTATTTTATTGGATAGATTAAAGGACAACATTTGCAGCGGTGAAGTGCCAAGCGCACATTAAACTCTTATTTTCTAAGATAATGTTATAAATACTATTAATATTATTCTATTATTTATTATGCGCATATTAAATACCTATATAATGGCATTATCGCTTTAGATTTCGTACAAAACTATTTTCTCGTATAAGACCATCAATTTAAGTCACTTGTTCATTCTGCCCCTACACAGGTTTAATTGTTTCGGGTATCCCAATAAATGCTCTGTATAATCTGACATTGAAAGCGTAACGGTAGATGGTGTTAAATGTGACATACCTACTTTGTTTTATATCATTTATTATTTTTAAGTATTACATAAGTTGAGTTGCTGCACTCTACAAAATACACACCTCGACTTGATAAGGACTGCGCCAACAGACGCAAAAAGTACAGTATTTTACAAAATACCAAACTAATATAATCACTCAGTCAATTAATCGGGTTCCCATATTTCAAACTCATGGTTAATGTTAACTCCAACGATAGATCCAGATACAGAAATGATTTCCATTTTGAATTGGCTCTAGTATCTAAGTGTGGCGAACAGGGGTGCTGAGCTAAGCTCCCGGCACTACTTCGATTACGTGGCTAAAATTCAATGGCAAAGCTCGGTATATTATTGGATAAATTAAGGGTCAGCATAGTGAGCGCGAATTTGCAGTTGCGTAGCGTCTGGTGAAATTGGAAGGTTTGATGCTACGCGCAGAATTAACTTTTATCTGTAAGCTGCATGTATAAGATTATAATTGTGCATAATAAAAGGATAATGGCAAGATAAAATAACATACTGTATGATTCTAACGAAAATAACAGCTAACTATGGCGCTGTTGATGTCGTGACATCTTGCATGCAGATAACTATAACATCAAGCGACCCTAAACAATTTGGCAATTTCGTTAGCCTTACAAAGGCAACCCTTTTTTTGTGTTTTGTAGAACAATTTACAGGAGTTTTTGTGAAGAAAGGCACGTGAGCGGTTACGCTTAAGTCCATCTAGCAAAAACAAAAAACTTCAAAATGAGATACATTTCTATAGAAAAACGAAGAGGAACTCATAAATTTCAAGTCAACGCAGGACCCTGTCAAAGTTTTGTATCTCTGTCTCGAAACTTAATCTGCTCGCCCGGCCATTGGCACCATGGGGTTCCGACTCCCAAACAATATTTTTACAATGGTAATAATAGCAGCCATTCAAGGGGACGGCAATTGTCTGTTGGCGCGATTGCGCACCAAATAAATAGCATAATGGGCCTAACATTCGACCACATGTCTGTCTGCCGAGACCTCGCTACCTAGGTATGTTTCGGATAACCGCGGTGACGCCAGACGCTTAGACGCTTTGCCTAGCATAAAGGAATAACATTCAAGACTTTATTCCTAACAGCAAGCTTTCTCAGGAGCAAATGATAGCAGAATATAAATAATCCTCAAAGATTAACGCAAGAAACAGCCCACAAAAGTACACCACAGCATGCCTAAACGGTAGGTAATAATTAAATACAACAAAAAGAGACGAACAAAGGTAGTCTACGGGACCCCGCTTCCTGAACAGCCCCCAATAAGTTAGCTCATTAACACCGTATCAACAATTAACATCAACATTGTGTACACCGTTATCGGTTGAAGTCGCGGATGACAATGGATACACAATACTTGGAAATCAGCCTTCTACCGCAACTAAGTACACTTGCTCAGAGCTGTACCTGCGTTTGCAACGTGGAACGTCCGTGGGGCCTTGAAACCGCCATAAAACCCGACACGTGGCTAGAAACAATGCAAGTACCAATTCCGAAGAAAAACAACCCTAAAGATCCAAATCCAAAGACTATCCACGAATATCGGTTTGCAATACGGGCTACAGAATCTAAGATTCCTAAGTTTATAAAAAAAAAAAAAAATAGAAACTTATCATAACATCACGCCTGTAATCCCCGAAGGGTTGGGCAGAGGTGTACCTAGTACACCCACATTTTTCCAGTTGTGTTTGAATCCCATGTAATTGGAGGCGAGCCTATTGCCGTCGACCGGGCACATATCCAGACTCCGGGCTGCTACTGAGGAATTTCTGATGAAAGAACCCAATAACACTGCCCGACCCGGAAATCGAGCCCGGGACCTCATGCTCTGCAGTGGCGCTTGCGACCACCAAACCAACGAGGCAGTTAGTAAAAAAAGGAAACGAAGCAATAAAACAATTAGACAGCTACCAAGCGGCCTTTTTAAACAACAGATCTACAGACGATCACATATTTACGCTAAAAAGGGTTTTGGACGAAGAATGGCGCGCAGGTAAAAGAATTTATGTACTCGCTCTGGACATAGAAAAAGCTTTAGACAACGTCGACCTCCCAAGCACTGCAAGACATTTCAACACATAGAACAAAGAAGTTACTAACCAACAGGATAATCAAGGTTTGCATGAATGAACGCACACACATCAAATGTGTGGTCAGCAAAATAGTTGGATTATTAAAGGAAAGGGAGCCAAACAAAGTTGCCCGTTATCCCCTCGCCTTTTTACACTGGTCATGGATGAGGTCCTTACTCAATTGATCAAACTAGACCAAGATCGCGAAATCTCACTCCCCCTGGTGCTAGACTGACGACCTCATCTTCATTACAGATGATCTAAAAGGGTTAGACGGAAACGTATAACATATTAAACCCATACTATACCTAGTAGGAGTTTAATATGGTATATGACACTACCGTGTCGGCCTACAAATAAACGAAACAAAACAAATATACTAATTGGAGACCGAATAGCTAAGCAGAAAGCGACCTACGTGCCAATTAACGGATTAAATCTTCATACTGTCGAGGAAATTAAATACCTAGGCACATACATAGGAAAAGCACACTATTACCATTCATAAGAAACTCAAAGGTGGACTGGAAACTAGCCAGACTCATGTATGGAATGGTGCTCGTACCTTGTATGATACATATTGAAAGTGTCGGCAATCACTAAAGCTAACAACTCGGTCAAGACCGAGAAGATATGAGAGAATCATCATGAGAGACTTGATTAACTACGCCAGAAATAAACCAAGACAAAAGCAAATGCATGAAATCTTAGACGGAAAGACAGTAACCAAACGCATCAAGAATCGCAGGATGTGCTATCTCGCACACGTTCACACGGCACGGCAAACCGCACCAGTTACACGCAGCAATGCAGAACAAGGCCAAATCCAAGAAAGTAGGCCGTCCTATTAACACATGGAACGACAAACTTAAACAGTAGTCGACCAACTCCGACAAGGAATTCAACTTTTGGATGGACACAGCTACAGACCGATACAGACCGAGATAAGCTTAAGAAGACTGCTAACGAGATTTACAAGAAACCTGAAACGGATAGCAGCGAAATCCTCAGAGGAAGACTTTGGAAACAACAAAAACTGGAACTTAAAAAGAGCCCTTCCACAGATAAAAATCACCCGTCTCTCCACTAGTCCATTGCTTACTCAAGGATGCATATCCGGTATGGCTCGTAAATCCTTTCCTATCCTGAGGGCACGTCTTCCTTACCATTACCGCGCCCCCCGGTCTACTCCTTGATATGCAATGGCCTTTGTAGCCCCATGAAATATGAGACTTCATGGGCTAGTGCAAATCTTGGGGTTCATTCGATTTATCGAGTCTGGTTAAACCACGCTGGGATCGGTGCCTTTCATTCATTCATTCATTCATGTCTAATCTTATTTGAAATGGAGTATATATGTTGCAAGAAGTTGGATTCAGTCTATTGCATTTATTTCATAAGTAAAATACAATTTTGTTAATTGGTCTTGATCCTACATGGCTTCTTCAGATTCTACAAAATACAATAGAATTTGATTATTTTATTTTGGTCCATTTGGTTACCTGTAGGAAATCAAATGAACATCCTGCATTTAACTATTCTATCATTGCAAATTCACAATATTCCATAAGTTATCCTGGTTTAATAAATAAATATTAATGAAATATTTTATGGGATGTGGTTATGAAAATAATTATGTTTACCCATTGTCCTTGTAGTTCATTAACACATTAATAATTTTATTTTTATTCTTTATGGTTTAACAAGCTATTATAAATGACCGTACATATTGGATTCTGCATGAATGTAAAAGACAAACTAATTTATAAATCTGCCTGACAACTTTCTTTGAATACTATTTGCTCTCAAACTATTAACAATTTAACTAACTATACACTTAGGTACTACACTCACAAATCACTTAAGTAGGTACTTACTATTTACTTATTTTTATTGAAAAAACCTGATTTGTCTGGCATTATTAAATAAGCAATCTTACCTAGTAACATCAAAAGCAAATAGGTCAATTTATTTCCAGTCCGCAATATTATGCTAAACAGTTGAATGAAAACAAGCCTTCCCTCCGAATATGGATGAGGTATAAATAACTTCTGCTTCAATTTGTAACGGATCAAATCGATTGTTATACTGCAGTACGATATTTGAATATACAAGGGGTGGTTTTTAAAAGGGGAATTCAAAATTCAATTTTTCTAACACGCATTGAAAATCATAACGTTTAAACTAAAGGGCCTTATCAATCAGGGTCAAAGCCAGCAAGGCTCAGTATTCGGAGCCGACTTTGACGTACACAAACACTGATACCTGACAGTCTAGAACCTGAAAGACCTTGACCCAGAACTTGGTACATAGATAGAGCTCAATTGATTGAATTACGCGTTATATGGCAGACTAATACGAGCCTAGGGGGTTACGAATATAATACGAATGTTCCAAAATCTCCCGGGGCCCCGACTCATAGTAGTGGCAAGAACCGTGGAGTTTTAATCTGTAGGAGTATGACATAACCCTCTCCCCAGATGAAAGGTATCCATGCGAATTGACTTTAAGAAAATAAAAGAATCATTAAGTACTTATAGGAATGTCCTCTAGTCTGTCATTTCAGTTTTAATAATTCATAGTGCATTCTAAATAGCTTCACCTTCACAGTATAAATAAGTACGGTATTCTATCTTCATAGAAAACGACTGAAATGACGCGCTTCGAAATCTCAGTGTATATCAATACGCAACAGTATCGAGTGCGCGGTAGTTACGCACGGACACGGAAGGTTTTATTTACCATAGACCGTACATAGGTAATTATTTCAAGGTCACTGCCGACATAAATATAATACTGCTACTTATTTATTCTGTGCCTTCACAGTTTGCAAATTGAGTGAAACTTCAGACAGGTTAATAAAGTAGTAGGTATGCTGGACTGAATGTTAAAATAATACATAGTTAAAAGCCAAGGTTCCCCAATCGCGTAATATTTGTATATTGTTGTTTATCTATTAAGCTTCGTGCAGACTAGCGCGACGCGACACCGGCTATTGTTATACCGTGAAGTTTTCTTAATTTAAAATTCAAAATATTTTATTTCACATAAACCTACATGGGCACTTATGAAACGTCAGAAGCTAGGTGCACGGTTCCAATTGGTCGTTTCCTATGGAGAAGAGCCGGCAAGAAACTCCACGGTTACTCTTTTAAAAATAATTGGTTTTTACAATATTTTCAAATAACAGTGTTGTTAGGTATGGGAGGACAGTGTAGGTCTTTCAACATGTACCAGGTACTTAACAAAATAATTATGGTCAGCAAATATACAGTCCACTAAGCCTACAGCGTTCTCACATTCACAAAACTTATTTTTAACTTAGAAATTGTATTGTTTGAGTCGCGTTCGCGCCGTGTCGTCACGCTGTACGAGCCTTTACCCTTGGCATGAGGCACTAAAAGATTATCAGATAAATGAAAAGAAAATAGCATTAGTAAAAAAAAAGATTCCGACGAATAGAGAACCTCAGTCGGTTAAAAAATACTAAAAACCTTCGATTCCAACTCCGACAATTTAGTACATTCAATTTAGATAGATCCCTCTTACAAATCAAAATAGGTTATCTTGATTACACAATGCTAGTAGACTATGGACGCTTACCAGTACATAGGATAAAACACAAAAGCCTGACGCAGATTTGGGCGGACCGCATTGCGAAAATCCTCCATTCATTAATTTTGTACACTTTGTATGAACACTATACGGGCGAGCCCGAAATGCAATACGCTAGGGGCCCGCAGCGACTGTAGCCGTCAGGGTAGCCCGCGAAATTGTCAAAATTCTATTAAATGGAACAAATCTTAGGAACTTAGAGAGATGTAATAATGATTATAATTCTGTAAATATTTGTTATGGTCGTGAATCATATTTTGATCAAGAGAGAACCTGACACTGAGCTGCAAATTGCAAAAGACGTAATAAAAATGTAATTTTGCGCGCTACCACTGCGGATCCACAATAAGCTCTTATTCTTGTTATATCCAAACACCACAGATACACATCGGGTACGCCAGCGCCAACATTCCAGCATGGCTACTGGACTGCCCCTCAAGTGGAACAAGCCAACAGCCGGAGCAGTAGTTCCAGTAGAGACAGACGCTCCAAGAGCAAGAACAGAGATCATAAACCTTCCAGAAGTTCCAGGTCACAAAGGTAAAGAAGTACAATTTTTATGTTATTGCAAGGTAAAGAAGCCGACGCCTGATTAGCGCAACCGCCTGGACATCTTCAATAGCGGAGGCATCGTCGATGCGCTGCCATCTTGGAATAGCATTTCACTTTGGAGTCAAAGTTGAAATACTTCGCACTCTAATCACAATCTCAATCTGTCAAAAAACCTCTAATTTCACAACATTTTTGACAAGTTTTTGCATTTGATTGTCGCTGAGATGAGATTGTGAACGTTTTTTAAGTAAGTAAGAAAATTGGCCTACACTGGCACCCATTACAGCGGTACCCATCAAAAGGAACATAGCAACAAGGAACAATAAACTGCCTATGTAGCAAAGCATTCATCATCTGCCCAGCCTTTTCCCATGTTAGGGTCGGCTTCCAGTATAACCGGAAGCAGCTGAATACCAGTATTTTACATAGAGTGACTGCCTATCTGACCTCCACAACCTACTAGCTGGGTAACACGATGTCCCTTGGCAAGACTGGTTGTCAGACTTTCGGACTTCTGATTACCCGTAACGACTGTCAAAGATCTACGAATGACAGCCGGGACCAACGGCTTAACGTGCTTTCCGAGGCACGGAGAGGTCTCACTCAATATGTAATGGATGGTCACCTATCCACGTACTGACCTCGGCAAGCTTTGCTCAACCTCTAAAATTGAGCCACGAGCCCTACTTGTTAATAAAATTGTAATGACAAAATTTATTCATTAATTTCTTTGTTTTTCTTCATCGTCTCAAAAATCTCAATATTGATCGCAAACTGTTGATTAAGCGTGAGTGATGTTCAAAATTCAAAAGTCATTTATTCAAATTAGGCTAAGAATCAGCACTTTTCGAACGTCAAAGTTACATAAGACAGTCCCACAAAACGCCCACCCTTCACATGTGATATCCCCGAAATGTATTTTCACTACAAACCTAAAGAAACGCGTTATATAATTCAAGGTTATCTATTCAAACACATATTAAGTACTCTACAGCTCCTATTGGGATGACGTCAGAGTCTTAAATAATAAGTAGATCATTTAAACAGAGTGCAAGTATTATTGTTACAAATTATGACATAAAGCCTAGTTTGTATTGAATAAAAACAATACATTTGAATGATGATCATGCTAAAGCGTGACAGAGAAACTAAGTTCACAAAAGGTTCGACCATGGAACTATTTTCTTTATGAGCAAGGAGAAATATGAAACAAAACAAATGCTGGTAACTAGATATTTCTGTCACATCATGAAAGGCTTACTTTTTAAATCCGATCCAGCCTGCTTTTTCCTGCCCTCCGCCAATTACTCTGCCGCAGTTAGTTCCGTACCCCACAAGGGGGGGCCCCCTTTATGCCCTCCTGGAGGCTCTAATTTATTAAGGCATCCACAGGATAACCCGGTTATCAGCCTCCTAGGTTAACCAAAAAGAAAAAGGTCGACTTTTGAGCGCTACGATATAATTTACCACCATACATATTATCAAAGTTATAAAACCAAGACCAAGGCTCTGATCAACAAATCTGTTGTCAATTGTGACATGATCATGTGATTGACAACAGATTTATATATGCATATGCATGATATATATATGCAATACCCCAGAAGCTATTATAATAAGCCAGGAGACACCAGAAATTAAATACGTAGGTTTAGAATCCATTTAATTTGCACAAATTCATGAAATTATTTTGTTAATTTTACAGAGAAAAGCCCCCAGCGATACCGCCCGTGATCGAGCCAATAGTCATGCCTACCGTTATGGCAACATCATCAACCATTGACGCAGCCAAACGAAGACAGCTCCCGGCATGGATTAGAGAAGGTATCTATGATTTTAACATTGTAATTTAAGTGATATAAGTTGTGGACCACCTACAAAAGATCGCGGGGAAGAATGAATGAAACTCGCACAGTTCAGGGAAGCAAGTCACCAACAGGGAGGAGGGCTATACTCAGCAATCAATGGTTGGAACAAAGCTGTCAATGATGGTAATGAAGTACTAGAACCGGTAGGTAGCTAAAGTTAATTGGTAATTACTGCTTATTAGAACCTTCTTGTCACCAAAGACGGTTCATTACAATATGCCTGGCATCCAAACCATCAAACAAGGACACAAATATTATTTTGTAGTACAATATCTATTCATTCAATAATAATTTCCTAAATTTATATTTCACCCCAGAATTCAGAGGAACAAAACAACAACAAAAAACAAATCGGCCGAGCCATTTTCGAGTTTTTGCGAGAATTTTAATGCATGGCAATTTATTTATATACATGTATCTATATAACTATTTTATTACATATAACACTTGTGAATACATTACCAAAACAGGATCATTGAAAATGGATGAAATATTAAGGAAAGGGCCCTTTTTTGCGCCGCAAATTACACAACATATTCGCTCGTCTGATGCCTCCCTAATATGGACGTAACACGAAATACATAAATGAAAACAAATACCTACAGTAATTTTTAACGGTTTTTAAGTAGTACTAAAAACCAAGTCCTATTCCTAAATATCAAACAAAATGATAAGAACTATAACTTTTATTTCCAGGATTAGAAAAAATGGAACGTGAGAAACAGAAGGCGATAGAACGGGAACAAGAGATGAAGGCGAGAGAAGAAGCGGAGAAGGAAAAGAAGAGATTAGAGGAAGAAGAGTTAGAAAGAATGAAAGCTGAGGCTGGAGGCCAGCCTGTATTACCACCTAAAAGCAAATTCGTTAGTATACTTTTTAAACAACCAATCTTACCAAGCGGTACTAAGAACTTCATATCTAAGCAGTTTGAAAACAAAACCCCGTGAACACGATGACCACATTTGTTACCGTTCCGGTTCTATAGCGGCCGAGCGCTGTAATCAGAAATAGTCCTTACGGTGTAAAGATATGAACTTCTTCGATGGTACCTTATTACCCAGTAACTGGGTTGTGGAGGTCTGATAGGCAGTCGCTGCAAGACTACAACATAATTGGGAAAAGGCTTGGCAGATAATGACTTTTTTTAAATCAGCCGGTATATGATTGATACAAAGTACAATAGTGATAAAGCTATTTATTGCCGTAATAAACGCGCCTAGTAGACGAATTAGTGATTGCAATGTGTTGCCATTGACAGTAAATAACAACACGACTGTAAACCCGTAAGAAACATGTTTATTTACGGCAGGATCTGACGCACATAAAAATACAGTAACTGGGCTACCAAGCTCAGCTCGGGTGCAAAACCAATTTTCTCAGATATGAGACCTAGCCAGATCGATTTTTCACCCCGTAAACCCGTATATTGCAACTTTCATCGAAAGTTTAAAAAAACGTGATTACATATTATGTATGAATACAATTTTAAAAAACGAAAATAGATATGTGATTGGTATTAGTTCTCAGTAGCAGCCTAGTATCTGGATTTCCTACTGGGTAATTGTAATAGGTTACGTGAAACTTTTAACGCTTTCCGGGACACTGAATGAGGCACAATAGAAGTTTTATTGTTATGACGTCTATGGGAGTGGGAGTGTTCGAAAGTGTTGATATCATTACTGACGTAAGAAAGGCCCAAAGGTACAAGACTGCTCACCCCTTCAAAGAATACAGGCGTCATGATTATTATGGAAAGTATGTCAAACGCTAACAATTAAAATTACCAGCTGGCATATTAATATTACGGAAGTGTTGGCAGATATTCTTGGCTAACAACGTTTCCGTTGGCATGGTCTAATCTAGATTAACTGGAGTTACAATAGGATCAAAACTAAAACTAGGCGACAGACCACAAAATGTATAGAAATAGACTAAAGTTTATTTTTTTATATTTTGTATGTGTAGATGGGCTACATAAAATATTATAAGTAAAAATCTTTTTAAACTAAAAAGTACTAAATATAGTACTTTAATATTATTTTCTTAATCTTTAAGTGTAAAAAGGACATTTACGCTCAAGCTTTTAAGAAAATATTTAAATTCTTTGTTTAGTAAATACGAAAATAGTTTATTGTCCAGGTAATACAGTAAGGGTTATGGTTAACACCAAGTTGAGACGACAAGAGTAGCCTAATATATTACCTATAGCTATGTTACAAAATATTATTCACCAGTGAACCCCAAACTAGACTGTATCTTGTGGAGCTTGGGGTACGAATTCCACCGTGGAGAGAGGGGTGATTTCAGGTGTTTTAAGGTATATGTGTTTGTGTATGTGTGATGTGAGTGTGGTGTGTGTATGGGTGCTTATTTCCATTGTGTATCGTTTGATTGAGACTCAGGTCAGAGTATTTATATTAATTGTTCCGAGTCATCATAACCAATTTTGCAACATTTTCTTTATAATATTTTTAGTTTGCGTACTTAATTGTACGTAGAGAACCGGTAGGGTTTCTTAAAAGTAACTTTAAGAAGCGCTTTCTATGCTCTTTCTACTTCAATCAAGTAGGTATTTCCAGCACTATCCCACACACTGATGCAATACTGAATTATGGATAAATAATATACTAACAATGTTGTGTATAATTATGGATAGCGCTAGGTAAACTTGTTGTACTGTGTCTGTGGGTAGACAGTCTCGTAGTCTACGCATGGTGTGGATGAGTTTTCTTATTCTGCCAGAAAAGTTGCATATAATATGTTGTTTAAATGTTGTCGTCGATAAGGATACCGAAGTATTTAATGGAAGTGGTACGTTCAGGAGGAGGACAGTTCTGTCCAGGTTATTCGCCATTATTATCAATCCCTCTTCTACTAGACAGTGTACGAGGGTCATTCAATAAATACTTAGCCTACAAAAAGTAAACGAAAATTTTGGAAAAGTGGCAATTTATTTTTCAACATAGTCTCCTTTTAGTTCGATACACTTAGCCCAGCGATGCTCCAACTTTTTTAACCCGTCCGAAAAATAGTTTTTGCCAAACTCTGCAAAATAGGCCTCCGTGGCGGCGATGACCTCCTCATTCGATCCATATCTATTCCCGGCGAGTGATTTTTTCAGATTAGGAAACAGAAAGAAGTCACAAGGGGCCAAATCTGGAGAATACGGTGGATGGGGCAGCAATTCGTAGCGTAATTCGACCAATTTGGCCATGGCAACGGCAGACGTGTGAACCGGTGCGTTGTCGTGGTGAAACAGCACTTTTTTCTTCGCCAGATGGGGTCGTTTTTTCTTTAATTCGGCGTCGAATCGGCCCAATAAATCGGCATAGTAAAGCCCTGTAATTGTTTTACCCTTCTCGAGGTAATCGATGTAGATCACACCTTGTGAATCCCAGAAAACGGTGGCCATAACTTTTCCGGCCGATTTTACAGTTTTCGCCTTCTTTGGAGCACGTTCCCAGGTCTGGATCCATTATTTTGATTGCTCCTTGGTGTCTGGTGTGTACCAGTGGATCCAGGTTTCATCGACGGTCACGAAACGACGCAAAAACTCCGCTGGATTCCGCTTAAACAGCGCCAAACACGTCTCCGATGTGGTCTCACGGTTGCGCTTGTTTTCTGGTGTGAGTAAACGCGGCACCCATCGCGCCGACAGCTTTCTCATGCCGATTTCCTCGTGAAGAATATGATGCACTGTTCCTTCTGAAATGCCTACAGTCTCAGCTAGCTCCCGAACCTTCAATCGGCGATCTGCCAATACGAGATCATGGATTTTTTTAATGTTTTCCTCCGTAGCAGCTGTTTTCGGTGCACCTGGACGTGGTTCATCAAAAACCGACGTACGACCACGTGCAAACTCGTTGAACCAATTCTTGACGGTGGCCATCGATGGAGAAGAGTCACCGTACACAGCATCCAAGCGTTCTTTGATTTCCATGCGCGTTTTCCCTTCCAAAAATAGGAATCGAATCACCGAACGATATTGCTCTTTTTCCATTTTTGTAAAACCGATCGACACGTTCGCTTCCATAAGTTGTCAAATTAAAACAAAGGAAGGGATTGGAATGAAAATTTGAAAAAAGAATTAAAAAAGAATGTGCTACACTGTGGTAAAACTCTTTTGAAACTACAGCGCCCTCTGGCGATGAGGCTAGGTACTTATTGAATGCACCTCGTACATGTTCCCACGTTTTCTCCTGAAATATTACGGCTGTATAGTCTGCATAAGTTATAGTGTCAGCATTATTCACAGATATATTTAGTATGCCGTTATTACACAGGCTAAATTTTTAGTCACCGTCAATTTTTTTCTAGTCATTAGGTATGATTCACTAACTCCATTTTTGAAAAAAAATCGATCGTAAAATTTTCATATTAAATAATTTTCTTGAAAGAATTATCCGCTCTGCGTGGTATATAATAACATTGTGATGTGATATCTCAATATTGTTGTATTAAGTGATACTAAAAGAAAAAACACGTATTCAATGATTTTCGCCAAAGATTAATATATCAATATTTGGACGGTGACTAAAAATTCAGCCTGTATTTGTAATTAAAAGCGTTAGGACCAAGTACACTGCCTTGTGGAACTCCGAAGTTAATGAGGAATTGGTCACTAGTGAAAGAGCTTACTTTCTGTACTGTTTCCGGTTTGTCAGGTAGCTTTTAAACCATTCAAGACATTCCTCTTATTCCTATCCATTCTAGTTTCTTGAAGAGTAGGTCAGTTGAAACCATGTTAAATGTCTTTGCAAGATCAAGGAAGATGGCAAGGCATTTTTCTCAGTATGACAACTTACAGGATTGACAAGGAGAGTAGCAGCGTCCTCGATCAACCTATTCCTTTGGAAACCAAATTGATTATGAAATAAGACGGAAGTTAACTATCCTCTCTAATATTTAAGAGACAGAGCTTAGTGTTTGGGACCGCTTTTGTGGATAGGGGAAACCGAAGCAATTTTCCAACATTCTGGGAAGCTACCGGCTCAGGTTAAAGATGTGCATCATTGGTACCAGTAAGGACTTAAAGGTATTAAAAGAAAAACTGAAATTTTGTCAGGGCCAGGACCACTTTCTACTTGAAGGTCAGATATAATTTCGTACGCATCTGTCGGTTCAAGTTGGAGAGAATGTGGGTTTGAGACGTCGGATGTGTATGTATTTATTGATGGTTCATGAAATAGATTAAGTTTTTCTAGTTATTGTCTACCAGATGGTTTCCTACTGAGGTAAAGTGTTACACGAGTTGAGTGTTTCTTTTTCTCTTTTTGGGCTCAGTAATTGGAAGCTTTCATTGTTTCTGCTTTGATATGTGACCAATAGGTAAAATCAATAGATTTTATTACCTTCCAGCAGGGCTTGAAACCGGTTTTGAAATACCGGTCAATATTGTTCATAAAACCGTTAAGTACCGTTCATAGATTTACTGGTAAGTGACAAAACTGTTTCGACTAAGCCTAAATTATTTTGATCACCGGTTATTACAGAGAATAGAATTTTAAAACTCGCGCAAACCTGAGTAAACTCGTTTTACTCAGACGCACCCCCGCCGCCGCCGTTTGTCACGTTAATTTGCGTGTTCGTTGGCGTAGAGCGAGAGCGTTGTTATTTTAGGTCTTGGTGTAAAAGAGCTGATTACATCAAAGAAGATAGTAGTTCGCTGCAGCATTACCGCTACAAAGTTGTCAAAATTGTGTTGGAAGCTTCTGATTTGAGCCATAATTTTAAAATTGGACTCGGTATTTTTACTGTTCAGTACCTCAAAGGGATAAACGGAACCCCTAAAGGATCACTTCTTTGTCCGTCTGTCCGTCCGTCCGTCTGTCTGTCAAGACCCTTTTTCTCAGGAACGCGTGAAGGTATCAAGTTGAAATTTATATCAAAGACGTAGCACTACGGTCCCTTGGAACTCTAAAAAATTAAGCTTCTAAGTCAACGCAATAAAAGAATACGGCCATATACGCGATAAATTTCAATACTCGCAAATAATTCAAAACCTATAGTGTTCTTCCCGTTGACCTAGAGTCATGAAATTTGGCAAGAAGCAAGGTCTCATAACAAGGAAAAGAAAAACTCGGAAAATCGTTAATTTGAAGATTTATTACATTAAAAAAAAATTGGTTTCAAACTTACATTTGCAATTCGAGAATTGACCGTGGCGTAGGTATAGGACATTTTTCAACTAAAATGTTACCTTAGTTTGTTTTTGGGATAAATTCATCCCAACCACGGATCCCATCATTGCGCGTGGTCTGACACACACTTGGCCGATTTTTTTTATTAATGTTTGGCAATATTCAATAGTTTCCATGGTGTGACAGTTTACTTGTAAAGTTTCGTCTAAGTCTTGTACACACGGCTACACATCATGCTATACAATCCAGTATAAGCTGACCTCGCATTGTACGGAAATTATATGCAATGCGAGATCATCATAAACTGGAAATATGTAGCTTGATGTGTAGCCGTGTGTACTATGCTAAGTAATAATTCCATTAGTGTAGTCTTTTAATTTTGAGAAAGAAAGTTTATTTAAAGGGACAGTCAGTGGCCAACAAGTTAGTATGTTCCATTTGCCAAAATTATCGTCACCCAAAATACCTTTTGAGAATATCAGGATACCCGACACTGCAGAAAACGCCCGCGTCGTTTGTACGATAAAATTCAAAAGTAGGCTGAGAATCACCAATTTCGAACGTCAAAGTTACATAAGACAGTCCCTAAGACAGAAGAAGTGGCGCAACAAACTCCCCAGCTGCATAGATGTCTGTTCAGTTAGAAAAAAATGATTCTATATAACAGTATGCAAAACAATTTACATTATTAAAACATAATTTAAATTATAAATTAATAGCCTTATATCAGCTAGCACACGCCAATATACCAACCAAAAATATCGAGAACTGTACTCAGGCAATTAAAAGAAAAGAGTGTGAAGAGTGTGTGTGTGTGTGTGTGTGTCTGGATATTATGTGTAGGTGCGCAGCGGTGAGTGAGTGGTAGGGTGTGTATTATGGTGTGTAGGTGACATAATTTGAACATAAAACATTTATACAATATTTTTTGTTAACTTTTTTTTTTTGCGCCCCTCTTTATAGTACGCAAAATAAAAAGTATTTCTTTATCAGGAAAATAAACAAGAACAAAAAGGTCATTAGCATATTTATATCAAGATTATTTTATCACTTATTTTGAGACCGCTCCGTTGGGCATTGCGCTTAACAACATTAATTACACATTAGTACACGTAATTAGAACATTTAAATGTAGATTATTTTCTTACTTATTTTGGAACTTCACTTACTCAAAATCAAAATATTTTATTTCATAGGCACATGTGCACTTATGAAACGTCAGAAGCAAGGTGCACGATTCCAATTAGTCGTTACCTATGGAGAAGAGCCGGCCAGAAATTCCAAGTTACAGTTACTCTTTATATGTATGAAAGGACAGTGTAGGCCTGTCAACAAGTACCAGGTACTTACTTAACGAAATAGAAAATGGTCTACAAATCTATAGTCTCTTAAGCCTACAGTGTTCTCAATTCACAAAATATAAAAGATAGATAAAATAATAAAAATAAAGACCTGTAAAACTGTAACAAATCTGAATTAATATCCTGTCCACAAAAGCGACTAACTGTGCATTTGCACTGGCGAAACATTCACAACAAAACATGTTTAAATCGTTAGATTCTGTCAAAGTTCCATACAATATTTGACAGGAACTAGACATTTAAACATGTTTTGTTGTGATGTTTCGCCAGCGCAAACGCACGGTAATGAATAATTGAAATTAGAATTGTAGGTATATAATGTCAAATAATGAAAAGATTATATCAAAGAAGTATGTAAAAAAAACAAAATAAAATAAACATTGTAATTTGGGAAGTTTGTTCGTAATTTTGGTATGTTTACTACAAGTGATCCTTGAAGGAGAATAACAAACCGTTTGTAATTTTTATAAAAAACCTAAATAAAGGTCAAAACATCCTTGAATTTTACAGTAGACACAGATTAGTACAGATGGGACACTGCATAATCATTCTAAGTTGATTTTTGAGTGAACTTTTGAAAAAATAATTATTGCAATAAAATTTGAACTTTGAACATCTTGTATGAAAATGATGAATTGTTTGTGTGCTCATTTGTGAAAACTTGGTATTTATCTCTGATTCGGAATACGACTGAAACCGCAGGACAACTGCTAATCCAACACATATTGGTGCCGATTCTCTTGTCACAAATGCCTCTAAACTAGACTAAAAATCACCAAAATTTCATTTATTCCTGTCTAACAACGATTTCCCATTCTGAAATAGACCTAAAGTTAAATTTAGTGAAAATGGCAATTTTGTTATTCTGAATTTGACGTTTTTCACCTAAACTTTTGATTGTCTAACTAAATCTAAGACTATTTTTAAGTGAGATTAAAAATGGTGTGGTATAAAATTAGTTGTCATGAACCAAACCAGTCCTATCGCAAAAATAATAAAAATGGCAAACAAGTACCACATGAAGTCTCGATTGTCAAATTATATTTTAAATGTGTCAAAATTATTTATAAATTTAGTTTTTTTTTTTGCAGAATATCCATAAGTAAGGAATTTTAGTGATAGTTTAGTTCGGTGTACAAGAAAATCGGCGCCATTATCCGATAAACTAACCGTGGTGTTGTAACTCTTGCTTACAAAATATTTAACACTATTATCACAGGAATCGGATTCCGAAGGGGAAGAGGCAGAGAAGGAGGAGCCAGTATCGTTGAGTCCTGTGACGGAGGAGCCAGTGGAAGCAGTCCCGCCCCCCAGAGAGGAGAGGGAGGAGCCAGCCCCGCTCGTCAAGAGGAGCAAAGAGGAGATCATGCAAGAAGTGGTGAGATTCAAAATATGACATTCAAGTCCGCGGCCAACAAAGGACCGTTGTTGTGTTCTGTTGTTTGTGAAAAAAAGAACATTATCTATAAAAAAATGTTGACTTATAGTTAAAGCCTGAAATCGCCAACCCGTCTTGAGCAAGCGTGGTGATCAATGCTCATGCCTTCTCTGTATGAGAAGAGGCCTTTGGCCTGCAGTGGGACAGTAACAGGCTGGTATTATTACTTGTATATCGAAATAAATTACTGACTCCTACCAATACCAATGCTACAGAAAACTCGTGTGTAAGGATGCCATGCTATGCCAAATGCCAACAAAGTATGTATGACCAGGTTGTGTTAAAAAAATGTTGTCTTAATAGCGTAAACTATCTACAGATGCTTGCTGTCCGTCGCTCCCTCACAGAAATACTCCTTGAGGTGACCGACCAGGAGATCCAAACGGTGAGCCAGGAAGAATTGGCCCGATATACCGCGCTACAAGGTATTTCCACTCATCTAAGCTTATCCCAAACGGACCGACGGTCTCCGTCAAGACATTACTTTGTACTACGAGAAACTATCGCGTACTGACTCTGTGACAATACCGTCTCGTATCGAGACAGTCTTATGTGAAGAAGAATTGTGATGTGCAAAAATGTGTTTTAAATCATCGCTAATAAAGTCTTATTTCAGATGTTGCCTGTTGACAATTGAATACATGTGGTGTGTGTGATTAATGTTGGTTTTATTTATATGGTAAAAGCGTCGCGCCTCAACGCTATGAAGGCGAGCAAGTCGAAGGCACTGGCCGCTATCGCCAGTGGGCTCGGTGAGTTCCGTTCCTAATGCCGAGCCAGCGCAAATATCTCGCAAACTGCGCTACATACGGCGCGACGCGTCCTACAACGCTTCCGCATACTGAATATTGATTGAACTTGAACATTAACCTGATTGACGTAAACTTAACCAAAACAAATCAAGCATCGTTGATGATATCAAATAGTTTGCCAGATATTTACGTACAAAACATAAATGGTGGTTTTTCTCGTCTTTTTTGCAGAAAAACTATCAAAAATGTTGAAAGTTTGTTCTGAACCGCCATGTATGTTACTCAAGTTTCTCATTTCAGCAGCCCAGCATCATAATTAGTATTTTAGTATTGACCTAATTGGCAATACATTGTATCGAACAGTGTTTAAATGCATTGTTTTTAGTGGATAAATTGGTAAGAAATGTACAGAATTTATTATAGATGTTATACATACATATTATTAAACATTTATGTAAAATTATTTTATGTAAATGATTTATTTAAGGAACTTTGTTTACTGTTTGTGTGATTTGTTTTATTAATTTCGAAGGTCTTATTAAACATTGGTGTCTATATAAAAAAAGTTATTCTTTGCTGGTTTGCCTGATTCCTGACTTTTTTGATGAACAAATTGAATTGATCAAAATGGATGCATACACAAACATTTTTGTCTTCTATAGCGTATGAAGTAGTAGGTGGAATCATTGTATCTTACGTCATTTCTTCTTTGAGTATGTGATGTTGGGTCGTTACTATTGTAGTGTGTGTATGTGTGCAGGGCTGGGCGCGTACGAGAGCAGCAGCGACGGCAGCGACGATGAAGAACAAAACGACGTTTCTGATCAACAGCTGCAGGTAAAGAAATTATTCGAAATATTTTACTTCTCGTAAACATACACAGGAACTAATACGAATAATAGTATTTGCCCGCGGCTTCGCTCCCGTGGTCTTTCCCGCGGGACCCGTTATTTTTCCCGGGATAAAAAAGTAGCCTATGTTACTCCCTGAAAACCAAGCTTACTAAAAGTAAAAAAAAAAACAAATCGGTCATAATCGTAGGTTGGTGCCTTTTTTTATTAAACACGTCTAACGGGCCTCTGCGAGTTGACTTCGCCCCTCGTACGTCTTCCAAAGGTCCGGGACCCTAGGGTCCCGAGAAATGTCATAACAATAATAAAGTAATGTACAAAGTAGTTAGGCGCAGCATTTACAGCGTAGGTCTTACAAGTTTACAGAAATTTGTATGACCCCCATGTTAGGAATGAAACATCAATACACTGTTCTAATTGGTCGTTTCCTAAGAAGAGTTGGCAAGAAAGTACACGGTTAACAAATATTCAAATTAAAGTGTTAAGTTCATTCAAAAAGTTGGCAACGTCGCAAATAGGAGTTGAATATTTACCTATTTTGATTAATTTGGCAATATGGAAATAAGAAATATGGATAACTAGTGAACTAGAGTATTAATAATGAATTGCAATTATAACAATGAATTTGATGTTGTAACCGTTTTAGATGTAAAAAAGGCATTTGGAAAGATTCCAAATATTGTTTTACTAATAAAACTAAATATTCGGTGTTACAATATGAATTATTGCAGTTCATAATCAATATTTTAGCTCACTAGTTAGCCATATTTCTTATTTCCATACAGTAATATTTCCAAGTTAATCAAAACAGCGAAATATTTGACAGCTATTTGCGGCGTTGCCCACTTTCTGTATAAAAGCTTTTAATGGGTATGGGAGGACAGTGTAGACCTGTCATTCTCTTTTAATCATTGCCTTTTGGATTTTGTCGCAGTTGGGTAAAAATAATGAACCTTTACCACAATACCCAACCATAAAATTATGAGACAAAGTTTCATAATAGTTCCGCTTTTTATACCATTGCATTCGTCTCTGCAACTCGACTCAAACATATTGTGTAGCAATTTCTTTCATTTAAAGCTCATTATCGCATATTAACGAGTGGGTACTGACTTACAATGTCGTAGTAGTTTATCGCTTCAGACATTTTCACGGGACCGCCACATGATGCGAGTTACGTAATACGCAAATACCTACATGAGTTATTTTCGTATTATGTAACTCGCATCATTGTTTAATGTTAACCAGTCTACTAAAGTAGGTACTGTAGACGTACTTAAGTATTATTTTCGTGGAGAATAATGCACTTTACTGAATCAAATAAAGTAAAAAATTAAAGGTCACCTTACAAGAAACGTATTTCTTCGAAGCTTATTACTAAATACTATACGGTAATAATGTCTTGTAAAAAATATTTCTGTGAATAAACACTTTTTCATTTTCATGGTACGGAACCCACCCTTCGGCTCGCACGGTTTTTTTCAGTCAAACGTGTGTTAGAATGATTAAAATGGACCCAACAACCCTGATAGAGAATTTTCCTACGAG
The DNA here is from genome assembly GCA_963853775.1 of Xanthia togata. Classification (NCBI taxonomy): domain Eukaryota; kingdom Metazoa; phylum Arthropoda; class Insecta; order Lepidoptera; family Noctuidae; genus Xanthia; species Xanthia togata. The sequence goes on from OY970803.1 coordinate 8,079,594, forward strand.
TGGCCCCAATCGGATTAAGTTTAGTTCAGAAATGGCTAGAATTCAGTTCACATTTAGTTCGTCAAACAATGCACTATCTTTAAAAAAACAATTTTTTTTCGTATCTTGATTGTAAATCCAGTCATCAACTCTATTTTCTTCAGACGCATCGCTATTTTTGGATTTAAACTAATACTGTGATGTCACTCTTTTTATTATTATTTGACTAGCTGCTGCAAAATTGACCCCGCGTGGACCCTAATTATTTTTCTAAATTAAAAAAACTCTAAGTTACTCCTTATAACATCAGCAATCTGGCCAGCGAAAAGCCCGTCAAAATCGATCCAGCCGTTTCGGAGATTAGCCGGAACAAACAGACACACACGGACAATTTTTTTTTTTTTTTTTGTATACCGTATATTCTTTCATAAGCATTTAGTAAAAAGCTGTTATGCGTTGACATTGCAAACAGACACTTCAATTTTATTTATTTGTATGTTTAGATAACGATACGGATTCCCGATAGCTAAACATTATTACGTGTAACAGAATACTACATTATTATAATGTTAATTACCGATACATAGTAAGAGTATAATATTATGTACTATCGAAGACTTCATATCTAACCAGTTTGAAAACAAAATCCCGTGAACACAATGACTACATCTGTTTCCGCCCCGGTTCTATAGCGGCCGAGCGCTGCAAGCAGAAATAGTCCTTACGGTGTATAGATATGAACTTCTTCGATGGTACATATAGCTGAGTAATTAACATTGACCTGATAATGGTCAATTCAGTTAGAAATGTAGTACACACTTGAAGCGGTAAATCGAACGTGACCCATATTTTAACAAAACTATTATTCTCATACTTGTTTTGTATATTGGACTGGTGTCCGCAATTCTATTCTCTATTGTCTACTCATACTTACATAAATCATAGAAGAGATTTTAATGATCTGAATATTACATACTATGTTGATGTCGTTATCATTCCTTAGACGGGGTAATTTCTCCAAAGCATAGTAAACACACCACATACCGTAATACTCTTCTAATTTTGTGTGTTAAGGGCTATAAGGAGTCCATAATAACTCAGCTCAAATCACTCTTTATCTCGCTCGCATATTACTGCTCGCGGACTGAGTGAAAGCGAGACTGAGCGGCGGGGAGAAGGCTCCAAGGCGCCGAAAGTTTTGTTAGTTTCTTTTTACGGTGAAAATAGTAAATTAATCCAAATAGTACATTAATCCTCAAATTTACCATCAATTTATTTCAAAATTAATGCTGCAGTGTTTTCAATATAACGGAGGATCATACTAAGCCATTTGATTTATTATAGACTCAAAAGTTTCTCATTACGTTTAATGCTAAACGTATTTAAAACATCATTCTGTCTCTGTAATCTTCAAACGGTTGACAGAAATAGAAATAGTTTTAAATTTGTTTAGCAATAAACGTGTATAGTCATATATGGTGCAATTGGGCCTTAATCTCCTGATGACAATAAACTGCGATCACCACGATCTATAGTTATTATGATAATGTAAACCTAATATCCCATTTGGTTACCAGGACATCATAAAACGGAAGAGGTCGGACTTCGAGCGCACGTCGCGGGAGATCGAGGCGGAGGTGCGCCGCGCTGAGGCGAGGGAGGCCAACGAAGAACCCACCACACCCAACAACGTCACGCCCGAGCGACCACGGCGTTCTCGTTAGTACTTTATTTAAAGCTATTATTAGATCCTGGAATTTGGATATGTATTAATATTACCTTCTTTTAACCTTAAGACTGGACTCTTTAAGTTATCCCAGCAAAAGTGCAGAAATATTGGTCCAGTTTAGTTTGGTTTTGTGGTAAAAATTCTAATATCTATCGCTATGATGCTTGAGATAAAAAGCTAGTGAAAATGATCTAGGACTAACAATATTATGATTTCTCCAGGTTCATCTGCGACACCACCACCAGATAGTGAGACACCCGACAAGTTACCTGAACGCCGCCTCTCTAAGGAAAAAAGGAGTAGTCATAAGTCTGACAAGATCGATGGAGTTAGGAAGTTAGATACTATTCTAGAGGAGAAAGCTAAGAAGTCGAGTAAAAGGGACCGCACCCCAAGCCCCTATTCCAAATCATCCAATAAACCTAACCATAAAGAAAGCTCCTCCTCCACCAGTGACTCTGAAGACGATTCCTCATCCAGCTCGAGCGAATCCTCCTCAGAGACCGAACAAGACGCCGTCGTCCAAACTAAATCCAAGAAACGCAAACGCAGAGGCTCCAGTTCGAGTGGCTCTCGCAAAAAATCAAAGAAAGAAAAACATCGAAAGGACAAGTCTCACAAATCAGGCGACAGAAGCTACTCTAAATCAAAATACCACGACGACTACGAGAGATCCGACAAGCTTAGGTCCAAGAAGAAAGACGACTACTACGACAGACATAAATCTTCTAGGAGTAGGGACTACGACAAACACAATAAATACAGGGATGACTCCGAGGAGGAGCGTCCTAGGAAGCGTACAAAGCGGTCGCGTTCGATCAGCTACGAATCGCGCTCGGGACGCAAGAAGACGTCGCGGGACCGATCCGAAGAACGTTCGCGCAAGAGGGACAAGAGGTCATACGACAGGGACAGCTCGAAGCGCGACCGGTCTTACGACAGGTCGGGCCGAGACTACGACAAGTACGATAGGTATGAGCGGTCTAGGGACTACGACCGGCGACGATCGCGCAGCGGCAGTCACTCCCGCCACCGCCGGTGAACATCAGGTTACACATCCAGCAGGTTGTACTTTTATCTATCTTGTAAACTTGTGTGTTCGACTTAGAAAAAAAAAAACATAATTTTCTGTTGATTATGCAAAAGAATAACAAAAGTTAAGTGCTAAAAAATAACTATAAGTAATGCAATAATTAGTATTAAGAGTATAATATTATTAATTATTATGTATATAGCAATGCTAATTATTACTAAAAAAACAAGTCTACCTCGACCTCTTACTAACATTGTTCATGCAAAATAGGATGATGTCAGAAATGTTGTTATTCTCTTTATATTCTAAATTGTTACCACCACATTGTTGTTAATGTTTAAAAAATTTCAACCCGTCCAAAACAATTAAAACCTGTAAGACGTTAAGACGGGTCAATAATTACTATAGCGGTCAAACATAGTCGTAAATAGCGTTTATAATAAGACTATACGCGTATATTGAAGTATTTTAAATGCATATTATTTTAATAAATGAATATGTAACACAAAGTACAAAGAATCCAGTCCAAACAAAATAATGAAGTAATAATACTCCTAGAATCAATTTTAATGCGGAAATGGTAATAACGTATATTTTGAATTGTTTCTTTATTTTTATTTTTTTTGGATTAGATATAATAATCTACCCAGGATTTTGTAATATCTTGATTTAAGGGTATCCTTGGAGTTTCTTGTCCGTTCTGCTCCATAGAGATCTACGTTTCGGAATTGGCAACTACTCTTCAAATTTCTGACTAACTGACTGACTCATTGACAGTTCAAAAGTGCCTGTAAATGGTTTAATTTAAATAAATGCTTTGAGTTTGACACAATTTTCACCTATGTCATTTATACTATCTCGTAATATAATAATTTTGGAGATAACAGTGTTTTTATATATCCGAGGAGATACCACGTTCAAGAATATCCGTCTACTATCGCCCGTAAAGAGATAACGTCAGATTTTTCTTGAACCAACTGATTTAGTACCAAATGCATTTCTGACATCAAAAAAGCTAAGGCTGTGATATATTATTTTTATTTTTCTCTTGCAGGTGGGAGCAATGAATTAGTGCGTGCAAGATGTAAATATTAGTCCTTTGTGTATAGTATTTTAGTGTGCACTATTATTCGCGTATTACTTTAATAAACACTTCACTCATAATTCGTTTTATTTCTTGTGGCATAACTTTAACTGGAGGAAATGTTTTGATTGCTTTTACTACTTATTAGACTGCGATTAATTGTAATCGCAACTTACTGGTTGTTGGTATTTGGACAAGATTCACAAGACCTAATAGTACCTACCTATATATAACATACTAATAAATGGACTAACTACCAGTACTTAAATGTAAGAGCTAAATGCTGTGGTTAAGTTAGCAATATTCTCGAACACACGCACACATCTCGACATAAACTCACCTCTTCCCGGAGTTGGCAGAAACTAAGCTACGATTTTACATTCTCCCACGTCCGTACAGCCGGTCGATTCTGTAAAAATCTCACAGTGAAAACTTAGGTGAAGTGAGTTTGGTTTTGCTTGGAATTGACACAATTGACAGCTCACTCCACGCTCACTTCACCGAAGTTTTCACGATGAGATGGTTACAGAATAGCACTGCTGATAGTGCAATCCACGACGACGCGCCCCACTCCGTGATTACTGTACTGTAAGCTGTACTTTAGTACGGAGTGGGGCGAGTCGTCGTGGATTGCACTATCTACACACATAATATCTAGTCAGTCGTGTGTGCCAATGGTGAGTACTACGTAGTACCTGACCTTTTTGAAGGTCTTCACCAACAAAAGAACAACCAACATCCTCTGCTTACTTTTCTATAAAAGCTAACAGAATGAGCGAAAATTCAAGTACTGAACAGTAAAGATTCCAGGCGTGACGCTTACTATTCATGGCAGGCATAGAGGTCAATGCATCTATTACGGTAAATGATTATTTCTGATATGCCAGTAGATGGGAATACAGGCATAGGTATGTACTAATGTCCTTATTGTAAAACATCCAACCCAAATGTTTTTGACTCCCGAAGGAATATGAAGTTCATTTTACCCGCGTATGTGGGTATAAGTTAGCATCCAGCCTCAAGAGAACATAATACAACGTCACTTCTGTACCTAATCCTCAAAAGGCTGTAGATAGAGGTACACCTCTACTATTAATTAAGTACAGTCAACCAAACCTTATTTCATACCAGTAACGGCGGTTTTTCGTAGTTAGTCTTGAAATAAATGCTGCACCACTATATCATGAGACTGGGCATTTCGATATAAAATCAATACTATTGGGTTTTCTATCCAACTGATGATATCAACTATTAATTTTATTTGTCTTGTAGGGTTACCAAAACGGATGGTCTACATTTTTATAGTTATTTTGCCATTAAAATATTTGCACCTATTATGGTATTGCTGGCTATGCAATAGTTTTATTGCAGCAAAACAAATATCAAGATCTCACTCAGGAGATTAAATTTAAAATCTTTTCCCATATTTACCAACTGTTAATTTGTCCTGGCTACTAAAACGGATGGGAGTGTGGTCTACATGATTATATATGGTTATTTTTCCAATAACATTATTTGAGCCTGTTTAACACTGTGATAGCTCTAAAGTGCCAAACAAATCACATGCTCTGATGAAAAAATATAGCTATTTTAAAACAGCTTTATAAGAGCATCCTTTTAATGAAATGAAACATTAAAATTGATCAAGTTTATATTTTTTTCTTTAAAAATTATTATAAATATATGTTCATATTTAATGAATATCTATAGGTTATTGCTCACTGATTGTAATGTTGTACACTATGTTTTACATAAAATTTATACAATTCAAAGGATAACAGTATTTTTAACATACCAATTATGTTATATTGATGAGAATACATTTTGTTTATGAATCACATCATAAGCCTTGGCTAATGAATAATGATGATAAAAATGTTAAGTGATCACATGATCTATAAATAAAATTACGAATCTGACACTTAAATAAAGCACATATTTACAAATACACTCATGATTCTTGATGTTAACCAATGCCTAACGTCAGCATATTAATATTTAAATAAACTTAGGCCTTTCACAGAGGCTACCTCCAATCTCACTTACCAAATCTTTGATCACATTTATTGTATCTATACAATGCACCTATGTAACTGTCAATATTTACACTATGGTCTATGGAAAGTTGTATAAACTCTGTGAGTCTTATTTGCCACGGTAATAACCCACGAGTACAACATAACGTACCAGTATATAGAACTACTTCAGGGTCAGGAATGGAAGGGTATATTAACATTAGAGCATTATCTAATTCTTGTGCTGTATATTCCTCAGATTCTCTATTACAAACTACTCTATCTTCAGCTATCTGACGTATACATTGCGCTACAGTGGGTTTTCCATCTTTACTAGTGAATATATTTATGTACACTGTGTGAGCTTGCATCCCATTTGTGTAGCCATTCAAGTCTGGCTTTCTGCACCATTTTATGCAACCTGGCACACCCTTTTTATTTCTTTCTACTTCAAGAAAAAGCTTTTCTTCATTTTCTTTCAACTCTCCTGGAAAAAATAAATTGTCAAGTATGAGTCATATTTTAATGTAACCCAGATTAGTATTTACATACTTCAAATGACAATAGGATATTAGGTTTAGGGGATTGTGAGTGATACAATAATAACATGTCTAGATAATTCATCATTGTTATCTTATGTCTATGCATCATGGCTATCTGATATAGATGTTTGTATGAAGTAGTTTTGGACATTTTGAAAATTTAATGAAAGTATTGTACTGAAAACCATGTAATATTGGAAATAATGAGTAGAAAAGAAAAGAATATTATGGATAAAAAGGTCATTTTTATTGGTTATGGTTTGAGTAACACTAATAAATGAAACTAATGGCATTTCCCAACTGAGAATTACTCAATAGTTTATTACCTGATATATCGTAGAAGCTCACGTATGTTATCCCGGCTACAAGGCTCCATATAACCATGCGAGCCAAATCACTGAAAGAGTGTTGATCAGTATCCGTCAGGATCACCAAATGATTGAGCTTCTTGGTAACTCTTGGCAAATGTTTTAATATAACTCTAATATCACTTTTCGTCACCTCATCTTGTGGTAAAATACACTTTTTGATCCGAAATCGGGAATAAACATTTTGGACAGCAACAAGTATATTCACAACCAAATGCACTAATATAAACAAAAACTGACTAAGCAACCGCGACAGCATGATAAAGAATTAATAAAGTAGCACTAAAATTTGGCGGTAGCAATATATTTTATTTAACCATTTTTCGGGAAAAGAAATCACATCAAAATCGGACAGATCACACGGCACAGTCAGCCGCTTTTTTCAGACAGCCAATCACGAGCTTCAGGGTGGACAGAATGCTTGCCAACGTTCAGAAACCAAATTTTAATGTTGTAGTCTGTTACTCACTACAGAAAATAAAACATAAAACCGCGTATTCACATGAAGCTAGCTAAGACTAGCTGTTCAAAAAGTGACGAACTGATAATGTTCTTTATCCAGTGATAATGATTCGATTTTTATAACTTTGCGCTTGGAGCTGTCATAGTCATTAGGTTGTCAGTAAGTATTGAATGAATTCACCCGCCCGCTTACCTCCTCAGTGCCCCGCCGACGCCTCTTATTACGGTCTGCACACTCATGTTGTCTGCACTGTTAATGATGTTGTTTTAATATTTGGTATTTTAACTTGACATTGGTGCCGATTCTAATGTACACCGAACTAAAGTATCACTACATTACTTTTGGCTATGAGAATCTAGCTATTCTGCAATAAAAAATCTCTAAAGTTAAAAAATATTTTGACACAACTAAAATCGAATCTGACAATCGCGACTCCACGTGGTACAGACAAGTTTTTCCAATACACTTTGAACCATAAGCTTCAGTGATAAAGTTGAAAATCTATTAAAGAAATTTGACAGATTGTAGTAGGTTGACGTGCTGGCGTCTGTACATACCTACTTGTTTGCCCTACCCCGTGAATTTTTTTTTAGAGCCGGAGGCGCTTAGGGTCTCCTCGACGTGTTTTATATGGAATTTTTCACTTTTTGTATGGAAAATACAAAAAATTATTACCTACGTGTGGAGTAATAGGGGTGGGTTTTTAAAGGGGGTCGAAATTTTCATTATTTCTGTGATATGTTATGACGCACCAATTTCGAGATATAAGCAAAAGAAAAGAAAAAAATATAGTACTGTACAGTACTGTTTTTGCATCTGTTTCGACGTTTTTTTGTGAATTTTAGTTCATGACAACTAATAGTATTCCACACCATTTTTAATCCCGTTTAAAAATGTTCAGATTTAGTTAGACAATCCAAATTTTAGGTGAAAAACGGTAAATTCAGAATAGCGAAATTGACATTTTCACTAAATTAAAATCTCAGTACCACCTCAGTGCTGTCAAACTAAAACATAGTTAAAGTTGTGCCACTTTAGTCTATTTCAGAATCATCGTTTGACAGGATTAAACTAAATTTTGGTTATTTTTTGTCTAGTTTAGACGCATTTATTTATTTATCTATCTCATGGATAACCAACAGCTTTACATAAATACAATAAAAACACTGCAATAAGAAACATGAAGCCAATTAAAGGTTCCAATATAATTTTTTTTTTTTTTTTTTAACTAGGGCATCTCGTAGCTCACCTCTGAGGTGATGACTACTTAACCGGTCAATCCTGCGGCTGCCTTATGCTACTAACTTAAAGCCTCCAGCCAGGGGCAAAACTATTCTAAATTAAAACTAGGCGAGCGCTCGCTAAGGGCACCCCCTGTGGGGTACGGACCTCGGCTTAGGGCGTCGCTGGGGGGAGGACAGCAAATTGGGACAGGCTGGATCAAAGATGATTCATTATTATTAATCGGGGAATTTAAGACTACATTTCTCAGCAAAACGCGGGCTGGCGCTTCTGCGAGCAAGGGTCGGTGGGGAGTATTATTTACTCGGGCGGGTCGCGATCGCGGAGGACCTCGGCGGCGAGGTCGGAATGCGGGTCGGTGTCTGTGTTTTTTGTGCACTGTACTTGTGGCCCTATTGCTCTCCTGGAGGAGGGTTATGGGGTCGTCTGGGTCGGTAAGGATTTGCCTTGGGCGGCGGGTCTGACTGATTCTACTCGTGACATAATTGGCGGCCTCGACAACCAGAGGGTTGCGGTGTTTGGCGGCGGACTCAAAGAAACGCTTGGAATTGCGTTTGAGAAATTGGTGGATTGTGGGGATCTTTAGGTCGAGATGGAGGATCTCGTTCCTAACGTACCAGGGGGCACCGGTGATTTTCCGGAGAAATCTATTTTGGAGCGTTTGCATCCTATGAATATGGCAGGGTTTTGCGTGTGCAAATACGGCTCCCGCATAGGTCATGATGGGACGAACGCACGCCGTGTACGTACGCAATTTGCACTTAAGTGACATTTTGCTACGTGCATTCAGGACAGAGTGGAGTCTACCGAGAACGAAAGCGGCTCGCGAGCGGACCTGCTTTATGTGCTCACTGAAGGTGAGATGCTGATCTAGGACAACACCTAGGTATTTGGCTCGCTTCTCCCAAGGGATAGGCTTGCCGAACATGGTGATGGGTCGGGGGGGTTTGAACCTTTTGCGCGGTTCCCTAAAGAGAACCGCTTGGCTTTTATCCGGGTTGACTTCGATCCTCCACTTTCTAAACCAGGTGCCGAGCATGTCGACTGAGGTCTGGAGAGTGTGGGCTATCGAGTCAGTGCTGGTACCCTTGTAGTAAATGGCGGTATCGTCTGCGAACAGAGCCAACTGCGCCCTTTTACTCTTTGGGATATCGCTGGTGAAAAGCGTGAAGATTAGGGGGGAGAGCACAGAGCCTTGAGGGACTCCTGCGCGGATAGGACGAGGGGAGGATATCGCTCCTTCGATACGGTAGCGGAAGGTGCGGTTTGACAAAAAGTCCCGTAAGATGAGCACGAGACGATCCGGCACACCGAGTTTGTAGAGCTTATATAATAAGCCGTTGTGCCAGACTTTGTCGAACGCTTTCGCTATATCGAAGAATATTGCACCGGTTATTAAGCCGCGCTGGAAGCCCGCGCATATGCTTTCAATAATCCGGTGGGCCTGATGCACGCTAGAGTGCTGGGTTCGGAACCCAAACTGTTCGTTGGGGATGAGGCCCTTGGTTTCGGCATAATCTCTGAGGCGCTTATAAATAAGCCTCTCATAGACTTTGCCGAGTACCTTGAGCAAACTGATGGGGCGGTAACTCGACGGCTCGGTCTTGGGCTTGCCGGGCTTCGGTATGCCGATGACCGTGGCTTCTTTCCATGCTTGGGGAAAGATGTTATTGCTTAGGGCACCATTGAAGATGGTGACCAATAGCATTATCAGGTGGGCAGGGAACAGCTGGATCACCCTATTGGTGATTCCATCAGAGCCGGGGACTTTGCGGGTTTTCAGACCTTTGATGATGTCATGCACTTCGTCAGGAGTGACGGGAGGCAGAGGACTATCAGGATCTTCAACGGGAGGGTTCCAATATAATGGATGTTAAGGGTCAATTATAGGTTTGTGACAAGAGAATTGGCACCACTGTTGTGTTCAAGTCAAAAAAAATTGTTATTGCTGTTTGTATGTAAAAAAAAAAAAGAAGAAAAATTAAACATGTTTAAAAAAAAACGAAAACAATTTTTAACAGAAAAACGCTATTATAACATTAATGAATATTTAACCTATAAAATATAATTTAATAATGTATAAAATTTCTATGTGTATTTATAAAGAATTCTTATTATGGTATTATTGGATTTATTTTAGATATATTATTATTTTTCATTTTTTTTGTTTTTTCAAAGCTTCCTCTCTCCTACTATATCTTTGTCTTTTGCTGTGCCCGACAGGGTCCATACTGATCTCATTTTTAATTTACCACCTAATACACATTGTGGAATGCAAATAAAGTTTGAGTACTGAGTATTGTATTTTACGCGTAAGTGAATCTGACGCCATGACGGAGCCGGGGCCATCACCCACAATCTCCAAAACGTAATAAGAAAGTAAGCTGTTAAGCCCGAAATATAATCTTTAAAATAATTAAATGTTTTGAGGATGAAATTTTTTATATTTTTAGTATCCAACTAAGGCCATTTACTCACTGGTTGGTACGTCAGTGGTGCGGGATCAGCATGCTCGGTATATTCGGTACCGAAAGCTTACCGAGCGCCTATATCTCAATAAGCGTTTTCTGATTTGCTTGGTATACGCGGGAGCGGGGCGGGGTTTCGGTTTACCACGTCTCGATAGAAACATCCAGTGCGGTACCCACTCACCAAGTATAAAGACAAGTACTCTGTGCCGCTCACGTCACGCGTTTTACAGCATGCTCGGTATACTCGTTCACGGTACCGAAAGCTTGCTGAACGCCTATATTTCAATGAATTAATCGGTACTGCACCAATTATACCAAAAATATAACGTCACGTCCGTAAATGAAAGAACTGCGGTATCGTTTGGGTATACGGAGCATACTATAAGCTACGGTTTCATAGAAGAGCGGTGATCGCTCACGTAGCGTCCGTAATTTACGGGTGAATGATGTCACTGAAACGTGGACCGTGAAAGTAAGTTGGTGTCGTTTCCTAGAGAGCGTTGTTGACAACGTAAAGCAAACCTTGCCCCCCAAAGATTTAAATCGCTACATTTGCCCTCACCGTACTTAGTCACAAGAAAAAGTGTCCTTAATGAGAAGAGTGAGGTTACACAGCGTTTCCATGACAAGTGTAGTCGCTGTAATAGTGTGTGAGAGATGTCAAAACGAAACAAACGCGACTACCTTTTGACGTGGTAGGGTGAATCTAACGATTTAAATATTTGCCGCTGGCATTATTTTCATGACAGCCGTCACTGCGGCCGTCAAGTGCGGCTACCGCTTTTTTTAAGAAACCGTAGCTCATGGACTTATAAGTCCATGCCGTAGCTTTATAGATAGTTTTGCTGATGCTACCAATGCTGCCAACACTGTAATATTTTGACGTTGACAGGCGCACAGTAATAAAAATCGACTTTACAGTACTTAATAAAATCGTGTCCAATAGTAACTCGATTATAACTGCCTCTCACAATGGATGAAGAAACCAGTCCCGCGGTACTAAGGAGCTACTTCTCATCGTCATGGCCTTAAGCCAACAGGTCGATCCCGCAAAGATCTGTCGACATGCTGGATAGATTATAAAAAGGCCTACGACTTGGTGCCACATACATGACTGATGGTCATGATCGAGGGTGCTGGAGTTGTACAAGATAGATACAACTCTACGCATCTTAAGGCAATAGAGGACGGTCCTTCGCTATCATATCCAAGGTGTGTCGACAGATCGAGGGGAATGATGGGCCTGATGATTAAACGGGGAATATTTGGTTCTGCTTGGTCCTGAATCCTTTAAGCACGCCGCTGTAGGATTCAGGTCAGGAGAGGTGGACAGGTCATATCTCATCCCTCTCTACATGGATGACATGAAACTCTTTGCCCCTATTAAAATTGAGACTGATGGAGCTACTGAAGGTAACTGAAACTTTCAGTGGATGGAATTTGGTGTGGACAAAAGTGCCGTCATGCATGTAATGGGATTACAGAAACCGAGGCTGGCGAACTGGCGCAAACCTGTACTACTTACTAGCGATGCCCGCAAGGAGGTATGGCAGAACAAGGAGCTTCACGAGCCCTTCTATCGGGCTCTTCATGAGCGTGGTGCACATTTTTAGCGTCTGTTTCTTCATCGACTACGTTTTGGTGACTTTTTCAGGAAAACTTTATATTTCGTGACGTTGACGTGTGTCGGGCATGCCACCCTCCGGGTTCATGAAACATATTATCTCTGGTTGTTCTCGTCTGGCTAACGGCGGCCAGGGTTATTCACCAGCAACTTGCTTCGAAATATAAACTTGTGTACTATATGGTATCATGTTACAAGTATGTACCGGATTCAGTTCTTGAAAATGACCGTGTCACGTTGTACTGGGATAGGTCTACCATTACTGCCTGGACTATTATCCCCAATAAGCCTGTTATAGTGGTGTTATATCGATCAGGGCCCTGCGCAATGATTGTCGATATTACCATTCTACATGTCGAGAACCTCGAGAAAGCTTCTCATGTAATCCGCGACCATACACCATGACAACTCCTCACACACACTATTACACACCCACGCACACACTCCAACACATCCACCCACACACTCCTACACATCCACCCACACACTCCTACACACCCACTCTCTTAGATATGCTTAGGAGGTGCTAGCATGACATCCTGTTTGTTTCTGATGCATGTGTAGTTATTAAATTGTAAATCCGTAATTGGCTGTAAGACTAGTTTATTTATCCTAAGTGAATTTGTTAAAGAGCTGTGGATTACGTGAATAAATAAATAAATAATAAAAGCTGAGAAAGACAAACAATTAAAATATCTCGTCTCAGCACACGAAGTTATTGACATGTGGAATGTGGAATGTGAGCTCGGCTGTTATTGTGCCGATAAAGTGCCTGTTATAAGCACGTCAACCTACTACAATCTGTCAAATTTCTTAATTAGATTTTAAACTTTAACATTGAAGCATAAGATTCAAAGTTGATTGGGAAAATTTTACAGTTTCGGGTAGGTTGATGTGCTGGCGTCTGTACCTATTATTTACAGACAAATAAATGTTGATGTACTTCAATTTGCTATCGATAATTCCAAGCATGAGTAGGACATCAAGTAACCAGTTATACGAATAATTGGATCATTTTAGCGTACGTTATGGAGTATGGCTACAATATTCCCTAATAAAGATACTCCTTTTATCGTGTTAGCTCGACAGGGCCCAAATAAAACAAATTAGAGCAAAGCCTGCCTTCGGCCAAAAGACTTCCACAACTGGTCTTAAAGCCAAGATGTGCGTTGTATAAAATTTTCGTCACGTACAGTTGCTAATCATAAACATAGAATGACTTCAAAAAACGATAAGAAATATATACACTCACAACATACATAGAATATTGAAACTTAGTGTAACACAGTGAAGGTTATACAGACTTTTGTGTTTGATTTTGGTAATATTGTACCTATCTGTTTTGTGCGCAATGGAAAGATTTCATTTTCAAGTGGTTGACGGATCATGCCAATCTTTATAACATAAGATCCTTGATTGTAAATTAATGGGTTAGTGGCGAAGTTTTGAGCCAACAATATTTGAATAACTGTCGTGCCAGCGACACGAAGAAGAATGGGCTGTTTTAGTAAAAATAGTAATAGTTAGTTTTCGTTATATCAGAATTTAGTCGATTGTCGTTGTTGTAAATGTCAAATTACCTTGTTTCCTTTTCCGTCCACCATCTTTGTTTCTTTCGCTTGTCAGACTTGGCTGATAAGGTTAGTATTTTACACGATTCCACATTTTCGATTAAGTTTTGTGATTTTGTGGACAAAAAAGAAGTTTTAGTGTTAGTAACTGTGACAAAATTTGATTTAAATCCAACATATGTGTTAAATTAGTCATACTCGTCAAGAATGACGAAAAGTTTGTTATCGTGCTAGCCGACCACGCCGTTGAATATTGCGTTTCCATTTCAGAGGCCTCAAAATGCAGCTGCACATCAGAGGACAGTCGACGCACGTCTTAGACGTCAATGGACAGGAGACCATTGGCCAGATCAAGGTAATTACTAAAATTCTATCGTCAAACATAATCGTATATTAATCATGTTGATCTCTTCGCTTGTTTTTTTTATTAGTTTTGTTCTATCCTGTTTCTCAAAACTAGTATAAGCGCATTGAAGACGCTATTATTCACCTTGCAAACACGTAAATTTATGTGAAAGCTAGTCATCAATATAACAATTTATAGGTTATGTCAGTCCTCCGAATTGGAAATGTTTTATGATTAGTAATTTTTCTCGTTACTTGCAGGAGCGCATCCGTGCCCTTGCCGAGGTCGGTGCTGAGGAGGTGACTCTGTCCCTCTGCGGTGCCCCTATTGAAGATGCCTGCCTGGTATCAGAGCTATCATCCAACGAGCTTGACCTAACAGTGCCACTGCTCGGTGGTAAAGTGCACGGATCCTTGGCTCGTGCTGGTAAGTGCATTTGTACAATCCTATTTGAATAAGAATGACATTTTCATATTCTGAGATGATGGAAGTTTCATTTCTGTTCATTTAAGTTACATTACAAGTTCTAAGTAACAAATGGCAGTTAACTAAAACATTACTAACATTATATTTAACATATACATACATTATTGCTGGATAACTAACTGTCCTAATGAGTTTACCTCTTCATGATGTTTTCACCAGCTAAAACAATCTACATATAACATTTAACTGTAACATTGAAGTTACAAAAGTTGTTACTGATTGAAGTCTATATAGACTACATGTAAAACCTTGTGAAAAATTGTGCAGTATTAGGCAAAACCGATTATAATGATTTTGATTAAAACGTCTTACTGGTTGTAACAACAAAATTTTGAGGACCCAGCATTTCTGTTTATTTAACATAGTATTTGGTTATAATTACTATTGGCTATAACAACCATAAGTAGACTCGCAAGTCGTTATAAACAGTTTTGACTGAGTGGCACTTAAATGTGTATTAGTGTCAATAATAATGGTGATTAAATATTATTATTATTGCATTTTGCATGCATTCAGTGTTTTACATGAGTAGTTTTATAAAATAAATATTTTGTGTATGGTTTTATTGACAATATCCCACTTTTAAATGCCCTATTGAATGATAAAATGTATGTATAAATCTAGTAACTAGAGTTCCATCATTTCCATGAACAAGATATATTTTTTAGATATTTAACACCTTTTTAATTAAATGATGAAATGGGATGGGACTTAAACATAATTTTATTTCATTTATTTATTTGGGATCTCCAACAAAAGATGTACACAATACATGACACATAATTGAAGGGCAACATTGGGTATTAAGTAGGTTTACTTCTTCACTTATAGGAATTGGTGAAATGTGGATGTGCTTTAAGTACACCTCTGCCCAACCCTTCGGGAAACAAGGCCTGATTTTTTTAAAACATTCTAATTTCACCTTTTCAGGTAAGGTCAAAGGTCAGACCCCCAAAGTAGAGAAGCAACAAAAGAAGAAGAAGAAGACTGGCCGTGCTAAGAGGAGGATCCAGTATAACAGACGGTAAATATTCATTTAATTGTGTAGTGATCTCGTAAACCTCTAATGCATCTACTGCTTTTTTAAAATTAATAGATGAATCAATATACAAAAGACTAGCTTCTGCACCTGCGACTTCGTCTGCACGAAATATTGAGCCATTACTGTGTTTATTGCCAGTTAAATTGAAGGCTTAGTTTCGTTTTCTATGGTTTTCGTCAGATATGTGTACTTCAGTCTCTTATCGCCTAGTATTACATGATCACTATCACTGCACATGCTAATTAAGTGTGAAGTTTCCTCAAGTAGTTTCAAAGTGCCATGCTGTAGTTTGTCATTAGTCATTGCAATACCTGCTAAGGGTAACGGAAGATGCGTCTGGCGTAATTTCGTTAACTTCCAGTTAGTACGGTCGACGCACTAACGCACCATCAGTTGAGTGTGCGAGGTTGAATGTTTCATTATCTACTTGTCCGTTCTAGCGATATTCGACCGGACGATACGCGGCGCATCTTCCGTCAGATGTGCGACCACCCTAATTGTGTCTTATACATAGTCCTGTGTCTTGCAATAATTAATTACTGAAATTTAAATAATAGCAATTGTTGAATATTGTTGTATCCACAAATAATAATTATCTTACGGTCAAGTGTAAACTTTGCAGTCATGAAACCTATCATGAAATTAATATAACTGGTTTTAACAAAGTACTGTTTTATTTCAGATTCGTCAATGTTGTCCAGACCTTCGGCCGCAGACGTGGACCCAACTCCAACTCTTAGATTTATGTTTTGTAAATAAAATGCAAATATAACATCTTTTTGCGCCAATATCTGTTTTATTTTTTCGTTAATAATAAACTATCACAACCTTAAATCACATTCAACAGATGATTCCTTGTGGCGTTTGTCCGCACATGCTGGTGTAGGTATATTTCTACTCAAAATTGGACTGCAACCTCAAAGAATGAGCTTTTGCTGTCCTCTGTGCTGAACCTTGCTAAAGCAGATAGTTTAGTAAGTAGCAATTTGCAATGAATGTAAATTAATGTAGACGTGTCAATGACGTCACGCACGCATCAATTGAAAGTGGAATGAAAATGAAAGTGTTTGAGAAAATTAATAAAGAAAGTATGAGGCAGGTAGGACCTGTATCACTATCTTCATTACCAACACGGAGTTTCCAATGGTACGTAAAGCTTAGTCCGTAGCCGTCGCGGGCGCCATTTATTGTCGAGTTTGTTTAATTGAAAAGTACCTAGCAGCTCTCTGATGATCGTTCCGATTTTCCTCGTCGTAATTTTCTGAAGTAGCAGGGACTTATAAGGCATAACTTAGCTGTCTCGTCATGGTGTAAACAGCGACCACCCGGAAAGTCGTCTCGTCGGCGGCGGCGTCGGATCGTTCTTCACCCTGCCACAAAATATGTCCACGAGCTAAGTTAGGTTCCAGGCAGTCATAAGTTTTCTGAGCGTCCACGGGCTCTCCACTGCCTCCCAATTTACCCCATCACATTTTTGCATATAGGTAATTATGGTATTTACAGTTGCTAAGTTACTAAAGGCGGTTAGACAGACTTTTATACACCACATAATTGGGTTTTTCCGTCAGAAATTTCTCAGTAGCAGCCCCGGTGTTTGGATCAAACCCTTTTTTTTTTTTTTTTTTTGACGCTGGGAAAAATGCATTACGCATACCCACCCATCGGGGGACGGGTGGGGTATGTGGGACTCCCCGGTACAACCGGGATACCCACTAAACGACCCAGCGGCACTCCCGCATCGTCTTTATGGCAGAGGACTGGGAATCCGGCAGAGCCTTTCCATCCAGTCCCCCGCCGACTTGGATCAAACCCTAGTTCAACCTGAGAAGTAGAGAATTTTGGTATATTTGTTTTACATAACATTATGTCTATCAGAAGATCAGACTATAACAGTACCACTCAAGTCATTCAATAAACCTGCAGAAGCTCCTACCAAATACAAAATGTAAAATCCGCCACTCGGTTCCGATTTGGAAACAAAAACGACGAGTGCCAGGCGAACGTGGGCAATACAGAGGTCTAAGCAAGATGCCACGAATGGCGCGCGTTCGAATCATTATATTGGGTGCTTACATTGCATTTGTTTTACTTAAAAGAAGTCTCAAAAGGAACAAGAATTGAAGAATTATAGGTATATTTTTTATGTATGATAAAAAAAATATCACCAAGGCAATTAGACACAATTGCGTTTATTTCCTGCTCGCTGTCCGGTTACAGGCGTTTCGGATTTGTTTTTACCACTGAGTTAGTGTACACACGGCTACATATTTCCAGTTTATGCTGATCTCGCATTGTATAGTATTTCCGTACAATGCGAGGTCAGCTTATACTGGAAATGTATAGCTTGACGTGTAACCGTGTGTAGGTACTACATCACCTTTTTACTCATTTGACTTCACAATTCCCCCCCGACCCTTGCTCGCAGAAGCGCCAGCCCGCGTTACGCTGAGAAATGTAGATTTAAATTCCCCGATCAATAATAATGACAATTTGATCCAGCCTGTCCCACCTGCTGTCCTCCCGCCAGCGACGCCTTATGCCGAGGTTCGTACCCCACAGGGGGTGCCCTTAGCGAGCGTTCGCTTAGTTTAACATAGAATAATTTATGCCCCTGGCTGGAGGCTTTAAGTTAGTAGCTTAAGGCATCCACAGGATAGTCCGGTTAAGCAGCTGCGACCTCAATCTAAGGCGATTAACACACTGCCACGCACCACGCAGCGTAGCGCGTGAATGCGTGTTTTAACGTTGCTTGTAAGTATCTCCGTTTGTATAGAAAACACGCACAGTCCAACATACAGGAAATGCATCCACGCGCGTTTCATTCAGATCACAGACACGCAACATGCAGCGTGACGCGGTGCAGTGTGATAATCGCCTAAGAGTCAACTGCGAGTGCCATATCAAAAAAAAAAAAAAAAAAAAGACTTCAAAAATGGTTTTCACACACACACTATTTTTTAACGACCTTCCAACGACACCCCACACCATGGGATGAACGAGAAAAAAACATCCCTTTTTTCTTTTACCAGTGTCGGCGTGATTGTTATGAGGTATAACCATGCCAAATTACAGCTTTCTAGTGCTAAGTTTCTGTGCTAAGCCGTGGAGAGACCGACATGGCAAAACTGTAAGGGTTCCTTGTTGATTACGGGACCCTAAAAAGCGAGTTATGGTCAGTAACACAGACTACTTAGAGATACTACGTATAGTAATAATGTCTTATAAGCTGAATTAATGCAATTATGTAACCTTAATTTAAACTCAAAATTTATGAGTTACGTTACCTGTTGATAATGGTTCATAGTACCAAAAAATATGCATGTATTGAATTAAAATGTTTTTGGAACATACCATAAATTTTCTCGCTACTATATTTTTACTGGCGAATTGGCGATGGCTTTGTAAATACTTATTTTTAGTATAAAAAAAAGTTGGCAGCCCTAGGTATATGTACCAAGCGTTAGGCTGTCAATGAGTGTTCTGCCCGCCAAGCAAGGGTCACTGAGTGAGTAGGTACTCCGGATCCGTGTAACCATCTCACCGTGAAAACTTAGGTGAAGTGAGTTCGGAGTGAGCTGTCAGTCCCTAGCAGCAGGTGGAATGACAGCTCACTTCGAGCTCACTTCACCTAAGTTTTCACGGTGAGATTATTTCAGAATACACCGGCAGGCCACGAAGTCAGCGGGTCCGTGCGGGCGGCGCGGCGGCGGTGGCGGCGGAGCAGCGGGCGGTGCGGGGAGCGGCGCGCTTCTATGCATAAATTTATATAAATATAGAACTGTACCCTAATTACGTAATACACAATCAGAGTTTGAATCGTTTTGAAACACATTAATAATCCATTTGCTTCATAAGTTCGAAAAAAAATCTACTCAACAACATAAATAACGCAATAAAAGTTATTGAACTGTCAAAATGAAACAAAGAACCGTGGGGGATTTAGTATGAGCCCCGTCCCCACCCTACAACAGTCATGGGATACGTGTCAATTTGTTCATTGGGACCCAAAAAAGCCTAAAGTACCTCTATTAGTTGCAAAAACTATTGGGTTTATTTAAAATTTAAAAAATACTTTTCGGCAAAAATGTATTTAGTTTTTAAACCAAAATAATTTTTTCCACAAATAAAAAAACATATTTCACGTACTTACCTAAACAAATGACGATTCTATTAAAAAAAAAAAACTTCATTCTCAAACTGAAAATCATTGAGTAATAATATTAGTGTTTAAGTCAATATACCTTTAACACATTAGTACAGCCAAAAGCATATGTCAAACTGCACTACGGGATTTATACTGCGTGCCATATAAAACAGGGCTTTTTTTTGGGTGGGAAAGCATCAAATGACTTCACCCGCTCTGGGTGGAGCGATAGGGCGTGTCAGACTTTTACTGAATAAAAGTCACCCGTGTTCCTTCTGTTGCCTGTGCCGGGGCCCATGGTATCTCTTTCGAACAACCCGCAACCCTGGCGGGCATCGGCCCTAACGGACCCCATCCATTGATGCTGACATCTTTTTGAGGCACGCGTGGAAAGCGTGCCGTTGACCCAGGCCTGGTCCTTACCGGATGGCGAGCTGCCCATTGCTCGCCGTCCGCAAGCCCGCGCCTACGGTGGCCGAAGATCGGCTATGCGCTCTCGACGCCCAGGGCGTCTCCTGCGGCGACTAGGGGCGTGAGGGCGCAGACATTGTCTCTCCCTCACGCATTCCACCTCCTTCGCGTGCTTACTGCTTCGCAGTAGGAGGTGACGGCTTCCCATGCACTCTCGCTCCGTACCATGGCCTGGACCAGGGCCGGACGCGGGAGGTCGTCGCCGCCGATTGCCTCTACGAGGACGCAGCGGTGCTCCGCCCAAGCCGGGCAGACCTCCACCGCATGCTCACCGTGTCCTCCAGGCGATTCACACTATGGTGACACCCGGGCGTTCCCTACAGCTATATCCGGAACAGGAACCTCCTGAAGCATCCTTGTCCGGTGAGGATCTGTGTCAGGCGGAAGGTGAGAACGCCGTGGCACCTCTCTAGCCACTCCTCAAAGAGGGGACTTACCGCCGCAATTGGCTAGTGCAAGGGTATTGTGCGTCGTAATTAGTCGTAAACAAGCCAATAATGATGACCACGGGAGTAGCAAATAATGAAGGAGTGACTTCTTAGATTGTCACGAATATAGTCGCAGTCGACTATATTCGTGACTATCTAAGAAGTCAGATTTAACAGCTATAAAAAATACTTTTATTTGTGTGGGGGTAAAGGGAAAAAAAAACAATCGGTTGCTTTAAAAACCGTTACTTTATATGAAAAACATTTTTAAGATCGCCATGTTCTAATCCTTTTTATTGCACACTAAGTAAATGTGCTAATAAAAAAGAAAAATATATAAAAAAACAATATTTTATAAAACCTAAACCCCACGTATTTGAAGGACGTCGCCATAGTAAAAAAATATCTATCCTACTAGACGCTTCAAATGATACTTATTTCAAATCTGTTGGATGGTGGGGACGTTTCTTCTCATCATCCTTTGTCGTAATCGTTTACGAAAATGTGTTCGCAACAGCATGCAGCGCTTCAGCTATCTAGCTGAGGCGGCAGTCTTGACATAGATAGCGATCGTTATACGACCGAATTCGGTCGCAGTCTTAATGGCGCCCCTAGACGGTCAAAATTACTTGACAAGCACGAAAAAATCCCGTGCTTGTGAAGCACGTCGCGCGCTTAAAGGATGCTATGGAAAATTTACATTTTTAGTACCAAAAATTACCCCAAATCCATTAAAGATTCGCAAATATCTACATCTCTTTTTACCCTCTGTCCTATCGCAGGTATGCTGGAAGAGATTTCATTAGAAATAAGCATCACCTTTGTACGTATTTTTCTGTTCTTTTAATCTTGTCTGTATATTTTTGTGTGTACATAAATGGTTAAATAAATAAATAAATAAATATTCAACGTTGGGTCATCATAAGTTTTGACTTTTAGACACCCGCTAAACTATAGCCGGCGGCGCCATATGTAATAATAATATTTCCGATTGAAAAAAAATGTGGCGGCGGCGGAGGTGGTCGTATAATTGGAAATATTTGACAGACAACCTTGTAGGATCGGAAATAAAACAACAATCAGCGTTATTTGGCAAATATCGTGTATTTCAAAAGGGCCAAGGAAGACTGAATGTTTGTTCACACACTTATCGTCACTAAACGGTTCAATTGGACATATTTCAATTGAAAATTTGTACGTTGTCATGATAAACGGCAAGACAATCAATAGTCTAGACGCGTGTTATGTGTAGGTATCTATTGATAATTCCTTACTTACATAATGTAACACTATATGGCACTGTGGCATCGATAAACATAGATACTAAACAACTCAAAAAAATCATAGTCAAAATCTAAAAGTATCTCCGAACGTCACAATTTACTATTTTACACACTCTCGTAAACAAAATAAATATTGTACTTTTGTTCACAATATAACTCAAAAATATATGTAATATAACATAAAATCACAAGGGTTGGGCAGACGTGTACCTGTAGTAGGTAGGTACACCCACATTTCACCAGTTATGTTTTAAGTCCCATGTAATAGGGGGCGAACCTATTGCCATCAACCGGGCACAAATCCAGACTCCGGGCTATTACTGAGAAATTCCAGATAGAAAAACCCAATAACACTTTTAAGTACATATATTATAGTAAAATTCGTGTATTACCTGCCTTTACATAAAGTAGGTAACGTGGAATACTCTGTACCCTAATTACGTAATACATGATCAATAGAATAGTTTTGAAAAAAAAAATGCTAATCCATTGCTGCGTATGTTAAAAAAAACCGCTCTAAACATCGCATTATATGTTGTTGAACTGTCAAAATGAAACCAACACATTTAATTAGATAGCTTGTTATTGCAAGTTTGCAACTAACATAAATAACTCCTTTTAGGATCACCGTTCTGATCAAATACAGCGCCATCTATTTCTTTTAATAGAGTCTTAATTGAAGATCAATCAATCAGAACGATGATCCTAAAGAGAGTTATTTATGTTAGATTCAATTACAAGAGTCCACCTTACCTGCATATAGTTTCAGGTATAGTATACAAAAGTCATCAACATCAACATTATCAAACAATGAGACATACATTGAAAGACATGTACATATATCTACAATCAAAAAATAATAAATATGATAAAGAAAAATGAATTGCTTTCAAAGAAACGAATGATTTACGATTCGAAAATAAATGACTATGATTTCGTAATAGGGATAATGCCTGGGTAAAAAAAAAAGAAATTCTATTTAGTCCGTCAGTCAGATAATAAAAAAAAAAATTGACATGTGTTTTTTGCTTGACTTAGATAAAACGTGTGATGGCTCGCTACGTCATAACTCAGTATACTCGTAGAATCTAAGTCGTGACGTCATGCCACTTTCTAACTCAATTTTTCGCCGTTATCTTTTGATTACGAAAAAAGGCGAGATATGTGTCCAATATTTTTTAATAATTTACCTGACGGACACACAAATTTGTATAGTTATCATCCCTATTAGGTACACATTAAGCGTAGATACGCTAGCAGACCACAGCCACAGTAATAGTTCTTAATCTAAATTAAATAAATGTTAGTAACTACGCCTTAACATTGCATGTGATGTGCAATATATTTGGAAATATTACCAATTTAGGTATTTACATTAAAACTTCTGCAATAATAACAACGACTGTTGAGTCCAATTTATTTACGTAAATATAAATATTTATATTTAAAAAATTAATTTGTAAATATAAATATTTATGTAAAATTTGTAAATATAAATATAAATATTTCTTAGTAAAATAACGAGTCAGCTCACACATTAAGGCACAATTGCTACAAAATTTCAACCCATTTCTGTTTTATACATCACGATCAACATTCATCTCGCACTGACCTGCACCCAATTGCATAACACAGTTTCAATCACAATCCGAGAGTTTTAAAGGATATTTCTAATCCATTGTTTTCATATGTTTGGTAAATTGGTCTGCTCAACAACATAAATAACGCAATGAGCCGTGGCTGAACTGTCAAAATGAAAGAAAATGGGATCAATTGTCATTTTATGTGTGTTACGCAATTACCCCACTGCACCCTAATTGCGTAACACACTTTCTCTCACAATCAAAAAGATTTGAAGGACATCGCTAACCCATTGTTTACTTTGTTCGAAAAATTGGTCGGCTCAACAAGATAAGTAACGCAATGAATGTCATTGAACTGTCAAAATGAAAGGCATTGCCATTGTAAGATGTGTTACACAATTTATTATATCCCGCATCAGTCTAGTATGTCGCAGTAGTAAATTAGGTACCTCTACTATAATAGTAGTCTTATATTATGCACCACTTTTATGAACTAGGCACACGATAGTTTTCTAATGTTAAATGTAACACAACTATAATTTAAAGTACATTTTGGCTTCAGATCTCCTTCATAAGGGTCCCAATACGGACAAAAAACTGCGAAACTATCTTTATATTTCGAGTCTTTGTACTTTTAAAACCTCTAAACCTATTTTAAATGCATTTATCTGACATAATCAAATCTATTGCAAAAGCAATCTTCTCTTGCAGTTTTTTCAAAGATTTAAAGACTGGTCAAACTGAAGTGAATCCAGAGACGGTTGAAAGCATATTTATGTTTGACAGTTCAAGGTCACAGCAGTTGTCAAAGTACTTCTTCATTGAAGTTCAGTTAGTAGAGAGTCAAACAAAACCTCTTTTTTCTTTCAGGGTTTGCACACACTCAGTTTGACCAATCCGTCACTACTGGGAATGTTTCTAATTTTTTAATTTCGTATTCGAGGTACATGTTTAGGACTGTGTTTATTAGTTTAAAATTAAATTAAAATTAAATCTAACTTGATCTCCAAAGGACAATGACCAAATTACTATGGGAAGTGGCGCATTTGGTTTTATACCGCGGCCATCGCTGAAACCAGTACTTACCCTAATTACGTAATACATGATCAATCGGAATTTGAATCGTTTTGAAACAAATTGCTAATCCATTGCTTCATAAGTTCGAAAACTAAATCTGCTCTACAACGTAAATACCGCAATGTATGTTTTTGAACTGTCAAAATGAAACAAAATTGTCGTAATCGTTTACGAAAATGTGTTGCGTAATTCGATAGCTGTTTTTTAACGGATATCGTGTATCGAATGAGGATATCGAGATAATCGGGTTTATGGATGCGGATGAGGATACGGATATTGGAAAATTCCTTAAACCTCTATAGAAATTACGATTTTTAATACAAATGCAATCTGAGATGTTATGAGAATTTGAACTTGAATTTTTATGTAATTCGGTAACTCTTCTATATAATTCGGTTTAGAATGATGTTAGGTTATTTTACCGCTTAACTTCTGTTCGTCATATTATTCTGCGTCTAAATAACAATGTTTGATTGATGGCCGCGAAAATAAATTAAATTGCACCATTTTTGGTCATTGGCTTTAAACTGATAAAACTAACATAAAACTAGGTACATTTTGTAAATAAATGTAGGTAAAAAAATCCAAGTCATACAAAAAACAATTTCCATATTCATGAACGAATGCGCCAAGGCAATGTTAAAACCATTACAATGGCAGTGAGTGCAGTCACTTACGTATAAGGTCATTCATGAATACGGGAATACCTATTTATGGCTGGTATTCAAACTATGCAATGCATAATTTATTATTCATTACACGCATTAGTGCACACTCATCCTTCGGCAGACGGTAATTTCAATGCCAGCTACGATTCGTTTTACGCACACACGCCGGCAACTGGAAAGCAACATTCACTATTTTTCAGTAGAGTTCTTTTGGCACTAAATGTGTTGTCCGCAATAATGTGCTTTTGCAAATATCCTTTTTTTACACTTTATTGATTATACTTTCTGGGCTGGTGCTTCTTGCATTTCTCTTGGCACTCTCACGTTCCTTCTCCCATCTGTTAATCCTGTTGACGGGGTAACACATCATGGCTGAAAAGAGTATTAATCCTCCTGTCACGTAGAACGATATATCATAGCTTTTGGTGGCGTCGTACAGCATTCCTGCGAAAGATAAAAAATACGAATCAATAACATGAAGACGAGTTCAAATTATATATATTATGCGTGCGTATCAATAACATAAAAAAACCAGGACAAATTATATAATATAGCATTGTGTATTACTATGGCATTACAATATTATTTTATTTAAGCTCTCCCATGTCTAGATAGACCGCCGTTCAATTAATGACGATGCGGGTGCGCTCGAAGGTAGGAATCCCAGATACCGACATTTCAGCTTCGTTAGCAACGCTTACTGCGATATTGCCTGTGGTATTGCAGATGACCATAGCCGACAGTGGGCCACCAGCAGGTGGGCCGTTAGCTTATAATAATAATAATAATTCCACATATAATTGTCCCACTGCGGCCTCTTCTCTTATAGAGAAGGCTCGAGCATTGATCACCACGCTTGCTCAACACGGGTTGGCGACTTCAGACATATATATTGGCCGTTACCTTGTTTACCATAAAATAAAATGAACCTCACCTGCAATAGGAGCACCAATTAAAGCACCAACGCCTTGGAAGAGAAGAAACAAGCCGTAGCAATTGGTGAGCCGCTCCAGACCAAGGTACTCCACGACTACGATAGAACGCAATGCAGCGAAGCAAGCTGGAATTTAACAAATCACAATGAGCCAAGTGATAACATAAATTAAATTTATACAGACGATTTTGACCATGTCGAATGATCGGAACGTATTAAAATTATTGTTTTCAACTTAGATCACTTTTTACGAGAACATTCACCTAGATAGGTTAGTATCTTTCAGTTTTGAATTGATTATTTTTTTCTACTTGAATAATACGTACTAACTTATTATCTTTTGTTTTTTTAGCAGCTGAGGCTGATATGTCGTGAAATAAGCTGAATAATGACCAACTCACCAACAGAAAGGCCGAATAAGACGCAGTATCCGTACTGGAAGTAAATATCGAAGCTGAAGTTGCTGCACATGGTCGCGATACCTCCGACAGTGAGAGCAATGTTGGTGACGGACATCGCAGAGACTTTCGGCATCGACGACACCAGACCGCATACCAGTCGCCCAACAATGTTCGCTACTCCGATCGATGACACCAACCACTCAACAGCATGTGGTGGCATGTTTTTCTCCTCCGCTCTGTTTTGCACGTACATGAACGGCACAAAGAATCCCGTCATCGTGAAAAAACCACTGATAGCCAGAATCAGGAATGTCGCAGATTTGAATAGGCTCACGTCTAACAGGGTAGCCAAAGCTCTGCGCACAGCTACAGGACAAATACGACATTCACCCTTCTCTTCTTTTTCGTCTTCGGGAGAAGGTACGTGCGTTACAGCCATGTGGTACCCAATGGATGTCCGTGACTTGTACTGTGGCAGCCTGGACAAGCTGGCTCCGAAGAATATATCTTCACGGTACAAAGGTCGGGCAACCAAGTCAGCGGTGGAGGAGCGTCGTCGGGTATTGGTAAAGTCCTGGCGCGACACAAGTCTGAGAACGGATCCTCGCTGGACTTCGATCAAAGGCTCAGTTGCCGCAGGAGTGGCAGTAGCGTCTTCTTGTTCGTCTCTCTCAGTGACTGTTGCGTAATGAGGTTTGGTTAGGTTACTCTTGATTGCTCCTGCTGTGGCGGAGGAGCGTCGGTGTTGAGCATTAATACCAGTACTGCTTCCACGGAAGACCTCTTCTGCTGTCGGATAGCGAGTGTTGTTTGGAACACCCATCCAAGTATGAGGGCTGGGTTGGGTTTGGAACTTCATGTCACTTGGAATTCTGATGCCTCCATCAAGTTTGCTCTGTAGTTTCAACGTTTCTTTAAATTTTTCTGCTGCTATTCTGCTACGTTCCACTTCGTCCGCTGTAGCTGTTTCCTCCCCTGCTACTACGTGGACTGGCTCTATTGGTCTGAATGCTAAACCAAAGATTATACACACCAGCATCATACCTGAAACAATATAATATTTAATCAGAATATGATGTTTAGGACAGGTACATTAATCTAATAAAATATTTATGGACTTAAAATAGTTTAATATTTTTTTATTGAGTAAAGAGAGAAAATGATAATACCTACAAAAGAAAATTTATCTAAATATCAATTGCTTGAAAATGGCTCGACCGATTTCAATATTATTTTTTTAGTTTTGTTCGCCTGAAACCTGGGGTGGTTTATGAGAAAAGAAAATTAGGAAAATCCCAAAGGAACAGCCAAAAAATTGAAATCGAGATTTCGACAGGACAACGTCTGACGGGTTTCTTCTCTCGTTCTTTATTCGTTTGTTACTGACCTGCTTGACTAAGTACGGCTATCCTCCAGCCGTATTGATCTACAATCGAGCTCGTGATAGGTGACATTATAAAGACGCCCACTCCGGAGCCACACAGAGCTATACCCGTCGCAAGTGCCCGCCATTTCTCGAAGTAGAAGCCAACAGTTAACACTGCAGGCATGAATATCAAGCAGACACCGAAACCTGAAAACAAATTATATAAATTTGGAAAATCTGAGTTTCTTCACAATACCTGTATCTCGCCTGAATTGGTGGGTACCTCGAAAGGGTGTGTACGGGTAGACAGGAGCTGTATTAAACCCTCATTACCACAGAAATATTAAAAACAGATGCTCATTACGCTAGTTATGTTTATGTCCCATTTCATATGAGGCGAGCCTGTTGCCATTAGAGCACGCTTAGCATGACTAAAATAAAAACCGGTTTTGTCGACGGAAGAATAGACTAAATGACAGATATACAATCACAATCTGTCATTGTGTCTATTCTCCCGTCGATAAAACCCGCAGAAAACCTGTTTCTATGGTTGTCATGCTATTGCTACGAGTGCTGGGCTCAACAAAAAATCAGATTTTGGTTGCTACTAGGAAAGCTTAGCGCAGCGGTTCTCAAATCTTTTTGGCGACGGAAGCCTTTTGGAAAAAGAAATAGGTATTTGATGGAGCCCAAAAATAATCAAAAACTGCGTTTTATGAATTATTCCACTTTGCCCCACCCACTTATATAGATAGGTATCTGTGGATCCACCAATCTGTCCCCAGTCAACAGTGGGACAAAGTGGATTTTTCAGTTTTGTCGTCCAGTGTGTCACACTTATTGATTTTGGTGGGGCAAATAAGTCGCATAAACTCTAGTTCACTTTCTCCCACTACGGCTGGCACTGTTGTATTTAATAAAATATTATGCCGAAAATAAAAACAGTTCTAAGTAATAATAAAAAATATGATTCCGAAGCAGCTAAAATACCACAAAGCAATGACATCCACTGTTGGACATAGGCCATAGGCTAATATTTCGCGGAGCACCCACAGAGGCTTTGCGGAGCCCTATGGCTCCGCGGAGCACTCTTTGAGTATGGCTGGCTTAGCGTATTTATAAATCAACATTTCAGAACAATAAGATTTCTTCTCCATTCTCAATCAAAACCTGTCTTCGTACACAATCTTACTTAGTATTGAATAAACTGTTCACTGAGTGGGAAGGTATCTTACCTCCAATGATCCCGTATGTTACGTAAAGGAATTCAGGACTCGTGGCATAGTAGGAGATGGTAAATCCAGTTGCCGCGATTATGCTTCCAAGGATAGATACCGCTCGGAATCCGTACCTAAAAATTAAAAAAAAATATTAAGAAAGGAACAAAATAGTCTGAAAAATGATGATCATAAAGCACAACGGTTAAGAGCGAACAGAGCACGCTAGATGCTGTTTAAGGAAGGGCACGCTATAAGGAATTTGGCTAAATCAGTAGGTAATGAATTTACTCACTTGTTTGCCAAAGCAGATGCTACTGGACCAAGAAGAAGGTAGAATCCAGCAAGCAAAGAATTTATTGGTGCCACTTGACTTTCAGTCGCCTGAAAATAAAATAAAATATTTTTAGGTACCACAATTAACGACATAATGAAAAAAAAACATAAGGAATTTGATAATTTGTTTCCTTCGTTTCGTGTTTCATGTTTTACGTAGATTTGACGTCGGCCCGTGATGCTTTTCGATTTAAGTTTATGTAAGTAATTGACAATTCATTCATATTGTAGGTACTCGTACGGACACTGGCGGTGAACCATAAACCCTATTATGAAGGGCATAATAAGCATGTAATATAAATATATAAAATATAAAAATGTTTATTTTTCCTTCCACAAATAACACTTATTAACTAAACTTAATAATAATTATAATGATAACGTAGGACAGTTCATTTGTGGGAGACTGGTGCCTAAACTAAGCCGTGACTTGTATTTCAGGACACCAGGGACTCCCCCCTAGAGGCAAAAATATCCATGAAAAACATTATTATGGAAAAAAAAAATCTTAACGAAAGTTACATTTTTATGTTATTACGATATTAGACAAACTATTGTTGCAAAAGAAAAAAAAGAAAAAATAATAATAATAAAATAAAATCTAAAATTTGTATGAAATGTAGTAGAGTTCAAGGTGCATGTGGGGTGTGGGTCAGGGTGTGTTTGTGTTTTTCTCTGTGTGTGTGTGTGTGTGTGTGTGTGTGTGTGTGTGTGTGAGTGTTTGTGTGTGTGTGTGTGTGTGTGTATGTAGTGTTGAGATGATGAGAGGGTATGTGTGTGTGTATGTAGTGTTGAGATGATGAGAGGGTATGTGAGTGGGTTCATGTCCAACTAGACGAATGGTTCATATCATATTATTATTACGTTTTTATAACTAGTAGCTCTTCTGTTTGGATGTAGTTCAATTTTAGTAGCCAGTTAGTCAATATAAGTTTACATTTAGATTTATTATAATTAAAAATACCTAATTCTTTATTTAACTTATTGTAGAGTTCAGGACCTCGGAAAGAATAAAATTTTTGGGCAAAAGCTGTTTTAGATTTGTTGGTGCTACATATTGCATATTGCCTCCTAGTTGTTAATTTGTAAAGATCGAAAGAGGATGGATCTGAATGTTGCCGCAGAATAGTAAAAAGGATGTAAATTTGCCTAACAGTTAATACCTCAGCTTCCTGATACAGTGCGTCGGTGGGATAGAGTCGTGGTTTTGAAAGACCAACTTTCAGAATCAACCTTTGGGCTCTTTCAA
This sequence comes from Xanthia togata, assembly GCA_963853775.1. Lineage (NCBI taxonomy): Eukaryota > Metazoa > Arthropoda > Insecta > Lepidoptera > Noctuidae > Xanthia > Xanthia togata. The sequence continues at coordinate 8,110,746 of OY970803.1, forward strand.
TTTCCAGCATTTTAGTTTTACCGGCACCTGCCCAAGTGGTTACACAATATGTCAGTATAGATTGAACAAGGGCAAAATATACCATTTTAAGCGTTTTACCACTAGCTACCTGTCTAAGCTGTTTAAAAATATAAGTCAGTTTCCGTACTCTTTTACATAAGTTGTGAATGTGTTCATCAAAGGACAACCTTTTATCAATGGTTACACCCAAATAACGAATACTTTGTGTTGGCTGTATAGTTGAGCAGCTACATTGATTCGAAGGAGGAAATGCAGACTAATGAACAAATATGGGAGGCTTATCTTGTAAGAAAGTTTCTACGCTCCTTATTGCAAAAGGAATATATTTTGTTTTATCTGCGTTAAGGGTGAGCAGGTTAGCAGCGAGCCAGTGGCAGACCGTGTTAAGACCTGATTGAGCTAAGGAATATACTTCTTCCCAAGAATCGCCCTTGAAAGTAAGAGTTGTGTCATCTGCGTAAGATATTATTTTACAGTTCTCAAGATTAAGTTGACATAGGTCATTTATATAACATAGAAACAAAGTGGGACCAAGAACACTTCCCTGAGGAACTCCGTGCTCGATAGGAAGCTCATCACTCAGGTGGTCCCCGATCCTTATACGCTGTGTACGATCGGATAAATAGTCAGCTATTAATACCAGTTCATTACCCCGTATTCCCATACTACTTAATTTATGAATTAGGGTGGGGATAGAGACTGTGTCAAAAGCTTTGGCAAGATCGAGAAAAATGGTTAGGCATTTCTTGTTTTCGTCTATGTTTTTTACCACAAAATTAAAAAAAGTGTGAACAGCCTCATCAGTTGATTTGCGTGCTCGAAATCCATATTGTGTTTCAGCAAGAATTTTATTTGACTCTAAGAATTTCATTAGTCTATAATTAATAGTACGCTCGAACACTTTCGATAATGAAGAAAGGATAGAGATGGGCCTATAGTTGTTAACACAGCCTTTATCCCCTGCCTTATATATAGGGATTACAATTGATTTCTTTAATGCTTTGGGAAAGACACCTGTATCAAAGCAACGATTTATGAGGTCAGTGATAACGGGAGCCACCACATCAACAACATTTTGCAATAGCCTAGATGAGATTGTGTCCCACCCAGGTGAGCATTCTCTCTTTAAATTTAGGATAGCAGTTTTAACTTCCTTAACATCCACTTTGAGTAGTACGAATGAGTTGCTAGGGGACGTGTCTCTGATTACAGCGGTGTTATTGAAAGCTGGAACATTCGAGGGTATGCGTTGAGCTAGTACTTTTCCAATTGTAGAAAAAAAGTCATTGACATTATTAATAGATGATTGAGGGCTTTGACCTGTATCTAGTAGTTCTTCAGGCGATTCCCGATTTTTTATTATAATTTGTTATAGTTTTAATAGAGTCCCATAATAATTTGGAGTTACCTTTAGCCTTATCTAGTTGGTTGTGTTCATATTGTCGTTTGATTTTTTTAAGAAGGTTGTTGCAATAGTTTCTATATCGTTTATATGTTATACTTAAAATTTCATTACTTGGTTCTTTTCTAGTTTTAATATGCATACTATCCCTATTTCTAATGCATCTTAGAAGTCCTGGTGTTATCCAAGGTTTTAGGGTAGTTTTATTTCGTGGCATCCTAACGATCGACATATGTTTAAATGTTAGATTAGAAAATAATTCAATAAACTCACTGGTTGCTAGATTTAAATCACTTTCAGCATAAACTCGACTGAAATCCAATTTTGAGCAGTCGGAGATGATCTCGGTCCAGTTCATCTTCCTGACTTCTCTACAATTTAAGGGTTTTTTTGAACCCCCCCGCTTGAGACAAAATAGAATAGCATCATGATCAGTTATTGAGGTGTGAAGATTAAATGTATAAGCCTGCAACTTAGTCTTAACTAAAACATGATCTAGGCAACTATTTCCTCTAGTAGGTAGGTTATGTGCCGGAAGTAAACCGTGAAATGAAGTAATATCTAGATATGAAGAAACATTGGTATCAACATTCAATATATTCACATTAATGTCACCCACAATTATTATATTTTGGAATGATTGTAGTTGATCAAGAATGTTGTGGAGTGATTGCAGAAAGTTATCCAAATTTTTAAACGACGGTGACCTGTAGATTGCCAAAATAACTATGTTAGTCCCAAATTTAATTAGCAAACAATTGCATTCATATAGAAGTGGTTCTTCTATTGTGTAATAATGTTCGTTACTGATCATGACTACCACTCCATCATTTTGATTAAAGGTTCGGATCGTTTTGTATGAGTTAAATCCAGTTACAATAGGAAGATCTGATACCTGACGGAGCCAGCATTCGGACAACACTATGACGTCGCATTTGAAGCTTAATCTAGACAAAAGCACTGAAAGTTCATTGAAATTGCAATTGATACTACGTATATTTTGTTGTATAATTTTTAGGTAGTTGGTAGCAGTTGGTATGCATTTGGAGCAATTTTCTGGGTCACAACTTAAAGAGACAGAAGCATTAAATTGATCCAAACTATTTAATAAATCATTTACCATAGCGAAAGTTGTAATATAATAATCTCGTAGGACAATATTTTGAGAAGGAAAAAGAAAGTAAGACTTTTTTCGTTTTTTTTGGGTATTAAGACCAAGAAGTAAGTTTTACAGACCTCGGAACTAGTGCACCTATTTGGTAAACATGAACAAAGATTTAACCAAACTGGTGTACTGTGAACATAGCAGGTGACCATTTGTACTATTTGATTATCACCACGGAACCAAAAAATGATTTTATGTAAGAAAACGTATGTGTGTGTGTGTGTGTGTTGTTTGTTAACATTTGTATAGTTAATTTGAATTGGTGAGAATAAGTTTTTTTTTTTGGTATGTATGATGTACAGTGTATAAACATAAGCTCTTAAAGATATTTTAAAAACAATTGCAAACAGTTTAACTGAAAACAAGATCAGTCATATAATATTATCTAAATCTTCAGTATTTTTAATGTGAATGGGTGAGTCACCCTCATTCTTCCGTATATATATTTTGCCAAAAGAAATCCAGCATCCCTGCAAACCTCGACTTTTAGCAAGTTGTCTGGACAAGTAGAACAGTTGTTGTGTCTTTACTGTCAGAGAGTCAGATACATAAATATTTCTCGGGGCTCCCTTAATCTTAATGTCGCTAGTGTTTAATGGCAGTCCTTTTTTTTCTTTCTGTCATTTATTGTATTTGAATGTGCGGCTCTGCGATGCCCAGTTTGGATTCCGGTCTGGGCTGTCAACGGAGACTGCTATTGTTAGTTTGAAGCACGCTGTCAGGTATTACACGGATATAAATACACATAAATATGCCATAATATTATGATGTGCAAATATCTTAATATTATGGCATATCTTTAGCATATCTTTATATGCTTATAAATGGTTCTTCGGGCAAAGTTTCCCTTGGGGGGAATGTTGGCATATTTCACGGTAATATCACGTTTGTGCAACTAACATTAATCCTTGGGTATAACTTCACTTCGGGATTAGCTCTCGAAATCCCCGAGTGTTCTTTGAAAGAAAATACATAATTATTTCTGTCGCAAATCTCAATGAACTCTGTCCTTGGCACAAATGGCACAGAATAAGTTGGCACGCTAGACGAAAAACGAGTTGCGTAAAATAGTTTTCGTAGACAACAGTAATAGTTCGGATAGGTCATAGTTGCAGAACACCCACATCTTTTAGTGCTACATTCTACACCTACTCATCGTACATGTTACTTTGAAACCGTTAATATGCAAAAACTTAGCAAACCGCAAACACGCCTCATTACAGGAAGTAACAGAAAAGGATATCGTCGATGAACAAATTCTGCAAATTCCCACGTCGAGATCCGTTCAAGGCAGATATCGCAAAAAATACAAGATTGTTGTTGGTAGGTATACATTGATTAGTGGACTAACGATTTAAATGCACATGACCATATGAAGCTTTCAATGTGAAACTAGTGTTGCTTTCAAGTCGTTACAATTAAGTGATTTGAGTGCGATGTGGAAGTAAATCTGTTACTTCCCTTGATAGTATAATAAGTTTCCGTTGTCAATGTACTCTGGCCCACTGACCTTGTTATTCTGACAGACATGTGACAGACGCTGTATGCTCTATGCACTTTAGTTTTAATTAAAGTTAGCACAGTTTACTGAAAATGTACCCAGAATGCCAGATTGATGTGTTAGAAATACCTAGTAACTACCGTATAAACAGCAAAGTTCATTACAAAAGTCAAAAACCAGTTTCATCCAGTTAACACTGGATCTGTCAAGTTTTGGCAATTACAAAGTCGTTCACGATTATTCCGGTTTTGAACATTTTTGAAGTTGTGCAAAAACGAAGGTAATCTAAATAATTAGCATGAAAAAAAAGACTGGGTATCACCCGCAAGTATTTTTCAAATGTACCGTGATAAACAAAAACAGTGTTTTTTTCGTCGAAGACTGTTATGGGTATAAGCCTCCTTTTGCAAACACGTAACAAAACCTTTGGAATTATAAAACCCTGAATATTTGTAACAGCAGTAATCTTCCTTATCTTTAAAGCATGGGTTTTTCAAATGCCCTACGAATCCAGACAGGTCTCATTTGGGAAAATTGCAAATGTAACTGTATTTAAGCAAATACATTTAGTTAACAAGTTCGCTACATGGTAAACACTAACATTTAAGTACCGTAGCTCGTTGCAGCGTCTAGGCACGTACATTTAGTTGCCTGAAGTCTATGTGTGGTCCTATTTACTTAAGCAAGATGCATAGCCTGTTTCTCAGGCGTGCAACGTTGGATGTTAGCATAACGGGACCCTCGGCCTATGTAATAGATATTGAATTTCAACTAGGCCCTTAGTACAGAGGGCATTGTATGTGTACTTTTGAGTGCCTATGCAGCTACTGTTGTTAGCTACTAATATTTTAGACCGACTCGATCTTAGGTCATGTCTGCAATTTTTAAAATTTCAAACAAGTTAATTTTTTATTGTGTCTATTAGATATTGCATAATAAAAGCATACGTAGCTAGCCCTTTTTGTTTATGAGTTAAGAGGGTACAGGGGCTGCGAGGAATTTGAAAAATAGGTATTATTTTTGTATTTATTTATTTAAGTTCATATCACAAAAAAACTAACGATATCGACGTTTTGTATTCCCCTTTTTTCTCCTCGAAAGCTGAGCCGATTCCAATAATTGTTAGATCGAATTTTTTAGAAAGAGTATGTCTAGGTTCCTATAATTTCTTTTATGTTAAAAACTTTTCGAATTGTCTGGTAGTCTTCTAATCACGGCGGTAAAAATGGGGCATTTTTGTAATTTTTGGAGGTTCATATTTTCTTTACCAATAAGTTGCTGAAAAAAAGGAAATAACAGGGACGTGTCTACAGCAGACCTTGATTTTATGAAAAAAAAAAGATTGCTCTAGAGGCATTATTCAGGAAGAAATAAGGTGGATACATTTGTATGGAGAATCGCAGGCCCTGTTTCCATCTTAATCTTGTAGTCTGTTTCAAAACCTTTGCAAGTCTCGTTACTTGAGTGAAGAATGGTTATGTGAGAAGTCCATGAAATAGCGGAAAAGCTTATTCGTTAGATATTTTTATTAAATCAAGAGTAGGTACGGTCAAGTTCAGTCATGGCTATGTGGACATAACAAACACAGACGAAGTAGGGGGGAGGGGCGTTCTAAAGTTATGTCAATATTGTTATTGCAAATTGTCGAGGAAAACAAGCTGTAGGTACGTAGAAGTGTAGATTTTAATGAGTGTTTACGTTCATTCTTAAGAAAATATTGCAGTTGCACCGATTACGATTTGCATGATCGTTAATCGGTACTTACTCTTTGCTCAACAGTAATAAAAGTGATAACAATGTAGCAAACAGGTCAAGAAAAACTTAATTACTGTACTACTTACTAACAAGAGCTGTTGAATATTCCAATTGGGAAATTAGGCAATGCTGTTGTATGCAAAAAATATGATGGAGCAGGATACTCTAATCAATAACTAGGTACAGATTTCCCAAGTAAAGTATGCGCTTCGGGAAATCGGGAATCAACCTCTATCTCGGTAGTATCTCCTCTCTCTCGGTTATACGAACGCGCGATGATAAGATCTAATGTACATCTGCATGTCGATTCCCGTAACCACTTCACCGTGAAAACACGTGAAGTGAGCGTGGAGTGAGCTGTCAGTGTCATCTCACCCTGTTGGAATGACAACTCACTTCACCTAAGTTTTCACGGTGAGATGGTTACAGAATAGCACTGCTGTTATTATTAGGGCGCATTCCCACTATGTCGAATCGTTACGATCATGTCGCATCGTGTCGTTTAAAGAGACGTGGCTTGTGTACCTATTTAAATGGACTTGTTCACAACAGGACGACACGATTAACTGTAGTCCACGACTTTCGTCTACAATTTACCAACGATAAATTAATTGTCACGACATAGCACGCGCCCTTACCATGAAACCACATGTCTAGTTTGTATACTTTGTATTACCATGATTACAAAATTATAGATTCATTGACTGTAAGCAATTTAAAAAAACTTTGGAGTGACAGATGACGAGAAAAATTCGTTCACTACGACAAAGTGCGGCAGTACAAAACATAGAAGCTTATAGCCTCTGTGGCGGGTTAGGTACCTACTTTATGCCGCACGATGAATACCGAAGCGCATACCTTTTCTGGTTTACCTGTAATCGTCTGATTAAAATTAGATAATCGATAAAATAGAACTGCAGTGCTATTCTGTAACCATCTCACCGTGAAAACTTAGGTGAAGTGAGTTCGGAGTGAGCTGTCAGTCCCTAGCAGCAGTTGGAATGACAGCTCACTTCACCTAAGTTTTCACCGTGAGATTATTACAGAATAGACCGGCTGAAATCAAATTGTTACGGCGGATAAATCCATTTAAGAATTACCTACCTGCCGGCTACGATCGGATTTGTTCAGGGCTATTTTGAAACTCGTTCGTAATTGGCCAAGGTAAAAACTATCGAGATCAAGAGTCCATATTTAGTAAAATTGTATGTTTTCTAGCAATCATGGTTGATGCGATATGATTAGCTAAGCTGGATGTCATGGCGGTTTAATTTCTCTTTTGCTATTTTAGTCTTGCTGGATTACTCTTTATTTATAAGTTATAATTGACTCAAGAGGATGCTATTTATACCGACGATATATATTATTAAAATATTTATTTTATTTGACTGCCGCGTTGGTCTAGTGGTCGCAAGCGCTACTGCTGCGCATGAGGTCCTGGGTTCGATTTCCAGGTCGGGTAAAGTGTGATTGTGTTTTTCCATTAGACATTTCTCAGTAACAGCCCGAAGTCTGGATTCGTGCCCGAATGATGGCAACCAGGCTCGCCCCCTATTACATGGGACTTAAACATAACTGGCGAAATGTAGGTGGACTATAGGTACTGCCTAACCCTTGGGGGATTACAGGCGTGATGTTATGTTTATATACTTTTTACTGTTTTAAAAATACGCACGTTGGGTTTAAACTTTAAAAAGATAATCACATTACTACATGGAATGGAAATGTTCATAATTTGAAATAAGAATCTCTTTGGGGTCTTGTAGAGCCTACACAGCTCAAAACCACATATTTAAATAATTCAAAGAGAAGCATCTGAAGTGAATTAAGTGAGGGAATGCCTTTATTAAGTTAAGTAGCCCTTAAACATGCCATGGAATTTTACCAACGAAAGTTTCAACTTCACCTAAGTGCATATGCAATTAACGCACTTAATAAGTGCCTATAAACAAGTCCGTGGTGGCGTTTACGCACTATGGCATTACGTAGTCCGCATAATCTTGGACATTCCATCAAGTACAAGCACAACTTTGAACTTTATCCCTATACAAATAGAGATGTTGACGACTGTTTTGTAAACATCAAACGCAAAATGTTTTTGTTTTGTAACTGTACATCGGTTGACGCCAGCTTGCATACTTGACCCTGCTATTACCAATGCAAATCGTCATGTCTATGGGTCCAGGAAATGTACGATTAGCTTGTTATGAACTGAGCATTAAGTTAACAAATTGATGTGAAAAACCGATTGAACCGGTTTTCGTATATAAGAAAATGCCGAATGCATGAAAAGGCCGCATTTTTTATATGTATTCACTCATTTTCTATTTATAAATACTGCTATTTTTTGACGATCTTTCCTTAACTTTTTTTAAACCATCTTATCACAATAATTTTGTAATACTTATCTACTGTAGGATTGCAAAATACAGCTAAAAAAATGATTGTTTTGCTCAAAAAGTTTGGCATTAGTCCAGCTATTGCGTTCACACGTGGACACGTTTATTTATTTTCATAAAAGTTGCGTTATCAAACGAACTTTGTACTATTTCAGTTGCACGACATAGACAAAACCGTTCTATTTTCGTAAAATGAATTCTAGAATGTTTGGTCTCCCCACGCACCGTGTCGCCTCTTTAATAGTATTTTTTTTTTTAAGAAAGTGACCCATAAATTTAAAATCGATACCTAACTAACATTCGCTTATCAATAATAATGCATTCGTTTTGATCTGAAAATAAATGGATTAAAAATGCAACCTGTTTAGTTAAATGGCGTCTCGAGGCCGAGATCGTTCATTGCCCCCGCGCTGTTATGTGGGAACTTTATGTACTTTAGCATTGCAAGGGTTAGTGCACTTGCAATAGTGGAAAAGTTTTAATAGCTGCTTTTAATAGCTGTTTCACTGGACCTGGCCGCACATTCATCACGCAGAGCAAGCTTTTTCAAACAACCTTCATTGGTTTTTTTTTGTCAATTCCGCTTACCTAGGCGGATATTATATCAGGTGTAAAAGTAACAAAGGAAATCTCTTGTGTCCTTCATTTTAAGCTTGATTTTTTTTTTAAATCGTCGTATTAAAATGACTGTCACCTATAAAGATATCTCACACGGAAATCCGGTCCAAAGTGTTAAAGAAATCCTTCAGTATTACTAAGACAACCCTACGTAGGATTGTTCACGGCAAATTCCATTAACTGGCATCGATTTGACATCGAACTGGTGTAAATTGTGTAATTAATTGCCTGTAGATCGAGTGCGGGCTTCTGTGACGTACACAGCACGATAAAATGATTTATTAACCAATGTTGACTTTTAATACTGGAAGTGTTTACTTACTGGGCTGTTCGTCTAGCGGTCGGGAATGCGCGCTTCTCCTGTATTTAATTACAGGATCAAGCAAGGTAAGTAGTAAATGTTATTCATTTATGTATTAAAACTCTGCAATTAATTGTTCTCAATAACGCTGAATATTTCAGATTTGTAAATTATATTTCGAGGTGGCGCGGGAAAGCATTAGCTCACGGCTAAAGCTTCGTTCAGACTAGCGCGACGCGACACCGGCTATTGTTATACCGTGAAGTTTTCTAAGAAATTGTATTGTTCGAGTCGCGTTGCGCCGTCGCGTCGCGCTGGTCTGCACGAGCCTTAATGCTTTCCCGCGCCACCTCAAACCAGCTTAATGCTACTAATTTTGATAAATTAAAGCATGTAGAAATAGATTAAGTAGATATCAAAGTGCTCCACAACTGCAATAAACCGTATAAGTACACTCGTACTTAGTTGAACCGCCAAAGCCAAACCAATATACCTAATATCTATCGAAGTAAGGTTCATTCAATGAGTGACTGAGTGACCGAATGAATGGGTCGTTGTAGCGCCACCATGATGGAACCTTGGCCTTAACATTATGATAATTTTATTGTTGAACACAACATTGACGGTCAAGTCGCGGTTCGCTTTAAAACAAGATTGTAATTACGTTTGGTAATTTTTTGTCAGCATTGTATCTTATGGTTTAGTCAGAAATCAGAATTACAGACTACGTTTTAAAAAAGGAAAAATAAAATTCAGTTAGCTCACAAAAACACGGAACACTAAAAACGAAAGCTAATCAAGCGATTCTTGGCTCAAAAGACATGATGATGATTTACAAAAGTTTGTTCTCCGAAGATAGGTATCTTGTATACCTAAATTATAATCAACCAAGTTGTCCAGGGGAAACCCCAAAGTACCGTAAGAAATTTTAATAGATACTAAGAAGAACCAGTTTTAGTTGGGATTTTTTGGGTTTGGTTGGTCAGTTCAAAGCTAATCAGAGATTCTGAGAATCTAGTCACATTTCAGTATTTAGATTCAAAATGGTTGAGGTGAATAATAAGTTTTAACAAGAAATATTCAAAACTTTTTAATTCAGATTATCTTCAATAAGTATCATATTCTGTGTCAGGAGTTCAAGACACGTACGTAGTAAGTAGGATATGTTATCGCTTATCGATGCGTCAACCTGGCGCATATGCCGAATATTGCCGAATAAGGTAGGTACGTCGAATTCGCAGACAGGCGCGACGCGACTGTGCGACGCGATTCTGTTAAAGCAATTTCCATTAAGTTTTCAAAGAAATTGTTCCACTAGAGTCGCGTCGCGCCTGTCTGCGGAGGCCTTAATTAAACTTTAAAATAACCCACGTACAACAAAATTGAATAACTCAGGTACTACTTGTACTTACTCAAATAATGCACCGTTTTGGTCATCAAATGTAGGTTATCGTCATAGACATGGTCTTGTAGTCACATTGAAGAGAAGATCTTCTCAAGACGAATATCCGATTTAAGCGAAGATACCAGTAGATTTCGTTAAGGTTCATAAAACACATCGTAGAATGCTTGATGCACGTACCTAATTCTAAATGTAACACAAAAATCTAGCACAATGACCCATCATAACATCGACATATTGATAGCCAAAATGCTATTCAATTTCACAGTCACTCGATAATCAGTATTCGTTTTCTTAGCGACCCACTTCAGCTAACCAGCTACCTTGACGATCTCTGAGCACGTTTTTGAGACATCCATCTGAAATACGTCAGGCAATCAAATATTTTTTTCTAGCTTTTTTTTTAATCATCCGTATATCGTGGCCGTTCTTTCTTTAGTAAAACATTTAGATCTCGTTCAGTGTACCATTTGGTACCAATACAAAAAACGAAGGAAATAAATTATTCGATTCTGAGATCGGTTTACAAAATGAGCTTATTCTAACTTACGTTAAAGTCCTTTCTGATGGCAGGCAACAGTACTCCACCCGACAGAATGACACCGTCCACCATGAAGTTGCAACAGAAGGAAGCCACCATGACTACCCAACCCCAGCCGCCATCGGGAGGTACGACCTGAAAGGAAATCAAAACTCAGTTTAACATTTAACATAGTGTTACTAAAGTAGTAGAACATGACGCTTTAAATGGAAGTCTAAAAACTAGAGCTTGCTTAACCCTGATGATGCTGACGATGGTCTAGTAACCGATAGATTGCAGGAAAACCATTATCATACTATCAGTCTATCTGTCTATAAATCTGGACATTTTGTAGAAAACTTTATCTATGTTCATAATTTCATTTTCCTGAGCTAAGGAAAGCGCCACGCGCTATTTGTTGCAGAACATTTTCAACGAAAACATTTAATGGTTATCTTTATGATAATGACTCTAATAAATCAATTTGAGATATTCAAGCAAACGAGGCCTTTGTAAGTGCTTCAGATAATGTATTAAGTTGCTGCATTGTCTGTTAGTGGCTTGTTATATGTATTTGCAATTTTGAAGAATTATTAAAGATTAATTTCCAAACTATTTAAAAATAATAAGACCTGTGGTGGACCAAGCTTTCTGTATCACTGTAGCGAGTTGTTATTGGGAACTTACGCAGTATTATTGTCTGCTCTGCCTTATTTAGACAATACAGGGTAAGCCTATTATTGGCATGTCTAGTGTCTACCTCATCGATTACCACTGATTAAAAGATTAGCACCAGACTTTACTCAAGAGCCGAGAGCGGAAGATACTCCACACAGATTTTCTTTCACGTGGTTCGTTTTGAAGTCACCTCTGCCGCTATTCGTTACGGTTTCTTCATCCACATCAATGATTATAAAGTTCACCATTATCAATATATATATTTCAGTTAGTAGTTTAATGTCTTTAACCTTATCAAATGCTTATCAATTTATCTTTTGGTTTCTATTACCTGCTTGACGTTTGTAATTGTTTTTACAAGCTTGGCAGTCATTGACAATAAGCGGCGTGAAGAGTATAAAACGAGGCGTTATGTTCATACCCTATCATAGCACTTGACGTTTTGTTGTTTCTGCAAATCCCCAAAGAGAGAAAGGAGTTAGATGATGTTTGTATGTATTTATGTTACGAGTACCTACATACGTACCGTCTGTCTGGACTTTAAAAGAGACTGCGACCCTGAGTTTGTTTCGGCCTTTCTTCTCAGAGTAGTCAGATAGGAAACGTCGAACTTACTTAGCCTATGTTTTTTTTTAATATGACGTGAAAAAGTGATTCCGATATCCTATTTACGGAATAAACAACAATTTCATTTCATTAATTACGTTTGGCAGAAAATTATACCTAGTCTATAATGTTGATATGTATTTGTCAATAATTGCGATTTATGTTTCAATGTGTTTTTTAGGGTTCCGTACCCAAAGGGTGAAACGGGATCCTATTACTAAGACTCCGCTGTCCGTCTGTCACCAGGCTGTATCTTATGAACCGTGATAGTTAGACAATTGAAATGTTCACAGATGACGTATTTCTGTTGCCACTATAAATACTAAAAACAGAATAAAATAAATATTTAAGTGGGGCTCCCATACAACAGACATGATTTTTAACACGCTTGTATAGACTAGATGTAAAAAAATCTTGGTTAACCAACTTCTAATTGACGTATCGAAATAAAAATTTGTATGTAGTTCGGATGACGATACTATAATTTCGTATCTTGAAGCTGATCTGACGATGGAGCTAGGAGATGGATAGTGGAACTCTTCAGTGGCTACTAGTACCTAATACTGGTGGTTTATATCCGATGACAAATTCAAATAAGCCTAAAGCGAAAGAAGTGACAAGCTGCATAGAGGTACTTATTCTTAACTTACGAACTTAAGAGCGGGGCGACGCATGAATTGTCCATACAAACGTAATACCCAAATCATTTACAATTTGAGCATATTTCTACCATATTATATTGATATTCGGATTTAGACAGTATTTATCTAGGCTTGTACGTCTTTTTTTTTTCAAAAACCTTACCTAAAAAGAAGTTTAAGTGAATTGAATTTCGCAAATTTTTACTGCGTAAATGACATGTTTTCATATTGTTTTTTCTGTATTATAAACAACAATATTTGTTATATTGTTTCAGCATAGGCATAGCTTATATTGTCAAATTACAAATTATCGAAAAAAAAAAGGAAAAACATTAAGTTTTCATTCATCATTTTGGGTATTACGGAACACATCCAAATTTATCATACATTTTCAATGGCTAGTAGTGCTATCGCGTCAAGCGATTGTCAATGTGTGCATGGGCGGTCGTTATGCTCACGGTAGCCGTGTGTGCTCACACTAACGCAACGTACTTGAACACGCGCCGGGCGCCGGGGGTTGGGTGGGGTTCGTTCAGGATATTTCATCAGGTGTTTGTTGTTGTTGTCAGTGTTAGACAATTACTTTACACTGCTGTGCGTGCGTACTTATTTCTTTGCTAAATTGTAATATTTCTGACACTATTGACCTATGCTATGAACTTGGATTTTGATTTTCCTTTTGATTTGGTATCGAGTAACTTACATTTTACGACCTTTGTTTTGTTTACGGACCTGGAATATTATTTAGGTTCGATTTTGATTTGGTTGAAGACATGGACTCTGAACGTTGGGATGTATCTCACAGTAAGTATTACTCAATGATATTATAACTTTATAAATTACGAGTACCTATCTACTATTTTTTAGCTACTAATTGTTAAAATTATTTTAAACCCAGCCCAAGAAAACAAAGACGTTGTTTTCTTGGCCCGAGTTTTATACTAGTAGGTACCATCGAAGAAGTTCATATCTATACACCATAAGGACTATTTTGGCTTGCAGCGCTGACTGTCAAGATGACACTGATTTGGAGACCTGTCAAAACGGACCCCATCTGTCCAGATCGCAAGTTCAGTCATTTGGCGACTGACTTTTGTTTTGACCGTATTACTACAGATTATTAATACAAATCATGCTCAAAGTTGCACAAAAGTGTAGACAATTAAACAAGGATGCCATAAAATCGCTTATTTCTTACCTGAAACTCGCCAATTACGGTTGTCATAGACTTATTGAATGCCCCCCGCAGTCCGTTTCCGAGAACGTCGTGCGTGGTCATAAAAGTTATAGTGAGAGTGAAGTTAAAAGATTTAAAGGAAATAAATCAGCGTCAATCATGGATGGGTAAGTAATAAACAGGTTTTATTTCCAAGAATGTGTATTTGATAAAGATTTTGGAAAGAAATAGCTATTTCAAATAACATCGTTAGCTATTTTGCCGCCATTTTGCCGCGGCCGTCGTCGCATTTCTCGTATTACGATTAATAATTCAACTATTTATGACAAACTGACGATAATATGTATCGTGCCATTTATCCTATTATTGTTTTCAAGCATTTATTTTAACTTTTACCGTAAGGAATTTGCGTAGCCTTTAAATGAAAAATACGCTAACGATAGAATGACTGATTCAGATATCATGACAGACGGATGAATTTGCGGTCGATGACCCGAAATCCGCCATTTTGCAGGGATTTTCGAAATGTTTGGATAAGACTTCCGTAGATTTAAATTATATATTTTTTTGGTTTGTTTGTTTTTGTTGTTTATTTCGTCTATTTTTATTAATTTTATTATAAATTCAAAGTAAATGACGGTGTAGCGTGATTCTAGTGGTTCTTCTCTCTGAGGCGGAGGTGGTGCTGACGCCTAATTTGCCATTTTTAAAAAAAAAAAATTATTTTATTATTGTTTTTTTTTTTTTTTCTTTTTAATTCCAAAAGATTCTCGCCTATTGCAATGTTTCTTTTAATGATTTTTTATTTTTTTATTTTTTTTTACATTTGAATTTTCGTAATATATACGTTAAAAGACTTAAAATAATAATAATAATATGTACAAGTACATAAAACATTTTAAATGTGTACAAATTTTTTCTTGTTCAGATGTTACAATATTTTCCGTATCCATTTCGTATTCATTTTCTTTCGTCCTTGTTCATGTACTTGAGTATTTTGTGAAATTTTGTCTGTTTTGGTTGTTGATTTTTGTAATGTTTTTGTTAAGCAGCATGCCTTTGTATTGTGCTTATCGATTTGTAAATATCTTCAAAATGTAGAATGTTAATTTGGAATTAACATTTAAGCAACAGAATTTAAACTGTGATCCAAAGTATGACAGCATGTTTTTTGCGCATGTTTTCAATTGTTTGTTTTGGTTAGCCGACACTGTTAAACTAAACACTTCTAACAGCTGAGACTCTGTCTCTGATAAGTATGTTTACCAATTATTATTATAAATTATAATCCCAAGCCACTAGGTTTAAAGCGTTCTCAGAATCGAAGTGTAAACAATACCCTTTTTTTTTGTTCCGACACCGCACGCTAAATGACGTCATGCTATTGTTATGCTTGTGTGATGAAAAAAAATGTATCGGGAGGTGAGTTCTTTTGATTGATAAATGTGAATTAAGTTGTTTGTATTTGAATCAAACAAAAACTTGTTGAAATATTGGTTTATTTTTTTAATTATAATGAGCTTTACGCAAGAAACTGGGAAAATGTCCTCACCCTGATTACAGATTAGAATAACTAATATATTACAAGGCAAAACTGGACTAAGTCATACATAATCTGTTAGGTAATTTTATAACAATTCCAACGACGTAACTTCTAAACAGATCCCATGCATAGTCTAGGAGATATCGTTGTTTCAATCAGACAAGCCGTTTCGCGCGAGACCACCCAGAATTCGCGAACAAATGAGCATCTGTCATTTTTGCACCACGTGACCTATTGGACAGCTAAGAGGCTATACAACCGGGGCGGGAATAGATGTAGTCGT
This sequence comes from Xanthia togata, assembly GCA_963853775.1. Lineage (NCBI taxonomy): Eukaryota > Metazoa > Arthropoda > Insecta > Lepidoptera > Noctuidae > Xanthia > Xanthia togata. The sequence goes on from OY970803.1 coordinate 8,126,758, forward strand.
TGTGTTCACGGGATTTTGTTTTCAAACTGCTTAGATATGAAGTTTTTCGATAGTACCTAAGTACCTATATTTTGTATAAATGAGTATTTACCTACCTATATTTAGATCTAAATTGAAGTGTGTTTACATCTGTATACCTACGGACAAACGAGTAGATATCCGTAATCCGTTTCATTACTAATATTATTCGATAAGTACCTACCTACTTATGTGTCTAAAGAGTGTCAGCTGTGGCCTCAGTGAGTATTTTGTAGTTTGTACGTTATACAATTGACATAAAGTTCATTATACTTTGACCCAATTTCGTGACAAAAACTCGCTTTTATTCCGTTCCGTGGCAATGTAAATTATTGAGCCTTAGCGTGAGTATTGGCCTAGCCGGTATAAGCTAGTTACTCTACGTACCTACGCGACGAAGCCGCCACGTGATGGTTGTAGTAGTGTACCTCTACCTACCTATCATAGCGCACTTGTATGAAGCTTTGTCATGTCACTGCTCCGATTCTTTACTTTTGTGACAGAGCGGATTATAATTATCTCAAGGACACTACTGAGAACATTGCTCGCTCTAGGGCCTTTGCTGATTTGTTGGCGCAGCAGCTGTGCGACATCAGCATGTTCGGATGCCGAAAATATACCGCGTCGCCTGCACTTATGCACATGTCGGTAAAACATTATGCAGCGCCGCTTAGCCGTCGCGAAATAATGTCGTCTTCTAGTTCGAGTGATGAAGATACTTTAGCTTGTTACACTTGTGACTCGGCAGAATGCAACGGCACAAGTAGCTCTGCATAACTTTTTACCGACATGTACCTACTACGTAAGTGCAGGCGACGCGGTATGTTTTCGGTATCCCAGCATGCTAATATCGCACCGCTGCTGCACCGACAAATCAGAAAAGGCCACTTGTACTGTGATGTTTATCCAGCGTACTCGGGGTAGGGTGACCATACAACTGGATTTTTATGGACAAGTGCGGCTTTATGGCCTCGGTCCGGTTTTTGCTCGGAATTTTTTATGAAATTCCTATTACATAAAACATTGATTAAACTACAATGAAAAGTTCAAAGTCGTTCTAGTTTATTTAATAATTATGCGATTTTTATCTGGACTTTGGTGTCCGTTACCTTGGGGTGGCAGCTCCAACAATAACTTGATAACTAACTGGCTAATATTTTTAAAACGACAGGAGCTATTCGTATACAGCTCGTGTCGACAAGAAGAACTGGTAAATCAACTTCATTATAAACTGCATAAATATTTACAGAGCCACGGCGATCAACTAAAACACGCTTATGGTCATCAGTTCGCAGACGGAAATACGTAACCAAAAATAAAGAAAATAAGCGATCTTTGAGGTGAGTAATCGAGCGTAGTCAAAACTGATTGTGAATTTTAGAGTAGGTACCTATATAAAAATACCTCATAATTATTTACACTTTATTATCACGTAGGTACTGAATTAAAATAAATATAAAATATTTTTGTGAACATGATATCACACCATACATGTTACTTACTCTAAGTTGAGATTGGCCGTGGTGACAGAAATCGGTCAGGAGGACATTTTTTATTTTGCTGTCCGATGCTATGAAATAACGCAATGCATTAATTTTGTTGCATTGCGTTAAATTACGTTTTTGAACAGATAAAAAATCTGCTCAAAATATTTGCGTTTTTGAGCAGATTCTTTTTTCGAACTTATGAAGCAATAGATTAGCAATTTGTTTTAAAACGATTCAAATTCCGATTGATCGTGTATTACCAAATTAGGGTAAAATATAGGCAAGATCTAAGATGGCGAATTGTAACTAGGAAACGGATTTGTATTTATCAAGGAATGACGCCAAAAGGACTGGCATATGAAAAAATTGAAAAAGACAACGTATTCTGGAATTCTATAGTCATAAAATTAGAAGAATTTTATTTCAAATGTATATTGCCTGAATTAATAGATCCCCGTTTGCCTAGAAATCTGCCTATCAGAGACAGAATTTAGTGTGTTTATTTATTTCACAACGCAGTACATTATGTTGTGAATGTGAGAACTATGTGGGTTTTTTTTATTTAGAGTCTGCAGATAACCTATGGTAACAAGCAAATCTTATAAATCAGCGTATTTAGTGTGTATCGTGCACACTATGTATTCTGATTATCATAATTGTATTTTTTGTAATTGGAACGAGGTCGCTAATATTATGGTCACCCTACACGAATTTATTACGTTTAGACTCATACATGATATAACTAAATAAATGGTAATTCAAAATCCTTGTTTTTTATTATTCTGAGCTGGGAACGCTGTTATTTATCTGAATTTACGGACATTGCGTAAATCTAATTGGAATATTTGTGTTTTACTAATAGGTACTTTGCATAACACTTTTATTATTTGACTTGTATTCATTATTTAGTAATAACAATATTTGAAGTTCAGTAAAAAGGAATAGGTACTTACTGAAATAAGACAAAAAAGCCTTAGTTTTTTTTAAATATGAGACAACCCTGAAGGAAATAAATAAACATAAACAGATTAAAATAAATAAAGACAATAATAATAAATATCCCAATAATTTATATTTACGTGACGTGTGTGACAACTCTAGCACCGTTTGTCGGGATTTGCCCCCAAGGCCACGCTCGATACGTGTAACGTGTAAAATATGACGTATCTACTAGATAGGTTTGCTCTACAAATCCTAGATCTCGAGATTAGTCGAGATATCCCCATTATGTTGAGATATCGGCATGGTAAAGAAATTTCCAAAAAACCCATTACTAGTCTGTACATTCACTAACGATTCCCCAAAGAAGTCAACAAAAATAAAACAAATAATGAACATACCTACTTACTAATAATAAATATAAACGCTGTCGACTCGTTATGAATGAACGGCAAGTACTGCTAATAAAAGCTATAGTATCTATCCACTCACACAAACACACACGGCTACGCAGCGTGTCCGCCCCGCCTTCTTTTGTCAAACAGAGATAGCAATATTCCTAACGAAGTTTGCGCACATCTCGAATTCCAGTTTCGAGCCGAGCTCCCCGTCCCCTTAAAGTTCGTAACGAATGCAAGTCCATTTAATTATTTTAGAATTTTAAGTGCGTGATAAAAGCGTGTTTTGTAGGTTTGTTATTGCAATAATTTTCTGCGTAACTTTATAATAACAGTATTTTTATGAATGAGCGAATCTGCGTTGAGCAATAATTCCTAAACACTTGAATCATTCCTTGTCCCCATGTGAAGGTCACATGTGAACTGGAGACCTCGATATGTCAAGCGATATGTGATAGCTTGACCGCTGAAGCCACGGTGACATCGTTATCAATTAGCAAATTAATTTGTAAGAACTCAAACAGTTCCATAGGAAACACTGGATTATGTTAAACACATATTTATTTGTTTACATAAAAAAGGTTGTTGTTACTTTGAAATCATATATCTATGCATCGGAATGGAACTAGTTTGTGGCTGATTTATTAGATGTGATGCGGAAAAGGCACGGCGAGTCTTTAAATTTAAAGTATTGTTCTTCTGCTTCTATATAAGTAGATCCAGTACGGACAATTTTTTTACAAGTTACTATTTTTATCATTTTGAGGACAATTATTTTTCTGAATCACCAAGGTACTATTTGCCTTTTAATTTGAATTGAAGATACATAGAGCTCAAAAATGCAAGGTAATCCAGCGAGTTTCATTCCATTTCTCATGTGTGCAGTCCGTGTTAGAGGGCAGATTATAAAGAGCTTTAAGCTTTAACATGCCAACAAAATGTAGGTTCCCAATACTAGTGTGGCCCAAGCTAACACATCAAGCATTGCTTCAGCTGCAATCTGTGCAATTTCCTTCCTCCTGTGCCAAATTCTTCTAAAAGCCATAGTGATTAGATCCGAGTTCCGTTAAAATAGTCTCAGTAAAAATATTAACGTTTCAATTTAAATATAAACGTTTCGGTTAAAGTAACAGAATCAGTACAGTCATAGTAATTTCAGCAAACGCCAAGGAAATGGTAGCGAGAAGAATAGCGTTTATAACTCTTTCAGCAACCTTACGTATTATTCTGTTTCTTTTTTTTTTTTTTTTCAAGCGCTGTCATCTTTTTCTAGTAGCTCATCGTCCAAATATAAACCTTTTATAAGTACTCGTTTCATACCTTCCTGTTATTGATTGGTGATGTTCAGTGTAGCCTGCTTTTCATTCGTGATCTTCGCAACTGCAGACGCTAACACATTCGGATTTAACTTCTATTTCGTCAGTCTGAACTTGGGCAGCCTTTGAGCAGAACCCTAAAGGTTTAGGTTTACTAATTCGTTCAAAACCGAACACAACATAGCAGATGTGGAGGCCGACAATTAAAACTATAAATGCATTAATCTGTGTCAGTCCTATCATAGCCTAATGGCTAGAAAGAACGGGGACTTCTCGCTTTGCCCCATTTGATCTTAGTTTCCACCAAATCCTTCGGCCATGTATATTAAAATTTTTGTGTCACGGGTGTTGACAGTGAACTTTTTCTTGTAATCATTATTTTTTTCATTTTTTTGTTTATGGTCTTTTTATAATCAAATAAGTTTTTAATACGTTCAAGTAATAAGGTTGAGTGTATGTCTTATGTTTGATGACTACTTACCAATGTCGCTGTAGGTTCTTCGTCGCTGGTGCGAGAGTCATCGGTCGAGCCCGTTTTGAAGGGCCGTTCGTCCGTCGCGACCCGTTGCTTCATCTTGTTTCAGCCCTGTAAAAGATAAAAAGAGTTTCTTGGAACGTGGGTTATGTTATATGTATTACAGTCTAAAATCATACAGTAGTACCCAATGTCTTTCGAAAGTTGCGTTTTTCAAAGGAAACGGTACATGTACAGGGTGTCCGGTAAATAAGTAAGTACATAAGAAAAGATTTTTTGAAAAAAATATTGTTCTATTTCTAGTCACATTATTTACTGCTTCTCTATCGGCATAGTCAATGTAAATATTACAACAGCAAAATAACCGATGGAATTCATTCATTTGTGGTTGTGGTGAAGAAGAATGTAAAATAAGGTAAAAAAAGTTATTTAAAAATCTTAGGGATTTTTAGTTTTTTGTATTTTTTTTAGAACGGTCATAAGATTTATTATATGCTATTTCAAGGTTATCCATTATTTACCGGACACCCTGTATACATTGTGGTATCATCTGTTTGGTACATATACACCACAATATATGTACCGTTTCCTTTCATCATAGAATTCGTTTGATATTGATAGGTATAGTACAGAATCTTATATCTTAATCTGGTCCAATTTGTGACTGGAACCAAATTAGGTTTAGTGATCTAATCTAATCTATAATTCCCACCCACGAATTGACGCCCTCTCAAAATGTAGGCTTACACGTTTGTGCACTAAGCTTTCCACTAGGTACGAAGATACTAGTAGTCACAACCTACTAGTCAGAAAAATGGGTAGGTATTATGGGACTTTTTGTTTTCAAGGAAAGCGTAAAGTGACATAGAGAGCAAATAGTGTCCCTATTATCATCATAATATTAGGTAGGTATGTGGCATGTGGGTGAGATTTAGAAAAGTCCTATCCAATCCTAACCAATAGGTACTTTTAAATGACCAATATTTGTATATTTGTAATAACGTTCTCGAAAACGGCTCTAACGATTTCGATAAAAGTTACAATATAGGGGTTTACGGGGCGAAAAATTGATCTAGCTAGGTCTTATTTCTGGGATAATTCGTTTTCTCTATTTTCACCCGAGCAGAGCTAGGTTGATCAGTAATTAAACAGGCTGATATATTTCCAATTTGAGGTCAAACCAATCAAGTAGACATACTTAACTATCCCTACTCGAGCTTTTAGCTAAAATGATAGCATTTAATTGTTCATTATCTCAAAAGCCCGCTTTCACTGCACAGAGTTGGAATTCTACATAATTTTCCTATTAAAACTCATCAATAAATAAGCATTTATGGATGAAATTGTCGTTCAGCGCACTCTCTAGCGAAGTCTAGTGCAAGTTTTGCTTTACGATTATGTCCTAGAATATACTTTTCACTTATGTTTTGGATAAAATACTTGAGACCGAAAGTATCGATGCGTTCTCGTACATTGTTGACAAAACTTATTAGAACAATAACATATTGTATTTACACATTGATAGAAGTAATTTCATGGGCAAGAGAGAAGAGTACCTATATCTTATTCTCGTTGGACTGAGACTTTCTGCTAAAGGCAGTTTAACGAAAGAGTAAGAGATCTCGCGCACTAGACGGCCACGACTCCGGCCAGTCATGGCCGTCTAGTGGTGTTGTATAGTACCAAGTGCGCGATTCGTATCGGTTTCTATAGTTTAGCTGGTCGCTGCGACTCCTGGTCCTGGTCGTGGCCATCTAGTGTGCGAGATCCCTAAGCGAGATCGCACATGAAATACTTTTTGTAGGTCCTCAATCGGACAGTTTTTTTTTTGAAAGACTTACGTTTTGTAGGACATGTGCGTTGATACATTAATTTGATCTCTACTGTTCCATTTAGCTGCTACAAAAAATCGGCCACCGATTGTATACCGTAGTCTGCGTACACTCAAATGGACAAAAAAATAGAATTTTAAAAGCACTTAAAATATAGGTCCTGTAGTTTAGAGAAGAAGGCTAGAGAGAGTGCGTTTTATCACATAGTTCCTTTGTTTCCACTGTTAAACTTTAACAACGGACTAATTAGGTAGCACCGTAGTGAATTCGTGTTCGTCCTACAACAGTTGAGCCAACATTACGGCATTGGAACTATTTGATGAAACGCACTATTGGTGCCCACAGCCCACTGCTAGAGGCTGTGGGCACTAATTAGGTGACAGATAAAAGAGTGTTAGTGATTGCAATAATTTGCGGCAACTTCCAGAAACATTGGCAGAATCGTTGGTTATTCTGCGTGTACAACCGGTCAATTTGCAACTTAATAAACATAACTATGCATTTATGAATAAATAAATAAACTATATTATAGACAAATAATTCAAATGTATGCGAGTGCGTAGTTGTCTACGCTATCTACGTACTATGGAGTGGATTGACCGGTATTCAAATACCAACAATAATGCGTGATAACTAATGCAAACACTGCGTGAGGCGAAACAGAAGTAGAACGCCATTCAATAGATGTCTAGTCAACCAGTAAATAAACACAACGCTTAATTTCATACTCGTGTTGTGCTTGTGTGCATGTTTTTCATTTATTGTTTGAAAGCTCATACGCCGTATTTATGTGTATTATCTATGCTCATACGGCAGACGCGAAGAAATGGCGCCGGATTGCGATCTGACGTGTAGATATTTCTAATGGTATATATAGGCTGTCATAGTTAAAGTGCAGTTAACAATTTATAAATAAGCTTGATTATTTAAGAAAAATATATTTGGTTGGATTTATACCTACTAGACTTCAAAAATAAAGTCTTATGGACGAGAGGCGTAAAGCTCCATGGATCCTACCATCAAGCAGAATCTAAAAACACTCGCCTAGCTTTCAAGTGGAATTTTATTAGAAATTGACATCACATTGAGACAATTTCGTGAAAACTTTCGCTGCATTCACTTCTATCTGTATTAGGCACACAGGTAGAAGCGAATGCAGCGAAAGTTTTTCTTTATGCATTATACGGAAATTTACACTTATAAATTAATAGATAGAGCTTCTTGTAATTTCATTATTCCTACAAAGACGAACCACGATAGAAAATTGGTAAACTTCAGAGAAGTCCCACTGCCTTGGGTATTATTGGAATCAGACGCCCCGTGCGTCTGATTCCAATAATACCCAAGGCAGTGGATCTAGGTTAAGCTACGCATCGCGATTCGAGACCCCTCCGTGCCTCCTGCAGTTGGTCCTGGCTGTCATTAATAGATCTTTGACAGTCGTTACGGGTACTCAAAAGCCCAAAAGAGTGACAACCAGTCTTGTCAAGCGGTATCGTGTCATCCAGTAACTGGGTTGTAGAGGTCAGATAGGCAGTCACTCCATGAAAAATCCTAGTATTCAGCTGCATCCAGTTAAAATGGAAGCTGACCCCAACAGAGCTGGGAAGGCAGCGCTGGCTAGGCAGATTTATTGATAAATGTTCGTAGAAGATTATAGAAGGTCAAGTCTCAGACTGGATTACAATAATTACTGAGTGACCTATATTCATTAGACTTCTAATAAGGACTATTTATAGCGTTACGTTTATCTTTATCAAATTGAACTCTATAGTATCCGTCAAATGAATTTACACCCTGGTTATTATAACAGCTTTGTAAATGAAAACAACAAATTTTCCGATGTGAAAAGTATTCTAAAATCCAGCGTATACTATCAATTTATCGGGTAATTTATGTCTTTCATTGACTTGAATGTGCCCTGGCGGCTGTGAGTATGTCATGCTCACTCGTATGTCTCGCTGATGGTGGCGCCGTGTGTTGGATCGTTTAGCTCCCTTCAAAGTGGTTGAGCTAAATGGTGCTGATCCATGCGTCATGTTCGTGAACGGGCGCCGTCAGTTGGGACTGGTCATCTCTTAGCTGCCGTGGTTTATTTTAATGTTTGAATTGTTCTTTGTTTTTATCTTTTTAGTACGGACGCTTTTAACGTGCATGTTTTTCTACATTTTTCTCACAAGTATTATTTCAACATGAATGGTGTAACCAATATTTTGTAACAATTTTGATTTAGAAGAGTGTCCTTGGAGTATCTTTCCCGTTCTTCTCCTCTCCATAGGTAGATACCTACTACGCTTTGGAATGGGCAACTAGCTTCATATTTATTTCTGACTGACCGCGCGACTCCTTGACAGTTCAAAAGTGCCTGTAAATGGTTTAATTGAAATAAATGCTTTGAGTTTGAGTCCATTCCTCTGTTATCTACATACCTAATTATTGGTTTCCTCGTAGAAGATATTTCCGAAAGGCAGCGTAGACTGAAGTTGAGATCATTATGTCGCCTTGTGATCACATTTGCTTTACATTCTCGAGTTCTACGTGACTCATTTGAGTTTCATGGTTATTCTGAAACCATGTGCTTTCATAGTCGATGCGTACACAGTGAATTCAGTTGTTTAAACAAAAACACAATACAAAGACTACGTTAGTCTGTGACGCTCCATTTTATCATTAACAACAACGCCGATATCGATAAATCAGAAGGAAACGCGGACAGAACTGTGTGTGTTATTTTGAACTAAATATTGTTCGTTCTATTAAAAATAATGGGAAATATATATTGATAAAACAGTAACGTGGCAAAATTGTGGTTTTCCTGAAAGGAAGTTGTGACCGTTTTGTGTCATTAAAAATAACCATCGAAGGATCTGACCGATCAAGAACTATTCGAACTTTTAGTACCTGTTTAATTATTTGTGGATTTGCTTTGATAATCAAAAGCACTATTTACTTGTTTCTTAAAGTAAAATGCTTTCTTAAAATGCCACGTTAAAAAATAAGGAGCGGCTATTGAAAACAATGCTTGAATAAATACCTTCCTTTTTTTGGTTTTTATTCGCTATTATCGCAGTGGCTCCAAACCATTGAACGAAAACGTCTTAGAATGTGCTCGATATAATTGATCATTCTGTTCGCTCCATTAGTTTTAGGAACAGGGGCAGTAAAGCACATAATTTTAACGTAAATAAACAGTGAATTGAACAAAAATAATACACGAGTGCCGGTTGAAGTCTTCTGTCATGTTTGAAGACTTAACTTTTTTTTAAGTCTTCTTATAAATATATCTAGATAAGTGTCTTTTAAGAGTGAAAACTGCCGCTCTATATGTGTCAAAAAACCTTGGAAAACGGAAGATCCTGCGGTCACCAACAAATATTTAAGGCAAGTTCTATTTCTCCCGCAAACAGGCGTGAGGCAACGTTGCGACGCGATTCTGGTTGAAGAATTTCCATGAAGTTTTCATAGAAATTATTCTACTAGAGTCGCGTCGCTCTGTCACGGCTCACCTGCATGCCTTTACTATTAATTCCAAATGCAGTTCTTCCTTCTAAAATTTCCTATACCTACTAACTTAACCCAATCACCCACTATAAGATAAAAATCCCAGATAAAGCTCTTGACTAATAGCCAACCTACGTACCAGAAACAAGTACCTATTAATAACAAGACTACTTCAAGAGAAACCCCACTCTTTTCAATGAGTTGCAGAGTTGAAATTATATCGTTCGTAATTCCATTGTTGAATTCACACCGATCCCAGACGGAATTCTTTTTTACAATGAATACATGACGCATGGTAAGTGTATGTAAATTGTAATACAGTTTTTTTTTAAACATTGACCTTGTGCTGGCTTTTTTTATTTTATTCATGTGAAGTGAAGAATTTTCAGTAAGTAGCTGCGCTTGTGCAGACCGCGCATTCCTGACACGAATGGGGTAAAAAGAGAGAAGTAATGCTGGTTTTGAGAGTGACTTGCCTTGTGAAATATAAAATGTAAGACAGTTATTTATAACTGGTATAACGAAGTTCATTATCTCAGCATATTAGAATCATAGTCGTGGCAAGTCTTGTTATGTCTCTTGCCCTTCACTGATAACTATCGGCCAAAGTTTATAACGACTAACTTATAATTTCAAAAAAGGAGGCGGTTTTGCATTCTACGCTTTCTTTTCGTTGAAGTTTTTGCGTCTTATTATAATGTAGGTATAGGTGTACCAAAGGCACGCACATCTAATTTTTCGAATTCATGTGCGTATTGTATAATTATAACTTAAATAGAGTAGAGTCATCTCAACACCTCTCTCCCTTGAATTTTAATATATGTAGGTGTAGGTATATATATATAATATAGGTATATATTTGATTAAATATGTATTTAAATGTGTATTATAATTATTTCAATGATATACCTATTTTAATAAAAAATGTTGTTTCTTTGTTCCTCTCAAACAGAGTATCCATCTAATCTCTTCACCACCCTTGGTTGACTGGTAGAGAATGCCTAAGGCATTAAGTCCGCCTTTGTACTTTTTTTTGAGTGTGAAAAGTTTAAATAAATAAATAAAAACACAGATGTGAGCTCCAACTCTTAGCATCAGTCCGTTCCAATATCGATAGATACAATTCGAATGTATTTAAAGTCGCCTAAAGGTCAGCTAGCATACCAAATATTTCGAATTATTTAGGTACCGATCACATTCAGCAACACGTGAATTTACTTAGCTCGAACATAAGAAATAATATTTCGCTCCAAGCTGGAATAGCCGATATGAGCACGTTCGTTGGTCGACCCGGCTGACACAACTACCTACCAGTGTAAATCATGACCATTGTGCACTGATAACAGTGATAAGAACGGACGTGGTGACCTCAGTGAACATTACTTAACTGTTTACTTATAAATGTCGAAGCTTCGAGCGTGTTTATCAAGAGTTAGACCGAATATTCACTTGACAGAAAAGTTTGTGCTAAACCATTCGTGTCGGGGGCCTTCTCCTTAAGCGAAATCCATAGTTTCGTCCGAAGTTACGGTTGCGCTTCGTTCTCCGTCTAACTAGTACTAAGCGCCCGTAACAGTTAGAAAAGTTGTTGCGAATATTTGTGATTTTCCATGAATATTTATCTTATTTGAAAAATCCCTTTCAGCCACATGCAAAACAAAGAATGGCGATCAATAGATTTTGGTGATAAAAGAAAAGAAAGAAAAATAGGTTTATTTGTCAGAGAACCACGTGCATACAAAAAAAAGCAACAACAATATAAACATAGCAAATATTTGGCAGCTGCACGTCATGACTGTGACAAGAAGGCTTCCCCTCAGCATAATGCTGTGCTATGGAGGACCCACAGCACAGCGCTGATTTTCAGTGGTCACCCGAAAAACACGTACGGAAATCAAGCCAGTAAATAAATATTAATAAATCCAGTGTGGAAATAATATAATATATATAAAAAAAGAAAAAAAGGAAACGTTGATTTTGGAGTAATAAGGAATAACACAGGGAAACGAATTTGCTTTTAATTAATTTATCTTGAAGTAACAGAAACACGTACGTAAATAGTCTTACTTATAGCTATTTATGATGAACTACATGCTCCAACATAGTGTGCTACCATAAAAAATCATTTGAACTCATTAAGATTACTTTATGAGTAATTATGAGCCAACAATAGGACTCAGTGATAGGCATCGACCTTCATTCGAATGTCCATGTCATGTTATCTAAAACAAAAAGCTCTAATCAAAGCTTTTACGATTTAGTCATTGATAACCTGATAAAGTTATCATTTATCACCTATAATATAATATAGGATAATATATTGCGTCTCTCCATGTTATCAGAGGTGAAAAGGTTTTTTATACAAAAATGTGAACGAAATGTTTGAAACTTTTTCAGAAAAACTTTACGACATGTAAGTATTGAGATTTCTTACTGATAAAGATGATATAACTATTATATTATTATTAGTTTTGTTCAAGTAGATTCAATTTTACTTTTGAACTTTATTATTTAATTTAAATGTAAGCTTACAGTTACCGTTCCATATCTTCTATCTTATAAAAACAATAAAAATCATTTTTCTTTTTTTTGCCATTTTCGAATCGTTTTTTTGTTTTGTTCGCGAGTTTTTTTTTAGTTGTTTAGATACGGGTGGTTTAGGAAAAAGGATAATGCCGAAAAATCGAAAAAATGTTTGTGTGGGAATTGCCACTTCGGATTACTTTCAATAAATCGATGTGGTACAAATTTCACTGGAACATTCTAGTTTTAGCAAAAAATTGCCCATTAGAATTTTAGTGTCCCTGTTATGTAAACTGGCGAAAGTAACAGCTTCAGCTTCATCATCTTCCTGCCCTTGTCTCATGTTACTTGGGGTCGTTGCAACAAGTTTTCATGTTCCATTCTCCCCTGTCAATCGTCACGCTACAATTCACTCCCTTTCCTTTCATAATATCATTCCTCAGACAATCCATCCTTCTTTTCTTTGGCCTTTCTCTCCCACTCCATCCATCAACATTTATATTCATCACTTTTTTAGTCACATGCGTTTCCTCCCTCCTCATCACATGCGCAAACCTATACAAACGAAAGTATATCACCATAAGCACAATACCTTTTCACGTTTTTAAAAGTATCCAACTGGTGGCCTCTTCTGTATGCATACGAGTACTTAGACCACTATTGTATTCAGTGAAATAATTGCATATTTGCATATATCTATGTGTGTTATGCAACGACATTGTTTCGGTGCAGTCAAACAATAGCCTGCCGGTGTATGCATAGTAAATAACATCAGGACTACTGCCCTTATTTTGAATGGACTTGCAATGAAAGACAGTGTTCCCTGCAAGATAAGATACATGAAAATATAAAGGTAAGATTAAAGATGAATAAAAAATTAATAATTGAAAATTGACTGCCTCGTTGGTCTAGTGGTCGCAAGCGCTGCTGCTGAGCATGAGGCCCTGGGTTCGATTCCCAGGTCGTGCAAAATGTTATTGGGTTTTTCTATCAGGAATTTTTCAGTAGTAGCAGCATCTAAATTTGTACCCGATTTATGGCAATAGGCTCGCCCCCTATTACATGGGATTTGATGGGACCTATGAGATAGCTGGCGAATTGTGAGTGTATACCTACTTAAATCACAATATTACAAAGTCACTTCAGCCTACCCCTTCGGGGATATCTACTTATCTTTTTGAAACGAACTAATTTAACGCGGCTTGCTGTAGGAGTTGACTGGTAGAAATCGTCACGTAACGAAAAAGCGTTATGCCTAAAAAGTCAGTTTCAAGGTCTCAAGTTTCAAGTGTCAAAACTTTTGGTTTTTAATACAGAGCTAATTATTTGTATTAATCTAAACTAATATTTTCGAGAGAAAAGATTTGGTTTTTTGTATGTGATTGTTACTTTTTCGCGCTAAAACGGCTGAAAGGATTTGGATGAAATTTGGCATTGGGTAGTCTATGACTTGAGTTAGGACATGGATACTTTTTATCCAGATATTCCCACGGGATCGAGACTTGGGTGAAGCCGTGGGGCGCAGCTAGAACATAATATACAGCAAAAGGAACCAGGTGTCCCACGACACCTTTTTTAGCACGTGTTTCTGTGACAAATATACCTATTTCTATTTATTTATTTCCTTCTATTCCCGAATAACTGCACGTCTGTGATAAACGTGATGCTATTTACAACTCTAACAAACTATCAATGAACGTGATACAATCATTCAGTTCACTAGACAGTTGATCAGTCACCAGTACATAAGTTAATCACGTGACGAGACGATGTTATCTATTGATAAGAACATGGCGCTAACTGAATGGAATAATGATAACGGTTGTGTTATTTAAAAACTTCAGAGGATGCCGTTGAGTTAATTAGGTTATTTATCAATATGTTTGAGAAGCATGCTGTACTACAATCTGCCAAATTTCTTTAATAGATTTTCAAGTTTATCTTTAAAGAATAAGGTTCAAAGTTGATTGGGAAAATTTGACAGTTTCGGATAGGTTGACCTGCTGGCGTCTGTCTGTACAGTAGGTCACTAGTTGAAGCCTAGAGTAGCATAATCAGCCTATAATGTTCTCACAGCTGGAACACAGGCCTTCTCTCTTCGAGAGGGAGTGGGCTGTAATCTACCACGCGGGCCCAGTGCGGGTTGGTAAATGTCACATGTATATGATTTTTTGGTTCTAGGACATGCCGGTTTTCTCACAATGTTTTCCTTCACCGTTTTGAGAGCAGTAGTGATGACATAATTTACAAAAAGTAAAGCGCCTGTAAGGTTTCGAACCTACGACCCACAACTCGTAAGTCGGGGCCCGTTACCAATGGGCCACCATCACTGCTCTTCTAGCGTAGTGCGGAGTTTCAGTAGAAGAAGAGGTCAGGTTAGGTATACAGGTTTTGTTACCACAGACATGCGGCCTACGGTACAAAACTATTTTTAAAACTATATTATAAAAATAAATCCCTATTTTTCTGATCACGCCAGAACGGCTGCACCAAATGGATAATTATTTTTTTGTTATGTTCGTTATTCTTAGGACAAGGTTCTTAGGATAGGTTAGGTAGATTTGTAGGTAGGGTAGGTTAGTTAGGTAGGTAGGGTGTAGGTAGGTAGGTGTAGGTAGGTATGTATGTAGGTAGGTATATAGGTAGGGAAACCTGACACTTGAATTTTGTACGGGAGGACACTGTAAGACATTGTTACAAAATAAGGAGGCTGTTATTGGGATCGGATGATGAACATATTCTACCAGAATTGGTATCCATACCTATTTTCATTTTCCAACAAAATTTGCACTAATCTTTATGTTCTCAAAACCAATATTCTTGAATGAATCATATAAAACGCACTTTGATAGTCATGCTAGTCCTAAGTTTCGTGCAGACTAGCGCGACGCGACATCGGCAATTGTTATACCGTGAAGTTTTCTTAGAAATTGTATTGTTCGAGTCGCGTCGCGGCGTAGCGTCGCGCTGGTCTGCACGAGCCTTTAGTTAGTGCATTATTGATGCTCGAGTATTTAGGCAAGATTATAAGACATAACGAATGCTAATGACTCACATGTTTGTTCACATTATTAACATTCCTATCTTTTATACCAGTTAGTGCATTATTGATGCTCGAGTATTTAGGCAAGATTATAAGACATAACGAATGCTAATGAGCTCACATGTTTGTTCACATTATTAACATTCCTATCTTTTATACCATTTTTTTTTGCAAATAAAATTATATTTCTATTTCTAATATGTACATGTCTTTTAAAAGCCATATGATTTAATCATGTAAACGTTTTTGAACTTTTTTAGAAGATTTCTGCTCTTGATCTTGAAAAGGCATTTGAAAATACGTTTACAAGTAATATAGGATTGAACACGCCATTATATGATTTTGCTAGTTGGGATGTTAAATATTAAATATTCAGCTTCATCCGGTTAGACTGGAAGCCGACCCCAACATAGTTGGAAAAAGGCTAGGCTGAATAATTATGATGATCTAACTTCTAGATGTTTTGACATTCCCCTGACATTCACCTACGAAGTTATCAGTTGGCAACTGGCTACTTTGGTATATTCCATAATTGCCTTCGATATAATGAAATGTAAAACAATATTGTTTATATATTCGCGTGGGGCCCTTATCTATACCTACACATTATAAATATAAAAGTCACTTTTCGTATGTTAGTGTGACCGCGTTGTACTTCTAAACTAATAACGGATTTTAATGCGGTTTTTACCATCATTTAGAGAATTTACTCCGTAAGGTTTATTTTTATAATATATTAATAATTTTGTATTTAATAAAGAAATCTTGATGTTTTGCTTTGCACGTCAACTGTATACAGTTGACGTTACCGGTCAATGCACCAGAGATAGTAAGAAAAAAGGAAAACAATACATTTGTTATTTATCTCTTGTTTACTATAAGTTTCCATATAAAAATAATGGAAAATTAGAGCTGTAGGTTCTTATAGTATTAATTATATTTTGGTAAATATGTTGTTTTTTTTTATTAATATTCACAAATTTTGCAAAAACTTTTTTTTTATAACTTTGATTAAACTCACTAGTGAAACCGAACCAGTAAAAAATAATATTATGGTGTACAATAATTATTATATACTTATATGTTTGGGTCGAGGTTTGCTTGTTGGAACTTTGAATGAAACGACGTGTGGTTTAAACAAAGATCTATTGGACACTGCATGAACTAACGACTGAGAAACTTTAACATAATTTATGAATGTACAATTGTACAGGTAGCTATGCGCAACAGTTTTTCACTAAACAATATTATATTATAATAATCTTAATTTCAATAAATAATTAAGTATTAGGTATGTGATAAACTGATAACCATAATTAATTAATCATAGAATATTAATGTTTTCCTATATACTCGTAGTTATCAGGAAAATTAAGCGAAAGGCACTAGGTATCCTCTTTTATAAAAGCTACGTTTTTCAAAGCTTGTTACAGACCGTGTCTATTTATTTATTTAAGGATTACCAACGAGATACATTACAATTATCTTTTACAATAATAAGGTATATATACATATATGTAGTACCTATATACATAAGTATATAAATGTTTATAACTAATAAAAAGTTATACTTGATCGCATCACTATTCGCATACGCACTATCAGTAGGTATTTAATTTTCTGCATGGCTTGAAAGAAGACCAAATAAAATAATTTGGCGCCACTACTATCTTCATGTTGATTACGGGTTAGTAGTCGATTCGCACGAAAATTATTCGTACGATCGTGCGAATCGTCCCCTTTCAATAAAAATATTTTTTTAGTAGGCGATTCGCACGGAAGTATTTAAATTGCGTGCGAATCGACCCCTTCAAGAATTAGTAGTATGCGATTCGCACACACCTATACTTTATCGAAAAGTTTCAAGAAAAAAGTACTATCACGTACAAAATGCTTTCTTTTAATACAGGACACAAATAAAACGATTTTTAAGGAAATCAAGTTTTTATATTTTACTTTGTATCTATCAGAAAGTGATTTTACATCATTCACAGTTTAAATAACTTAAAACCATAATTATAACCAAGATTACAAATAAAATCACAGTTAGTAGGTACGATTTATAATCAAATATTTGGTTTTGCATTTTTACAAGTAAGTACTCTTTTTCCGTACACTTGCATTTACCTTAAATCATCACAAATTACTACTTATTAGAGTTTTTACCGAAATCAACTTTTTATGAACCCCTGAGTCTTGTTAAAAATAATGTTGTTTAGAAAAGGTAAGTCAAAATTAAATAATTAACGTTATAATGGTCTAAAAGCTAATTTTAAAAACAACGAAAAATATAACGAAACTATAAATATATAAATCTTTTTAAATATTCGTAATAACAATATAAAAATCGTTTTAATTAGCTAAGGTATGGTTTTAAATGTGGCAATTAAATAAACAAAAACAAAATATTTTTTCTCTATTAAGTATTAACTAGTACAATTTTGGAGTATTATAGTAAATGTAATAAAATAACAGTCACAAAATCACAGTTACTATAACAACAATATTTTGCTCTAATAGGTAAAAAATAACAATCAACTAATCAATAATAATATAAATATTTCTTAACACAAAAATTTTACGATGATAGGAGCATTATCATCACTGAAAGTTAAAACAATCACAAAATCACAGTTAAACAGAGTCATCTGTTGTATTAATAGGTACAAAGTTCTTAAAAATGTAACACTTAACTAATCAACAATATTATAAATATTTCTTAACACAAAAATTTTACGATGATAGGAACATTAGCATCACTGAAAGTTAAAACAATCACAAAATCACAGTTAAACAGAGTCATCTGTTGTATTAATAGGTACAAAGTTCTTAAAAATGTAACACTTAACTAATCAACAATATTATAAATATTTCTTAACACAAAAATTTTACGATGATAGGAGCATTGGCATCACTGGAAGTTAAAACAATCACAAAATCACAGTTTGTTAAACAGAGTAATCTGTAGTATTAATAGGTACAAAGTTCTTAAAAATGTAACATTATTATTTATTTATGTAGCTCATTTATGGTGTTCATATTATAAGTTTTCATATTAAATACTGACAAAACTTTTCATCTTACCTCTTAACTAGTATTTTGTGCCTGACTGCGATGCGAATAGAGAATTATTGAATTTTAATATTAATATTCTAGAATATTGTACATGACTGTACTTAGATTTATTATTCGCACATTTTGTTAAGTGTGCGAATCGCATACTACTAATTCTTGAAGGGGTCGATTCGCACGCAATTTAAATACTTCCGTGCGAATCGCCTACTAAAAAAATATTTTTATTGAAAGGGGACGATTCGCACGATCGTACGAATAATTTTCGTGCGAATCGACTACTAACCCTTGATTACGAACTTGAAAACAAAAATCAATTTAGGCTTATGAATCTGACGTTACGATTTGCGTTCGTTGATCATGTATGTGTTCGACCTCTGACTTTTTAATGAACTGTGCGATAAGAGTGGATCTGTTGTGATTTATTCTCTGAAATTGGATAATGAGTTGTAGTGGAAAAGTTATTGGTGTTAACTCTGTTTGTTAATGTCCAGCTGATTTGATTTATATTTAGAATTATATTTATCACTCAGATATCACCAACCCTCTCTTGCCCTCGTCACAATTTATTTGTGGTCTTCATCTTTCACGCAGTCCATCCATCGGTTCTTTGGTCTTCCTCTACCATTATAGCGATCCACATTCATACTAATCATACACAAAACTTTCCTCACATTTTTTTTCCTCATTTATCACTCATATGATAAAGAAGTTAACTGTGTCTAATCCTCCATTAAGATCTTTGCTCTAGATTTAATCTTAATCTAGGCTTTAAATACCGAAAATCTCATCATCGTACTTAAAAGCTTTCCAGCAAAATCCTACTTGTACAGTCCTATGGCAATATATTATGATGTCAACAGAAATTAGAACGTAGAAAGGAAACCAAAAAAAAAACCTATCGAAAAGCAACAGTTTGCATGTCGTTCGTTGATTTGAATCATACTTAGACATAGAGAAAGGGCTGAACGTTCCGTATTCAGCTATGCAGTGAATACAGACCTAAAAGTACGAGAGAGACAAAGTAAATTCGCGTCTGAAAATCTCTTTAGTAGTACTACAGGTATTGGCCGAAACAGTCGCAGTTGTCTCTTTCTAAAGAGTGGTCACTTTTGTGAAGCTAAAGCTCAGTCCAATTCTCTATGTCTATGTTTTGAACTAAAGTAAGGCCATTTTAATAGGTAACATTTGAAAATTCATCAAAATTCAACAACGTAACCTTGTAACGCCGGGCATAAAATAATATATTTTTCATCCCACCATCTCGGAAAGAGTATTTTTAATCTTCAGTATCTGAGTGGAAAAGCCGTTTTTATTCTCTAGAGGATAAAGTAAATTGAATTTAGAACATCGTGTGCACTAAGTTTGTGAATTAAAAAAAACATTAAACCTATTTACTGCTACCTCTATGGTGCCGAATATACCATACAACTTTTTTTTAATTTGTTAAAAACTCAGACTCGGAACCTTCTTGGTGTTCTTTTTTCAATTTGCTTTGTACGCGGTTCTTTACGCTACATTTTTTCACTCAATTTAAATAACTGTAGCAACGTTACTTTAAAATTTTCTTAATTATACCTTAGTATTATTTTGTTATAATTTAAAGATTATTCTGTAATACTTACCTGTCATAATGTAGTAATTAATACCTAAACTGAAATAAAAGTGTACCTATCTTGTGATTGTAAACGTTTTTTTTTTTGCATTTAGTCATTTCCTCGCTGAGGTGGAATGAAAAGTTACGTGTTGCACTCGAGTGCAAAGATTTTTCACCTCGTGCTCTTTTGATTCCCTCGCTAACGCTCAGGATTCTAATTTTGAATCACTCGCTGCGCTCGTGATTCAATTTTAGAATCCTTCGCTTGCTCGGTCATCAAAATTGAACACGCGGTTAAAAAGCAACTTTGCACTCTTGTATAACAAATAACTATTTTCATTTTGTTAGAACTGCACAATTGCTTAAGTTTTTTCAATAACGATTACATATTTATTGTATTAATGACCGATACGAGTAATTTTACGATTTGCTTTCACTAAACTGACAGACGTCAAATGTTACCTATTAAAATGGCCTTACTTTAATCAGTATCTATTTGAGGATATAATAATTATATACTGTATGATAATGAGATAATCAATTTCCCAAGTAAACTCAAGTATGGCAATTAACCACTCGTGATTCGGAACAAACAAATACAGTACTTAATGAGCGAGACCCAGACCTCATCAAGTAGGTACCTATTGCAGGATTTGTATTCCGAATCTAACATCACTAGGTAATTAAGAAAAAAACTTGATTGTGTCCATTATGTCGAAACACGTCATCATTGAATTGCTAATCACCGTATTCTAAATTCGAACAGTGTTTAAAAATGTATAAGTATGTATGAAATAGTTAAAGTAGGCACACTTTATCGAAAGGACGTAAGTTTAGAACTTGACAAGCAAAAGATACGACGTTCATAGATAAAATTATTTTAAGCTTAAGTAGCTACTTCACATAAATAGATTACTACCGTTTAATAATGCCTACTCACCTTAGAACAATTTAATCTAAATGCCACGCTTCTAGAGACACTTCAAAACAAAGTAGGTACTTTCAGTATTAATATATGGTCACTACACGCCGTCAACACAAATCACTTGTTTCACGTATGCCAGTTGATTGGTTACTGTGTTAAATAATTTTATGATTATGTTTATATCTCATAATGCTATGTTGATTTTCAAGTTCTATGTCATTCAACACACCGGTGGAGCAGGTTTTGTAGATCAGGAACCTACAGACTTTATAATAATAGTGGAAAACTATATTTATTTTAAGAAACAATACTTTTGTTTCGTTCTTAAGGATACCAACTCAGCCAGAATATTTTTGCAAAAAGAGTGACCCGAATTTTAACAGACTAAACAAGTCAACATCAGCATCTAGCATTTACATAAATAAAAACAAAAAATAAAGGTCTGTTCCATTTTTGAAATAGATGAATTTTATACAGGTTTTATTTACTCTTTGGCCACAGCTTTTAACCCAGTCAATATCGACACAAAAAATGTAAACGTCGCAAATGCGCATGTAAATACGATTTTTTTATATTGTCCGGGGTGAGAGTAATTTATACCCAAGTTTGCAACCCTGAAAACCTTGTTCGACTCCCATGGTGCTCGAAAAACGACGATGTTCTGGCAATTGTTTCAGTTTTTTTGAAAAATATACCTTACGGACGTGTTTTCAGGTATCTTTGTTGATATTTTTGTGAAGCAAGCTAAATTTCATACAATCTGAGCCCAACCGAAGCACTCTAGTTGCGAAGATACAGCTAGTCAAAGATGAGCATTTTTTTCCAAAAAGTGTAAAATTAAGTATTTAGGGTCATTTGCCAAGACACGTACCGGCTGAACTAATGGTCATATAGAAAGTATTTAACAAGAGAGTTGATGTTGATCCCGACCGTAATCCGTATCCCTTATACGGTACAATTGAAGCAGCATTTTGCTTATACCCTATACTGTGCTAGATCATACGCAAAATACTGCTTCAATTGTTCATTTGATTGTTGTGTTCTTGTACTGAAAAAGGAATGCGCAAGGGCACGAAATCTTCTTTCTACTCCACTACACAACTCTACAAGAACCACAACACTTTCTTTAGGACCCTCAGATTATAGAATAATCTGAGTTAGGACCGTTCAGCCAGTATGTGTCTTGGAAAATAACCCTAAATCGATAATATTTCACTTTTTGGAAAAAAAAATCCATCTTTGACAAGCTGTATCTTCACACCCAATAGACCTAGAGTGCTTCATAAAAATATCCA
Source organism: Xanthia togata (assembly GCA_963853775.1). Classification (NCBI taxonomy): domain Eukaryota; kingdom Metazoa; phylum Arthropoda; class Insecta; order Lepidoptera; family Noctuidae; genus Xanthia; species Xanthia togata. The sequence continues at coordinate 8,149,179 of OY970803.1, forward strand.
AGAAAGATATACCTAAAAACGCGTCATTTTTGATGTGTGGGAAATCATCAAATGACTTCTCCCGCTCTGGGTGGAGCGGGAGGGCGTGTCAGACTCTTACTGACTAAAACCCACCCGTGTTCCTTCGATTGCCTTTACGTTACCAGGGGCCTTTCGGACTTTCCCGCGATCCCGGCAGGCATCGACCCCATCGGATCTCTTCACCCGCTGACATCTCTTTGAGGCGCGCGTGGAACACAACGCGCCGTCGACCCGGGCCTGCGATTAATGCGTCTCAAACACGCGTCCTTAAAGTATTTAAAAAACAGAAGTGCGTGCCAGTGCAAGAATTTCGCAGTTTTCCGAGCACCGTGGGAGTAGCACAAGGTTTTAGGGGTTGCAAACTTGGACATAAACTACTCTCAGGGGACCTACCACATATAAAAAAATCGTAGTTACATACGCGTTTGCGATGTTTGATGTTGTGATTGACTGGGCTATTGCCATTTTCATCATGTCATGTCTTTTCAAAGGGCTGTTATATTGAAATTGTTATAATTGGTAATTTGTATAATGATAACTTGATATTGAATAATAATAGGATGCGGGCGCCATTAGTGCCTGCTTTCATTGTAGTAATCATGAAGGACTGGTGCTCACATATTGCATTTATATGTTTTCAACATACTGCCTTATAATAAATACCAGTTTTGATGTTCGTTTGTTTGTTATTTAATTATGATAAAACTATTGAAGGAATATTTAGGAAATATGTAAGTTAAAAGGCTTCACAAAAGATTATGTTTAAAACATAAGAAAGAAAAAAACCAGTTGAAATTAAAATATTGGTTTCTTGCTCCTGTCCTAAGAACATTAAATAGATAAATAAGTATTACGACCTACGCATATTTAGATGTCACGTGCACACTACTTCATAAAATTGCACAATATTGAGAAATATATTAATATAAATATTAGGTAATTGAAATAAACATTTTTATTTATTATTTTATTTTATATGATATTTAAAAAGCTCAAAAAAGCTAAGTTAAGCTTAGTTTAAGTTTTGCTTTTATTTTGAGGAGCTCGTGGCTAAGTAATAACTGCCGCACGGGTCCATCCATCAGGTTAAGCTATGCTTGCCGGGGTTGGTCTGTGGATGGGTGACCATCTTTACATAACGAGACTCCTCCGTGCCTCGGAAAGCACGTTAAGGCGTTGGTCCCGACTGTCATTCGTAGATCTTTGACAGTCGTTACGGGTCGTCAGAAGCCCGAAAATCTGACAACCAGCCTTACCAAGGGGTATCGTATTACCCAGTTACTGGGTTGTGGAGGTCAGATAGGCAGTTGCTCCATATAAAATACTGGTATTCAGCTGCATCCGGTTAGACTGGAAACCAACCCCAATATAGTTGGGAAAAGGCTAGGCAGATTGATTGATGATATTTAAAAAGTTTTTTTTTTAACCAATCAAGTTTTTATATTTACTATAGTTTCACAATAGTGTTCAATTTTCAGATTTTATTTATATATAATTTATTTTGAAATATAATTTTTCACAATATAGTGCAAAGTTTTCCATTGACACCTTGGTTAGAATTAATGCATAAAATAATTTAACAAAGTGAAACCTGTTTACAGTTGAGAAATTATTTAAATACGCACAGAATTACATAAATAAATAAAAGGTATGTAAGACAACGAAATCTAGCGTCGTAATGTAAGAGCTATTAGACAATCTGCGTCGTAAGTTCAATGTATAATCATCATGGATGTATGCATACCTACCTATTATCATCACACATTTGTATTTGATGACAATCAACACGAATATGTCTTCATCAAAACGTACATACGTATTATGAAAAAAAAAAAACGTTTGAAAAACGCGAAGCACGTGATTTTGATTCATGGTCATTCACACTATAGAAAAAGTTTTAGTAATAAACAAACTTTTTTAGTTTTTAACACATTGTCTGTATCTATGCAAAAAACTTAGTCATTACTTGAAACCAAAGACACACTTTGTATATTTTATACCTATTTAGTTTTGGAACGCCACGCTTTGATTTGATGATTAATATCTATGGTTTTGTTTTTATTAGGTAGGTTTCGTCACGCCTCTTTCATTCAACTTTTGAAGTTCAAAATAAGCAGGTATAGTAAACATTTTTCTCAAGGATCGAGATATTATTAAAGGACTGCGTGGTACCTCAGTCATGAAACCGGTATCGTATAAATCATCGTGTACCAGCTATAAATATTACGAGTCAGTTTCACAATCTATAAGCGACGTAGTGCCTTCTATGGCAGCAAAGAATCCTTGTAGACAGAAATTATATCGATTGCCCGACTGGTTTGATGTCTAGAGCCCTGATCATGCCCTAGATTGCGACGGAGTAAAATAAGACGTTATTGTAATGTTTTATTCGTCGAGGTGAGTAGAGTTAATTGAATAAGTCTGTTGAGTTCATTCTCACGTTTTTACTATGCTTGTAGGAAAATAGTAGTTTTTTTTTTTTTTTTTTGGGTTATCATCAAATGACTTCTCCCGCTCTGGGTGGAGCGGGAGGGCTTGTCAGGCTCTTACTAACCCACCCGTGTTCCTTCTGTTGCCTGTGCAATGCCAGGGGGCCACGGTATCCCTTTCGGACTTTCCCGCAACCCCGGCAGGCAATGGTCTCATCGGACCCCTTCACTTGCTGACATCTCTTTGAGGCGCGCGTGGAACACAACGCGCCGTCGACCCGGGCCTGGTCCTTACCGGAAGGCGAGCTACCCATTGCTCACCGTCCGCAAGCCCGCGCCTACGGTGGCCGGGAATCGGCGATCAATTCTCGACGCCCAGGGCGTCTCCTCCTGCGGCGGCTAGGGGCGTGAGAGCGCGAACTTTGCCTCTCCCTCACGCGTTCCGCCTCCTCCTTCGCGAGCATTACTGCTTCGCAGAAGGAGGTGACGGCCTCTCATGCCCTCTCGCTCCGTACCATGGCCTGGACCAGGGCCGGACGCGAGAGATCCCCGCCACCGATTGCCTCCACGAGGACATGGCGGTGCTCTGCCCAAGCCGGGCAGACATCCACCGTATGCTCCACCGTGTCCTCCGGGCGATCCACGCAGTGATGACACCCGGGCGTTTCCTCCCGCCCGATACGAAACAGGAACCTCCCGAAACAACCGTGTCCGGTGAGGACCTGCGTCAGGCGGAAGGAAAATAGTAGCTCTTATAATTTCATTTCTGAGTTAATAACTAAATCCTCACTATAATAATATTATGAATGCGAAAGTGAGTTTGTTTGTTACTCTTTCACGCTAAAACAGCTGGACGGTTTTGGGTGAAATTTGGCGAATGGGTAGACCATGACCTGGAGAAGGATATGTAACACCTTTTATCCCTATATTCCCAAGGGATCGAGACTTATGCGTGTGAAACCGCGGGGCGCAGCCACTATAATAATAAAAAAGTGCATTTCAATAATATGTTAATATTTGTAGTTTTATAATCATAGGCTACGCTAGAATGTAGCCTGTCGAAAGGCATCAAATCATTTAATTTTGTCAAATAGTATTAGATTCTCCGTTTGTCATTTAGTCTCTATTGTGAATTGATCCGAATCTAAAAACTAAGAATTGAATTAAAGGTCTTTCGGTTCCAACGAGTAGATAATTCTAATTGAGTTTGTGTCTACGTAGAGGCTCATGTGACATGATTCTTGAGTTTTTCCTCTGTTAATTTATAGGACACACACTCACACGCTATTCGTGTCATCATGCCAAATTGTCTATTGCTGGACAATACCCCCAAAAAACGGCGATGATTCTCATTACTGTGCCAGCGGGTTGGTGACCGCTGAACAATTCAAGCCATTTTTCGTGCCAAATTGTATTTAGAACACATTACTCTAATTACTCCAGATTTTTTGGGACTTACTAACTAACCTCTAAATAGGCAAGAACTATTCAAATCAGTTCAAACTAGACAACATTATGGTAATTTTCTGGGCTTCATCTTTTCGTGCGGTTAGTGACTAACCTGGTGTCAGATGCCCATGGGCCTCTGACCAGGTTTCACATGCCGTCGAGAAATATCTCTCAGGCATGCCGGTTTTCTCACAATGTTTTCCTTCACCGTTTTTTTAAGGAAATAATAATTATACAATACGCACATGAATCCGAAAAGTCAGAGGTGCGTGCCTTGGGTTTGAACTCGAGACCTATGACTTGGCAGTCTAACGGTATGCCATCAATTGTAATTCAATTACAATGATTTAGTTAATAGTCATCGATGATGTTTATTTCGTTTAATAAAAGAGTGATAATTGGCGTTATTACGGTTATCGATGTCAACGATGACGTATTCAATACTAGGTCACATTTGACGTCAAATTATTTTCGTTGGATTGTCACCCGAGGTCAGTGTGTAGGAGATATTGATCTTGTGGTGTGACGAATGTTTTTGTAAGGAGTTGGTAATGAAACTATGGATGGATGGACTTAATTGACATAACATAATATCACGCCTTGTTTCCTCGAAGGGTTGGGTAGAGGTGTACCTATAGTACACCCACATTTCGTCAGTTATGTTTAAGTCCCATGTAACGGGCACAAATCCAGACACCGGGCTACTACTGAGAAATTCCAGATGGTAAAACTCAGTAGCACTTTGCCCGACCCGGGAATCGATGCCCAGGATCATGCTCAGCAGTAACGCTTGCAACCACTAGAACAACGAGGCAGTTGACTGAACTTAATTAGTAGCCGTAGCCTTCAAATGGGGCATTCGAAATATTCTACCAGCATTTCTTCCGTATCGTACGGTCATTAACATACATACACAAATACAAGCAAAGATACACAAGCCCGGAACAATCACTCAACAGCGTCAATCGAACCGTTTTTGGCAAAACCCAATAAATCAGTTATGCTGTCTCCCATTGAGGGGGCGTCGTTGTAAACGTTCCAAGCATCCGATGTCTCTTGCACATAAAAGTCCTGTAGCTACAACGAAAAATTTGCTCACGAATACAAATTATGCATACTGACAAAATTATCGTTACCTACGAGTATATTACATGTGGTTAGTTTTTTGTGAAGACATCGTAAATATCTATAATATTTTATGTTAGCGTTTTCGCACCGAGCGTGTTTACAACGTAGCGTTGCGTAGAAGCTGCGTAGCCGCACTGCTACGTAGTTCATGTCTACGAAATACGTAGTAGCGGTTACACTACGTAGCAGCGACTACGCTACGTAGCTTAGCAGTGTCTACCCTATGTCAGCATCTTCGCTGCGTATGCGCCTACGCTAGACCAACGTCAGACGTGAAGGCATTTAAATGTTAATAAAATAAAAGTATCTCTTTTCTAAACTACATAGAGCAAGCTTCATCGAATCATAAAGTTAAAATGAGATAATACTGAGCAAAAGTATCATATCGAATATGAATTTGATTAATCCGTCATAAAAATGCGTTTAAAATATTCAACGTTATCGTTTATGGTTTCAAATCCATTTTTATAAAACGAGTCTTAATATTCTGAGTATTTACAACTTCTAATAATGATGTAAGTACAGCTAACTATAACTTGGATTTTTGATATAATAAATTGAAGATTAGCTCTGAATTTTAAAATTTTGACTATGGACTATGGAGATGTCATTACAATTATTATTTTATACTTCTGTCAGGAAATTAAAGATAATTTAGACTAAAATAGTTTAGTCTAAATTATCTAAACTAATTAAATAAGTACAGAGAAAATATAAAAAAAATATATGTTTGTTTGTACGCTTTCACGCTAAAATGGTTGGATGAAATTTGACACACGGGTCAAACATGACCTGAGTTAGGACATAGAATATGTTTTATCCCGATGTTCACACAGGATCGAGACTAATGCAGGTGAAACCGTGGGGAGCAGCTGTAGTTGTTCATAAAAACTTAGTTGAGATTTGTAGAGTTCCTCTACCGGTTATTATTAAAAAGTAGTACATTTAGAAAAAAAAACATGAAAAAAACGAGTAGAATTAAACGCAGTCGTTTGACGTCTCAATATTCTAATTGCATGATACATTTAGATTCTTAGTATACAATTGCAAATATACATACCTACTTACTTATTTTTATAAATAAATCACTTAATTTTGTAAGGAATGTGGTCGAAGCGACTTTCCATGCATTCTACGAGATGAGACTGAATTCTTGAGATCGTTCGTCCCTTTCTTTCCAAGGACGAAAGAAAGAGAAAGGATGTTCAAAAAGTGTGTCAATTTGTGAAAGATTAAGTTATATTTTTATCATATAAGAATGAACGGTTAAGAATTATGGATCTAGTCGCATGTTACTGAAAGTTTCTTTGAACAATTGTGAAACGTTGACCTGATAAACGATTTAATTGTGTTCCGACTTGTATTCGTATTTTTAGTTTTACAACAAGAATCTATTTCTCTGTTGGACGATAAATGTTTGGTTATGTAACAAATTCTATTTTATTCTAGACTATTTTTTGCATCTATACTCGTAACTCGTCGCAAAATCTTCAGAATAAAAATAAGAAGAAACTTATTAAATATTGTTAAAACCACATTTTTTGTACCACTATTTAATTAGTTTAAAGTAGTGATTAACTTATTTAGTCATTACTAATTAATTACCTAAAGAAAAACACGTTTCATTTACAAGCGAAGTTTTAAGGAATATCTACCTACAAGATTTAATTGTTTTACATTGTTATTTATACACAACCGAAACAAACTATTTTTATATTCCGAACAATTAGGTAATTACACTAATGGTTAATTAACGTTTTAGATAGTGCCGTCCACGACGACGCGCGACGTGGTTCATGTTATGCTACCTATATTAGTTTTGAAGAATTCATTCATAAACACTTACATCATTTGCTAAATATTCCACAATAAACAAATACTAGCAAAAGGAGTATGTGAGTATCGTAGCAGGTGGTGTTCTGTAGTTTCTACCTACCCCTATGGGAAGAAGGCGTGAGTTTATGTATGTATGTAACAAATACTAAATAGTAATCTATTAGTTATTGAAGTACAGTGCAACTATTTTCTTAATATCCCTCGGTAAACTTCGTGTTTCGTCAGTCGTCGGACTTCCAAGTCGATTGAGAGCGTCCAAGGGCAACTGATAGAAATACGACAACTAACGAAACATGAAGTTTGCCGAGGGACATTAAGAAAATAGTTGTACTGTACTGACCTATGATTATGACAGGTCATGTGAAGAATAATATTATCAATTTGAAAAGTTGAATCCCCATTCAAAATAATTTTCATTGCCACATTACTTATCTTGTGTCTTTTGGAAAGTTTTGAAATATTGTTTGTGTTAATATAGCCTGCTGGTCACAAAGAGATAGGCAGAGATGTATAAACGTTACTGAGCCCGTGGTTTGATAACAGTCCAGCTTTCGAGAGAAATCTTTCTTGACATCTGTCAGTTTCATACTAACCAATATCTGTTTTGCGAATTTGATCCTTATTACTACTAGAAATTTTCCAACTGACAGGTGTCAACGCATTCTCCGACGCGACGGTCGGACTGTAGACATGCTGCCGTCTCTATCTTGCACTTGTTGAGCGACAGTGACATAAATAACGCATGTTTAAGTAAGTCACACTTTAGCAACTCTTACGTTCTATTTTGTGGTGCCTAGAACAATCAACAGACTGTTTTTAGGGTTCCGTACCCAAAGGGTAAAAACTGAACCCTATTACTAAGACTTCGCTGTCCGTCCGTCCGTCTGTCACCAGGCTGTATCTCATTAACCGTGATAGTTAGACAGTTGACACTTTCACAGATGATGTATTTCTGTTGCCCCTATAACAACAAATAAGTACTAAAAACAGAATAAACTAAATATTTAAGGTGGGCTCCCATACAACAGACATGATTGTTTTGCCGTTTTTATAGATAATGGTACGGAACCCTTCGTGCGCGAGTCCGACTCGCACTTGGCCGGTTTTTTTCTTTACTACAACGGTTTTAGGAAAACTGCCAAAGATGATGATGATGAAACGAATAATATAATCATTTAAACAAATAATTCATTAACCTTCATCGTGATAATACACAAAAATCAACGTTATCAGTTATTAAAAGTTATCTTAAGTTCACAACCTCTGTCATTGCACGTTTTATTCCCGATACCTAAACCAAGATTTAATAAAAACTTCAATGTCTATGAATAACATGTTGTTACATTATGTGTAACAACATGTTATTTTTTTGTGTAAAGGAACTAAAAATCGGTGCTCTAATCATCATTTGAGACTGCATTCATTGGAACAACGTGTTTCTCAACAGCAGGGGCCCAAGTCTGCTATTTTTATAAATTCGTCATTCCAACATAATCCCATTGTCATTTTGCTAAAAGTTCGTAATCTGCTAAATTCATAATGGTCGATCATTGGTTGATCATTGTATTCCACAAACACGATACTCGTAACGAATTAAAAGCAATGACTGTACAATGAAGTTCTAATGGTAGGGCACTGATCAAAGGATCTGTCAAAATTTTAGCAGATTACCGCCTAAGTCAGTCATTCATTTGTCATTGTGTACGAGATTACCAATAGATGCCATTTCTTTCAATGGAGTGTCAGTGGCTGACCATTGGAAAGTCATAATGACGCCAATATGTTAGTAGATTACCAAACTTGTCAAAATCAACAATTATGAAATCAATGATAGACCATTCTGACACTATTGTAATAGCAGACTTGAGGCCCAGGTCCCAGCAAATTTTCCGTTCACTAAACATAATATCGAATGCAAATAGACCGATACATAAAAATAGGTAGTATACCTACCTATTTTTTTTTTTAGAAATATGGAGTTTGTACTAATATTATAAAAATAAAAGATTTGTATTTTTGTTTGTAATTAATAAACACAAAAACTACTAAACCGATTTTAAAAATCTTTCACCGATAGAATGCTATAGGTATTACCATTTACGAGTATCACTGAGTAACATGCGCTATAATTAATATAAAATAAAAATAACTCGGGTTTCAAAATAATGAAATATTTTATTTACATTTCATGTAAGATGGTTTGATTGATGTAATTCCAAAAATATTTTTTTATCAATCTTGACGTATCTATTAGATACCAGCATATTACGATTAACATCAATACACAGATAGATAATAAGATAAATAAATGCAATTTAGCATTTTATTATCCAGTAAGGCCAAGTTGACACAGTAAATATTTTGATACAGACGTTAAACGATAAGGTACAGACTGTAAATATAATTTACAAGTCTTTAAGCATACCTAGAACCATTACAATCAAACTGAGCATGAATCGAAACAAGGTGGAAATTATTGATTCAGAATAAAACTGGTTTTGATTTGCAAATTTATTAACACAAGAATTGGTTTGCATAGTTTTGCTAATTAAATGTCTGTGGATACCTGATTATTTATGACATTGTTTGATATTAAGATAATCATGTTTGTATGCCAAAAATTTGGTCATCAGCTATGTTGGTATGTTTGGTTTTCACACGCGGCCCCTAAATACATAATTCACTAAATAATAATCACTGTATGCAAAGGTGTTGTCCGGTTAGGAGGATTAAATAATGTGATACAATAGTCAACAGATTATGTCATGAAAAAAAACCCGGCCAAGTGCGTGTAGGACTACGCACAATGAAGGGTTCCGTAGTTTGGTTGAATTTATCCCAAGAACAAACTTTAAGTTTGAACGTTTAATCGTTATAAATAAATTATTCACCAAATTTATTTATTTACGTTATACGTCCGTATTTGGATCACAGAACTACGTATGTGTACCAAATTACAACTTAATTGGTTCATTAAATTCGGAGCATGTCTGTTGTCTGTGACAGACGGGCAGACAGACATACACACAGACACACGAGTGATCCTATAAGGGTTCCGTTTTTCCTTTGAGGTAGGGAACCCTAAAACAGAATTATTTAAAAACAGAACAGCGTTTACAGTTTTATTAATTATCTGCTAGCGTACAATTAACTGAAATAATCTTAATGAGAAATCTGTGAATAGCTTTTAAATAACTGTGTAACAAAAAATATTTCACCCGTATATAATTGGTCTGTAATTTAAAAATGAATGGCCTTTTACACCCCATAGTATAATTTGGCGCCAAACATCACAATGTTTGTTCTCAAAGGCTCCTATTTTTCCTGCGTCCCACGCTAGGGTCGGTAATTCCCAGAATTAGCGCCATAGATATTGGTTTGGAGTGAAACTTTTTTTTTAGAGATAATATTTCATGGCTATGAATGAGCGGGCGGCGCTTCTATTTATTTGTCAGAAGGAACGCTTTACCACACCGCACTGACCTTTTTTTTTTCTTCAAAATATGTTCAAGCTATAGGGAATATACGAGTATTTTAACATTTTATATTTTATTTTAAATTACGCATTTATTTCATTACAGCTTCCGTCACAATTTTCGCAATCATTGTCAAGGCCCGTAATTTGGCAACAAAAACCTATAATTTTTTCGTAAAAACGCACGATACTCCACATAGAATAACGTCATAATAAAAAGTCGAATTTCGAATGAAACGACGGACTTTATATTTGGCGACATGAGGCATATTGATAATGTCACGGTCAAAACGATCATAATTCAATCATATGGTAAATGATCACTGTATGCGAATGTGAATAGCAATGTAGATTAAATCTTAAGAGATTTGGTCGAATCTTTATTGCTCGTTCTGATACTTCCTCATTAAATTGTGGAAATTATTGCGTAGAAGTGGTATCGACCAATCGACCGATGAAAATATTAATAATAAACATGCATAATTTTATTATTCATCCATCCAATGATGAGAAATATTCATACTCATTGCGCATACTATACAGGCTGGCAGGGAGGGACATCGCTGCGCAAACCGTTACTATGAATTCAGTACCAGTTCTAGACCCCAGCTTAGATAGCAAAAAGAAAATAAAGAAGAATTGTTTATTCTAAACAAACAAAACGTAATTACCAAAAAAAAAAAAAAAAATTGAAATGAAAAAGAAAAAATGAAGAAGAAATTATTCCAAGGTTTTAGGGATTATTTATGTCCATACTTTTTTTCCGTATTGTATTAAGTATTACACTTTTGAAGGAAACAGCTGATTTTTTTTTAAATCCTAATTAAACCTTGGAATCATTTCTTATTATTTTTTTCTTTTCCGTATTTTTTTTTGTATTTTTTATGATAATGTGCGTTTTGTTTGTTCAGAATAAACAATTTTTCTTTCTTTTCTTTTTGCTTTCTAAGCTAAGGGGTCTAGAATCATAATGCTGAATTCATGGTAACAATTTGCGCAGCGATGTCCCTGCCACCCTGTCATAGACATTGAAGTGATAGAGTTCTTTAAGAAACTAGGGTAACTTATGATGTTTAGAGTTGATGTTGACAGCGTACATAAATGTTTCTATCACTTAGCACGATTAATTAATCAAGAGTTGGCGCACCGTCTATAAAATATTGTCTATGTTATTCATTCAGTCATAGTGTATAAATGAAAGAAGTATTTGACAATGTGGGTCTAGGTCTGGTTGGTAGACTGTATAGCCTAGACAAATTAACCAGCTTTACAATTTTACTGCATTACTAAATGTGGGGTTTTTCCGTGTAGTGCGAATTGTTAGTTTTCTTTGTTTTTGTAGAGCTTTGTGACAGAAATTCAGGATGTTGTAAAAACTTATTCATGCAATGCATCTTTTAATCAAAATCTTAAATTCATTCATCCGTTGAGTCTAGAAGCATGAACTGAACAAGAATTCGTTTTATATCGAAGGTTAGCCCTTTTTTTTTTTTTTTTTGAAGCATTTTTGAATTTACGTCCCCTATAGTGGTTAAATAGTGGATGAAAGTTTGTATGGAAATTCGTAATTTTTGCCAATGGAGAATTCAAAAATTCAAAAGTCAAGGCTGGGAATCAATACTTTTCGAACATCAAAATTACATAAGACAGTCCCCTAAAACGCCCACCCTTCACCAAAAATTCAAATGAAAATTCCATCGCGCATGTGATTCTAAAATAAAACCATGAGTAAAACCCAGATAGTGGTACTAAAGTGCTGGTAATTACTGTAAAATTACACCAATCTTTTTGGAAATCCCTAGTTCTAAACGTTCTTTATGTACGTCTCTGACTTTAAAACCGTTATTCATGATTTGCATTTTAAGAGTTTCTCGCCCGTCATGTTGATCGTTTGATTCTATCTATATACATTAAAATTAAGGAAAATGGGAACGGTTTCCTGGAAAATTAAAAATATCTGGAAAAACTGAACGTCCCATTTTCTATGGAATTTTTGTATGAACTAAGTGTTTTTATTTTAAAAACGTTGCCTCACACCAGGAATCTCTCCTGTATTGTGTGTGCGTTTACAAACATTTAAACTCACATACACAAACAGCATTATTGAAAATTGAGAAGACAACGTCTGTCGGTCAGCTAGTACAGACACGAGCACCAACATGCATACACTTAGCAACTTTTAAAAGTGATTTTCTCCTCCTGTGTTGGTTGTAATTTTGTGTTATTACGAACATAGTATATTGAAACCCATACTATTATGGAATAGGTCGTATTTCAAAGTTGCAATCGTAATTAACCGAGTAAATCGCTTTTTCATTTTGCCAAGTATTTACATATGCTCGCGACTGTACATATAAATAAAAATTAAATGCTGTCCGTTGGTAAGCGCATCCCTAGAGAACGGCGGTTTGTCAATTTTTGTTTGAAACTGTTCTTTATAGGCCGAATTCGGTTTTTATGGAAAAAAAAAATAGGAAAAACATTACGAAAAATTAAAAAAAAATGGAAAAAACCTGAACATCCTTTTTACCCGACTACGGCGAAGCAAAAAGGAGGGTTATGATTTTGTTTCCATGAGATTTTTGTATGAATGATTGATCGGTTCAGCTAGTTTGAAATATTAATGGTTTTGTTTCAAGTTTATTGATTGGTTAACGACAAACGACGTCAAAATCATTAATTCATTTATTTTTTTATTCTGATTGATATTTCTCAGAATAAAAAATCAAGATATCAAGATGGGCAAGTACGATAAATTAAAGTTAATTTATAATGTGTTCGCCATATGGCACAACAGATGACATACAGCCTTAAGTAGCGAGGTTTTTCATCGCGTTTTTTTGTGTGGCAAGTTAATTACGGCCAAATTGCCTGACACCATGTTTTTAACCTTAATAGGTATACAAAACGAAAAAAAGGTTCCTACTATTATTTGGCAGACTAATTAGATAATGAATAGACTTTATTAGGCTAGGCTGTTTTACGAATAGTTGCCTTACACGAATATAATTGAAGAATATTTAGGTTTAGCAAATTTTCATGACCTAATTTCTCAGAACAATGCGATGCAATACAACAAGTATTGTATCGTATTGTTGTCACTGCTTCAAAATTTGGAATTAATAAAAAAGGCTGTGCGCAGACTTGAAGCGATAGTCTGACTAAAGGTAGTCTTTCCTTTAGTCAGACTATCGCTCCATGACAACAGCCTCATAGACAAAGTTGACATAAACTCCTGTAAAAAAATACTTTTCTATCTACGACAGACCCACTGGTTTTGCAGCTCGTGTACGCACGTTTCTTAAGTGCAGTGGAGTAAAGACGACTCAATGAATGGCCTGCGTCATTTAAAATGTAGGACTAAGATACATAATATCTTTATTTTTCCTTATAAAAATGTCACATAGGACCAATATCTACGTTTGCGGTGTTTTTGAGCATGAGTCACAATTACTGCAGCAATAAAAACCATAAATAGTATGATTACACCCAGTAGTGGCGGGTCAGTATTTTATTACTTCGATTTGATTGTTGCGTGTAGGTTTTAAAGAAGTACTTTTATTTGGAGATCGATTTATGTTCGGTGCAAACAGCAGAATTATAAAGGTGTTCTTCTGAATGCCGACCGCATCTGCAAACAGATGCGGCAAAATCGCCAAATCACTATAATAGACCGCTGAGACACGACTAGTTTCTATGTAACTCTATGAAAATGCTTCCGTTGGTGGCGACGTTGCCCCCTGTCATCGTTTTCATAGTTGGTTGCGGTCGCCTACGGAAGAACACCTTTAAGGAGGCGGGCAGACAGGCGCGCGCGACGACGCGACTCGACTCTGGTGGAACAATTTCTATGGAAACTTCACGCAAATTATTCTACCGTTACTGCAGATGCACTGAGTTATGCAGACTTTTGAAAGTGTTAGATAAATCACTCGACAAAAGTTACCCTAGTTGATACATATAGTTTTCGAGGAAGCAAACTAACTCAACTTTTGGCGAAAATAACGCGCCGTAAAGTCGGCTATCTTCTCTCATCGCATTATTAATCTTAGCATGTTATTGCTAAGATTTAAAATACATATAAATATGCGGTTAGGTTGTAGTCGTTAGCGGGTCATTAGACTAGTTGCAAATACATGTGTGTGGTCAAGAATTAAAGGTTCAAGATAAGAAACCACGCGACTAACAACGCAATGGAAAAAGTGTGCGTATGATTTGTAAACATGCAGAAAAGGTTAATATCCTGGGATAAGTGGGTTTTACGTACGTTCAAACAAATAAGGATTTTTTTATCTTCTACAACAAAGTTTTCGAAAACCGATTCCAGCTTATATGAAAAAAAAATCGACAAACGAGCGAAAATAAGTGAATCCGCTTAAAAATTCTGCTTATCTTTTTAGGACAGTTCATTATCATAACTCAAGTAAACATTTAACTACTTACTCATGCCCCAGAATGAGACTAATATTTTTTTATAATGTGCTGGCATATGTTAGTATTTATAAAATTATTTCGTTTTATATTTCAAACTAATTTTATACTTATATGCGAAAGGTTGTTTGTATGTTTGTTACACTTTCACGCTAAAACTGTTGCATGGATTTGGATACACGGGTAGACCATGACCTGGAGAAGGCCATAGGCTATACTTTTCATCCTGGATCGCAGACGAAGTCGCGGGCAACAGCTAGTATTTCATTTTAGATAATATATAATGCAGGATAAAAAGTAGCCTATATCCTCCTGTGGGTCATAGTCTACTCATATGCCAATTTCATCCAAATCCGTTCAGCCGTTTTAGCGTGAATGCGTACAAACAAACAAACAAAGTCACTTTCGCATTTATAATATTATACCTATAGTTAGGAGACTTCGTCATTCAGTTTGTTCAACTCACGTGATATTTCGAGTGAATATCCTCATTAAATTAATTTAACATGTGTAAGTTATCCTGTTCAAGTCATAAACAAGCGACTGGCATTGAATGTGTGGCGCCACCTTTATGTTTCAACTTATGTCATAAATGCGTAATAAATTTAGGACTACCTACTCTTTTGTGACGCTGCACGCTGCGCGAGATTTATTTGTCTACCATAATTCATATCTGCGAATGAAAGATATAATATATAAAGCAATATGTTATTCTTATAAATACATGTGTATCTTTCGTCACTGAACAATTTCCTGTTACAACAATTTCCATGGCGTTTTCATAGAAAATTTTCTACTAGAGTCGCGTTGCGCTATCACGAAGTCCCTGTCCGCAGGACCCTTAAGTCTGGTAGGGACCACAAGCTTTAGCATTCACAACAAAAAACTAGTTTATTTTTTTAAACTCAAGGTCGAGTTCGGGCTACCAGCAGACTTTAATCTGTGGCACCTGCATGACCACATTAGTGACCACTGGCTGGTTTTAATAATATTATAATTTAAATATTGTTCAGCGTCCTGTGTGTTATTAGGTAGGTACCTTTTTCTACTTACCTACCTTAGGTACCTTTCTTCTTATTTTCTAAATTCTTAACTCAAATCCGTTCTGATTTGAACTAAGAATTTAGAAAAAATCATGTAATATATTTTGAAAAAAAAATGGTTCGCACTTTATAGAACTGGATGTCTTGATTTATAAGTTTCATATTTTAAAAGAAAATATTTTGAAAGAAATAAATAATAGACAATTTCCAAAGTTTTTGTTGTGAACCTAAAGTTTGCAACTATTCTTAAAACAAACGGAACGAAGCCGAATAGGTTCAGGAAGATTTATTGATTTTACTATTTTTGTATATTTTCTAAGAAGTGAACAAAACAAAATGTTAAATCGACAAGAGCGGATTAACAATGGCGTTGAAACTTTCTCTGTTTCCAGACTTCAGACTATTGTATTACAAAAGTTCGTTGACTTGTTAGGTAACTGCAAAGTTTAATTGCACCTTCTAAGTATAGTAATAAGTTAATTCCTGGAAAAGGTAAAGACTTTAGTCTTTACCTTTAACTGGCAAATTGAAGATTACGTCTTGCGTGATATTTATTTTACTTTCGATCTAAATGATTTATTATGATTAAACCGTGTTCTTTATAGCTGTACCCGAAGCTACTTCGTGCGCAAGCGCAAGCAAAAAACTTCTCGGGTCCATCATAAATTCATAATAAATAATATTTATTTTTGCACAATTTCTGTGCAATGTAATTAATTACTTACGTATACGTTATTGTTTCCGGACACAAGTTTCCATTATAACATAACGTTTGACACATGGAGCTTATTAAAATTCAAAGACATAGGTGTAATTTTAAATGTGTTAAGTTTATCTTTCTGGGGTGTTTCTTTTATTAGACATGGATACAAAACTTTTGTTTAGCATTGATGAGATGGTTACACATAGTCTTGTTATTTCAAAAATCTATTACTTACTTATCCATCGTTTAAAAACATTTGAATTACGTGACTGAATTCTTGTTAATCTACATCTTTAAAAGTGAACGAACTCATTAGGTATGCGTTTATATTATGTACAGACCAATCAACATTTATTTTCTTTATATGGTTAATTAAGATAATAAATTGCACTGTGGTCTTGTTTCTGTGCTAATATAGTAAGTACTTAAGTGCATACTTACCTATTGTTTTTTATTGGGGCCAATCTTGTTTGCGGAAATTAAATAATAACTTATTCATTATTTTGCTTCGTAGGTAATTAACGAAGCAAAATTATGAATAAGTTATTATTTAATTTTTACACAGTGGTAGTGTGTTGAAAATTAAATAACAGAAGCATTTTGATGGGATATACACATAAGCTTATGTTATTATTAGTTACCGGATTTTATGAATGCGAAAACAATAGCCCATTACGTTTAATGAATGTAAATTACGTTTCGGTGGTGACACAATAATTTGTCATTCAGATTTTTTGTACTATTTGGCAGTGCTCCTATTTATTCATGAGCGTTATAAAAAATATTTAACATTTTCGACAAGAAATTGTGTCACAATAAAATCTAATTCTTATGTTCAAACACTTATACTTATAACTTTCTCCTGTAACATGAGAATGTAGTTTAGAATATAGGTGTGAACGCACCGTGAACCAAAAATAGTTGCGGCCGCGCATCCTAGCGTTCTTGTGTTAAAAATAAAGCTGAGACTAGACTAGCCTTACGAGATGTCACTCACCTATGGTCACGTGAATCAGGATACGAAAGCGCACAATTTCACACCAATATACTCCAATCTTTAAAGGGACTGATCAATTCGAATTATTTGGAATGCTCCGTAACGCCGGATAATTTACATCCATACGAACGCGTCCAAACACTCACTCCCGCGCTTTTCTGTTTATTTTTTAAACACGTCAAGTTTTTGAAACTGGAATAAAATTCCTTTGGCACATGTGTTTTAGTTCTTATTTTTATTTATTGATGCCCGCAATTTATTATCGAACGCGTTGACGCGTGCCTCCGTCACCGGTTGCGAGTACACTAACCGTCGGCGCTCGCTCGCAGCCATGTTTCAAAGCACACGCCAGTTTAGTTCAGAAAAAAAAGAATAGGTTTTCAGCGTGGAGTTGCACATTGTTTACAGTAAATTGTGATAGGTTAAGTTTACCGCAATTGGCGTTTATCGCTTTCGCAAAAAAGTTAAATCACAGAAAATACATAATTCTGAAATAAATTAAGCCTTATTTTTCGGAATTCTGATTTATCGACATCGACAAAACTTTAGCATCGTTATCATGTCAACCATGCGTTGACCTTGATATTATAATGAGTTCCAAATAATGAATAGTTTCCTGTGACATTACATAAACTATATACATCGTAGAGTCGTTAATTTAATTCAAATGTTAACTTTTATCAGTACTTACAAAAATACTAAATATTTATATTTTTAGAGGGGCTCTTATCAGTATTATCTATCAACTAGTGGAAAATATTAAGTGATAGTGGTTTTCGCTATCGGAGCGGTACTTGATAAGTTACAAAAAAGGATAATATAAAGCTGCACAAGGCAAGCAAGGCTATAGAACTTAATAACAGACTTTTAAATAATTTGCCGTCCATTCTTGTATGAAGTGTACCTATCGGATACGATTAGACGCATTTGATTGTGTTTAGATAGATAGATAAATAAATCGTTTATTTAGTGCACACAAAAAATAGCACAATATACAAAAGCACGATTAAATAATGACTAATTAGCTATTAGGAAAAAGCTGCAAGGTGTCAATATACAAACAAATATAAAAGGAAGAAAACAAGACATTGTGATGACACTATTGGCTATGACACACTTTAACGAACATAAAAAAGGTGCGGTGTGCGCTTCAAGGTTGCACCAAATGGGAGTCCAGCTCAGCATGTGCCAGGCAAATATACCTGACGCTGATATTCTGCTGAATCCCTGCAGTGACATACGGACGTCGAGTAGACGAGATAAATATGCGAGTTATTGGTGTTGGTGTTTTAATAATAAAATAACCTTCTAATTAATTCGTTCCATGTGCTTTTCCTTCGCTTTTATTTTTTTGGGGTTTTTTGGCTGTTCATAGCGAGTTATCTTACTTATAATACTGAAAACTAGTGCTGTGTCGGATTGGGTCGCAGCATTAGGCCCGGGCTCCATCAAAGCGGAGAGGAGACGATTGGAGTGATGAAACAACCAAAAACAACATTTTGAAGTTATTTTAGTAAATAGAAAATATGCTTTCATAGGTCCTAGCACTTCCATTATGTGCCCCAAATACTAAACTTAAACGTTAATAAATAGATAATTACTGTATTTAAATGGTACTGAAGTTTCATTAGTATCCTATACGTAATTAAAAAGATAAGATGATTTTCCGGCCACGGCGCGCAGCTGTGTTATTTGACCACCGAATAACCAAGTTTTTTTACCTACTGTAGTAGTGGTAACTAAATTTTACATTAATAATTAGAAATACAGTTCAGTTTGTTCAACACTAATTAAACGAGATAATCGAAAAAAATGATGTATGCGTCGTAACCCGACCAAATCTAGAATGTTATAAAAAAGCGGGCGCGCAATACATTATACCAACCTTCTAAAACTTACAGGATATTTGTTCTTTTTTGTGCAAAACAATTTATATGAAAACTTAATGGAAATTGTTCTACCAGAGTCGCCTCTAAGTTAATTTTATTGTAATTAAGTGAGATAGAGCTTATAAATAAAAGTAAAACTAAATTTAATTCTGTTACATTTTTGCCTGAACCGCTATTGCAAAAAAATCTTTTAATAATATCTTGGGCTAGTACAATATGTTTAATTTTGTTGTTTAGCATATTAAAATATTTAACTAGGTAATAGGTTTAAAAACACGATTCAAGAAACAAATCGCTGTTAGGATTTAGTGCAGGGTTCAAACCTAATTTCCCCGGCCTAGTTAAATAAAATAAAATAAAAATTGTTTATTTGCAAGTATTATACAGATGGTTTACAAAAAAATCAAAATCGGCCTTAAGGTAAGTATGATTGTATGTTAGAGTTTCAACCAATACCTAAGCTAAGATAACTTAATTATATGTATCTTGTAATTATAGGTATCAGCGCCCACCCTCTTTTTTATTATTTTATTGTGCCCAACTTATACTATTTTAAAAACAAAAGAGAAAAATACCTTTTAGCGCCAACATAGGTGATGAACTGAGCAATAAGTGAAGGTGTAAGATTTATAAATTACAGGAATAATAATTTAGAACATCAAATGAGCTATAATTAGTTATAATAGGTAAGTTGAGTTTTTCGATTCTTTCTTACTAAGCACAAGAATTAGAGACTATATACACTCGAGAGCAATGAATCCGGGTCACTTAAAGAATCCTAAAAATCTCGGAAACTAAAAATGCTAGGTTAATGCAATAAATTGTATTTAATAGACAATGTAATACTCCTTAAATGAAGGTATTAAAACTTCTTAGTTATTGTAAAGTTATATCATAAAAAAATCAAATTTGAAAAAGGGCCACATTCGAAGATGGAACTACGAAATTACAGCATTTGGTTTTGCTTTTGTTTGTAATCTGTCATTTATGTGGGTACATAAACCATGTTGATAGTGCTCTATATTCATTATTCAAGCTGAAATTATGTCGCTTACGCCTGAAGAATGCACCAGAATACTTACAATGCTGGAAACCGGTCGGAGTCAGCGCGATACAGCCAGGACTGTCGGTGTGTCGCTGTCAACAGTACAAAGAGTTCTCCGACGTTACGAAGAAACTGGTTCTAACCTACGCAGACCAGGAACGAGCAGAACCAGGTGTACCACAGCACGAGAAGACCGATACTTGGTGAACACCATGCTTCGAAATCGCTTTCTTACAGGAACTGAACTCACAAATCAGTTTCGACGCCTCGGAGGAAGTAACCCAAGTGCATGGACAGTAAGACGTCGGCTTGCTGAATCTAACTTAAAACCCCTTAGACCTGCAAACGGCCCTAAACTGGAGCGTGGGCATCGTATTTCAAGACTAAGATATGCCCAGAGCCACGTAAATTGGAGTATTGAAGATTGGTCAAAAGTTATGTTCTCCGACGAATCAAAATTTATGCTCTACAAGCACGATGGAAGACACAGAGTGTATCGAAGACCAGGGGAAAGATTCAAGCAAGCATGCATCGAAGAAAAAGTAGCCTACGGTGGTGGGTCTGTACTTGTGTGGGCCGGAATTTCTTCTGAAAGTCGCACAGAGCTGGTGATCATAGAAAACGGCTCTTTAACTAGCGAAAGATATGTGGAAGAAATCCTCAATGATCACGTTGGTCCATTTATGGTCAATTTAGGTGAGGATGCTATATTTATGCATGACAATGCCCGACCTCATACAGGTAGGATTGTGAATGAGTACCTTCAAGAGATGAACATTACTCGTATGGAGTGGCCAGCGCGCAGCCCGGATATCAACCCGATCGAGCATGCTTGGGACGAGCTAGGCAGATGCGTAAAACAACGAAACCCTCCCCCAATCACGCTTCGTGAGCTCAAAATTGCTCTCACAGAGGAATGGGAGAATATTCCCCAAAATCGTATAAGGAACTTGGTGTACAGCATGCCAAACCGCGTAAACGCAGTAATGGAAGCACGAGGAGGCAATACGAAGTATTAAAATTCAAGAAAATCGTAATAAAGTTCAAAAATTTCATGTTTCCTATTTTTGTTTTAAGGAGAGATCAGCAGTTTTTTTCTTTATGTAATTTTGTGTTAATAAAATGTATGGTGACTCATATTTTTTTTACTTTCATTTAAGGAGTATTACATTGTCTATTAAATACAATTTATTGCATTAACCTATCATTTTTAGTTTCCGAGATTTTTAACATTCTTTAAGTGACCCGGATTCATTGCTCTCGAGTGTAGGTGCAAATCCAGTATTAAAAATAACAAAGAAAAGAAATAATAAAAACACAAAAATAAAAACAGTGTAAACGGTGTTGCGCTGGTGAGTGTGGGTGTGTGCAATCGTGGGTGTTTTTATGTGTGTCTCTGTGAGCGTTTGTGAGTACATGTGTAGGTATGGCTGTGTGTATATCTGTGTAAATGGGTGTATGTTTTTATGTAATACTGTGTGAATGGGTGTGTGTGTGTGTGTGTTTGTGTATGAGTGCGAGCCAACACATAATGACAAATAATGTGTTACAAAGTGTAGTTTTTTCGCTCTAGCACGGGTATTATCTAATCTTTTGGCTAAGCCTGGCTCACCTGGCTGTGATGTGTTCACACGGGCGAATTGAAGAAAATCCTGTCACTGTCTGGAGTGATGTGCGATGAGCGTTTGACTATCGCGTAGTTTTATAGGTACTTTAAATATTATAGAATTTATCTGTAACCACAGCTTTAACTAATGTAATTGAGCTTGGCAGTTTTCTGTTATAATGACGTATGCGTTACCTACAGCAGTCGAATAATCACTGAAAACCCTCGGATTTTACTGTTTTGGTAATTTTCAGCTAACAAAATTAAAACATGATTGTCGCGTTGATATAGTGGTCGCACGCGCTACTGCTGACTGCTGAGCATGAGGTCTTGGGTTCGATTCCCATGTCGATCAAAGTGTTTTTCGGTTTTTCCATCAAGAATTTCTCAGTAGCAGCTCGGAGTCTGGATTTGTGGTTTGTGCCTCACCTCCTACTACATGTTATGTTATAAAATAAACAATAAAACATTCGCGGTCGTTTGCTACCATTAAGGGATGAATTTTGTTTTTCTGGTGAAATGATGACGAGATGCGTTGTCAAATAGGTTTAATGATGTCATTCCTTTACAAAGTTAGTTCCAATAACGCAACCTTCCAACTTGGTTCCAACTTCCAACTTTGGTTGGTCTTATCCTAAACATACTTCTTAATACCCTATCTATAATAATTAATATTCTTTGGGCCCTATCAGAATACCAGCGCTGCGACATTTATTAGTAAATGTCGCAGCATCATGCTGAGATAGGAGCCTTTTGGCCTCGCACAGGATATTCTGGTAGATTTTAAATTTACTTTTTTTAAATTTGTATTGTATTTTTTATTTTTAATGAGTGTGTGTTTAGCTTAATTGATTTCCCCAATAAATACTTTTTCTTTCTTTCTAATAACTTTTTTATCATGTGGATATACACGTAGGTAGATGCCTTCCATTCGGGGATAGTGGAGGATTTTGCCTTCACCACGTATTAAGTCTCCAGGATTTCCGAAAGAACGGATCGGTGCCCCTCCTGTTTCGCTGATAGCATGTCTTCGGTATTTCTGTCGCTTTAGGGTCACTTTAGTGAACACCCCACCTCAGACCTTTAGTCAAGACTCTTAGGAATCTGCGATCGTGACGGTTCCCTGCCCGTAGTAGTACACTAAGGCCCGTTGTACACGGCACAGATTCATTACGGTACGGCGTATAAACCGTGCCGTAGAACTATCGTGTCTGTCAACAAGCTTCCAAAGTGATCCATACAACAACTACGACTGTGCCTACACATTGTGAATAAACAGTAGTTTTTACGGCAAGAAAAACGTGAGTGTACATAGGGCGATATTGCGCATGCATTTATCAGGCTCCATTGAACTCAACATTCATCTGCCTAGAAGTATTCCCGTTTGAGCACCTATGCGTTGAGCACCAAGAGTATTCCCATTTGAGCACCAATCAATATAATAGCTTGGTGCTCAATGGGGAACAATACAAAATATTCAACTTCATTCCCTTTTGACCACCTGCGGTGCGGTAACTTCTCCACCTCAACATTGGGAAAAGGCTAGGTTTTTCCAACTATGTTGGGGTCGACTTCCAGTCTATCTGAATGCAGAAACGACTGCCTATCTGACCTCCGAAACCCAGTTACTGGCGAATAATGATTGCCTTTGGAGACTGGTTGCTAGACTTTCAAGTTTTTGACTATCCGTAACATACACACAGGTTTACAAATGACAACAGGGACCAACAACGGCTTAACGTGCTTTCCGAGGCACAAAGAGGCCTTGATACGTAATGGCTGGTCAGCCATCCACAGACCGACCTTCAATCGACCCCTGCGACTGTTATTGTTCACCTACGAGCCCCTCTGCGGCTCTGTTGAAGTCACCATATGTGGATAAACAAAGTTTCTTGAATGAAATGACCTGTTCAATTCTCTAACCAAAGTACCTACTATTATTTACTACAGTAAGTACCTACATCAACACAATTATGTACTTATATTTCTTAGTAGCCTTCGTTTATCTCTCGGGTGATATGACCTGGGCTATTATCGTACGCATGTGCATAACATAAACACTGTTAACAGTCTATAGTTAGTGCTTGGCACGTGAAATTAGATCATGCAAGTGTCACGATTAGACTATTACCTGCGACTCATATGAAACTATTCTTAGAACGTTTTGATCGTTGCTTTTTATAGGCTCTTAAGCAGATATCAGACGCTTCACTTTTTGTCTTCATTTTTTCTTTCACTCGAAATGAAGCGTCCGAACACAAAATGAATCAAAAGTGAAAAATTTATTCATTTGTGAACCGATCCAAACGAAGATGGGTTTCGGCACTCAGCACCAATTAATCGCCTTCGGAATGATCGAAAAATTAAATGGAACGAACAAATGAACGTTCATTCCTATGTTATTTTGTCGGTATCGTGTGAACGTGGAGTGAAACAAAATTGACCGGTTTCGGTGGAAACGGCCGGGGTTATCCGAAACGGGCGAATCAACAGTTTTAAATAAAAGTATTTTTTCTTGAGGCAATTCGCACGAAGTTAATTTATTTGTAGGCGAATCGATTTCTGTTGTTGTCAATTCGCCTAAAAATATATTAATCGGGAAAATCACCAATTAGCCAAATTAACATTCACTCGAGTGAATCAACGGATCTGAGCTTTACGAAATGTTTATTGCAATTTAGGGATGAATAGGTAACGCTGATGGAATTTGAGTAAACCCTAAATTCTTAGCCTTTAGGGCAGATGTGTAGTATCTAGACACCGCAGTATTCTGTATTAGTAATACCAATCAGTGTTATGTTCTATCCAATCATAAAGATTTATCTCGGCGTGGCCAAAGAGCACAGATTAGTCTTTTTGCGAAGATAAGCTGCACTTGATTTCAAATAGATTCCTGCAGCTCCTAGAACAGCTCCGTTTTTCGTTATGATACAAGGAAGTCATACTCCATGATAATCGTTAAAGCCTGAAACGTATGACATAAATGCGACCACCATGTATCTATCACATAATTAATTTATCTGTCATTGCTTCATTTTTCATTATTTTTACTTATCGTGGTATAGTAATCTTATTCTAGGTGCGTCGTCTTCACATATAATTATATAATTATTGTATACAAGATATTGTGAAAACATTTTAAAAGAGTAACGGTGGAGTTTCTTGCCCATTCTTCTCCATACGAAAACTACCTTTTGGGAGGGGCGACTAGAATCAGTTCTGTTTTTTGTAAAGTTTGACGTTCAAAAGTGCCTTTTATGTGCCTAATTGAAATAAATTTATTGACTTTGACTTTGACATCGGCTGTTCTAGCATTGGATGTAGTGATTCAGAGCTCAGCTCGAATAGGAGAAACTAACTCCTCAGAGTCCTCAGCATTTGGGAATTAGGACGCTAACCCAAACTCTTTGTATCGGCTCGAGTATAATATTTATATGCAATGCAAATGAAATATGGAATTGGTGAAGGGCGGGCGTTTTTGGGGGACTGACTTATGTAATTTTGACGTTCGAAAAGTGCTGATTCTCACCCTAGTGTAGTGAATAAATGACTAGAATTTTGATTTTTTTGCAGCAATTCATTTTAATACTAACTATATTATAAATGCGAAAGTGAAATTGTTTGTTACGCTTTCGCGCTAAACGGCTGAATGGATTTGGATGAAATTTGGCACATGGGTAGACCAATGACCTGGGTAAGGACGTAGGATTTTTTGCCCGATATTCCCACGGGATTGAGTCTTATGCGGGTGAAACCGCGGGGTACAGCTAGTTTGAAATAAATTGGAGCAAAACAGAAGCGTTCTTTTTAAACTCTGATTTATTGAAACGGAGCGGAGCTCGTGGCTAAGTAATAACTGCCGGCACGGGTCGATCCGTCAGGTTAAGCTATGCTTGCCGGGGTTGGTCTGTGGATGGGTGACCATCTTTACGTACCGAGACTCCTCCGTGCCTCGGAAAGCACGTTAAGCTGTTGGTCCCGGCTGTAATTCGTGGATCTTTGACAGTCGTTACGGGTCGTCAGAAGCCCGAAAGTCTGACAACCAGTCTTACCAAGGGGTATCGTATCACCCAATTACTGGGTTGTGGAGGTCAGATAGGCAGTCGCTCCATATAAAATACTGGTATTCAGCTGCATCCGGTTAGACTGGAAGCTGACCCCAACGTAGTTGGGAAAAGGCTAGGCAGATGATGATTATTGAAACAGAGTTTTAATCTTGGCAGAGTTTCGGTTTGGAGATTTTTTGCTAGATACTAAATCAATTTATATACGTAGCTGGACTTTTACGAGACACCCTAGGCGTAACATTAAAAAACTGTTTCTGTTTTATATTCCGATAAACGCAACGTTTTTGTAAGTGATTCGGGAATCAAAAGAAACTTTAGTCAGCAAAAAACTGCCTAGCCTTTTTCAACTATATTGGGGTCGACTTCCAGTCTAACCAGATGCAGCTGTATACCAGAATTTTACATGGAGCGACTGCCTATCTGACCTCCACAACCCAGTGACTGGGTAACACGATACCCCTTGGTAAGCCAACAAACATGCGTAAGAATAGAATACAATAAAGATTTTCTTTATGTTAGATTGCATGCATGTTTTCATAAACCTATGAAAATACAAAACCTCTGATACGAGTATGAAAATATTCGATTATGTCATATTGGTCTTATTTTATAAATGTGACTTTAGTTTTATTACGATACACTACACAGCACGGCATTCTTCCGACGAGATAAGTAAGTAATAATAATAATTGATAAGTACCTATTGTCCTGTGGGTAGCCGTATCTATAGTCTCGTCTGGCAGGCCTTTCGTGATTTCATAATAACTTAACTTGGTACTATAATCTGCTCATACTCCTGTATAATCTTTTCATAAGTCGATGAAATATGTTTGGCTGCCAGGTCGAAAGGTTTCCTTCTATGGGTAGTAGGTATATTTTTTACCTTTGTATTATAACATGTAAAAAAAGCCTGTCCGATACGGTGTGCGTTACCCCAGCCAGATAATGTCGAAAATCGTCATCTTAGTGCAATAGATAATTAGAAATACAGCTTCTGTAATTGGTAAGGAGATTTTTAAATTTGGTAAGCTGATAGTTTTTTAATTATTTGATAAAAACACTTCCGGCTGGAGTAACGTTACCCCAGCCAGATCTTTTGTTTTCTAATGGATATTTTGAAATAAATTTTATCTAAATAATTAGAAATGAATTTGAAATAAATGGTATAACTTAATTTGTATTTGTATTTGCTATGGTTGCGAAGATATTTAAAATCCTGCTGGAGTAACGTTTGCACGATTGCTGTATCTCGGAATTGACTATACGGATGATTGTAATATTTGTACATGAGATCTGGCTAATTAGTTATAATTTGTTACGCAATAAACGAATCCACTATAATGCACCGTTTTGAAGTTATTTGAGTAAATAGAAAATTGCTTTAATAGGTCCTAGCACTTCTATTATGCGCCCCAAAGACTAAACTTAAACGTTATTATATAGATAATTACTGTCTTTAAATGGTACTGAAGTTTCATTAGTATCCTATACGTAATTAAAAAGATAAGATGATTTTCCGGCCACGGCGCGCAGCTGAGTTATTTGACCACCGATTATCCGAGTTTACTGTAGTAGTGGTAACTGAATTTTACATCAATAATTAGAAATACAGTTCAATAATATACATGTGAAATTTCAGACTTGTACACTAATTAATTAACGAGATAATCGAAAAAAATGCTGTATGCGTGGTAACCCGACCAAATCTAGAATGTTATAATAAAGCGGGCGCGCAATACATTATACCAACCTTCTAAAACTTACAGGATCATACGTGAGAATAATTACGTGTTTAGTACAGACGGGTAAACAAGTGGTAAAGTAAAATATATTTATAATGGAATATTCATCTCAAAAATAATAATGCGTAGGTAATAACAAATATGGAGTATCTAACTATGTAGATGATGATGATCCTATGCAGATAATTATTTTAATTAAGGTAAGTAAGTAAGTATATAAATTTACTTCAGAAATAATCACAGATATTTTTTATGGACTAATATGCAACGTTAAGTTCGCAAAATTAAGAACTGATCAAATTCAAATAAAAATTCAGTTTTATTGTAATAAATCACAGATCAACAATAATAAAATGTAATAAGTTAATAACATCACAGTGCAGTAAGTACTAACATATCATAGAACTTTACAGAAGGTAGGTAGGCAGGTTCTACTGTTTTATCTAATATGATTTAAAAAATCACAAATGTCTTACATAAAGATAGCCGTATTCTTAATTGAGTTTTATTGTACAAATTTTTTTTTTTTACAATACTAAAAATAAACGACATAACAATCAACTTTTTAGAATACGTACTTTTTGACTAACTAAGTCTTAATGCATGTAAATTATATAATATTATCAAGATGTTTCTGCTACTTACAACAGGTACGTAAGTAGGTACCTACCTACCTACCTCATCGATATAATGGTTAAACGTAAGTAGGTATATGAAGAATGGCATAGTGGACACTACTTTGAGCAATTTAAAGTTAATTTAAACATTTAGTATGGTAGGTTTAATTTTTCAATCAAACTAATTTTATTCGTGACTGTGCCAACTTTTAAGGACAATTATGCTAATAATTTTAGAAGGTCGGTGTAATGTATTGCGCACCCGCTTTATTATAACATTCTAAATTTGGTCGGGTTACCACGCATGCATCATTTTTTTCGATTATCTCGTTAATTAATTAGTGTACAAGTCTGAAATTTCACATGTATATTATTGAACTGTATTTCTAATTATTGATGTAAAATTCAGTTACCACTACTACAGTAAACTCGGATAATCGGTGGTCAAATAACTCAGCAGCGCGCCGTGGCCGGAAAATCATCTTATCTTTTTAATTACGTATAGGATACTAATGAAACTTCAGTACCATTTAAAGACAGTAATTATCTATATAATAACGTTTAAGTTTAGTCTTTGGGGCGCATAATGGAAGTGCTAGGACCTATTAAAGCAATTTTCTATTTACTCAAATAACTTCAAAACGGTGCATTATAGTGGATTCGTTTTTTGCGTAACAAATTATAACTAATTAGCCAGATCTCATGTACAAATATTACAATCATCCGTATAGTCAATTCCGAGATACAGCAATCGTGCAAACGTTACTCCAGCAGGATTTTAAATATCTTCGCAACCATAGCAAATACAAATACAAATTAAGTTATACCATTTATTTCAAATTCATTTCTAATTATTTAGATAAAACTTATTTCAAAATATCCATTAGAAAACAAAAGATCTGGCTGGGGTAACGTTACTCCAGCCGGAAGTGTTTTTATCAAATAATCAAAAGACTAACAGCTTACCAAATTTAAAAATCTGCTTACCAATTACAGAAGCTGTATTTATAATTATCTATTGCACTTAGATGACGATTTTCGACATTATCTGGCTGGGGTAACGCACACCCGATACGTGAGGGTGTTGTTAGGTATAGTACTGAGTCTATTTATGTGGAATTCGGGAAATAAATAAATAAATAATTCGTCACATTTTTTTTACAATGGGGAATTTACCGGCTGCGTGTCGTCACATTTTTTTCAATGGGGAGAATTTACCGGGGCGCGGGCGGCAGTCATTTAGCGGGACTACAAGTCATCATAACATGAAACCAGTTGAAAATTTTCTAATTTTTAATGGATTTGGGGTAATTTTGGTACTAAACATGTGATTTTTAAATAGCAATAACTTTATTATTTTCAATAATAATAAGATTTTTTATTACTTTTTGGTAATATTATTGCAGTAGGTACCGCTTTCGGATCGGACAGGTTTTTTTTACATAATAGGGATGATGACTAAAAAAATGTTTTTTGTCCGTAATGTAGATTATGAAAAAATTACGTACACGTATTTTTTTCTTTTTTTACGTTATCAAAAGATTACGGCGATACATTGAGTTATAATGTGCCATGACGTCACTTGTATGTAGATTTTATACATACTTGTGACGTATCAACCCCCACTCCCCAACTTTAATGCGTTGTATTTAAGTCATTTTTTATTAATATGATAAAGTAAAAAATACGTGTCTAATATTTTTTTATTATCTGACTGACGGACTAAATAGAATTTCTTTTTTTTGACCCAGGCATCTTCCCTATTGTATAATTTTAACTGAATGCTTTCCTGGAATTTGCCGTTGAGCTAGTCTTAAATGTAGGTATGTGTTTGATAAGATCCAGGAAGACTTAATAACCAGTCATTATTAATAATTCATTAACACATTATTTATAAATAACTGTCTCATTATTTAATTATATTATGATGAAGATAACAGTATTAATTGATTACCTACATTCTACAGGGTAATTGAACCAGTACGATGATAGCTTTATTTATTAGGTACTAGCTGTTGTCCGTGACTTCGCCTGCAATCCAGAATGAAAAGTAGCCTATGTCCTTCTCCAGGTGAGGGTCTACCCATGTGACAAATTTCATCCAAATCCGTTCAGCCGTTTTAGCGTGAAAGTGTAACAAACAAACACACCTTTGCAATATTAGAGGATACAATTTTAATTATGTTATGTTTCTGAAGGCTGATTCAATTGAAGCTACTGCTTCCAAGTACTCTTGTTTAAAATAGTCAAACGAGCAGAAAGTAACATTTGAAAACACACGCAGAAAATGCGCGCGCGCGTGTTTTCTACACGGAGAAAATCGTAAAATACTCAAAACGATGGACCACATCGGCTCTATCTACGAACCTATTATTTGACCCGCGACCTAATCTTAAGAATACACCACGGTAAATGAAATGAAATGACATTGTTTATTCTGTAAATAGGATATTGGAATCACTTTTACACGTCTTCTTAAAAAAAATATTAAAAACTTTTTTTACAAAAAATAAAACCGACTTTCTTCCTTCCTTCCTTTTATTTTTCTCTTTTTAGAGTTGTGATACCTACACAAACCCCCACAAAAATTTGAATACCACTACCTGCTATGTAAATTACAGTGACAGGAACTATTAGAACATCGTCCACATAAACTAGGTGGTAAAAATACGTATTATTGAAGCTAACTAAAAAACCCCTCATCAGATCTTGACCAAACTTATATGGGACCACTTCTGAAATATGTCCTACCAAAAAAAAAAAAGAATCATCAAAACTTATTCATAATTGGCGGAGCACCCGCGTAACAAACATACAAAAAAAAAAACACAACCTAATTGAGTTCCTCCTTTTTGAATTCGGTTGAAAATTAGCTAGATGGGTTCGGCGTTTCCTATCTGACTACTCTGAGAAGAAAGGCAGAAACAAACTCAGAGGTCACAGTCTCTTTTAAAGTCGAGAAATAATCTTGGTCAGGCCATATGACGACCATGTAGATTAGTCTGAAATGGTCTTTTGAGAAAAGAACCACACAGTGTTCATCTCATTTTTCTATTAAGACTATTACACTTATTAAAACTATTCAGATCAAGCAAAAGTCCAACTCCGTTAACTTTCTTCGTCTCAGTAAGTTGTTTGTCAATAAGCTAAATTGCGCGCTAATTTCTATAATTAATCTTACTACTAAATAAATGGTGCCTTATTTTTTTGCCTTCTAAACCTGCTTGAACAGGAATGCGTGGAATTCTCGGCGTCCACTATAGGCCATCGGCACTCATCAAGCAAGTCGAGCATGAACGACATTTCACGAAACATGACGATTGGCGACATTTGAATAACGAACTGATTCGTAAGTAAACGATGTGGTTATACGGTGTAGAAAAGTTATTGGATGATAAATTAATTGTTGTATTTCTATAAGCTTCTTTCTTTTTCGTGTGGTTAGTGACTAAAGGCTCGTGCAGACCAGCGCGACGCGACTCGAACAAAACAATTTCTAAGAAAATTTCACGGTTTAACAATAACCGGTGTCGCGTCACGCTAGTCTGCACGAAGCCTAACCCGGTGTCAGAGTTTTTATGCCGCCCATGGGCCTCTGACTTAGCTTCACATGCCGTCGAAAAATATCTCTCAGGCATTCCGGTTTCCACACGATGTTTTCCTTCACCGTTTTTGAGGGATGTTGAAATTTTTTTTTCAGTTTGTCCGTCAGGTAGGTAGGTCTAATATTAAAAAATATTAGACACGATTTTTTTTCTTTTTTACGTACCTAATCAAAAGATTACGGCAATACATTGAGTAGGCAATACGTTAAAATGTGGCATGACGTTTTTTTTTTTTTTTTTTGACTAGTGCATCTCGTAGCTCACCTCTGAGGTGATGACTACTTAACCGGACAATCCTGCGGCTGCCTTAAGCTACTAAACTCAAAGCCTCCAGCCAGGGGCAAAACTATTCTAATTAAAACTAGGCGAGCGCTCGCTAAGGGCACCCCCTGTGGGGTACGGACCTCGGCTTAGGGGTCGCTGGGGGGAGGACAGCAAGTTGGGACAGGCTGGATCAAAGATAATTCATTATTATTAATCGGGGAATTTAAAGCTACTGGCTCAGCATCGGCGCGGGCTGGCACATCAACGGGCTAGGGTCGAGGGGGAGTATTATTTACTCGGGCGGGTCGCGATCGCGGAGGATCTCGGCGGCGAGGTCGGAATGCGGGTCGGTGTCTGTGTTTGTGCACTGTACTTGTGGCTCCTGGAGGAGGGTTATGGGGTCGTCTGGGTCGGTAAGGATTTGTCTCGGGTGGCGGATCTGACTGATTCTACTAGGGACATAGTTGGCGGCCTCGACAACCAGAGGGTTGCGATGTTTGGCGGCGGACTCAAAGAAACGCTTGGAATTGCGTTTGAGAAATTGTTTGTGGGGATCTTTAGGTCGAGATGGAGGATCTCGTTCCTAACGTACCAGGGGGCAGTGGCATGACGTCACTCCCCGGTAGATTTTATACTGACTTGTGACGTAGCGAGCCCCCACCCCAACTTTAATGCGTTTTATCTAAACCATTTTTTATTAATATGTTATAGCAAAAAATACTTCTCTAATATTTTTTTATTATCTGACTGACGGACTAAATAGTTTTTTTTTCCCTGTCAACACATTCATACGCACATTCATCCGAAAAGTCGGAGGTGCGTGCTTCGAAGTTCGAACTCGAGACCTATGACTTGGTAGTCCGACGGTCACACCACTAGGCTATCTTCTAGAATCAAAGATTATGTTTATTTTTAGACTTTGTAGGCACTCGAAGGGAAAAATAATATTCGCATTTATTGAAGTAGGTAGGTACTTGTTACGATCACCAATGGCAATTTGTCTGTTAAATAGGGAAATCAAGCAGGTAATCCTAATCTTACACCGTGCGTTTTATGTAGCAGTCTATACGAAGTTCAATTTCAGCGGTTTAAGTAAACGGGTATTAAACTCAAACTCAAAACATTTATTATTTCAATTAAACCATTTAAGCTTCGTGCAGACTAGCGCGACGCGACACCGGCTATTGTTGTACCGTGAAGTTTTCTTAAAAATTGTATTGTTCGAGTCGAGTCGCGCCGTCGCGTCGCGCTGGTCTGCACGAGCCTTTACAGGCTCTTTTGAACTGTCAAGGACTGTCAGTCAGTCATAAACAGCTAGTTGCCCATTTTAAAGCATAGTAGGTAGGTACCAATTGGGCAAGAAACTCCATAGACACTCTTTTAAATAATATTGTTAAAAAAATATTAGTAAGTACCTACATCATTAATTTGAATTTATAATTACCTATACTAGCGACCCGCCCTGCTTCGCACGACTAGCAGAGCATATAAGCCTACATTTTTTTCTGTCGTCGTGTCGTATCAGCCTTTTGCGTTGAGCTTGAAATATTTTGTTTTCAATCCTGCAAATATTTAAAAAAGGAAAGAATAGATAGGTACATAAACAAACAAACTATAAATATTTAGTAAGTTGTTTCATATAACTCTATTGGTTACGCCAGCAAAGTCCCAGTCAGCATGATTTTTTCCGACATCTTCTACAAGCATCGTCATATTTCAGCCAATTTACACAAAACCTAATGAATTGTAAATCTAAACCCTCCTCACGAATCACTCTGTCCATGGGTGAAAACCGTATGAAAATCCGTTCGGTAGTTTTTGAGTTTATCGCGTTCAGACAGACAGACACGGCGCGGGGACTTTGTTTTACAATATCACGAACGACGCATGACGCATGACGTAGTGATGTGAGAAAGATGCATTTAAAAAAGACGTAAAATCAAAGTCAAAATCAAATAATTGATTTCAATTTGGCACAAAGAAGGCACTTTTGAACGTCAACATTTACAAAAAATAATAATAACTGATTCTAGTCGCCCATTCCAAAAGGTAGTTTTCGTATGGAGAAGAATGGGCAACAAACTCCACCGTTACTTTTTTAAAATGTACGTACACGTTAAAAGCATGCAGAGTAAAGAAAATAGAATAAAAAACAATTCGTGGCGGCTGAGTGACTCAACTGATGGCGCCCGTTCACAAGCATGAGTCATGGATCAGCACTATTCAGCTCAACCGTTTTGAGCTAAAATTAATGAATACTTAAAATGTCTTACAAAATTAACGATTAAGAGGTCTGACTCTAGCGTTTGCAGTTACTTATTTCTATTAAAATGTATGTCGTCAATTGATTCAATTAGGACGAATAACGCTAATGGAATAAAAAATCAAATCACAGCTCTGAGCTTTCACTGGTTTATATTTCAATTAAAACTCTTACAAAAACCAGTTGACCAAAGAAACGATGGATGGGTTGTGTGAAAGATGATATGGCTAGAAAGGGGGGTGGGTACTGAGATGCCGGTGATGTTTGGAAGGAGAAGACATGCTGCGTAGACCCCAAATTTTGTAAGTAAACGAGACCCCTTAAGTTCTGAGTTGAGCTCCACGATTACTGACAAATGCTTGCACTGACTGGACAGGTCCGCTCAAATCTGTGTGGTTCTTTCCTCAAAAGACCATTTCAGACATGGTTCATGTGTTATGGCCTGACTAAGATTATGTCTGGATTTTAAAAGAGACTGTGACCTCCGTCTTTCTTCTCAGTGTTGTCAGATAGGAAACGCCGACCTCATCTAGCTTACTTTTAATATGACGTGTTAGTCACGGGACATACACAAGTGGCGAGAGGCGCGGCCGTGGCGACGCTGTGGCGCGGGCGTTGCGTCACCCGTTTCACATTTACCCTAAAGCCGTTTGTCCACCGCACCGTGAACGGGACGTCAACGAAAACGAGATGATAACGCCGAAGTAGCGACGGCGACGGTACATTTACTATGGCCGCGTAATCTCGTTTCCCGCTGATGTCCCGTTCACGGTGCGGCGGACAAACAGTGTAATTATTTTTTCATTTTTTTAAATAAAAGTAGCTTAAGCCTAACAACAACAACCTGCCAGCAGAAAGTCCCGTTAAAATCGGTCCAGTCGTAACACAAACAGATAGACAGACAAAAACTTAAAAAAACGGAAGTGATGAAATTTGGCACACTATAGTTTATAACCGGAACTTTAACACATAAGATACTTTTTATCCCGATATTCCCACGGAGTCGAGACTAATGCTTCGTTCAGACTAGCGCGACGCGACAGCGCGACTCGACACCGGCTATTGATAAACCGTGAAGTTTTCTTAGAAATTGTATTGTGCGAGTCGCGTCGCGCTAGTCTGCACGAGCCTTTATGCGGTTGAAACCACGCGGTGTACTTTCATACATGAATTTAGTCAAAAACTGTAATTTTGACATTACAAAGAAACACTTCAATTTAATTTATTTGTATAGACATATAGATTTTCTTATAATGATCCTTTGGTTATATTTAATGACCCACACGAGTACGAACAGGTTGAACAATCAGATACCTTTATACTATGTCTATGTTGTACTAGGAAAAGTGGAAAGAGGGAAGGGAAGAAAGATAATCTCCCTATTTCCACTTTTCCTGCCCCGCAGTAGAAAATGAAAAGAAAAAATTGCTTCTGCAAAAGTGATTGAGTTTATCGCTACAATCTACACTTATTTAACGGATTCGTGATGATCTATAATCCCACTATTCACAATACCTACTGGCTTTATTGATTTCGAAGAATGAGACTGACGCGTCAACATGCGTCAGACATCACTTTCGACTATGTGGGTGTGGCTCTTATACTTATTAACATTATGACGTACTTTTCCACATCACATGACATTTAATAAAGCTAGCGACACACATAACTATAATAGTTGAGCTAGATTTTTTTTCCTCAATTTTGTTCAAATGTCCTCCAAAGATTATTTTTACGCTTTTCAATAAACCGGAGGCTCGTTGATGTCTTTTGTAAAGGCACCTTATTTGACAGATTTATTTAATTTTTCTACTGTATTATTTGGACTATTTATACTGTAGAGAGTTATTTATATCTGTGCGTTAGACATGTTGTGATGATAATATTGTTTCTTATGTATTAGTTATACTCTTGATTTTTATGTTTCATCTGATTACTAAGACGACGAAAGATAATTATGGTCCGTCGAGCTGAACGAAATAAAAGTTAAAGGTTCGCTTCTGCGCTAGACTACTAGTTGGTCTTGCCCGGCACTGGAATGATGCAAGCATAAAACAGAACAGAAGTCTGCCATTATTGCAAATGCTAATTTGGCATTCATAACAATAACTTTATAGTTACTGATGCCGATTCTCTTGTCACAAATGCCTCTAAACTAAACATCACCAAAATTTAGTTTATTCCTGTCAAACGATGAATTCCCATTCTGAAATAGACTAAAGTGACACAACTTAACTATATTTTCGTTTGACAGCACAACGATAGCACTGAGATATTAATTTAGTGAAAATGACTTGAATGAATTTGACGTTTTTCATCAAAAAAAAATATTGTCTAACTAAATCTGACCATTTTTAATCGTGCTTAAAAATGGTGTGGAATACTGTTAGTTGTCATGGACTAAAATACACACGAACACCTCGACTTCAGGTGCAATAACAGTACTGTACTGGATTTTTTTCTTTTCCTTTGCTTATATCTTGAAAATGGTGTGTCCTAACGCAAAAATAACCATTATACCCCTAATACTCCACACATAGGTACAAATTTTTCATATTTTCCATACAAAAAGTGAAAAATTCCATATAAGACACGTCAACGATTCCCACCCTGCGCGCCTCTGGCTCTAAAAAAATTCACGGAGTAAGGCAAACAAGTATGTACCACGTAGAGTCAAATTCTATTTTAGTTGTGTCAAAATATTTTTTAAATTTAAAGATTTTTTATTGCAGAATAGCTTTAAGATTCTCATAGCCAAAAGTAGAGGAATTTTAGTGATAGTTTAGTTAGTTTAGTTCGGTGTACAAGAGAATCGGCACCATTGTAGCAGCCTACAGGTCCTATAGGTCCCTGTAGGTCTCTAAATAACCATTTAGAGACCTACAAAAATTTCAAAATGACAGTAATACAGGCAATAAATAAAAAAAAGCAATTTTACTTGAATACTTTAATCTTTATCCCAATTACTATGCCTACCACAATCCCAGTTTCCTGTAACACTAAAATTAAGTAACAAACTTATGTAGTCGGTGTTACCGACATGGCCAATCAGGTAATTACTATTAAAACGTTACCCATTGGTATGCGGGTCATCTGCGTATGCGCAGAGACCTAGCTTTAGCTCGTGACTACCCCCATCTGTATTCTATGGGCATTCTATAGTTTATAGTGTTGCGTCCTCTTTGTAGCGTGCGAAGTTTCAACTTTAGGACCGTAGTTGTGCTAAGTATGGTCATAAAATTGTTTACCTTGGTATCTCTCTGCATCTTTAAGTCTTTCGCTTAAGAGTGTCTTCACTATGTGAGTTTCTACAGTTTTGGCGTAGATGGCGTGTAGAATTCGCTTAGACGCCGCGGAGTCGTCAAATAGGTGAGATAGAGCTGCGATGATTCGGCATAGTTGTCGCGTAGAAAACTATAACCCGATGTCTCATTTATGCCTACTATTTTCGGTAAAGTGACCGGTGAGTGGAAAATCATTTAGACGAAATCCTACAGGAAGACCAATAATGGCAAAATGGTTTGAAGTAGAAGACAACCAAAACTATGGTCTAGAATCGTCTAGTCTAAACTAGTTATTACGTGAATTTAACATTTAAGGCCCCAGCACGGACGCGCGAAGTTAACGTTAGGTGAATTATAGAACGATTTTTTAATCGAAAATACAACTCCATAGCATGTTGATTATTTATGTTGCAAGAACAATTAGTATCACCCATCATCAGCCATCATCTGCCTAGCTTTTTATATATAAATTCTCATAAATATAATACAAGGTTTTTTTTACATGTTGTATTTAGATAGATGAGTTACTTATTGTACCTATTCCAACAGAAACACTTAATCAATCAGTTAGTAAAGTACATAATACGTTCAAATATTCTTGCTTATCTATTTTCCTCATCATTTTCCCTGTAATAAGTGCAATTGAGAAAAATGCCTTTTAGCGGATTCTTGCTAATTATCCTCGCCATGTCAATTTATACTTTACAGATAAGAAATTAAAACGTTTATTTATTCCTAGTTTTTTCCTTTTAGATTTTCCTGTAAACGTTAGGCCGAATCTGTTTGACATGCATACCGACAACAACCGGTATGAAATGAAATATCGTAAACTAAAAACACTTTGCCAAAATAAAAATAAAATATTCTTGTAATATCAATTAACTAGGTAATAAAAAACCTGTTAATTTAAGCTTTTTCGGGCATTAATAGTAGATTTTACAACAAGTGCACAAAACGAACCATTCTTATCCAAGACTTTTAGCAGCCCGAGACGAAGGCGAGGGAGGGCTGATAGTAATGTCGAGGATAAAATGGTTTTGTGGACGAATTATAAACTCTGCTTTTCACTTCGATTGCGAGGAAATAAAACAGTAGTAACCCATAACATTTCTTTAATTAAAATTCAAAGTAAAATTAAACGACATTGATATTAGGCTTGGGCTACCTATACAGCCTAATATTAAATTAATTTTGTAATAATAATTTTCTTAAATTAATTAAATAACCTACCTACCGTACTTGAATTTAAATGTTAATATCTTTTATGCCCTAAAAACATATAAGACAAATAAATTAAAGTAAATATTATAAAATAACGAATTGTAACTATGAACTTCTTATTGTGTTTGGCTGTATGGCTCAT
Organism: Xanthia togata; assembly: GCA_963853775.1. Taxonomy (NCBI): domain Eukaryota; kingdom Metazoa; phylum Arthropoda; class Insecta; order Lepidoptera; family Noctuidae; genus Xanthia; species Xanthia togata. Next base: position 8,188,436 of record OY970803.1, read on the forward strand.
TTTCTTATGCCTTAATATAGATACGTTAATGCTCTAGTGCACAAAATTCGATTTTGCTTTTTTTTTTTTTTCCTGCACAAATAAGCACTTTCAGAGCATGAGAAGTGAAAAATATATTTTAACACGGTTGCACAGTTACAGCGGACTATCATTACAATATTCCAGTTTGCTCGATATGTACGGGGACTATCTGCAGAAGTTCAGACAGTCAAGGCCGGCCGTCACCAGGCCTAAAACCCTTTGCCATCATGCTTTGCCATCATCATGACTGCAAAGGGTTTTCGTTAGCGGAAATGATTTGGAATCTTATATTCATACCCTTAGCATTCAAATCGTTGATATCGTCACGAGGGGACTTGAGCAAATCGCGGAAAGCTGCGGTATTTTGGGCCATACAAATGTTAATGCTTTGCCGAGTCGTGCCGCCTAGTGAGCACCGGCCTTTATAGTTGATCTATCTACGAAATCATGTTAAGCGTAATGATGTGTGTGATTTTGTGGACATGATAATTATTAAAAAAAAATACAATCCGATTTAATAGCAACTATGTAATTTCGTTTAAAATAGGTTTTAATTTTTATTAATTTATTTATCTTTTATAAAAATTATTTTCTATTTTGTGAATGTGAGAACGCTGTAGGCTTAGTGGACTGTAGATTTGTTGACCATTTTATATTTTCTTAAGTCAAAGTCAAATAATTTATTTCAATTAAGCACTTTTGAACGTCAAACTTTACAAAAAATAATAATAACTGATTCTAGTTGCCCATTCCAAAAGGTAGTTTTCGTATGGAGAAGAATGGGCAAGAAACTCCACCGTTACTCTTTAAAAAAAAATTATTATATCTTGTATACACTAATTATATAATTATATGTGAAGACAATGCACCTCGAATAAGATTACTATACGACGATAGGTAAAAAGAATGAAAAATGAAGGAATGATATAAATTAATTATGTGATAGATGCATGGTGCTCACATACTTACAAACATTGTAAAATTATACTATATTTGTAACATTTTAATAAGTAATACTAATAATAAGTCAGTGTGTGAGTTCAAGTAATCACAAAAAATAAAATAAATGTTTAAAAAAAAATACAATTAAATTGGCAACCAGTTCTATTTTGTCTAGATTCTGAATTATTGTCCTATGGAGCAGGACCAGCATGTTACCAAGTATTTTTATCTTGGATATAATCCTCTAATTTGTAATATGCTTGTTTACAAAGTGTACTTTTTATATGATTTTTAAATTTTCTTTCATTTAATTCTAATATATCACAAGGTATTCTGTTGTAACATTTAACACTGTACCCCAGAAAAGATGTATTTACTTTAGATAGTCTGAAAAATGGTTGATCTATTTTATCTTTATTTCTAGTATTAAAATTATGTCAATCACTTATTTTATTAAAAAGATGTAGATTTTTTCTCACATACATAATATTTGCATAAATGAATTGGCAAGGTATCTACCGTCATAATATTAATCTTTTTAAATAGTTCCCTGAGAGATTCGCAACGACGTAGATTATAAATGGCTCTGACAGCTCTTTTTTGTAAAACAAAGATGGATTCAATGTCAGCAGCCCGACCCCACAGTAAAATGCCATACGACATAATACTGTGGAAGTAGCTAAAATAGACCAAACGCGCGGTTTCTACATCTGTTAACTGTCTTATCTTTCTAACAGCATAAGTGGCCCAGCTTAGCCGCCCCGCGAGAGATGTTATATGGGGTCCCCATTGTAATTTCTCGTCTAGCGTGATTCCAAGGAAAACTGTTTGATTAATAAATTCCAGTTTTTCTCCATTCAATATGATGTCACATTCGCTACTTCTAACATTTGGTAATTTAAATTTAATGCATTTGGTTTTTATATTATTACCTGGTACTTGTTGAAAGACCTACACTGTCCTCCCATACCTATTAAAACTGTTATTTGAAAATATTGTAAAAGCTAATTATTTTTAAAAGAGTAACCGTGGTGTTTCTTTTCGGCTCTTCTCCATAGGAAACGACCAACAGGAACCGTGCACCTAGCTTCTGACGTTACATAAGTGCCAATGTAGGTTTATGTGAAATAAAATATTTTGAATTTTTCGAATTTTACACACGTAGGTAATAATTAATTGTGTTGCATCAGATAGGCACATGATACCGCGATAGGCTTATAATATTAATAAGGATATCATTCAATTAAAAATGAGGTCCGGTTTACGTTGTTGTTGCACATTGTTGTTTAGTTTAAATTCCTTTAGAAAAATAAAAAAAGATTAAACAAGCTTAATGTAAACAGTATAATGATTTAGGAGAGGTCCCCAGAGGGGACCTTCCATGGGACATTTATAATATTTGCCGTGTTAAGCTGTTTCATACAACTGTCAAAGAATGACAATGGTGCCGATTCTCTTGTACACCGAACTAAACTAACACTAAAATTCCTTACTTTTGGCTATGAGAATCTTAAAGCTATTCTGCAATAAAAAGTCTCTAAATTTAAAAATTATTTTGACACAACTAAAATAGAATTTGACTCTACCCACGTAGAGTCAAAATCTATTTTAGTTGTATGCCCTACTCCGTGAATTTTTTTAGAGCCAGAGGCGCGCAATGTGGGCAGCGTTTGTATGGAAAATATAAAAAAAATATTACCTGCATGTTGAGTATTAGGGGTATAAGGTTTTTAAAAGGGGGGTCGACATTTTCATAATTTTTTGCGATAGGACACACCATTTTCGAGATATAAGCAAAAGAAAAGAAAAAATATATAGTCCTGTTTTGCACCAGAAGACAAGGTGTTCGTGTGAATTTTAGTTCATGACAACTAATATAGTATTCCACACCAATACAACATTTTTAATCGCGATTAAAGATGGTCAGATTTAGTTAGACAGTTAAAATTTTAGGTGTAAAACGTCAAATTCAGAATAGCAAAATTATCATTTTCACTAAATTAAAATCTCATTACCATCTTAGTGCTGTCGAACTAAAATATAGTTAAGTTGTGCCACTTTAGTCTATTTCAGAATGGGAAATCATCGTTTGACAGGAGTAAACTAAATTTTGGTGATTTTTAATCTAGTTTAGAGGCATTTGTGACAAGAGAATCGGGACCATTGACAGTTGTGTTTTGAATACGGACAATTTAAGTTGGTCGGATAGTCGTTCGCGCGGTAAACTCTAATTGTGCGATGCAGGATTTGTGTGGCGTCATGTCTTTGGTGCGTAGTTCGTATGTGACGGTGTAGCCGCTACAATCTCACCGAATTCCAAGCCTTGTTCCATTGGAGTAAGTTCTCTACACAACGTCCCATTCAAAACTACAAAATTTCGACCCAAATGAATAGGACATGAAACTGATATTTTTTTCACGGTTACGATGTTGGACCCATGAAGAAAGAAGTTCAGTTTGATGGTCCATACCCACACCCTTAAATTTGACCACATCTTCTTTCTGATACTTTCAGACCTTTCTGATAAACCCTGTATATGTATCAAAACATTAATAGCATCTACCGTAACGATGGACAAGGATAATAAACAGAAACACGTAATCCTGACCTGTTAAACCAAAGAATCAATCAATAAGGTCATTTTCAAATGCGCGGAACTTCATTTTGGCAACAAAAACAATGTCAAGGCGTAAGAATAAGCTACCACTTCATCAGTATGCTTACTTAACACGTCTCTAGACGTTTCCTTTACAATGTAACCTTAAGGGACCAAGGAAACTCATGCGCATTGTTTGCTGTGCGAAGGAAAAGTGTATGGCGATAATAAATCTTCTGGGAGTGTGTAAGATTGTTATTGTTTTTTGATTTTCAGACGTAGTAGTAAAATAAGCTTTCCTTGTATTCATACATATATTATAAATCCGAAAGTAACTATGTCTGTCTGTCTGTAACTTTTCAGGCTTTAGCGGCTTAAAGGATTTGGATGTTTCGTTGGATAGGCCCATAGACCTGAAGTGCAGGCGCAATTAGGGTGGATAGTCTGTTACGCAATTATGGTCTGCACCATAATTGCGTAACATTATTGCGTATATTATTTATTGTAATTTAATTAATTTTATTGTTTTATCTTTTTTGTAATCCCCTATAGTGGGATATGTAAGTCCGTAGGTGTGTCCGTGGCATCACAGTGGGCCCTATCAGAATACCAGCGCGGTGGTATTTAATTATTATTTTTTAAATATCGCCGTATTATGCTGAGATAGGGGCCTTTTTAGCCTCGCACAGGTCTTTTTTATTTGTTAGTTTTGCTTTAAGCTCCTTTTTTATTTTATTTTATATAATTTTAATCTTTTTTTAAAAATATTATTACTGTTTGTATTTCCTGTGCGTGTCCCAAATAAAATATTTTTCTTTCTTTCTTTCTTTCTTTAACAGACTATCAATCACAATCTGAATTATTTTGAAGGATATTGCTAATCCATTGTTTCCTATGTTCGATTTTTTTTTGCGCAACAACGTATACAACCCAATGAATGTTGTTGATTGAACCTTCGATCGACAATACCATTGTTGATCGAAGTGTTGAACTGTCAAAATGAAGACCATTGTATTGTGTGTTACGCAATTACTCCGCAGGGTAGGAAGGATACTTTTAATCCAGGAGCCTGAAGGTTGGAATACGTTCCCTTGGTATAATTTAAAGATTAATAGGTTACCATGTCTAAAATAATGATTCATTTCCTTATTGTCTTATGCTCAACTCTTCACTAAAATTCAATAAACGTGAAGAAAAATATTAGGTAAGTTCAATATTCAGATGAAAGAGTATGGGAAAGGGAAACTCAAAAGGTTGATAAAAAGCCAATCGCTTAATTATTGGTGCCAAAAACAATAAAGGTGTTACTGATCGACTAATTAAAAACTTGTTAAATAAATGAAAACCAGTTGGATGAGTTACTAGCTCCTGTGTTCGGTACAAAAGTTACGAAATGTTTTAAGTAAAAAAAAAAAAAAAGTTTTCTTCTGAGTTGACTCAAGTTAATTTGCCAGTTCAATTTCACAAAATGAAACCTAATAGCTTCAGTAATTATTACAGATAGGTATAAAAGAACTAACAGTAGGTAAATACGGTGATTTTGACCCTATTTACAGCCCGATTAAAACTTTATGGCGGCTCGGAACATCAGGAGAGTCACTGCGCAGTAACTATTTCACGTATCAGCGAGGGTGAGGGGTGGGGTACTGCGCAGCCAGTAGCGCACTTCAGAGCAGCCATAAAGTTTGACGCGAACTATAACTTGGTACTGGAAAAACTCAGAAAGAAAAGTGTTTTCTTCCTAAGCTTTTCATAAATTCGTACCTACATCTCATTCGGATCAGAGTATGACTCATCAACATCTGAATGAATGAATGAATGAAATGCAACGATTCCAGCGTGGTTTAACCAGGCTCGATAAATAAAATTAACACCAGCCCCTGGAGTCTCATGTTTCGTGGGGCTAGAGAGGCCATTGCATATCAAGCAATAGACCGGGTGGCACGGTAATGGTAAGGAAGACGTGCCCTTAAGATATGGAAGGATTTGCGAGTCATACCGAATATGCATCCTTGACTAATGGAGAGACGGGTGATATTTGTCTATGGATGGGCATCTTTTAACGACGTCGCTACCAGAATGATTCATGTCCAGCTTCACCGGTGCATCTTTTGTCGGAGTCACTGCTATGCTGTGAACTGCATCAACACCTGGGTATTCATAAACATTTCACACCTGTTATTTTTCTTTTACTCCATTCATTTTCAAGCCAATTACCCCGCTTTCAAAAGACAATAGAATAGAACACAATCTCGTGCATCTAGTTTCATTGTTTCTATTTATAAAAGTAAAAGGGTATGACAGAACTCTACATTCCTCGAGGAGCGATGCACGCGTCTATTTTCGTACGCTTAATTACAGAACGCATTATCTCACATTCTTTGCACACAGTCAACACTGGACAATCGTGGAATTTAAATATAAGTTGTGATTACCGTCAGAATTGCAAAGGTAAGCGTACTGTATGGTTGAACTCTGAAGCGATCTTCGTGTTCAGAGTACTTATGTTATGTTATGACATTTTTTTTAAACGCAACTCTAATTATATAAACGTAATTGGTGTGTCATTTTCGCTTCTTATATATTAGTTTATTTACCTACAGCAATAAGTGAAGTTTTAAATCTGGCTCTTAGGTATCTTCGATAATAAGTTTTTTTTAATGTATTTAATAAGAATGAAAATAACGAGATAATAATGATGAGTATTTATTTCCTCTTTACAAAAGTACCTACATTAGTAGTGCTTAAAACTAGCTTAAGGATAAGTTGGTTTGTGAGAGACATGGTGCTTGATATAGACATTCGATGATAGAGAATTGGCGCTTACGCATTTGCGGTTCTTGCGTTAAGGAAAATTAGCGTTCCGATACAAAAAAAAAAAAAAATAGACAAATAGTATCAATATCCTACCTACAATATTTGCTTTTTCCGACCAGGAATTGTCTCCAAAAAATCAACAATTCATCCGGCCCTTACGCGAAAAGACGAAAACAGTTGATAATCATATTTGGTTCACATAACATAACATCACGCCTGTAAAAAATCACCGAAGGATTAGGCAGAGGTGTACCTATAGTACACCCACATTTCGCCAGTTATGTTTAAGTCCCATGTTATAGGGGGCGACCCTATTGCCATCAAACGGGCTCAAAACCAGACTCCAGGCTTCTACTGAGAAATTCCAGATGGAAAAACCTAATAAAACTTTGACCGACGCGGGAATCGAACCCATGATCTCATGCTCAGCTGTAGCGGGTGCCTGATCTTGTCTGGTTCATGCGTAGTAAAAAAAGAAGGTTGTACCTTCGTATGTTTAAGTATAGCTGTTAATTGCTTCACCATTATCACTGACACAAATGCTTACAATTACAGTGCAATCACCTCATTCGACTTGTACGCTAAAATTATTTAATTTGTTGACACAGTTTAATAAAGTAACAGTATTTTGTCGCAGCAGTAACCTTGAAATAATTACATAAGGCCGCTTGCTCGATAAACCTTCAGCGTCTATGCGTAACTGCCGCGAACTACTGGTACTGATATTTACCTACACTGAGTTTTCGTAGCGCGCTTTTTCGGCCGTTTTCTATGAAGTAATACTGTTACTTATTTGTACTGCGGTTAAGACTAATTGGACACTTTTAATATATTCTGTAGTAAGTAAAAGACCTCAGAATTGTGTTATTACTTTATTTTAATAGTCTTGAGGAAACAAGTAGGTACATGACGTCAATGAAAATCATTATATTTATGTATAATTTAACTTTGGTCATGTAACTTCGCTTCGTAAAAATATACCTAAATAAAGAAAACAGATCCAGATCTTTGTGTTAGTGATAGTTCGAGGATTTTTCGCATGGTTTTTATTCCTTTATACAGGGATTTGCAAATATGTCAGGAAATCCATTCACAGCTAAAAAATACATGAAATGGAATAAATTACGGAACCAAATTTTTTAATACAGCTCTCAATGGAAGTAGGTTTATAAAAGTACAGTCTTGACAGCCTAGTGGTTCCCAAACTATAGCTGGTAATATTGCGTGGGCCTTGAAAAAAATATTTTCAGGAATGATTAATATTAAAACTAAATACTGTTTTTTTTACCTGGGTGTATGTTTAATTTTGTTAAATTTTTTACAATGAATACTGAAAATATCCCAACCTAAATATGCTACCCAAGGGCTGGCTTTTATCTTGGCCAGAGGCTAAGCATTGCCATACAACGTGGCAATGCGGCCAGTCTCTTAGGTACATTACCAGTCAACAGTGATGCGTATGAATTTTTCGACGCTATAACATTTCAGTTTGTATTAATACCGAAATAAATTAGACGTAACTAACTAATGGCGATTAAAATAAACTAAAATTGAAGTTGATGCTAAAGCTATTATGACAAAAAGTGGGAAATAATACATCCTTCTCATGAAACACCAATCCAATTTAATTAAGTATTTTGGATTGCAACTTAATTATTGTTTTCCATACTGAACAGTTCTTCATCCATATAGTTATGCCCTTGTTTTTCTTAAAAAAGGGGGCCCTTTTTTTCTCCATGACGGCCAACATGTAAGTCCCGGATTTCAAAGTTTGCATTAGGTGGGTCACGGTCCAGTCAAATTGGGAGCCACTGCTGCACGGGTCTATTAAATAAAATAATGGAAAATGAAGAACTACGTTTTTTATTGCACTGTAACATTGACTTGTGATTTGTATAGTGGCTTTGTTGTTAAAAAAGTAGATTTTATCTCAGATCCGTGCAGATCGCAAATTACGTCTATCTAAATTAAATGCAACAACGAGACTGTAATAACATAATTTTCCACGTAAAACGTGATTGTTAAGACTAGATAAAAAAGGGATTGAGGAAAATCCAAGCATTAACTTCGCGGTGATATCTAAGTTTCGTAAAAACTGGTTTTTAAAACAATCCATCAGTTGATTGATGGAATCATTCAAGAAATTCATCAATCTAAAGAGGAGGACGGATACAAGGACGAAAATGTGGAGAGTAATTAATCATTCGTGCAACAATTCAATTGAAGTTCTTATTGTGAAGCAAAACAACAAATTTAAGTAGACATTAGATCAACTGGATACCTAAATTAAATTAATAGAAATTGTTAATTTTGTAAATAAGATATCGGAATTACTTTTACACGTCTTATCATTAAATAAAATAAATAAGCATGATGGAGTCGACATTTCATAATATCTGATTACTTACCCCTGAGACAATTGCTGGCTGTTTGTGTATATGTGAGTTTGAATGTTTGTAAACGCACCCACGATACAGGGGAAATTCCTAGTGTGGGGCAACGATTTAAAAAAAAAAATGGCCCAAAAACTCAAACTAAGTCTGGGACAGTCTTTGCCTCAGAAGCTACTCCAATAGCTCATCTAATGTTGGCAGGACTCGAAGTGACACTTCTAAAGGTACCATTCCATACCCGACCGCAGGAGGCAACTGCAGGCGACGTGTCGCCGACTGGTTTCTATGAAATACTTTCCGTAGCTAGCGACATATCGTTAGCAGCTACGGGCGACACGTGCAGCCCGACCGGAGACAAGTAGTGCCGCCAACGCTCGAGCGATAACACGTTTTTCTATCTTCTATCTACCGACTGGGGTACGGGCTGCTGCCGCCTGCGTTCGGATTCGGAATCATGAATGCAGCGACGTGACGCCGCGACACGTCGCCTGCAGTTGCCGCCTGCGGTCGGGTACGGAATGGTACCTGAACAGTTCTAAACTTGTAACTATTTAATTAGTGATCCTATTTTGAATTGGCTGCCTCGTTGGTCTAGTGGTCGCAAGCGTTACTGCTGAACATGAGGTCCTGGGTTCGATTCCCAGGTCGGGCAAATAGGCTCGCCCCCTGCTACATGGGACTTAAACATAACTGGCGAAATGTGGGTGTACTACAGGTACACCTCTGCCCAACCCTTCGGGGAAACAAGACGTGATGTTATGAATGTTGTTGAACTGTCAAAATGAAAGTCATTGCTATTATACTGTTAGTGTGTTACGCAATCACCCCGCTGAGCCCTCTACATAACCGGGTTTTTGTAAATTACTCCGAGGAGTTACCCGCGATAGGGTAATAAAATACAATCTTATTTACTTCGAAGAATTTTGCACTTGACTGCTTATCATAATTTGCGACGAGGTCTCGCCCTAATAGTAATAATATCGTGGTTAATTAACTGTTTTTATTAACTCATCTGCATTTATGACATCAAGCACGTTTTCCTTATTTTGTTGTATGGTCCCATGTTTCGTAAGTTTTTAGATAATTAAGGTGTTTTGTGAGCAGTGGTGGTCTAGTGTTGGTGGTAGTGCCCCTGACTAACGAGTTGTAGGAAGTGGGTTCAAACCCGGGCAGGCGTTTTACTTTGTATACATTATTTAACAAAACTCTCAAAATGGGGAAAGAAAACATCGTGAGGAAACCGGCATGTCCTAGAACCAAAAATTCGAAGACATGTGACATCTACCAACCCGTACTGGGCCCGCGTGGTGGATTACGTCTCACAAAGAGTAGGCCTGTGCCCCGTAGGGGGCACATTATAGGCTGATTTAAATGCTATTATGCGAAGGTGTTTTGACAAAATATTATTAAAATTCAAATTAATTCATCAAGCAAGATTCAGTCTATTTAGCTCATCAAGCAAGATTTAGGCCCGTATTCCAGAACCTCGCTCAAAACTCAAGTACCTACTACTTAAAACTAGTTTCAACCAATCAAAAGACTTTAAAAGAGTTTGAATTAATGCTTGAGTTTTGAGCGAGGTTCTGTAATGTTCCTAAAGTAATAGATTTATTTTATTTAGTTAAAATTAGCGTTTGTTTAATGTCTAATTAGTCACTTGAAAAGTGTTGGACAGCTGCGGAGGGGTCTAACAAGATACTTATAAAAGTTTTCGACATAGGCGACTGAAAAATACCATTGTAACTTTTTACAATATCGATCGATGAGACCGAGCTGTCAAAAAATCTGCTGTTCCATACATTTTGACCGCGTAGGTATTGCACCTTTCTGACCTTTCTATAAAACAGTAGATTTCTTTTTAATAACCGACGAAAAATTTCAACGCAGGATCATGTACTGAATCCATGGTATCAGTTTTCGCGGCGATGTCCCTGCCACCCTGTATAAGTACCTACCTATAGTACAGAAGAAACATTTCACATAAAATGCGTCATTAAAGTGATTATAATTAATAACAATAGCACGCGCGATCGTAATCGGAAGGTTGTCGTAAGCAAATAATCGCAGTATAATTAATTGTTGAATAGACTACTGTGATCGTGACGTTCTTTCCGTTGCGTCACTATTATCATTCGTTTGTTTACCTTCTGTATCTGTAAATGACGTAATTTGTAAGTATTTCATGGTAAAAGTCATTGTTTTTAGGGTTCCGTACCGCTAAAGGAAAAAATAAGTGCGAGGTGTCATGTTGAAATTATTTACTAACAAATACGCAGCCTTAAAAAAATCAAGCTTTTATGTCAAGTAAAAAAAATAAGGCCCTTTATGCGACATATCTTGATACTCACAAATAAATCAAAACCTATAAGGTACATCCCGTAGACCAAGAATTTTGGCAAGAAACAAAGTTTCATAGCACAGCACAAGTAAAGGAAAAAGTCGGAAAATCGTTAATTTGTAGTTTTATCACTTAGCAAAAAAAAACTTGCGATTATATACGACACGCAGATTTTTTTTTTGTATACCTACTTTAAGGGTTTCTCCTACCTATTTTTATAATTTTTGCTGTGCCAGACAGGGTCCATAATTGTTTCTTCTAATTGTATTTTAACACCTGTATATGTACATTATGGATTGCAATAAAGAATTTGAATTGAATTGAAAGCTGAAAACCAGCACTTAGCAACCTTTTAGCGAACCTAAGCATAATGCTGATGGTTGAACTTATACCTTCCGGTATTATAGTTTTGTGTATGTACCTTCTACTACTATAGTTAGACCGAAACCCCGTGCCGTACCGCGCCTTAGGTATGTGCGTGGCGAGACAGGGGGCAGTGCAGGCCGCTCATTCGTCAACGCTCACGGCGTCGCTTTCCAAAGGCGCGGCACGGCGGGAAAACTATAGCTGTAATACTGGAGTCAATAAATGTTTATTCCATTCTGATATTCTATTCCAATTCGGAGAAATTTAGTTTGCACAATTGACCAACAACTTTTGGAATTTTTTAAAAAACCCCGAAGTAAAACCGTCTGGAAGACACGGAGAGAACGAGATGTGTAGGTATTTTAGATGGTCTTCTTAGTTACAACAAAAGGTTAACCTACTTATGTCATAGACTTGTTAATTATTTTCCTATGTGGGTATCATCATCATCATTTCAGCCGAAAGACGTCCACAGCTGGACATAGGCCTCCCCCAAGCACCGCCACTTCAACCGGTTGTGTACATCCCGCATCCAGCGGATTTAGCGGATCCAGCGGATTTTTATGTAGGTATGTTATATAATAAATATTTAATATTAAAATCAATTAGGTAGTATTTTGTTTAACCAGTAAGACGAGCCGAGCCGAGCATAACGTTTAGGTCAGCCATTACCCCCTCGATGTTTCTGTGCCCCGACGCTACTGCAAGCAGTGATAACTAAGGAGCATGAAAAGCTCGCTGCCAGTAGCTCGGACAAGAATATATACTTACTTTTAAGACGCAGATATAATATGCCAGTGACATTGTGTGGTTAAAAATATTGAATTGGATGGATACTGAAGTAAACAATTCGTGCATGAAACGACATTCTAATTAAATATTTTGTTGCAGTTCGCAACGAATAATTGGATATCCTATTAGAAATTTACGTTAATTACCTACATCCGGCAAAATACTTACAACACTACACTACAGTGAGGCGTAAGGTACAAATATGTGCCAACATATCGACATCACCATCGAACAGACAGTTTGCCCCAACTACATTATAATTTTGTGCTGTTTTGGTTAGTAAACATTGCACTTACTCGTACATCCATACCAGTTTTCTCGTTTGGCAAACTTAGAATCGGCGAACCCAAAAATGTGTCCGAACTCTTTCAAGATCGTGACACTTGGATTTCTCCAGATTCTACCTATACCACTAGGAAAAAGGCGTGATTTAGGGCCACAGCAGACGAGCTACTTTTAGCATCGGCGATCGGCGATTTAGCCGCTTTTTAGAAGCTAAATGCATCGATACAGTCGCAAAATCGCCGATCGCCTGTCTAGTCTGCTGCCTTATGTAAAAGTAAAAAAACAAAACACGCTCTTGAATTTTTTTACATGATTATCACGCGGATATAACGATCACATTTAACATAACTATCCATTGTATGTTATAACAATACAAAAAAAAGTATACAATAATAGAACTTCGGAGTCGGAACTACGGTTCCGGTTGTTAAAGTATCCGTGATGACGGAAACGTTTCACATTACGTTTTATTTGTACATAGGGCTACATATCAAGCGAATTTCCAGTATAAGCTGACCTCTAATTGTACTGAAATTCTATACAATGCGAGATCAGCTTGGGTCATTGGGAATGTGTAGCATGTATTCATTCTCATTATAATGGTTGAATGGACAAGCTGTGTGGTATAACTGATCAAGAATTGTGTATGTGTGTACAGGTGGTGTTAAATTGTGATACCTGAACAGATCAACATGGCAACATTGGCACATTTAGGTATTCCTGGCACTGGCGCACAGGGTTAATGTGATAAAAAGGAATGCTAAAATTCTGTACCAAAATCATAAAGATAATTAGATATTTTATTAAAACGATACAAAACCAATCACATTAATTAACAAAGAAACATAAAAAATGTACATAAGATTAGGAAAAGCCCAAAGGAATCGTGTCATAAAGACATTACCTATGTAGACTTTTGGCCACTGACGGCTGGTAGGGTTTAGTAAATAACCGTCAAAAGTAATAACAAGATAAACGAAACTACAGGATTACTTTCCGTACTATTCATTCTCGCTCTCCAACCTGAGATCCAATATGGAATAACAAAACCCATAAACAAGGTTTTGAGGAAAACCAACAGCCTATATCTAGGAACGCACGTTGCTTGTTACCATAAATTCTTTACATCACAAATCACAATGAAACCTTGGCAATCAGGAAAAGTATGGAGAAGAATTTATTGTCTCTGTCACATAAGTACCTATTTTAAAGCTGTCAATCTGATCTTGATCTGATAAAATAGGAAACAGCTCTTCAAATCAAGAGTTGATGAAGGAAACTGATAATATAGTTGATTAATTTTGTTTCCATTTTCTGTATTTATGATGCAGCTTCTGTCCAATGTATTTTTCTTTAAATCATTTTTATATTTTTATCACAGGTAGGTACATCTATAATTTGTGTATATTAGGAGTTAAAGTACCTATGAAATAGCCGATTTGTACTGAAAAATTGAAATTCTTTTTTTTTTTATTTAACATATTTATTTAAACAAAATAATTACCATTATTATCTATACATTGCTGCCATCTAATAGGAAGGTCATTTAATCCTTTGCGATAGAACTCTCGTGATCTAGATTTGACCAACTGTGTGAAAGCATTTTGTACTGCCTCCTGAGAAGAAAACTTTTTATTACGTAGAAAATTGTCCAAATCACGAAAAAAAATGGTAGTCCGTTGGAGCAAGGTCTGGCGAATACGGAGGGTGACGAATGGTTTCTAATTGCAGTTCCTGTTAGAGTTAAAACGGTTTCTCTTGCTGCATGTCTTACTTATGGATGTCAAACTTGGCCTGCGACGAGCAAAAACAACCAAAAACTAGCAGTTTGTCAACGCAACATGAAAAGGAGTATGCTTAACATAAGACTAAGGGATCGATGGACAACTTCAAAAATAAGGAAAAGAACAAAGGTCAGTGACGTGTTACAAAAAATAAGAAAACTGAAATGGAACTGGACTGGACATATAATGAGGACTAACAAAGAAAAATGGACTAAAGATGTAATAGAGTGGTATCCGAAGAACGGGAAAAGACAACGAGGAGGTCAAATCAAAAGATGGGAGAACGATTTACCAAAAGGATGGAGAAGGTCTGCAAAGGATAGAGAGACGTGGAAACAATTGGGGGAGGCCTATGTCGACAGACAACCTGACCAAAGTGCTTGCTAATAAATTTATTATTTTTTGCAATGTAGATTAGATTTACGAATACTACTGTTTTAAAATTTTTTGCTTCAAAAACTGTTTTTTTGACCAAAACTCAAAATTTTTGTTCGGCACCTACCTCGTTTTATTTCGTAGTTCGCTGGCCCGCGCCGAGACGGTTTTTTGGACACCTCTCACGCCCGTCTAGCACGAAAAAATTTAGCATATAAGTTTAAAAGGTCAGTGAATAAAGGCTTTTATTATTATTATAATTTTAAACCATGCCGCTAATTCCTGGGTAGTTTGGCTTGGATCGGCTTCCACCATCTCTTTCAATTCATTGTTATTCCAAACGCAACATTGATACTGCGAGCTGTTTCTGCCGCGTTAGTTCCGCGTCGGAACTCGTATTCAAAAATAACTCGAATTTTCGAAGTAACCATCTTTCTTGTCTAAGCTGAATAAAAAAACAACTGAAAGTCGATAATCGAATATTTTTTAAAAGAAGAACTTCATAGGTACCATATGAAAAAAGTTAAAAAGTTTCACTCAAAAATCTCAAACCATGAAGGTTCTATGTCAATTCGAAGTACCTATTACAATATTTATTTATTTTATTTATTTGTTCAAACATGAGTATACATACGAAAATAAATCAGCATGCAAGTTGTTAAAAGTATTAAGACAGGTCGTCATGCTTGCCTTATACAATGGCATACAAATATATAAGAGTAGGTAAGTTTAACCAAACATTTTTTTTAATGATATTCAAATTATCCAAGCTAACAAAAATTATTTAAGTAGAAATATATAACCACAATTCAATAATCCAAATTAAAATATAACACCCATAGATAACATATAAAATATTTAAAGTAAATAGTCAAAACAATTCAACTATTCCTTTGTTAATTTATTAATAAAAAATAATAATAATCAAATCAAATAAGGTACTATGTCAAAACAAATCTTTCCTCTAGGAACTCGTTAATGTTATAGTATGCTTTATTTACTAATTATGTCTTCAGTTTTCTTTTCAAGTGAACATTATTAAGCTCTGTCGGAGCTGATATTTACGAGCAGCTCTTGAGTTGGACGGGTTCTTGATTTTACTAAAAGATTCCTTTCATTTAAACAGGTTTAATGTAGTTCTGCATAGGAACTAAAAAAGCTTCAAGCTCCTTCCAACTTTTAGGCAACTTATTGTAAACAGTTGGAACCATATGAAAAACAGGTACACATAGTTGGGTTTGGTCACGCCTGTTCCTGGGAAATTGATCTGCTCTGCGCGGAAATAATTTAGGATTATTCCTGACAAACATAACTAATTCAAGAATATATATGGATGGCAATGTTAAAATTTTATGCATTATAAAATAGGGTTTGCAGCTGTCCGTAGTTTTAAAATTAAACATTGCTCTAAGGCATCTCTTCTGTGCTTTAAATGCTATTTCTCTATTAGTCGAGTTACCCCAAAAGATAGCACCATATCTGAGAACGGATTCAGTCAGACCGTAGTAAGCTGTTAATAACGCCTCCCTATTGACCTTTCGTGACAGGAAGTGCAGTGCATAGGCACTACTACTAGTTCTCTTACTCAGATAATTTATGTGATCCTTCCAATTTAAATGTCGGTCAATAATTAGTCCCAGAAACTTAGTTGTATTAACCGTGTCAATTGTTATATTATTATATGATAAGTCAAGATTGGAAAATGTCAATAAAACGGCAATTTCATACTTTAACCCCATTATTATTCCTAATTATTTTTTAAAGCAACGCTAAAAGTATATGCTGTTGGAGTTCTTTAATAAATAAATATTATGGACATATTATTGATAGGCTAGGTATGTACTTATGCTTGAAGCCGTACCAACTTAATTGTTTTTTTTTCTTTTTTTTATACTTATACGCACCCACGGTACAGGAGAATTTCCTAGTGTGTGGACTAGGAATTTCTCCTGTACCGTGGCGCGTGGGTGCGTTTACAAACATTTAAACTCACATAGACAAACGGACCAACTAATTGTAGGTCATACAAATATTTGTTCCGTGCGGGAATCGAACCCGCAACACACAGCGCAGCAGTCAATCGCTTAACCACTGCGCCAACCATGTCGTCAACGTCACGTCAGTCGTCTACGTCACTTACTGTTGAATCAGCTTCATGCTATGGCAATATTGTATGAATGTGTATGGGCTTTGATTCTGCCTTCGTTGTGGTTTTGTAGGTATTGTTTAAAAAACTCAAAGTGGATTTTGGAGTCGTAGTTCCTTTCAAAATAATTCAAGTTCAGCTGCTCAACTTATAAAATTATTGTAAACTAATTACATACATCGTAAACCTAAATACAATTAATTAATAAATTATTGAGAATGGCTTAAGAAAATGCCTAACGAGTAATTATTTAACAATTTAGTACTTTACTGGCCTTCTGGGCCCGCCTTGACCGATTTACCCAGTCGGTGGAAAATCTTCCGAAGATAATACGATTTAGATCCGAGTACCTATTCGCGATCAATCCAGTAAAAAAGTTGCGTGATGTCAACGATTATCGATGAAAGTATCGATTACTGGTTTTCGCTTAGCATCTTTATTATGAACTCAAATAGAAATAGAGTCGAATTGTAGAGTCGGCACGAAATCTATAAAAAATAAAGGACCAATTGTTTTGCGTCATTCTGCCAATTCCTTTTAAGTCAACTCGACAAGCTTTGCAAACCAATTTGAATATAATAATATAATCGTGTCTCAAGATTAAACACAGAGATAGCAGATATCTATCGAATAACGGTTATCTACTTCCCGCTGTATTTCTCGGCATTATTTTTTTAATTGCCTCCGCTGGTTTATGTTCCATGCTGTCAATCGCCAAGGTTGATGCAAACCAGTTGCATATTTTTTGCTAATAAAAGTTCAAATGTTTCATTCACGAGAATTCGTCTGGTGCAAGTTTGAGAGATGTTACATCATCTACGTGAGTCAGCGAGGGTTTGTTGACGAATTTGTTTCTTGTTTCATTGCTGTCAACATTTGAGACATTTGTAAGCAAATGAGAGTGTAGTGTCCAATGGAAGGCGTGTTTTGTTGATGTTGTCGTCACTCGGAGGTCGTAGTAAGCGCGTGTACACACGTTTTGGCATCATATTCCGTTTCGTTTGTTCATGGCTATTTGGAATTTCATTCAAGTGTTGTTGATATACGACCGTGCTATTTTCTTTTGATAATGATGCTGAGTGCGCATTTTTCTCTTCAACATCCGCATTAATCAACGTATTCTTTATCCGTTTCGAGATTATTAGACCAGATTCTCAGATTCGAATGGTATTACTATATTACCTCCTAGTGCCTTCAACTCACATTCATTGAAGTGCCTATCTATTTCATTTATTTTAGCCGAATAATAATCAATAAAGAAAATCCAATCTGGTTGATGTAATTCAGTTGTAAAGTTACTTGAAATATAACTTAGTACTTCACAATGATTGAGCATGGTGAAGATCAGTTTTTATAACGAGTAAAAAATAATAAAATACCAATGTGTCGGTGTACACAAGCTCATCAAATTAGTCGCGGTGTTAAAAAGTATAGGACACAGAAATAACAAAAACAATAATAATTATCTAGCTGAAATAGTTGAGTTTTTACAATCCCTGATTTAATCTACCTAATTAAAGCCTTTTAAGGCAACTAATTAGCTGCAATTAAAATCTAACAATAGATTTTGAATTCATTTAATATAACCCAAAAAGGTCTTAAATCTCTCTACCTTTTATGCGTTGGGAAATCTCCTCTCGGATATCCTCTTATTGTTGGTTATGCAGGTTTCTTGACTAGAACAGTTTCTAGTCTAGGATGCTTGGAGGTCCCCTCCACTAAGAGGCCTACTTTGCCGCGCTGAAAACCTTGTCGGGAGTAAGTGGTCCTCGTAACCTTTGCTATCTTACGTCAGATTGAGATCACTAAGCAAGTGCTGCCGATATCCCGGATGCCACTGAGTAGCGTAGCGCACGAACTTCAGGGGATCCTGGCTTTGCCAGTCTTCCTTTGCAGCAATAGACAGAATGGTGGCGTGTAGCCTGCTCTTGGTACCAGGCTGGGCAGTGAGGCTGATTGCTACCTCGGGAGTCCAATCTACCTAACAGTCTCTCTAGCTGATTTGACGATAGTTAGATAATTAACGACACGAAGTTCTATTCTAGGATGTCTATTGGATCATTGCATTCTTAATTTTACAATAATTGAAATCATCATCAATCATCGAGATAAGAATCTAGGTACCATCTCTTTTTAGTTTTAAACTAAATGTAAAGTAATTTTAATTGAAAACTTTGAAAATGCTGTTCCCTTTCCGGTTCATGTTATGTGCTGGACCCCTTGAATGAACTCAAACTCAAAGCATTTATTTAAATGAAACCATATAAAGGCACTTTTGAATAGTCAAGGAATCGGTCAGTCAGAAATAAGAAGCTGGTTGCCCATTCCAACTCGTAATAGGTACCTATGGAGAAGAAGGGGCAAGAAACTCCACGGACACTCTTTAATCAAATAGATGTTACAGAATATTGGTTACATCATTCATGTTGAAATTATACATGTGAGAATAATGTAGAAAGACGAAAGACAAGACGAAACGAAAGACGTCCACGTTAAAAGCGTCCGTAATGTCAGCGTCGGGTATATTTGCCTGGCACATACAGAACTGGACTCCCATTTGGTTACTCCTTGAGACGCACACCGCACTTTTTTTTGTTCGTTGATCCATTGTTTTAAAGTGTGTCATAATAGCCAATAGTGTCATCACAATGTCTTGTTTTCTTCCTTTTATATTTGTTTGTATATTGGCACCTTGCAGCTATTTCCTAATAGCTAATTAGTCATTATTTAATCGTGCTTTTGTATGTTGTGCTATTTTTTGTGTGCACTAAATAAACGATTTATCTATCTATCTATCTAATGTAACATCTACTAACCACATGATTGCAATCAAATATTTGAGTTTGAGTTTGAATCCCAGCATCAGAAATCAAGCAAATATTGCAATTATAAACCCTCACGCGTAATTTAAATAATCAGTAGGTATAACGACCAACACAGATACCAAAGTAATTAAGTACTCCGAGGATCGGACACTCAGGATTTCAACGAAAGTATCTTCGTTTTTACCCAACAGAGCTTTTATTTATTTCCTTTTTTAATCTTTTAGGTAGATACCAAAGTTTTTATCAATCTGATTCACCGCTTATGCAGACAAGTAGAGGTCATTTCAGATTAAATCTGAGAATTAAGAAGGGGATTTTAGAAATTCTTCGTGGAAAACCTAAGACGTCGTGACGCACATAGATAATACCTGTATTTACAAAATTATGCCTTTGTGGCTTCCTCAATTAACTAAGTCTCAGGTATAATACATATCTAGATGTACCTACCTGCCTAGATAATGTCCTTGTAAACAACATAGTACTTTACTTATCTGAACTAAAGGAATAACACGGAACCACTTGGTAAGACTGGTTGTCAGACTTTCCTTGCTGGTTGGCTTCTGACGATTTGTAACGTAAGTTCTAACGGCTTACCGTGCTTTCCGAGACACGGAGGGGTCTCGACATGTAATGGATGGTCACCCATCCACAAACGAACCGTGGCAAGCGTGGCTTAACCTTAGATCGATGAAGCGCCAGCCCGAGCCGAAACTGAGCCTGTAGCTTTAAATTCCCCGTCTAATAATAATGATATATCCTTGATTCAGCCTGTCCCATCTTGCTGTCCCCCTCCCAGCGACGCTCTAAGCCGAGGTTCGTACCCCACAGGGGGTGCCCATAGCGAGCGTTCGCCTAGTTTTAATTGGAATAGTTTTATGCCCTTGGGTTTGAGTGTAGAAGCTTAAGGCAGCCACGGGAAAGTCCGGTTTAAGCAGCTACGACATTAGTGGTCAACTGTTCTGCGAGATGCCGTAGACCAAAAAAAAAACTCCAAATAAAATCCAAGGCAAATTCGAATTGTGATGATTAATCTTTAGGTCGGTAGGTATCCACTCAAATAATTTCAACGTTAGGTAAATCTCATTTCAGGATAACGCGAGCAAATACGCTAGCAAAAATAAAGAAGGTGTGGCCATGCTACGAGGGCGGGATGATAAGAAATTACTTAACTTTCCGTGATAAAATTAATTTGATTTTTCGACATAGTCTCCGTGAACCTGTACGCACTTATTCCATCTTCGTTCTAAAGCAGTAATGCCTTCCATAAAATCATTTCTTTCGAGGCCTGCAAAATACTCCTCGACAGCGGCTATGACTTCATCATTTGTGGCAAATTACTGTCCGCCCAAAAAAGTTTTGAGCTTAGGGAATAAGTGGAAGTCTGATGGCGCTAGATCAGGCGAATAAGGTGGGTGGGGCAGCAAATCATACTTCAATTCGTTGATTTTTGCCATAGCTTTAACACATGTGTGAACCCTAGCGTTGTCTTGGTGGAAGATGTTTTTTTTTTTCGCCAAACCTGGTCGTTTTTGCTGATGTACCCGTTCTTTTGAGATACCTGTAGTGTCAGCTATTTCAGATAAATTCAATCGTCGATCTGCTAAAACCATATCATGTACTTTCACGACCATTTCCGGAGTCGTGACGCTTTTTGGACGTCCGGGGCGGGCTTCATCTTGGACACATGTACGACCGCGTTTAAACTCAGCCACCCAGTTTTTTACTGTGGCATAAGAAGGAACACATTCACCCAAAACATTCTTTAACTCGTCATAGATATCTTTCCCCTTCATGCCCTTCATATGAAGAAACTTTATCACCGCTCTTTGTTCAATTTTATCCATTTTGAAAACAGTTGACGAAATATATTTTCAAATGACAAAAAATCAATAAACTTTTCACGCCACCAAATTCAAATTTAGAACACAGGTGGCTAGAGATACGAATTTAAAAATGACATGTATATTTTTTTAATTTTAACTTTTTAAATAGCAGAGGCTAGGTACTTATCATCCCGCCCTCATTTGCGTAGGTACCTAAATTTTTTTTTTTGGAAGACTTAATACTCGAGTGCTGACGAAGTGACGACGCATCGATTCAGGCAGGCGAGACGATCAACGAACTTGACCTTGAGTAGGGTGACCAACTGACTGTGCTGTTGGTGCTGTGGACAGTCCTAGTATTTCTTTTTATAATTTGCAGCAACTTATTCCTTCGTTCCGTCGTGCTTAGATTTATTTGATGAGCTTTTGCTAACAATGACGTTCTTAAATGTAACAATTTATTTTTAGAAACATACTTTCAGGCCAGTGCTTTCATTCAATGTTATTACATTGTATTATTATGATTTATGACTGTACCTACTTATTCAATTACCACAGTTCAGTTTTAGTATCTTTTTAGAAGGTTTTCTAGACTAACGCTAGCGTGGCTTAACCTAGGACAGCTGAAAGCCAGGGGCGTACATTACAGCTGTCATTGTTCCGTGTCGGACAAGGTCGGCTGATGTAATACACGCGCGCATTGCAGCAGACACAATGTCAATGACCTTGCCGGCACGGTCTATCGCAAATGGAAATTATGGTGAACATCGCGAATGTTAATGTACGTAAGGTAGGTATGTTTATGCGGCGAATCGCGAGCACCAGACCATGACCAATGAGACAGTTTGTCGTGGTAATGTCAGCGCGACTGCTGAGTAAGGGGCACAGAACATAAATACTCAAGAGAGATGTCTTTGGGTCCTTCTCAGGTAGAGCAATGTGCTTTTGTTTTTTTTTTATTGGGAATTTCTCAGTCATAGCCCCGGATTTAGGGCGTGAGCCCGATATATAGCCATACATGAACGGCCGGTGTATTCTGTAAAAAACACCGTGAAATCTTCGAAAGTTGGGCTGTGAAAGACTATAAAAAACACGGATGAGAGAGTATAAACTATAACTTAATAACACGTTCGGTGCGGTATCGTGTTGGTTATATCCGATGCTCATCGTTCCTCCGGTGCGGGATAAAAATTACTGTGCCAACCGCTGATGCGAGACAGATATATTTGGTCTCCCTATGAGTATGAATGAGACGTTTGATGTTTTGGAATTGCCTCGTTAAATAGATAATAGAGGAAAATCACATCACATCGGGTTCTTACGACCCGATACCAACATCTACAGTGGAAACAGTTCATAACTTAATCATGGGTAACAAAAAACGGAATTGTTCAGGATGTTACGATCAATTTCGCTAAACACTAAGGTTCAAGATTCCAGTACAAGAGTCTGGTGTAGGAGTACAGTTCAGGAGTCCAGTTCAGGAGTCCGGTTCAGGAGTCCAGTTCAGGAGACAAGTTCAGAAGTTCAGTAAAAATGGGGGTGAAAAGAATTGTATAGGTAACGGAAGCAAAGTAGCCGGCAATAAAGTAAAAAATGTCAAAACCTATGTAAAAAATGATTGTGTCGAGAATGCTATCATGAAAATCATATGTACTCGTACCTATTCGGTACGGTATAATGTAATTTATTTTTTATGTAATCAACAGATCTGAAAAATATATTAGGTATACATTTTATCGCTATCGATGTTTTTTTATTATTCACAACACTAAAAATCTATCGACACTTACTAAAGTGTCGATAGATTTTTATTTTAGTGTTGTGCATTATCCGCACTGGTACTAACCAGGGCGGGTAACGCACAACACTAAAAAACGGGTCGTAAAGATCCGACAGGCAATACCTTTTTTACAATTTACAAACAAACCATTCAGTGCATCTACCTACGATTTCAGCCTTTTATTGAGTGTTTATTTGTCAACATATTGCTATAAAGGAACTTGCTTTAATCATTAATCCTATAAAGATAAGTCCTCCTAAATAGATGGAAGTCGAACGGATCTTTTCCAAACCACTTTTGACCCAGCAACGCACCAGGAATAAATCGCCCTTCGGATATAGGTAACCAGACCCCACACCGCACCAACTGAAAGTCATCAAATATGACTAACGCAGTGAGCGTGTTAGTGCAATATCTTTTCAGACTATAAGCAGGCACTAAATTCACAACTCTCCATTTTGCCATAACCTTGAACTAAAACTACACGTCAACCTTAATCTATTTCGGAAGTCATATTTTATCTGCAAGATCGCAGAAATCTCGACTTCTCGGGTCTCGAAGCGGAACTTAAAGTAGGAAGTGCAAATAATACACGGAAAACCTAATGGTATCTTTATGTCTGCTTTAAAATGCACAATAAGTATGTTGTCATCAGTAGCAGTACACTACCTTCAATCAATCCCACTGAGAACGCTGATTCTATAATTATGTCTACTAGATAGGGAAGGGAATACATTGATTCATTTAATAAGCGCTGGTTACAGTATTTTACACGTTCAGTGCTGGGAACCCTCCTGGAGGGTTCACCTAGACGCATGTGTGATCGTGCGCTCATTTTAAATATAAGTTTTTTAGCGAATACAGTTTAGGGGCATGAGGAACAGGGTGTAAAGTTCACTCATCCACCATAGAAAAGGGAGGATCCTCCGACCAGACGGGTGTTGTGTCTGGCGGGCCGACTGCCCAACTGTTGATTTCGGATAGTCTTATCTATGTCGTTCGCGTGGTAAACTCTAATTGCGCGATACAGGATTTGTGTGACGTCATGTCTTTGATGCGTAGTTCGTATGTGGCGGTGTAACCGCTACATCACTCCCCTCCGGAGACCGGAGGTCGATAGTGGGCTGAGTCTTGTATCTTGCGATGCTTCACAGTGCCAGCTAAGGTTCCAGTGAGTCGGAACCGGGTGCCGCACAGTTCGCGGTGAGTCGGAACTGTCTGCGATGATTGCGGCGGTTGTGGTGATTGAGGTGATTGCGGTGATTGAGGTGATAGCGGTGATTGCGCTGATTGAGATGATTGCGGTGATTGAGGTGATAGCGGTGATTGCGCTGATTGAGATGATTGCGTTGATTCCCCAGTGAGTCGGGGTGATGAGGCTGAGGGTGATGACCAGGAATGCGCGTTCGCTGCATGCTGGTGGTCAGGATACCCGTTGAAGCCGAGGGTGCTGGCTGTCTGTGTGACTCGCCTCACGAAAGCTTGCGGGAGTGATGATGATGACGTCACGCTGAAGTAGTTGCACGAAGGCTGCGTTGACGTTCATACTCGGGGTCACCAATTTAGGGGCATGAGGAACAGGGTGTAAAGTTCACTCATCCACCATAGAAAAGGGAGGATCCTCCGACCAGACGGGTGTTGTGTCTGGCGGGCCGACTGCCCAACTGTTGATTTCGGATAGTCTTATCTATGTCGTTCGCGTGGTAAACTCTAATTGCGCGATGCAGGATTTGTGTGACGTCATGTCTTTGATGCGTAGTTCGTATGTGGCGGTGTAACCGCTACAACAGCATAACAAACCGTGAAAATAAAATTTGAACAAGATTTAATAGTATCTTTTTTTTGTTTTGGGGTGGAAATCATCAAATGACTTCTCCCGCTCTGGGTGGAGCGGGAGGGTGTGTCAGACTCTTACTGACCCACCCATGTTCCTCCTGTTGCCTGTGCAATGCCAGGGGGCCACGGTATACCTTTCGGACTTTCCCGCAACCCCGGCAGGTAATGGTCCCATCGGACCCCTTCAGTCGCTGACATCTCTTTGAGGCGCGCGTGGAACACAACGCACCAATGACCCGGGCCTGGTCCTTACCGGACGGCGAGCTACCCATTGCTCACCGTCCGCAAGCCCGCGCCTACGGTGGCCGGGAATCGGCTATGGATTCCCGACGCCCAGGGCGTCTCCTCCTGCGGCGGCTAGGGGCGTGAGGGCGCGAATTTTGCCTCTCCCTCACACGCTCCGCCTCCTCCTTCGCGATCATTACTGCTTCGCAGAAGGAGGTGACGGCCTCCCATGCCCTCTCGCTCCGTACCATGGCTTGGACCAGGGCAGACCTCCACCGTATGCTCCACCATGTCCTCCGGGCGATCCACGCAGTGATGACACCCGGGCGTTTCCTCCCGCCTGATGCCGAACAGGAGCCTCCCGAAACAGCCGTGTCCGGTGAGGACCTGCGTCAGGCGGAAGGTGAGAACGCCGTGGCGCCTCTCTAGCCACTTCTCAAAGAGGGGACTTATCGCCGCAATAGTGGCGTGCCCAGTACTGGGTTGCGACAAAATCGCACTCTCCTTGACGCCATGAGATTTGAGATCCCGTCGGAGCTCTGTCCGCTGTGCCGCGATTTCTCGCGGCATCGGAGTCAAAAGATTTATTAGTATCTAAATCTAAATCTAAAATCCAAACATTTTTTTTGTTTACTGTTACAAATATTGACAAAAAATTTAAGATGTTGGAAACTACGTAGGCATAGCGACAAGACCTCCTGAAAAACATTGTTTTATAACACGGTTTTAAACCTATTGCCGTTGGCCGTCCGCGATGGTTAACTTTAGCGCAAACGTAATGCCGGCAACCCTCCCGGAGGGTTCACATCCAATATGTATCCGCATGGCGTATGAGTTCTTCGAAAAGTGGGTGGAGTCGAAAGTGGTAATAAATATTCTACACAAGGCTTTGCTGATAGATTATCTATCAGTAATGTGTCTATAATCTCAAATCAATCAATTAGATACCGATCAAGAATTGCCGTCCGTATTGCCTACAAATAATTTTCTGTACGACAACGCTATCAATCAGTTTAGAGTTCAAGTTCGTATCAATACAAGGCAGCTACCTATCTTTCCATTTATGGGATTTGAAACAACTTCAACAATGATTTATTTACAGTATCACGCTAAATTATGTATAAACTAACCATTGGCCTACTTCTAAAATATATAAATATTTCTGCCTGGGACAAACTGGAGGCGAAAGTCGGAGAACCACACTTATGGCGCTCTTTGGGATTTTTGGAGCAAACCATATCAAACAGTGACTGCTATAAGCTGAGTTGATTGTTGACTCTGAAAGAAAACCGTTTGTTTTACATACATACATAAACTCACGCCATCTTTCCATTGGGGTAAGCAGAAACTACAGAACGTCACCTGCTACCCGTTTATATGTAAACGGGTTTTGTGACACGGTTCCTATATGACGTGAAAAAACTGCCACTTGACGCATGCTGAGCAATACTGCTGAGCGAGCCCGCCTGCTGGTTGTGGGTGGGTGGGAGTAGGGCTTAGGGCTTCAGGCGCTACCGTCACCCAACATAGGCACTATGCTGGGTAACACCGCCTTCCGGCTGTCCTGTCAGCGTCTGGGCGCTCCTTGTGTGGCTCCGCATCGCTGCCAATGCGGTGAAGGTGTCGACTGTCTCGGACTCCATGGCCTATCCTGCAGTAAGAGCGCAGGCCAGAAGCACAGCACGCCACCATCAATGACATCATCCGTCGTGCTCTTGCCACCGCCAGGGTGCCAGCTGTTTTAGAATCCAATGACTT
The DNA here is from genome assembly GCA_963853775.1 of Xanthia togata. Lineage (NCBI taxonomy): Eukaryota > Metazoa > Arthropoda > Insecta > Lepidoptera > Noctuidae > Xanthia > Xanthia togata. The sequence goes on from OY970803.1 coordinate 8,215,541, forward strand.
GGCACGCGACGATGGGAAGAAACCAGACGGAATGACCATAATGACTTGGAAGGTAGTAAGCCTTTGGTGTGGGATGCAACGTGTGTCGACACCCTTGCGCCATCCCATCTTTCGAGCACGGCGGGCTGTGCTGGGGCTGTTGCTGTAAGTGCGGAAAACCTCAAACGGCGCAAATACTCCAATTTTATTGGGACTTATATGATCGAGCCGTTTGGTCTTGAAACATTAGGGCCATGGGGTCCGAGTGCCCACTTAGTTTTTCAAGACATCGCCAAGCGGTTGGTCAACTTCACGTGACCAGAGGGCTGGCTAATTAATTGGCTAAAGAATCAGCATTGCCATACCTACATCGAGGTAATGCTGCGTGTACTATTCCTGTTGACAGCGATGCGGAAGAATTTCTTGATGCCCTATGATTTTTCGCACCCTTCCACCCCCTAACTTGTAGGTACATTGTATTATTATTATTTTAGATCTGTTAGTTTTTAAATCATGCAAATACGTGTGTGTAAATAAATGAGGAAGTGTAAAAAAAAAAACATTCCTCACCCTTCGAGGTCGCTGGAATTAATTGAAAGTGTTGAAATGCTGATGTAATGAATTAACCTGTTACAGCAGACGGTTTAACCTTAGGTGGGGGTCAATTGTACCGATTGCTACGCTAGAACGATAGTAGATTGATAGAAGGTAGGTGAACTTTACGACAGACGGCACGTAGGCGGTTACGAACTACGCAGCATTTCTCGTGAATGGGCATTCATTTAATTTACTTCAAAGTTCTAAACCAATGTGCGGCAATTTCGATATTTTTTGTATGATGCAGCAAAATTTAATCAACAAACCTGCCCAATTCTGTCTGGTTCGAACTAAATAAGTAGTGGGCAACGGAAAAGACCCTACGTTGCAGTACCTACTTCTATTTCTGTAGGCTGATGACTATAAACGTCCGGTCCTATTTATAAAATAATGCTACGAGAATGACCATACTAATTAGGGATTATGTAGGTATACCTTCCTACTAATAATATACGTCTCTGTACTCCACATTAAATAATAGTACATTACATTACTGTCGCGGCCTGCAACTGCGGCATTGATGGGCAATCGTGAAATCGTCGGCGTCATACGTGAGCCCATCAATGCCTGGTTGCGGCCAAGGGTTGTATAGTAATTTTCTCAAATAATGCGCAGAAATTCAAACTCAAGTAAATAATTTATAAATTCCAGAATCAATGACGAACAACGATAAGTTTTGTTCATTTGTTTCTTATTTACTTTAAACAGCTCTATTTGCAAGCCAAATCAAATAAAATTGATGAGTTAGGTACCTCTTTGGTTGCCATGGGTTAAAGTAAAAAGTTCGTTCCATTTTAAAACAATTTTTAACACAACAGATATGAGTTTTCATAGCCGCTTAAGATCGTTTAATACTAAAAGTGGGCAACGTCGCGAATAGCTGTAAAATATTTCGGTAGTTTGATTAATTTGGCAATATTACTCTATGGAAATAAAAAATATAGCTAAATAGTGAACTAAAATATTGATTATGAAATGCAATAATAGTTTTAGATGTAAAAAATTATTTGGAAACTTTCCAAATCGCTTTTTTACACCTAAAACGGTTACAACATAAAATTCAATATGTAATATTCTAGTTCGCTAGTTAGCCACATTTCTCATATTCATACAGTAACATTGCCAAATTAACACGTTCAGTTCCGGGAGGGTTCACCTAGTCGCATATGGGATACCAGGATCCCCCGCGGAGCGCTCATTTTAAATGGAGGGTTTTCTTAGCGAATACAGCATAAAAAAATAAAATCTGATGTCTATTTTTAAGGTTATTAGTATAGGTATATGCGTTGGTTTTAAAAACCAAGCATTTTATTTCACGGGTTGCAAATATTCTTAAACAAATTAAAAGGTTGTAAACTACGTGTAACGACAAGACCCCCTGAAAACACAATTTAACTTCGTTTTACAACTCGATTTTAAACCTAATGCCGACCGTCCGCGATGGTTAACTTTAGCGCAAACGTACCTAATTCCGGCAACCCTCCCGGAGCGTTCCAATATGTATGACGACATGGCGTATGCGTTCTATGAAAAGTAGGTGGAGTGTTAATCAAAACAGCGAAATATATGACATCTATTTGCGAAATTGCCCACTTTCAGAACAAACGCTCACACGACAGATATGGATTTTCATACAAACATTGCTGGCCGGGCGCTCGCATGTATTCGACCAGTATCGCAATTTCGATTTATCTCGAAGCAGGTTGTCGAAATAATGTTCGAATTTCCAAAGCATGTTTGAGAAAATAAATAATATTGAGTGTTATTATTCTGAGGATCGTTATTTTCACGGGTATTGCACACCAAATCATTGTGTGCGTTACCCGAGCCAGATAATGTCGAAAATCGTTAACTAAGTGCAATAGATAATTAGAAATACAGCTTCACCAATAATTGGTAAGCAGATTTTTAAATTTGGTAAGCTGATAGTTTTTTTTAATTATTTGATAAAAACACTTCCGGCTGGAGTAACGTTACCCCAGCCAGATCTTTTGTTTTCTAATGGATATTTTGAAATAAATGTTATCTAAATAATTAGAAATCAATTTGAAATAAATGGTAGGCTTAATTTGTATTTGTATTTGCTATGGTTGTGAAGATATTTAAAATCCTGCTGGAGTATCTACCTAACGTTTGCACGATTGCTGTATCTCGGAATTGACTATACGGATGATTGTAATATTTGTACATGAGATCTGGCTAATTAGTTATAATTTGTTACGCAATAAACGATTTCACTAAAATGCACCGTTTTGAAGTTATTTTAGTAAATAGAAAATTGCTTTAATAGGTCCTAGCACTTCCATTATGCACCCCAAAGACTAAAATTAAACGTTATTATATAGATAATTACTGTCTTTAAATGGTACTGAAGTTTCATTAATATCCTATATGTAATTAAAAAGATAAGATGATTTTCCGGCCACGGCGCGCAGCTGAGTTATTTGACCACCGATTAACCGAGTTTACTGTAGTAGTGGTAACTGAATTTTACATCAATAATTAGAAATACAGTTCAATAATATACATGTGAAACAGACTTGTACACTAATTAATTAACGAGTTAAGGACAATTATGCTAATAATTTTAGAAGGTTGGTGTAATGTATTGCGCGCCCGCTTTATTATAACATTCTAGATTTGGTCGGGTTACCACGCATACATATTTTTTTTCGATTATCTCGTTAATTAATTAGTGTACAAGTCTGAAATTTCACATGTAGGTATATTATTGAACTGCATTTCTGTATTTAGTTACCACTACTATAGTAAACTCGGTTAATCGGTGGTCAAATAACTCAGCTGCGCGGCGTGGCCGGACAATCATCTTATCTGTTTAATTACATATAGGATACGAGTACTAATGAAACTTCAGTACCATTTAAAGACAGTAATTATCTATATAATAACGTTTAATTTTAGTCTTTGGGGCGCATAATGGAAGTGCTAGGACCTATTAGCAATTTTCTATTTAGATACTAAAATAACTTCAAAACGGTGCATTATAGTGGATTCGTTTATTGCGTAACAAATTAGCCAGATCTCATGTACAAATATTACAATGATCCGTATGGTCAATTCCGAGATACAGCAATCGTGCAAACGTTACTCATTAAACGTTACGATTTTAAATATCTTCACAACCATAGCAAATACAAATTAAGTTGTACCATTTATTAAAATTTGATTTCTAATTATTTAGATAACATTTATTTCAAAATATCCATTAGAAAACAAAAGATCTGGCTGGGGTAACGTTACTCCAGCCGGAAGTGTTTTTTTATTAAATAATTAAAAAACTATCAGCTTACTAAATTTAAAAATCTGCTTACCAATTACAGAATCTGTATTTCTAATTATCTATTGCACTTAGATGACGATTTTCGACATTATCTGGCTGGGGTAACGCACACCAAATCATTACTATTAATTAAATCCTATTATATATAATTGTATGTGGTACAATACATAAAAAAGCCATGCTATCTATTCTCATGTAACAGTATGATTATGATCATTATTTATATCATGAACATAGTAATGGCCTTCGGCATATCCCTCAAATGGGTGGGTAGGCACGCGTTTTTTATGGTATGAAGATAAGATCACCGAGTTATGTTAACCTGAATGAATTTTAGTAGGTATTCTGTCCTACCGTTGGATTTTCAATGCGGCGAGGATTCACATAACATTCATGTGAATCCTCGTCATTATATCAGTATTGTAGTGTTAGAACTAGAAAAAATACTCTTCAGACTGAAGATTAATTTTCAGTGACATTATACCAATAGAATTATTACGACGTTGTTACTTACATAGTTTTGATATTAACCACCACATCACAGGATAAACAAGCAATGTGCGGGCTGACGGCAATGGCAGATTTTTGTTTTCTCCTCAATACTACAGTGATCCGAACAGGGACCGAAAATCTTTATAAGTTACGGTAAGTACCTACAGGTATCGATGAATTACGGTTACTTCTAAGACTAAGGTTACCGCTATCTGGGTAACCAAGAAGAAGAAACATGTAACCTCTATTTAGGTTACCTAAAACGAGAAATAAAAAAAATTGTTGGCATTCAAAAATACTTTCGAACGAAGCATAAAAAATCTTATAAATCGTTTATAGTTGTGTACACAACACTATCACGATTAAGAACTTCATCACATTCTTCATACAGGATGTTGAAAATAAAACGGCCAATCTCAGTCATCATTATCATTTAATGAATCTGTTATTTACAAAAGATTTCGGTGGACTTTGTCAGCAGTAAGCTTCTTTGCATGTTGTACCTTTAGCGCAAGCGAGGCGTGCGCTAGACTCCTTGAATAAACTTTTTTTTAAATTAACATTTTAACTGCTTATAGCAACCCTTTTTGACTTCCTTCAGACTATAAATGTTTAGCAACTTGTGTCCGGCACATGCTTCTGAAACAATTTTTGTACCGACGCAATGTTTCGCTCAGAACATAATTCGGAGTGCCAACCAATCATAATGCGATAGTAAGGCTGCCTGTCCACTGGAGCGCAGAAGAGAGGAGGGACGGAGCTGATCCAATATAATATTTTATAATAATGGTTAATATTGGCACAGCTCTACTCCTCTCTTCTCTTCTACGCTCCAGTGGACAGGCATCCTAATTGGTATAGCGTCTTGTGCTCTAACGTGGATGAGCCCAACATTATAAATGGAGTTTTCTGCATTCGTTCTAATGGTCTTTTTCAGCCCGAAAACAATCTCAACCGGAGCTTCAATTTTAACTCACTCCTTACTCTCGAACATTAACTGGGGTTTTCTTGTGAAGGATATTGTTAGCATTCAAAAGTAAGACTGCTACGTTTAAAACTACGAGTGATATGCCTTTTGGCACGAAATACACGCGGTCTCATAGAACGAAGTTATGCCTAACGCGGTTCTACCAAAACAAGACGCGTTTCATTCTACACACAGTTAAAATGCTAAACATATTATCAAAATACATCGACTGAGCTGTTTACACACATAATGACAAATAAAACTATATATCAATTTTATCATTTAATAACTCATAATTTACCTAATGCATGCGCTCAATCAAAACAAATCCAACTAAAACAGAATCACAAATACAAAGGTAAACAGCTCGTAACATTTCAAATGAATATATAAACAATACTTTGAGCCAATACTGAATATGTAATTAAATAATATATTAAACATTCACAATGAATGACAATGTTATGTGCTTCTCTGTGCTTCCATTCAAAGTTATTACATAAAAATCGCCTCTAAAAATAATCATGAGATAGTACAAATTCATGATTGTATTCGTGGTCGCAGAAATTAGACCAAAATATATCGTAGTCAACACGATTTTGTTACTTGATTTTACTTTGATCATCACGATCAACAATAAACTCTTCGGTTAGATCGATACTTCAGTTAGCGTCTTCCCTCGACTTCTAAATAATTTTTAATCTTAAAAACATAATAACACTTTTGGTTTTTACATAAAGCTATATAACAACAGTAACATTAATTCATATTTTTCTGAATATTCCTTAATACGTTCTATACACTTTGTTACTTCATATCAGACAGATTACATTAAACCTTACAAAAGAAACTTCATTAAAATTATCATTTACTTATAGGCATACAATACATGTTGTTAAAAAAGAAATATTCTCAATATTTTTTCACGTTTATCACATAAAATACCTTCTCCTAACAGCTAATTGCCTTCCACATTCCTAATGGTAGAGTATATCTAATGCTTAAAGCTAAATTATGCAATTTATTGACAGAAAAATATCTATGACAAAAATATATATCCTATAGTTCAGATATATACACACTAATGTGGCAAGTACATAAACCTATATGACGACACTAAACCATCAAGTGTTTGGTATAGCATGTTAGATGCACGTACAATTGACTGCGTTGCGTTTCACTCACTCTATGTAAACTCACTTAATATTAGCGTATTTACACAAGTAGTTGTTCATTACAATGGCACTATATGAGTTCTCTAAAATGTCAAAGATTGGAAGTCGCTGCAATTCGCATTGTACTTTAATGCCTTAAGTGTTTCATCAAGATTAGAATTAAGTGTACGCATATGACGTTTACAAAACCTGCTTCAAATATCTCTCTCGTCATAGAGTCGTATAGAAAAAAGCCAAGCTCGAAAAGTTTAACATAGTCTAGCAAGTTTAAAAGGCAAAATGCTACACTAACACGATGTACACACACTATAAAATATATTAATAGGGTTTAATCGTATAAATTGATAGTCCCTCGCCTCGTTTCAAAATTCACGCTTGGACACAGTATTTTAAAACTGGCATCCTAACATACCTATATTGACATCCAACTACTTTCAGTTCATTCATCAACCTTCGACGAAAGATTCTAACATTTTAAGCCGTATTTTAGTATCAACGGGACATGAATTTGTTTTACTAAGTACCCGATGTCCTAACTGCGACTTATATGTACAACTGTGCATACTATTTACATTGTTACATGTGTAAAACTTTCACTGATTTAACATTTAACGATTTTGTTAGTGAAAACATGAATGAATTTAGACCTTTTGACAGAAATATCTTATTGTCCGTTTCCAAAGAGAAATCAATCCAGCATGATGTGCGTTTGTATAGAAGGTGAAAATAGTGTCTACATGTCTATGTATCATTCTATATTTTCTAAGTACTTAACAGCCTATAAGTACTATTATTATTGCTAATGACAACTATGGACATTTTAGTTTCTGTTCACAAAAACTTGCGGTGCTTGAGTATTAGTACACATGAATGTTTTAGCATCTCTTGTTGACGCTAGCACCACGACACATATATGGCACGTTGGAATATAGAACCTTACATATCCCTTCCATTAGTTTCGAAATGCAAAGCGAATATACAGAACGCTTTATTGCTTGCAGTCAATTCCAGGTCATTAACTTATGGTAACTTCGTATAAATCTTCGCATCGAAGTGTTTTTTTTTTGTTGTATTTTTTATTTTTCTTCAACAAAATGAGTCATTTTCTAATGTTCACTTAATATTTAATAGCACTGTACATTACTGTCAGAAAATAATTCATTTCGTGGGAATTCTTTTTCAGTATATCGTAAAAATTACGAGAATTAATAAATACCTAATGGATTTCATGAAACCTTTATCACAGCGTCTCCAATGTAATGAGATCGTATAATTTGTTTAGCTATTGGAGAATAAAAAGGGTTCGTGAAATCTAATTGTATATCTAATCACCTATAATTTCGTTATAAACGCCCAATGTTCGGAGGTAGAATACATCGTCGGCTAATGTGGGCTATCAAAAGTTTAATGTGGATGTGTATGAATGATTTGATGGACTCAAACCGACATACGGGTGAATTCGAATCATTAATTTCGTTAGCGACAAAAACATGATAAATAAGTACTAAGTACCAATACTGGCCAATAACTTTTTGTAGGAAGACAATAATTTCAAATTCATAGACAAGAAAATGAGCAGGACAGTTCCATATTTAAAATAGATCACAGTTTCAAGTCGAATATTCAAACTTTACGTTTTTGCCGCTTACCCCGATTAGCCGACTACTCTCATATCAGTTTATCTTATAATGGTCTCTCAAGTTAACCTTTTAGTGACCCACCTTACTAGTAACTACTGAACAAAGTTACATCAAGAATAATATCTGTGTTAACTTGCTATTTCTTTATCCAGTGTTTCTACTGATCTAAAAAATATTGTACCGCATACAAGTGGTATAATATTTTATAGTTAGTGAAGTAGTAAATTTAATAGGGAATCGAGACGAACATAATTTGCGTTATTCAAAATAAGTCGCAGAAATCATGTTGGATATTATTCCAGACTTCCGGACTCAATGCAAAGTGACATAGCTATAACTTTGAGCTTCGCAAATTACGCTCATCCAGCCCCACCTATCTCCGAGACCTTACAACGCTGAATCTCATTGTAAACCTTATATCTCTCGCCACAAGTGCACCCTAGAGCACGCTCTCGCGCTGCGGGCCGGGCGCGGGCTCGTCGGGCGAGGCGGCGGTGCGCACGATGGCGGGCGCGCGCGCGGCCAGGGCGCCGGCGCCCATGGTGATGGGCGTGTCGTCCTCGTCGTCCTCGTCGCCCTCCTCCAGGTCCTCGTCGATGGGCGTGAGGTAGTCCATCGGTTGCTGGACTTCTTCTTGTTTTCTGGAAAAGTGGGATTAAGTTTCAAAAGTTATAAATACAAACTAAGTACACACGGCTACACATCGAGCTATACATTTCCTATAAAGCTATAAGCTGACCTCGTATTGTACGGAAAGATCAGCATAAACTGGAAATTTATAGCTTGATGTGTAGCCGTGTGTACACAAATTATCAAAACTGGTATTACGCAATCTCCCGACGTGGTTAATGAAAGTTGAAGTTTCAACCAAATGACATTTCGTGTTGCATATAAGTAGGCTAAGCAAAAAAAAACAGTTTGTAGGAAACATGTTGTACAAAGGTTGGAATCCTATATTATTAAATGAACAATATTTTTACATATATTTATTTATTTATCACAAACACTGCTATTATTACAGCAAATTCCTAATGCGGTAGCGTGATTCTTACCGCCGACGACGACGACGATGCTGGAGGTGACCGAGGTAGAGATAAGAGTGGCGGTACGTAGGCTGATTGACAAAAATACCCCCCCAGAACCCGACGGCTTACCTGGGAAAACCTGGGTCCTGGTCTTGGAGGCTCTCGGGCCTCGAGTAAGGGGGCTCCTAAGAGCATATTTGTAGAGGGGCCAGTTCCCACTTCATTGGAAGACGGGGAAACTAGTCCTCGTCAAGAAGACGGGGCGCCCTGCGGACTCTCCGTCCACTTACCGGCCCATCGTGCTGCTCGACGAGGTGGGCAAGCTCTTTGAAAGAGTAATTGCAGACCGCCTCGTCGGGCGGCTGGTGCGGGTGGGGCCGGATTAGGCGGAGAGCCAGTTTGGTTTCCGCAGGGGGCGCTCCACGGTGGGCGCCATCATGCGCGTGCGAGCCCTCACGACGGGGGATGCGGTGGCTCGGGGTGGGGTCGTCTTCGCGGTGTCTCTAGACATCGCCAACGCCTTCAATACCCTGCCCTGGAGTTGCTTCAGGGAGGCACTCCGGTATCACCGGATGCCGACCTACCTCTGTCGTGTGGTCGAGGCCTATCTGACGGACAGGGCCGTCATCTACCCCGGTCACCAGGGAGAATGGAACCAGCGAGAGATGTAGTGCGGTGTCCCTCAGGGATCGGTCCTGGGGCCGCATCTGTGGGACATCGGATACGACTGGGTGCTGCTCGCCGACTTCCCCCCCGCAGCGTCAGCGTCATTTTTTACGCTGACGACACGTTGGTCCTGGCGCAGGGGAGGTCGCACCAGGCGGCGGCCGAACTAGCGACACACGGGGTTGCGACAATCGTGGCCAGTTGGGACTCCAGGTGGCCCTGCACAAGTTCGAGGCCATGTGTTATCATGGTCCTCGGAACGGAGGGGTTCACATCGGCGCCGGCGTCGAGTCGACGAAGAACTACCTAGGACTCGTCCTCGACAGCCGGTGGAACTTCGTGGAGCATTTCCGACGTTTGGCTCCCAGACTGGAGCGGGCCGGGGCTGCCTTGAAGCGGCTCAAGCCCAATCTGGAACACCTCCATAAACGCCTCCTGTCGGAGGCTATACGCGGGGGTCGTGCGGTCCATGGCCCTGTACGGGGCACCGGTGTGGGCGCGTTCGTTGAGGCGGCGGCCTGCCCTTTTGAACGCGTCCCAGAGGGTCATGGCCACCCGGCTGGTCCGGGGATACCGCACGATCTCGGGTGAGGCGGCGAGCCTCCTTGCCGGATTACCACCATAGGACCTGGAGGCAGGTCCGAGGAGGCGAAACGCCGGGGCGTAACTCCACTGCGAAAGAAATCGCGGCACAGCGGACAGAGCTCCAGCGGGATCTCATGGCGTCATGGAGAGTGCGACTGTCGTAACCCAGTGCTGGGCACGCCACTATTGCGGCGATAAGTCCCCTCTTTGAGGGGTGGCTAGAGAGGCGCCACGGCGTCCTCACCTTCCGCCTGACGCAGGTCCTCACTGGACACGGTTGTCTCGGGAGGTTCCTGTTCCGTATCAGGCGGGAGAAAACGCCTGGGTGACATCACTGCGTGGATCGCCCGCAGGACATGGTGGAGCATATGGTGGAGGTCTGCCCGGCTTGGGCAGAGCACCGCAGTGTCCTCGTGGAGGCGATCGGTGGCGAATAAGATTTGAATAAGAAGAAAAAAGTGAATGTGATACAACATTGGTATACCTGGACGATATGTTTATCTAATTTCGACTAGGTACTAATATATAAAGTGAGTAGTGTGCACTGAAAAACATAACAAAGTAAATAATTTCCATACATAATCATGTCACATTTCTGTAGAAAATGATTATTGTGTTCAGTTGACAACTTACCTGCGGAACAGCGGAGCAGCGAATGAAGTTAAAGTACTAGCTAAGAAGAACGCCGCAGCCATGTAGAAGGACGCGTCGTAGTTCTTGGTCGCGTCGTACACCGCGCCCGCCAGCGGCGAGCCCACCATGGCGGCGGCGCCGCGGAACAGGATGAGCAGGCCGAAGGCGTTGGTCAGCTTGTCCAGGCCCAGCAGGTCCACCAGGATGATCGACGTGAGGGAGATGTAGCCGGCTGGAAGATAACACATGGTAAGTACATTAATAACCTAATTGCTAATACAAAAAAATACATGGTATAAATGAGATTAATAAACTCTAACACGTTTTGACCGATCACGATGAAACTTGGCATATTTTTGATATGCCAAGATAAATAATATTATAATAATAATAATATTGATAAAATATGCCAAGTTTCATTGTGATCGGTCAAAACGTGTTAGAGTTTATTAATCTCATTTATACCACACACAGCGTGTTTGTACACTTGATTACCATAAGTAAAGCGGGCGTCGCTTCGTGAGATAAAACTACTATAGTATATTATACTATACTATAGTAAACTATATATAATAAAGTATATTATAGTATACTATATATTATACTATAGTAGTTTTATCTCACGAAGCGACGCCCGCTTTACTTATGGTAATCAAGTGTACAAACACGCTGTGAATGTGTGCGTGAAGACGAGAAGCGTCAGCACATAATACACACATAAACACACATCGTATCGAGACCTTGTGCGCTTACACACCCATATACAGCGCGTTTGTACACTTTTTAACCACAAGTAAAGCGCGCGTCGTTTCGTGAGATAAAAATACTGAAAGGAATATTGACTAAAATTCAAAAATCTGATCTGGCAGGTAAAATTTCGAACCGTTGCGAGTTAGTCCATCGTCGTATTTAGCTTCGATTTACCTTAACATATTATGGCAATTTAAAGGGGTTTTGGGTTGTCTACCAAGACAGAGAACAGAAAAATAAAATATGCACAGCACGATAAAAAACCTGCTATTGTCAGGATAGTATAGATATAAGGATAGTACTACTTACAAATAGCGATTCCAAAAGCGATGGCTATCGCGACGTATGTAGCATAACTGGAGCAGAAGGGAATCAATCCAACTGATATCTGTAACATAAATTATCATCTCATTTAAGGCAAGTCAGTAAAGACAAAACTTGGGCGCCGTCGACAAAATTGGCAGACTGAGTTAGCTTGGCCTTTGTCTGCCTCCCCCGTCTCACATACCTCAGGCGGTGACTAGCACTTGCGCTCAGACTATAAAACAAATATTCTGAACATTTTCTAATGTAATGTATGTAACCAGAATAACCAAGAAATCTCTCGTTTGTTATTGGAGATTTTATTTCATATTCTATACGGCACTTCTAGGTCATGAGCTAGCCGAATATTAAAAAATATTTGGCCTAGGTCTTGAGGGGGAGGCGAGATAATTAATTTGCAGTGTGTGTATGTAAGGGTGTGTTTCTGTGTGTTATTGCATTGGCTCGCCCCCTATTGTATGACATGGGACTTCAACACAACTGGCGAAATGTGGCTGTACTATAGGGACATCTCTGTCTAACCCTTCGGAGAAACAAGGCGTGATGTGCATTTGCACTGGCGAAACATTCACACAAAAAAATGTTGAAATCTCTATTTTCTGTCAAAGTTCGATACAATATTTGACAGGAAATAGAGATTTCAACATTTTTTTATGTGAATGTTTCACCAATGCAAACGCACATATAGTTATGTTATTATCTAATGTTTTGAATAAGTTTTGTATAATTAATTTTCGCATCCATTTTCGGGACTATTTTTACAGTAAATAAACCAAATGCCAATTGAAACTTGTTCTGTTGGTTATGGAGGTACTATCGAAGAACTTCATATCTGTATGCTGTTTGAAAACAAAATCCCGTGAACACGATGACCACATCTGTTACCGCCCCGGTTCTATAGCGGCCGAGCGCTGCAAGCAGAAATAGTCCATACGGTGTATAGATATGAACTTCTTCGATGGTACCTACGTGGTAGTTTCGCAGAATTGGTTCGAAGAGCTGACGATGGTATAAAGTGTTCGGTCTATGTTACCGTTTTCAGTTACTAATCGTTCTTACCGTGGCTATCACCAGGCAGACATTATTGAGCAAGAGCGAGTCCATCCAGGGAAAGTCTGCGACCCAGCCGCAGGCGATACGACCGAACGTGTTCGTTATACCGATGATTGACAGCAGGAATGATGCTTGAGATGGTTCAACACCCTGGAATATAGTAAGAAAATACATTCAATTAATTAACAGTTTCATGTCTTGGATATCGTTTGTAGGGCATTATCACACTGAGGGCTCGTGTAGGCACCGCTTCGCGTAACCATGTATACTGAGCCGCCGCCACACAGTTGCCGCTTGATTTTGCCATATCACTCCACATTCCGCGGCGGCGGGCTGGCAACGATGCAAATACACATCTTAGAGGCGCGGCTACAGCGTCGTGTCCCTGAGCACTTACAATTAACCCGGGTCTTTCCAGCGAGTCAATATGTTTGTGAGCGTGACCTCCGCGGGTGCGAAGCGAGCTGGCCGCGTCTACGCAACGTGTTCTCCGCGTTTTCACAAAATTGTGCACTCGCTCTTGTACACACGTCAATCAATCTCGTTACGCAAACGCGGCGAACACGTTGCGGATACGTGGCGTGTTCGCGCGTTTAAAAAGTCGGAAACACATAGCAAATGGTCGGTATGATAAGGCCCGCAGTGTTTTGCATATTAATATGTTTGGTTAAAGAAATAAGAAACCTCTACGTAAAGCATCTATATACTCAATTGGTTAATTTTACCGCAAATCATTGACATTATTATGATTGTTAATAAAATTGCAAAAAATCTGATTATGATGCACGCAGGTTCTCGGAAAAGATGCAACACGAGATTTTCTTAGAAACAAATGTATTAAGGCACGAACTTTTGCTCAAATAGAACTATCGAAGAACTTCATATCTAAGCTGTTTGAAAACAAAATCCCGTGAACACGTTGACCACATTTGTTACAGCCCCGGTTCTATAGCGGCCGAGCGCTGCAAGCAGAAATAGTACTTACGGTATAAAGATATGAACTTCCTCGATGGTACATTCAAAAAGTACCTAAATACACTTTCGTAAATTTTCTCGATCATAATATACAACATAATAACTATTCGTGTCACGAAACACCCCCAAATGTACTATCGCACTTGGCACGCGCATTAAATATCTATCTTCTATATATAAAAATCACTTGGCGTGCGTTAGTCTCGCAAAAACTCGAAAATTGCTCGACCGATTTTGATGAAACTTTGGTAAGTTGTTGTGTGCGCGCCGGAAAAGGATCCCAACAAAAATATACAAGAAAAAGACATTGCAACACATCCGGACATTAGCTATAATAAGTAATAATAATTGAAGCAAGATTACGTCTAAATTATAACGAATGACGTTTAATTTATTACAATTGAGATGGATACTAGAATCTGACATGTGTAATTATGTAATTCGTACAAAACGACATTGGTTAGTACTGTGTGTGAACGTGTTGGATTTAAAAAGAAAACAAACATGTTACCTAACAAACTACATAATATGCCAAGAGTAATTGTTGATAGACTACTAAAATGACCGACAAATATGTTGATGGTGAAATATTTTGTTTTAACTTTTCTAGATACTATCGAGGAGTCGGTAAATATCCAAATTAATGCCTTGATCACAAGTACCGAGTAGATGGCGAGACAGTAAATGACGAGTAAGTCGTTACATGTATTTTTTTAACTTGGCACCGAGTCAGTTAGTCAGTTCACAAAAATCGCGGGAAACGGTAGCGTGTTGCGAGCGTGAGAGTCACGACTGTCGATTATGTATAGACGCCAGCACGTCAAACTACTACAATCTGTCTAATTTCTTTAGTAGATTTTCATATTTATCATTAAAACATAAGGTTCAAAGTTGATTGGGAAAATTTTACAGTTTCGGGTAGGTTGATGAGCTGGCGTCTGTACCGGTCCATGTTTATACCTACCGAGTGGGCAAGCGGGTCAGTACGGGGAAGCGCGGGGGTGGGCACTCGGTCTAGTAAATAGAACAGGGTGCGAGTGACTGTCTCGCCCTTTAACTCGGCCGAGCGCTCGGCCTAGCACTCGGTGATGTGTTTACACTTACCGAGCACTCGGCCAAGAGCACTGTCTCGCGGTTTCGACTATGTACAATATACAAAGAGCAAATACAAGCCCGCCATGCCAAATATAACACACACTCAACACACTAACACACACACACAGTCACTAACACACACAAAAACACACACACACTGACACACACACACACACGACACACAACACTAAAACTTCGATCAACATGAAGGCTTCGCGCAGTAGACTAACATATTATTATAGTCTGTCAGCCAGTCACAAAACTGTCTTATAACTACAGCGGGGTAATTGCCTAACACACTTAAATGACAATTGATTGCAATGAGTTTCATTTTGCCAGGTCACCCACGTTCATTGCGCTATTTACATTGTTGAGTAGACAATTTTTCAAACCTATGAAGCAATGGATTAGCAATATCCTTCAGAACTGTCGGGTTGTGATTTAAATTGTGTTACGCAATTAAGAGGGCCTTTCCCGGTCCATCTATCGTCAACGCGAGCATGTTCGAAAAGCTAGTTGTTTCATCGAGCGCAAGTGAGAACTCCTAACAAGCAAGTGAGAACGCGATAACATTGCACGAAAAATTGTGTGTAAAAATTTGTTTCAGAAAATACGTGTTTTTGGGTAAGCCTCACAAATTCAAATTCATATTCAAGTATTTATTGCTCAACACAGTACATTTTATACATTTCTAGATGTCAAGTGAATGCGCAGTCCACTGTATTGTACCAATTCAGGCATGCAAAATTCATAATTATAGATTACAATTTCATTTAATATCCAAGTTTGTGAAATAAATGTTTGTCATATAGAAACTCCATTACATGTGCGAGGTTTCTATGGCGATGTTTTCTTTACTTTAACTATTTATGAGTATATATAATGACGACATGGTTGGCGTAGTGGTTAGGCGACTGACTGCTGCGCTTCATGTCGCGGGTTCGATTCCCGCACGGAACAAATATTTGTATGGCCTACAATTAGTTGTTCCGGGTCTGGCTGTTTGTGTATGTGACTTAAATGTTTGTAAACGCACCCACGATACAGGAGAAATTCCTAGTGTGGAGCAACGTAAAAAAAAAAAAAAAACCGGCTAAAGTTTAAGTAAAAGTGCAGATTTTTTGAGGTTTATACCGAATTTGTTTTAAAAAAATCTATTTTTTGCTTGCATAGAACCCTAGATATAGTGCACAAGACACATATTAGTTTTAAAAAATCAAACAAAGATGTTCTACAACGCCATAATCACGTACGAGCGTTTGTATGAAAAGTATGACGGGTTGGCCGCTCTTAAGGTGCAAAACAGTAAGTTTACTCACACTGAGCGTAGCTGCATCGACGATGTACACGAAGGGCACATACAAGCCCGCCATGCCGAAGATATTGGACACGCCGATCAACATGAAAGCAGGGTCGCGGAGTAAGCTCACGTCTAACATCGACGAGAGAGCCGATTTGAAGGATTCCGGTAAATGCAGACAGGGGCAGAGGTCGTATTCTGAAAATTACAGTAATGGGGATTACATAAACTGCCTAGCCTTTTCCAAACCATGTGTGGGTCTGCTTCTAGTCTAATCGGAGCATTTATAAACTAAATGAACTAACAAACTATTTCAGTAATGGAAAAAAAAAACAATATAATATCCGACATTAAAGTCGAGTTTGATCATTAAGTGGTGACTGTGAGGTGATGTTGTCAAAAATTATGACTGTTCAGGAGTCTTTTATTTTAAAATACTGAATATCATTAAGTGCATGCTACAAGCAGCTTCAACTAAGCACACTATAAAGTGAGATTTTTAATGATTCTTTTTGTACTTGAAAAAAACTGTGATTTTCAATTTTGACCATCATCCGTTTGGAGGGGTTGAGGATCGATGATAAATTTTATGAGTGTTATCAAAGAGAATAATCCTCTTTTAGCAGGCCTTGGACCAACTATTGGCAAAACATGATAGCTCCAACAAGCCTTCTAAGCATAACATTTTATTATCAGTATAAAAAATCTCCAACTCATGAAACTCACGTTCTTCCCTCTCCAGATCGATATCTAAAAAAGTAATCATCTTTTAGCAGGCCTAGGACCAAATATGTGCAAGACACATTTTTTTCTTCGACTGCCTGGTTGGTCTAGCAGTCGCAAGCGCTACTGCTGAGCATGCGGTCCTGGGTTCGATTCCCGGGTCGAGCAAAGTGTTATTGGGATTTTCATCTGGAATTTCTCAGTAGCAGCCCGGAGTTAGGATTTGTGCCCGTTTGAAGGCTATAGGCTCGCAACCTATTACATGGGACTTAAACATAACTGGCGAAATGCAGGTTTACTATAGGTAGGAGCACCTCTGCCTAACCCTTCGGGGAATACTGGCGTGATGTTATGTTATGTATGTTACATTATTTAATGCCACAAGAAGTGATGGCATCAACCTTGCCGAGTAGTATACCATTTAATTAACAGTAACTAGCCACCGGCTGTTTCGCAAGATTTTTACGACTTGACATAACATAGCGATTTCTGTATTATAAGTATGTTTAATATTAATGTAATACACACATCCACCTTCCGGAATAAATTCTCTAAATGATGGTGAAAACCGTATCAACATCCGTTGCATAGTTTGGGAGAACAACGTGGCCACACAAACAGACATGAAAAGCGACTGTAATCTTCTATACAACTAATTAAAATTGACACTTTTTATTAAATGCATACGAAAGTACTGACGGTACTTAAAAAATATATATTAAAAATTGTCTTTCTGTCTGTTTGTTACGGCTAATCTCCGAAATGGCAGGACCGATTTTGACAGGACTTTCACTGGCAGATAGCTGATGTTATAAGGAGTATTCTTTTTCTATATATATATATATATATATATATATATGAGAATTAGGGTCTAAACGGGCTAGTTTAGACTATGTAAAGACGAAAAAAATCTTCAGCAAACTTACGTTCTTGTCTCTCCAGATCGCCAGTCTGCCTACTCTGCGGTAGACTTAGCACAGAATTCCTGTATCCTTGCAGAGACTTTTGGCTCTGGTACTGAGGTAAGTTCAGTACCGAGCCTGAATAGAAGATGTCTTTACGCGACATCGGACGAACCATGCGCGAGGGCTCTTTCGGACCCGCGGACACCGACATTTTCGAGTTGTACATCATGCTTTCGGTGTCACCCTGGAAGGTAAGAAAGGTTTTGTTAGCGTCTTGTATTGTTTTAAGAGCGCTTATCCTAAAAGTTGGCAACGTCGCAAATAGCTGTCAAATATTTACCTGCTTTGATTAATTTGGCAATATAAATGAAATGTTTTTTTTTTTTTTTTTTTAATTCTGTAAATAGGATATTGAAATCACTTTTACACAATCATATTAAAAAAAAAATGCTAGATGAGTTCGGCGTTTCCTATCTGACTACTCTGAGAAAAAAGGCCGAAACAAACTCAGAGTTCACAGTCTCTTTTAAAGTCCAGACATAATCTTGGTCATGCCATATGAGGACCATGTAGATTAGTGTCTGAAATGGTCTTTTGAGGAAAGAACCACACAGATTTGAGTGGACCTGTCCAGTCAGTGCAAGCATTTGTCAGTAATCGTGGAGCTCAACTCAGACTGTATGGAAATATGAAATATCGCTAACTAGTAATGTAAAATATAATGTAGATAATGAATTGCAAATAAAACACTGAATTTGATGTTGTAACCGTTTTAGGTGTAAAAGAGGCATTTGGAAAGTTTCCAAATACTTTTTTTTACATCTAATACTAAATATTCGGTGTTACGATTTAATTATTGCATTTCATAATCAATATTTTAGTTCACTAGTTAGCCATATTTCATATTCCCATACAGTACTATTGCGAAATTAATCAAAATTGCCTACTTTCAGAATACACGCTCTTTAAATCTTTTATTCATATTAAAACATATTAAAATACATTTAAAAACAGTTTGCTTTTGTTTTCATTTTTCACAAGAAGATGGAAGTCAGGATAGTTATTTATTTCATAGAAAACACGTGATTTTCTCTATTATTATGAAAATGTTGTGATCCTATGTGCCCTGATCACACTAATATTATAAAGGCGAAAGTTTGTGAGCGTGTATGTTTGTCTCTTCTTCACGCTAAAACTACTAAACGGATTTGGATAAAATTTGGCACACAGATAGTTTATAACCTGGATTAACACATAGGATACTTTTTATCCTGATATTCCCACAGAATCAAAACTTATGCGGGTAAAACCGCGGGGCGCAGCTAGTTAATTATAAATGAGCCTAAGTTGGCATAAATGAGTCTTTGTCTACTTTACCTACGTACATTAAAATAACCTATTGTGATTTGTGTGTGATGCATTAATAATAATTTGTAGGTGAGTTTATTGTTGTGATAGACGTGAAATCCACTCGTTTATTTCATATGTGTTTAAAATAAAAATGTGCAATGTATTTATACAATGCATTGTTACAGCAATATGCGTCATCTATAGAAATAAATAAAATTGAAGTGTCTGTTTGTAAAATCAAAATTACAGCTTTTTACTAAATTTATATGGAAGTGTATACGGAACTTATAACAAAAAAAAAAAAAAATGTTTTGGCTGTTGTCTGTTTGTTCCGGCTAATCGACGAAACGGCATCGGCAGGATCGTATTTGACGGGACTTTCACTGGCAGGTGGCTGATGTTACAATATTTTATGTTTATTCTTTGATTTATACCTACATATAATTGATTATTGTTATTTTGTATTATTTAAGTTTTAATGTGCATGCGTACTAATTTCTCTATGACATATTGATTATTATTATTTCTATTGTTTTGTTTATATTTATTTTTGCTTGTCAGTATGTTTAATTTGTTCTTTTTTAAATGATTTATGTTTATTTTGTACAGACCAATAACTTGTATGTGTGGTTAAACTGTAAATTCAAGTTGGTTATTATTATAAATAAATAAATAAAATAAATAAATAAATAAAAAGAGTAACTAAGACTACTTTTTTTTTTTTTAAGACTTAGGGTTTACGCGGGCGGGTAGCTCGCCGTCCGGTAAGGACCAAGCCCGGGTCGACGGCGCGTTGTGTTCCACGCGCGCCTCAAAGAGATGTCAGCAAGTGAAGGGGTCCGATGAGACCATTGCCTGCCGGGGTTGCGGGAAAGTCCGAAAGGGATACCGTGGCCCCCTGGCATTGCACAGGCAACAGAAGGAACACGGGTGGGTTTAAGTCAGTAAGAGTCTGACACGCCCTCCCGCTCCACCCAGAGCGGGAGGGCGTTTGATGATTTCCCACCCAAAAAAATAAAAAAATAATTTAAAAAAAGGGTTTACGCGGGCACCAGCTAGTGCTAAATAGAATGTCTCGTATTTAACGTATACGTAAGTAAATATTTACAAGGGAGTTACTGTTTTCATGGCTCCAAATCTATTTCAAAGCGATATAAATAGAACTTGCAAATAACACTTAATGGTTCCATTACAGATGTTTAATTTTCAGACATATATCAGTCACTGGCTCAAATTATTTCCAGTTAAATGTTCAATGTTCTAGAATGATTGATGACAAGTATATTTGAGTTAACTAATGACATCTATTTTAAAAGTTTTCGCATAAATACAGGAACCATCTTGTATTGGATACTTGCCAGTCGTTGTAGATTTGGCAGACAATTACTAAAGTTCAAGGTTAAGTTTTGTAGAACGATCTCATGTGGCATATTGTGGCAATATAACCATATGAATGCCCTTGACAACAATTTATTTATTGTCATTTTAAGAGTGGGTCAATTGGTTTGAACTAAATACAATTTCAACACTGCTGTAGGTATTTAGTACATGAATTAGTGGTATTTAGGAGCTCATACTAATATATATGCGAGGAAGTTATATTATTCAATGCTACGTGTAGGGTTGCCAACTCCAGTATATAATATATTGTCCTGCTATATTAGAGGCCTAAATACTATTTATTTCTAAAGAAACAATATAGAAGGGCGAAACTACTATATTTTTATTTCAATACTAAATGGCGAGATGATCGCAATAGGACTAGCCGGTATATTCTGTAGTAATCTCACAGTGACAACTTAGGTAAAGTGAGCTTGAAGTGAGCTGTCGTTCCACGTGCTGCTAGGGAATGACAGCTCACTCCAGGCTCACTTCTCCTAAGTTTACATGGTGAGATTTTTGCAGAACAGACCGGCTGTATTATCTCATAAATAAAAGTTGAATGAATGGTATTTTGGAAGCTTAATTTATATATTTTTACAGGCTTCGAAAATACTATATTCCCACGGCTGGGCCTCCTCTCGGTGGATTACAGCCCCCTCTCCCTGAGTGGGCTGTATCTCGGAGTGCGGGTTGGTAGATGTCACATGTCTTCGAATTTTTGGTTCAAAACATGCCAGTTTCCTCACGATGTTTTCCTTCACCGTTATGAGAGCAGTGGTGATGAAATAAATTACACAAAGTAATGCGCTTGTCTGGGTTCGAACCCACGACCTACAACTCCACCACTGCTGCCAATTGAGTATGTATCGACCTAATTAATGTAGAATGTTTAATTGAGGTAAGTTTTTGCTATTTTACTTACATCAGCATTTCTGTATTGACTGTTCATTGAAGTTTTGGACGTTGCTTTGATTGCAGCTAGGGACGGTTTGAATCTGCAATTCGAAAAATTAATATCACTTAATATGCAAGAAGACCGTTAAAATGGCGACTTTTATTAGGTTGAGATTTCCAGACAATAAATAATTGGCGATCAGAAGCATGAAGTTTTTGTGCAGATAAAACCTATGGGAACGTCATATCAAGCAACATGAGCAATTTGACTCATGGATACAAATATACAACATTCAAATATTTGTGATAGATCAATTTTAATCTACAATTAATTGCAGTTTTCTTTGATAAAACCTAGATTTGGGAGTTTACAGTATGTCATAGTTACAGAAATAAACAGGAAGCAATGACTAATCAGCTACGAGAGCTACAACCTTCTAATAATAACACTAGACAATAAACATGCATAAAGTTAAACAAAGGTCCATCGCCACCTATAAACACGAAATGTATTGAAATGTTTACACATAAGGCGCCTCCATTGATTTCTATGTTATGCGCTACTACGCGGCGTTTCAATCAAAACATTTGACCAATTAAATCAAAGCGTTGCGACGCCATTCATGCTTGTTTTCTCCAGTCAATTCTACTATTGCTGTTTGTCGTTAATTTATTGATTGATCGGAGTACTTTTAGAGTGGTAGGAATTTTCCAGGAACTATTAGGAGAGGTCGAATGTTTTCATTTCAAACTTTTGATTAATTTTTAGTACCAAGTGTACCAACTCTTATGAACTTTTAAGTGAGTTGTGGTACTGAACTTAGTGGCAAATTTTGAAATGATTTGTACTACCAAATCTGAAAAAACGGGCCAAGTGCGAGTCGGATCACGCACAAAGAAGGGTTCCGTAGTTGGGATGTATTATCAAACTTAACATTGTAGTTGCAAAAAAAAAGTACTTTTGAGAACATGATTTTCAAGTACAATGATGAGTTTATCATGTTTTTCAAGTACAATCATCAGAAGCAATTACTTTGCTCGGTGTACAGTCAACATAAAAAGCGAATGATTTTAATTTCATAAATACCTACATTATCAATCAAAAATAGCAATTATTTATTACATCCAAATTATAAAAGTTGATGATTTTAGAGAATTGTGTTTTGAATTGCCAGATAAAGACGTGTGACTTGTAAAGTAATTTAACCCTGTCGGAGGGGCATTTTGTTTGCTAAGTTTTCGCCAATGGTGGCAAGGAAGTCATTTGTGGCATTGACAGATAGGTTGACTATAGGTTTTTTCACGGCAGCAAAAATTTGTGTACAAAGGACCTAAAAGGTAGCCTATTGAAAGAGTATTTTAAAAATGTCTTATAGGTCTTCGACTTTTTGTTGACTGGGTCCAAAACAAGCACATCAATTCCACCTTTTTCCACGCTGACCATCACCTCCAGATTTCCCTATAACAAAACAATTCTACTACTTATCGCCATTAACTCTGCTTGCGTTGCCTGGCCGAGAACGGGAAGGATCCATTCTTGGGCAGACTCGGTGCAGAGTCATGCTCGAACTATACTAAGCACCCCACACACATAAAATTCATAAACTGACGAAAATAATTGCATCACGTGTCAATTGAACACATCAATAAGAAGAAGAGGCCTTATAATGCACACAAAATCTAATCTTCAAGTGAAGCAATTATTTTGATCAGTTTACTTATAAGTCATGACATGCACATTACTTCCACCATATCCCACGTCGACCATCACCTCCAGCTTTCCCTATAACAAAATAATTCTACTACCTATCGCCAGACCTGTCGCCGGTACTCTGCTTGCGCTGCCTGTCAAAGAACGGGACGGATCCGTTCTTGGGCAGGCCGGGCGCGTGCGCGCTGAAGGCGGGGGATGATACGTTGCGGGACAGCAGCTGTTGTTGCGGGTTTAGAGTCGCGTTGCCATTCTCGCCCTGGGGATACAATAATGGAATATGGGTTATACTTGATAAACACGGTGTGATTTAATTGCCTGTGCCATAATTTTATTGTATGCCACAGGCAAGAAAATTGCATCGTGCTTTAGTTAGGATCTTTAGAAATATAGGGTGAAATCACTCTTCATCAATCACTTAGAAGCGTCATTCGTTGGAACGAGAAGTGTGCTCGAAAGCATCTTCATCAGCTCTTATACGCATCGAAAGCGCTTTTAACTGGGGTGGTACATCTCGCTCTAGTGAATTGCATTTCAAAGTTATAAAAAGAGATGGAGATACAGGAAAATGCTGACTGCATGTTATTAGATTTCACCCTACATGTTCATATACACACTTTCATGAAATAATACATTGAGGCAGTAGAACTTTGATTATTTAAACTCATTACATTCGATAATGTAAATTTGTCTTTAGGTCATAAATACTATTCTACTTCAAACTTAATGGCGGCTCGGAACATGAGGCGAGACGCTGCGCAGTAACAAATTCATTGGTCAGCGGGGGTGAGGGGTGCGGTACTGCGCAGCAAGCAGCTAACTTCCGAGCCGCCATTAACTTTGAATCGAACTATACACAACGTGCGTAGGTTCTAGTACCTAGTTCTAATTTATTACGACCGTAGGGTATGATTACGATTAATGAAATAAAAAATTATACAACCACAGTCTGTGTATTTATCATATTTTATAATGATGCATAAACAGCAAAAAGTCCTAACTACGAGGGCGGGATGATAAGTAACTAGCCTAATAAGAAAACACTTAACTTTCCGTGATAAAATTAATTTTATTTTTCGACATAGTCTCCTTGAACCTCTACGAACTTAATCCATCTTCGTTCTAAAGCAGTAATGCCTTCCATAAAATGATTTCTTTCGAGGCCTGCAAAATACTCCTATACAGCGGCTATGACTTCATCATTTGTGGCAAATTTCTGTCCGCCCAAAAAAGTTTTGAGCTTAGGGAATAAGTGGAAGTCTGATGGAGCTAGATCAGGCGAATAAGGTGGGTGGGCAGCAAATCATACTTCAATTCGTTGATTTTTGCCATAGCTTTAAAACATGTGTGAACCCTAGCGTTGTCTTGGTGGAAGATGATTTTTTTGAACAGTTGACGAAATATATTTTCAAATGACAAAAAATCAATAAAATATTCACGCCACCAAATTCAAATTTAAAACACAGGTGGCTAGAGATACGAATTTAAAAATGACATACCTATATATTTTTTTAATGTTAACTTTTTAAATAGCAGAGGCTAGTTACTTATCATCCCGCCCTCGTACACTATCACACTGATGTACTCAGCTTTATCGAGAATTTTCAGTCACATGTTGTAGTATTGGGGTATTATAATCATAATAATACGTACTTACACCTACATAGTAACGGATATTAAGTGATTGTTTGTAATTTGACTCATAATGGCTTTTCATAATTTTATTTATAAAAATACAGACCGCTGATTAGTATTTTGATACAACATTTGAAGTGCCAAAGATAACATTTATATCAGCAACTCGACAGTCGTCGTCCTGTCGTCTCGAGTTCATGCAAACATTCCATAGCAAAAGGACGTTCAGTTTTTCACGAATTTTAAATTTTTACGAACGAAAAGCATTTCGTTTTAATATACAGGGTGTCCAGTAAATAGCACGACATACTGCAGGGGGTGATAGCTAGGGTCACTACCTATCAATACAACACAATATATGTTCAGCAAAATCTTACGGATTTACAGTTTTACAAAATTTTCCGAAATACCGAAAAATCTCTACCTTGAAACAGATTTTTAAGCATCTCGTAATGAAAAAATCCTTTTCTAGTACATTTTTTTACATCAAATTATTCGTGAATAGTTACTTTACTCATTGATAAGTCTTCTTTCTATCAAATACAAGAATGTTTTCAAGAAATACTATTTTTTGTTTAAATTTTCACAGAACTATTTTCTTATCACTTAAGTTTAACCTACAGTGGTGAAAAAAAAAATGTAAGATTTTGCTGAACATATATTGTGTTGTATTGATAGGTAGTAACCCAAGCTATCACCCCTGCAGTATGTCGTGCTATTTACTGGACACCCTGTATAAAAAAAAAAACAATAATAACAATTTAGTGCTAGCAAATGACTTTCCCTATCCCTCAAAAATTTGTGTCGGTCCTTCCACCAAACACACTGTATATACATATAAGTACCAAGTACTACTATTAAATCAATTGTAAGATACAAAAATAGAAAACTCCCTTATTAATAATAATAGTCTTGACATTTATAAACGCTAAGTATAAAGTGAAAGTCAAAAGTTATTTAAGTTTTGGGAACTAATAAGAATAATAAAATCAATCTATAAAAGCAACAGCCTACTCGTTGAAACTTAGATTGCTAATTAACATTTAAACAAGAAAACTTCTAAGTTTCATTAATGTTTCCTCGAGGGTTCACGTGCTCCATATTTAATGATTTTACTTTGATAATTAAGATGCTGGGTGTACTTCCATCTTGTTTTTAATAAACTTAATATAAAGAGTCAATAGGTTAATAATATTCATAGTGCAATATTGGGAATTAAGAATTTGAAGTAGGCATGGCAATTGCCACGGATCACGGATTGCAAACTAAGATCACGGACATTACCCAGAAAGCCGCTAAGTTTAAGTGGGACTGTATGGCCTTCCTCAAGAATTGGGCTATAAAATGCAAAAATAATTTTTCGAGTCCGACTCGCGTTCCAAAACAAACTTTCTAGCTTTACTATTAATATTAGTATATTATCAAATAACTTTGCCGCTCTGAAGTTAGGTTGCGCATGCGCGCTACTGTTTTTTAAGTAAGATTGACTACTGCGCAGTCATTTGTAGCCTACTTCAGAGCGACAAAGTTATTTGATGCAAACTGTAATATAGTTACTGAGACCACGTATTTTATCTATTGAATATTTAGCATGTGCATCTGCTTACTCATGTCTGACCTAGCTAGACGCGTGTGGCCTCACTGAAGGACTTTTAAAGACATTTCCAACGCTGCCAATCTTTTAAATACCAAGAATTTAATATCAAGAGGAATAAGAACTATGTGACGTAGTTGTTCACATAATTCAAAATGAATTTACCGGATACGAGTATGTACTACACGCCCAACTCTAGCCAATATTTGGGCTTGGTCTAATTCATGACAAATGTTGGTGAACCTTTAACCCGATTAAGTTGGCATTGAGATCGGAAGTATGCTGCATGCTAGTGACTGATTGATAGAAGATAAACCTATAATGCAAACCTATAATCCTAAAATAACAGACATCGGGACTGAACCTGACTGAACACGCAGTGACGTTGCTTATTTTTATTAGCATTTATGTAAAATATATTTTGTTTTTATTAAAATGTCTCATCTTAATAAAAACAAAATATATTTTACATAAATGCAATAATACAATAAATATTTTACAGTTACCATAATAATATCGTAGTCTTACTCCGTACTTGGCTAAGGTGGAACACTAAACTATTGCATAAAAAGATTACCCTCCTGGTTTTATCGGGTAAAAAGTAAAGCAAGAAAAAAGTACAGGATAGGTGCTGAAAAATATATTGTTTAATATGGCATATTAAAAAAGCGAATACAATCTTACCTTCTTCTTTTGCTCCTCGCCGTCATCAACGACCTTAGCTTCAGTGATAGTGGGCAGGGTAGGCACAGGCGGTACTCCGGGCATGTTAGGAACTGTGGGCACGCGTGCTAAAGCCTCTAGATTCAGCGAAGAGTGTACTCCGGGGTCGATGTTCAACGGGGCCTGGCGATACAAGATCTCTTTGTTTAGTTGGAGGTCGATTTTCAAATTGGGATGTCATACTTCGAGTTACGTAGGTGAGTCTATTCAATTTGACAGCTGTCAAAGTCAAATCCCTTGTTCAGTGATTAGATTGGTTGTTGTTCCTTTGGTCAAGCAATCACAACAGAAAACATGACGTTTGACAGCTAGCCACTGATAAGAGACTACTAAAAGATTAGGGAGAGACAGGATTTCTGATGAGTTACATTGGTAAAATATTCTACTATGCTAAACTACTCTGACTAACGAATTACTAAGTTGAGTTACTAATAACTTGAACTACGCGGTTTTAACTTAACCATAACTTCAAGGTATGACTGTATTTTCGACAACTACCCACAGGTAGTCACAAACTTCATGCATCACGACATCCAATCCAAAGCAGTAGAAAAAGTGTAAAGAAAGATAGAATTCAAAGAAATAAATTGCGTGCACCATTCCCTTCAAGTTGGAAAGTTTGTAGAAATACAATCAATACTATTCATTTTGCGGTAATAATAGGGACAAAAGAAAGGGGACAAAGCGTGCCAATCATTTGAAGGCATTGCCCTCTACAAGGCACACGAATGCTTCATAATATATGAACTTCTTCCATAGAAACGGCGATTTATAGAAATGTATCGATTTAAAAATTGTTGGTAGGGTACTTCTTGTTCTATGGAAGGTTTATATTATGCAGCATTTTAAGCACTGTTGCAGTGTAGTGATTTTCTAAACTAAGGGCTTCAAGAAATCGTTAAATTTAAAATAGCTAAATGTAGGTCTGTGCTTTCAGATTTTTTTACATCAATAGCCAATTTATCTAATAATTTGCACTTTCGGAAGTATAAAGGCATTTAAAACGACTTATTGGACTAACATTTAAATATGAAAAACTGGCTCAATTAAGCGAGCTAACTTAGTTTAGCTGGCGGTAGACGATCGGCTTAAGGGTGTCTTCGCATCGCCTTGGTTGACAACACGTTGACGCCGCGTAGACTACCCTAGCGTCTTGTAGATGTGATTGTATCGAAACTAACGTCGTCGTGTAATTATGGCGTTAGCTTCGAGGTTGCGGACCGTATATGTTCGGCGAGCACCTACGTGTGTGCGTTCAGGCATCATGAAATGTAAACTGCTCTTTCGCATCAAAGTTTCAAAGTGTTAGCTCCTTCGTAAAGTTCTCAAGCCTTTATTTCCCGAACAGTGCAAGTTAGCTCTAAAATTTCATGCATACATAATACGTGTTCAAAACATGCTTCCTAATAATTTTGTTAGCACAATAAGCCGAAAGACAAGACCATTTAACAGTGTCTAGCGGGGTTCGCTAGATATAGATAGACCGCCACCTCAAGGAGCATGCGTTTCGTCACCAGTCCCAAATAAATATTTTCAGTTAAAATTAAATCAGTGTTTTCTTGATGAAAGTAATTCACTGATTTCACAGGAAATATTATTACTGGTACTTTTTATAGGACAGGAAAAAATAGAATCATTATACATTAATGTGAACATAGTAGATGAATGTGTGCATTTTACAAAATGCTTATTTATGGCATGAATACGTAATCGGTTTACACAGACTTACAATGGGTTTATTTAGCTTGATATGTCTGTTATATTTAGCAAATATTTATATTAATTTAATACCTAATCGTTTTAGACACCTTGCTTTGTTTAGATTTAACTGTATTTGTTATTCGTAAAAATAAAGTTAATGTTGACCTTCGTCCAGGGCTACCACCACCTCTTTTAGCAGTATTATTTTAATCTTACTTGAGCGTGGAAAAGAGATGGAGCTAGATGTCCTGTATAGCTCCACTTCTTTCTCGCACTGAAGTAATATCAAAATAATACTGCTTAAAGAGGTGGTGGTTGGCCCCCAGTACCGTACAATATTTGTATTTGCGAACTTAAGAGCCTATACTACCTCAAATGGCTTAGCATGATCCTCCATTTTGCCGAAAATACTGCAGCATTAATTTTGAAATAAATATATGGTAGAGTTAAGGATTAATGTTAGTACTATGTTTATCGAAAACAATTCCATAAAATTTTCTCGATGTAAAAAATTCCAAAGTTACCTCCAAACCGAACAATAAACCGCTGGTATTCAGAAAATACTTCAAATTAGATCATGAAACTTTGCATACTAACTGAACTAACTATATAGCAGGTCATATGTTTTTATTTTTTTATAATCACCATTATTTTCACCGTAAAAGCAATAATATTACCTAAACTACTGGCGCCTTGGAGCCGCCAGTGCCCCACTCCATCTCGCTCTCACTCAGTCCGCGAGCAGTATGGTGCGAGCGAGATAAAAAGTGAATTTAAGCTGAGGTAGTATGGGCTGGTACAGGGACGAAACGAATCACCTTTAAAGAAAACTTAGAATAGTAATATTAGTGAAAGCAACTACATACAGAATCATCTACAACGTTCACCTTCAACCTCTTCTCCATGGTTCCGTCGGGCAGCTGCACCACGAAGTAGGATCCTCCGATCGAACCTCGCTCCATTTGCATACGTTTCTCTTCGGCCATACGTTGTAATAAGGGCTTTTCGCCTGATGTCTGCAATTTGGGGTGGTGTTTACAAGTTACGTAAAAGATGATGAAAAGTTTATTTTTTAACATACAATACGCATAGCGTAAAAAAATGGGACAGCTCAAAACTTATTCAAATACATAGTATTTTTCGTTGAGTTAAGATATAATGAAGAAATCGTTACAAAGGGTACTAATTAACTTTGTTATTTAAACAAGATTACTAGAATAAAATAATATTATAGGTATTGAAAATACAATATTTTTTTTCCTCATACGAGTACATAAGTATTTGCACAGGGGATTTATTTGATAAATATAATACTTTTATAAACGTTGCCCATAATTATCTAAGTAATATGTAGGTCTAGTTTTTTTTTGCTATTAAATGTTATGTTTACGTAACGAATTTTGAATCTGCACGCCACTCATTCTGCTACTTAAGAGGGAACAGGGCCCGCGATTCTCCATACAAACGTATTCCCCGTTTTTCTTCCTGAATAATGCCTCTAGAGCTGTCATTTTTTTTTAATAAAATCAGGGTCTTTAAGGCTCAGGCTCAGGCTCAGGCTTTTGGCATGTCCCTGTCATTTCCTTTTTTTCAGAAATTAATAAGTAAGGAAACTATGATCCTCCAAAAATTACAAAAATGCCCCATTTTTACCGCCGTGATTAGAGGACTACCAGACTAATTCGGAAAAGTTTTTGGCATAAAAAAAATAGGAAGCTAGACATACTCTTTCTTAAATTTTTTATGTAAAAAAATATTAAATCGGCTTAGTTTTCGAGGAGAAAAAAGGAGAATGCCAAACGTCGTTTTCGTCAAAAAATTTGTGATATAATCGGTCTGAGCTGCAGTTGTCCCTATCGCACTTTACGGGGTTTAACTCGGTTTTTCGGGCGCAGCGCGACGGCAATAGTTTCTTCAAATACCTATTTTTCAAATTCCTCGCAGCCCCTGTTCCCTCTTAAGTTCTTACAAGAAAAGGTACAACAAGTATAATTGACTTAATTACCATAGGTACCTAAACTACAACTTTTTTCCTACAGGTAGGAAAATAAACCACTGCGTGGCATTCGTTAAACTATTCATTCGTTATATCATTCTAGCACTTCCCTAAGTAAATAGGTACCTATGTATGAATCGGTTCCAGTGTCACAACTGTAGCACCTATTTTATACAAAACAACTGCCTGACCTCCGTTAACTTAACTAGCGTTACGAAGTCACGAAACCGGTATTCTAAGGTTAGGCCATTAATGCTCGGTTGGTACCAAAGTACAAAGGGCTTAATTTATTGGGAACCCACTCGCATAGAAATTCATTAGAAACGGAGGTCACGAATTAATGTTCATACACAAAAAAAACAAGCACAAACCTTGGGATAGACTAAAGGCCTCATCAGCGCGCCGAACACAGCGCAGTTCAGAATCAAGCCAGCAAGCAGTAGATTAGCATTTTGCCATGACCCGAACTCATTGAGCAGAACTGCCGCTAAAGGCGCAAAGCTGAAGGTGCCA
This sequence comes from Xanthia togata, assembly GCA_963853775.1. Classification (NCBI taxonomy): domain Eukaryota; kingdom Metazoa; phylum Arthropoda; class Insecta; order Lepidoptera; family Noctuidae; genus Xanthia; species Xanthia togata. Next base: position 8,247,226 of record OY970803.1, read on the forward strand.
ACTCCTGAGCCACAAACGGCGATACCCGTTGCTAGGGACCTTCTGGACTCGAAGTAGTAACCGACGGCCACCACCGAAGGGAGGTAGATCATACCGAAGCCGAGACCTGGGAACAAATGTTGGTTTTAATTGTGGAGGAAAATAACAAAATATTATGTTACATTTATATTGTATTTTGCTGATATTAATTCTTGATTAACCTTTATTCATACATAACAAAGGACAAATAAATGTGTAACCTACTTTGTGTGCTGCGCAATTTGTGATTTATAAAGAATAACATGGACTCTAAACAATTGGTTGGGGTGTATCGATGTAAATATTATATAGAGTTATATATTCATTATTCCTGTAGTAGTACAGTAATAATGAATTTAGAACTCTAAATGGAAAAAAATAAATACTGAATTCAGGTTTTGAGCAAACCAAGAGTTCATTCATCCATGAAAGAGTTGTAAAGGTTAAAGTAAAAACGCATTGTTTGGAAAGCTCTTAAAAGCTGTGTGCCATTAAAAAAGGTTTGTTTTCACAATACCACCATCAGCTTTTGCCACAGCACCTGCATAAGTTTGGATAAGCCCGCGTCGCTATGCAAAACAAATTCTTCAAAGAGGTGAAACACGATGATTATGATTAGAGACTGTTGCTCAATTTGGCACACTCCCAAATTGCAGAGAACTTTGACCAATTTGCCTGAGGTGCACTACGTCACATAATTTGGCGTGCGATAAAAAACTTGAGACCGTCATCCAGTATTTCACTGCGCGTGGACATTGACATCTGCCTTGCTTCGTTGGAAACAAATCACATGGAGCTCTAATAAACAAAGGGTTCTTAGCCTACAGTTCATGAATAAAATATATTTCGGGCAAACTTCAATTAAGAGCGCTTATCCTAAAAGTTGGCAACGTAGCAAATAGCCGTCAAATATTTACCTGTTTTGATTAATTTGGCAAAATTACTGTATGGAATTATGATACGTAGGCACGCGTATATATTTTTTGTTTTTGAAATGAAATACTTAATACCGTAACACCGAATACTTCGTCTTAGATGTAAAAAAAGTATTTGGAAACTTTCCAAATGCCTTTTTTACACCTAAAACGGTTACAACGTCAAATTCAGTGTTATAATTGCAACTCATTATTAATATTCTAGTTCGCTAGTTAGCCACATTTCATATTTCCAAATTAATCAAAACAGCGAAATATTTGACATCTATTTGCGACGTTGCCCACTTTCAGAATAAATATACATTGTACTATGTTAACAACAAACATTATGCTAACGAACTTCTTATCGATTGTTTAAAGCATATAAAATATTTCGTTTATTAATTAGGACATTATAGGTCAGTTAAGATAACTTGTGCAGTTATCATACATCCTCTTTGCTGCACATAGGAACATTATACTTGTTAGTGCAAACGTTTTGTAACAATATTGTCTCCAGACGTTCCCACGTTGTCCCCTACCGGTCCTTAAATATACAACCGAACGTTTTTACAAGTACGTGGATAGACAGTGCCAATATGGGAAGGCAGACAATCATAACAGCCCTTCGACTTCGCTCCGGACACATACCATTAATTAAATTTGCATTCCTAATGGGTAAAGTTGAGTCACCAAATTGTGTGGAATGCAACTTAATTGAAGATGTTTATCATAATTATCATCATGGAGTGTGTCCATAACGAGCCGGAAAGACGAGATTTGTTAATTGTATTTAATCATATGTGCGATACGGCGGTATGTAAAAGTGTCCTTTCTGCTCCTGCTTCGGAAGCAGCCAGGATGCTGTATAAGCTCGTAAACATTGGGATTAACCGTATATCGAGATAGTGTAAGATAATTTTTATTAGTTGAGTAGTAGCATGTAAAAGTCTATTTGAAACGATGAGGGTTGCATAATCTGGCTAGATTAAAACCCTCTTTAAAAAAAAGTGTTAACCCTTCTGATTTCATCCCTGACTACGACCTTGGATAGTTACTGAGCAACATTTTAATGTTGTCGCTAAAATCAGTTAACGCCATTAGCAAGAAAGCGTTATGCCATAATGTTTAATTACGTGATAATATTTTAGTGTTCCATTTAGCTGTATAATGTGTAAAAACAAAGTGATGCAGAGTGACTCAGTGTTTGTTGTCGGCCCACTGATCGGTATTTGAAACTGCACAAAGGAGCACATGGGTTGTTGCCTGCTGCAAAGAGGTCGACGGCACTTTACAAACGCATGCGTCACTTCCCAGTACAATATTCCACTTTTCTCATCAAATAAATTAATCATCAATTTACACACAATGTTAGCAGCTGGAAAGGGTACAATGAATCGACATTTCACCCAGATTCCTTTCAAAGAAATCAAATAGTAACAAGCTACGTATTTGGGTTAGAAGGTTTTATTATTCAACAAGAGAATATTAAATAGTAGAATATTATATGTACACAAATATTTTAATTCCTGAGGAGATAAGAAAATCCTCTTCAACATATCTATCGAACAATAAACAAACAGAACACACTGACCTATTTTTATACATTCGTTAGTTTGATATGAATGCGAAATTAAAACAAAGAAGCAAAACCATTTATTTTTAAGTTCACTCAAACTAAGGAAGTAAAGGAATTTTTAAGCGTTGCAGAGTAAATATCCAATAGACTTGGTGGTAAACAAAAAATTGGCAGCAAGACTGAAAAGTTGAATGAATTTTCAGAACTATTTCTTGGAAAATTCAGACAACCAGCATTCGACTTTCGAGGTCGAAGCTTTATGTAAGAAAACGTTTCTTTACAATTTAGTTTTTTTTTTCTCACCACTGAAAAGAAAAACTCTTTTCTCAGTCCACTGTCTTCATTCTTTGTTCTTGATTATTCCCTGATGAGCCTTAAAATATATTTTTGGGTTATCTGATAAGCTTGGCAGGGATAGCTATTTATCATAAATCATCATTATATTAAATACTATTTTGAAAACGGACATTCAGAGCAGAAGATAATAATAATGTCATAAAAATCAGCCGATGCATGAATTCAGAATTTGTTACGATATCGTGTTTTCGTATCATATTATATATAGCGCGCCAACTTGTATTTAGTAAACACTCTAGTAATATAATGGGAAAATAGCAGTTCTGAATAACACCTTGCGCAGGCTCTGCACAAATCTGCTTTCAACCGCAAACGGTTGAAAGCAGATTTGAAACAAATTTCAAGACTTTCGAGGATAAATAAATTCATTCCTTAATTTACCACATTTTGAATGGTCTAGCCTGCTTCTGGCGTGAAACAGTATCTCCGAATAGTGTCGACATTGAGACTCGATGATCTCAGCGGTTGGCTGCCAACAGGGATCACTAAAATTGGTGCTAAATGAACGTGCTAATTATTAACACCTTTAAATTTTAAGACTGACATGATGTCTGCGAATGGTTGCTGGGATTTTCTTATGTGCTGATTTCAATATCACGATTGTTCTGAAAGATCGGGAAGTGGATGATCCACTAAACGAAGACGCTACTAAAATAACCATCATGTCGTATTGAATATTTTAGAAGCGTAGTGAGGTTGACGACGTATTTTTCCATCGTTAAAACCTTGAATGCCCGCCATACGATAAAAGAATTAGGTTGCATTGGATATTCACAATACTATCAACGATCCTTGGGTTATAAGATTGTAAAGCAATAAATTTTCCGTTTTCAACTCTTAAATTAGAAAAAAGTGTGTAAGTTGTAATGTGACAATCTTATATTCTAGCCTAGTAAGGCGCCATGTCGTCTGTACAAGCTGGCAGCTGCCCAAGCGTTCCGTGTTCTAATGACCTTGAAGTATGTTTCAATGTACGCCACAGACTCTTCAGTCTTCATTTGTCTTTTAATTAAGCCAATCAGACAAGCAGAGTCTAATTGTTTGTCAAGAACTATTTTACTCTAAACTACACAGTAGCGTAGATGAGCCTGGAGCTGAAAAGAGGTTACGTGGGGTTTACGGAAAGTGGAGCGACATTATCCAAGAAACTTTCCCCTTTCATGAACTAGTCGTCCGTTCTACAAAGCGGCATACATAGGTGAAGTGTAGCGTCCCCGTATCAGTTATTTAAATCGCTAGGCACGACACCGTTGCATTCGTGGAATGGAAAAGCCCGCTTTTCCTCGAATTCAGCTAAGTAATAGTCAGAAGGGCTTATCACTTGGAACTAAAACGACATTTAAGCCTTTTCGTTCACGTCGGTGTCTGTTGGCAAATGTCCAATTTCACACACGGGCCGTTGCCTGTTTTCAAGGGTTCGAGAGAACAAAGAACGTGTCGAAACGGTTTTAATATTTGAAGTATCTCAGCTTTATCGAACAAAAGATAAGACAACACCACAGATATCTTACTTGAGGTACAAGTTTGTTTGAATAAAAGGACAAATATTGTCTCTTTTGAGACTTCTCGGTCACCTTTCTCGTTTTATTATTCGTCAAGCATATCTCAATCTTGTAGAAGACGACGGCGAAAATTTAAAAAGCAGGTAAATTGTACGTTGCGAAACGTGAGTTGATAAACTAAGTACCATATGATCAGTTAGGTACTCTATCGTCCGCCGGAGATCCAGATATCCGGAGATCATTGAGCATACTTTAGCGAATGCTCTGTTTGGAACTAAATTCCAAAAGCTATGAATAGTAGAGACCGACCGAATTTCGTTTTCGGTTTTCGGCAATTTTCTGCCAAAACAGCAAAATAAATGCAGAAAAATACCTTTTTCTCGCATTAGGTAGAGCTCTACTCGGAAAATAGATAAACATGTCGTCCAGGTATACCAACGTTGTATCACATTACCCAGGCTGTGTATAGAGAAAACTATATTTTTTTGAGAAATGAAAACTACGATTTTTCGCCCCCGTAAACCCCTATATTTAAATTTTCATCATTATCGTTAGAGTCGTTTCCGAAAACGTGATACAAATATTGCTCAATTAATAGTAGGATCTGAAGTATTTGTGAAAAGTATAAAATGTATCGTTGAAACGGTTAAATTGAATCATTCAAAGATTGACTGATTTTAACCTAACAAACAAAAAACTTTTTATTTGTTTTTGGTTTTCGGCTTAAAATGCAATTAGCCCGCTTTCCCATTTTTCGTCGGTCTCTCGTAAATAAAGATATTTAATTATAAACCTAAGTAAAATGTTTGTAGTAGATAGTTTGTTTTTAGGGTTCCGTACCCAAAGGGTAAAAACGGGACACTATTACTAAGACTTCGCTGTCCGTCCGTCTGTCACCAGGCTGTGTATTTCATGAACCGTTATAGTTAGACAGTTGAAATTTTCATAGATGATGTATTTCTGTTGCGCAACAAATACTAAAAACAGAATAAAATAAATATTTAAGGGGGGCTCCCATACAACAGACATGATTTATTTGCCGTTTTTATAATGTACCCTTCGTGCGCGAGTCCGACTCGCACTTGGCCGGTTTTTGTATTATTGCGTGTCCTTCAAACCCTTTATTTTATCGATGTGTCTGGCCATGACAGTGGCTCACAAGTAATTACGGAACACGGTACACATTTACGTAATTAACAAGGAACCTCGATACTCAATATCGATCTTTGGTAGGTAATTTCCCCTAGGATCTGTAACTCGATACAATGTTGTTATAACGATATCACTCTACGAGAGAGCTTTTATCTTTCAACAACTCGACCGTAAATACTTACCTAGATCGATTATAGGATTAAGAACGATGTACTTTCCCTAAGGGCGTTCTAGTTAATGATTTCAATAGAATTCTATTTGATTTTAATGTGTGCATTAATCCCTGTATTTAGCATTAATGAAATTACTAATTGAAATGGTCTGACAAATGATCCCTCGCAATACAGATTTCATGCTCAGCTGAACAGCGACAAAAGTGGAATGTTTGGCATAACGAACTCAAATGAAGCAGACAACGGGTTCTAACTTCAAAAAAGGATTAATACGTACCTACTTATATTGTTCAGAATTAAGGAAGGGCAAGCAGCTTTATAGTTTTCCCTTTTATGACCTTAAAGTTAGACCTAATCTAACTTGTACAATAAGACTAAACATTACCCAAATCAAATCGCGTAAAACGTATCTTCCCGATATAAAAGAAGCACCTGAAAGAAAAACTTTCACGGACATAGGTACCTAGAATAAAAGTTTTCGAATACACAACCCTCCTCTCAAAATAAAATACATAAATTATGATCTGAACTCTCATAGACGAAGCGATTAAAAAAAAACGGTCACTAGAGAGTCGGATCATAGAGAGTCGGAATCATATATAAATATTTTAGATGTGTTACTTTACGTACAGTCCTTCAAAAGTAGGATAGATGGACAGGCGGACAGGTGGATGGGCGTACAAGCTGACAGGTAGAAGGGCGAACATATTATCTTCATTCATTCATATTAGCTTCATTCGTATAGGTAACTAAATAGTTCTATGCCCAGAAAAAACTACAACTATGCTTCACCCAAAGCAACCTGCGAGTAGGTAGGAAGGAGGATATTGAACCGTCAAATGTTTTTAAATTTTCATCGACGAAGCAGGCCTATATTCGTTAGATTTTTTTCGTCAGAGAATTTTAACACTGCGGTGTAGTATATTTGCAGTTTTAGGTCAGCGCCATAGCGCCATAGCCTCTAGACCGATAGTGGAACTAATGTAATTTTTGTTGACGTTTTCTGAAAAACTGTGCTATTTAGAGACATCGTTTGATTTTTTTTTCTGTAATCTTTGCGTCGATACTTTTATCCAATAAGCCAAAACGTCAAACAAATAGTTTTATGACAGTTGCGCGCACAGATTGTATTAAAGTTTGCGGCGCGTGATTCGCCGAATGTTTCGATTTTAAATACCCATTATATTTTATACGGCCTGAATTTTTAGTCACCGTCCAATTTTTGATATATATATATATATACGTGTTTTTTCTTTTAGTATCACTCAATACAAAAATATTGAGATATCACATCACAAAGTAATTATATACCACCCAGAGCGGATAATTCTTTCGAGAAAATGATTTAATATGAAAATTTTACGTATCGATTTTTTTTCAAAAATGGAATTAGTGAATCATACCTAATGCCTAGAAAAAAATTGGACGGTGACTAAAAATTCAGCCTGTATATTTAGGAAGTTTATTATTTATCTAATGCTGCACTGGTTGACGTCATCACGTCGACGCCGGTTTTCGCTGCAAACCAGCGCTGGGGCTCTGTCTCGCATAGGGTCGCAGCATTATGCTGAGCGATGGCCGTTTTGCGTGGATGTGACGCATATTTTCCCCCAAATTGTTATTTTTGTGTTTATTTTTTTTCTTTGCTTGCGTCATTATGTACCGCAAATAAACGTATTTTTTTCTTTCTTTTTTGTCTTACATGAACTTCCATATCCTAGAATAATTTCAGATTTTTCTCTATGCAAACTTCGGAGATAAAGGGGGAACGGTATTTTTTTTACATTTTTCGTCAATAGTCAAAAACTATGCGGCCTTAAAAAAAAAATGTTTGAGAATGTGAAAATAGCGCTCTTTCATATGATACCCGACATGTCCTAGTAACTCACTTCGAATTTTTAAGACCCATTTATTTCTTATTTGCAAAATAGTTGGGCAAACGTCATCTAAAACTGTACCAAATTTCAAGTTGCTAGCATTAGTAGTTCTTCATATATCCAGCTGTGTATCTTGAGATAACCATGGGTTATGGTGCGACTCAGTCTGTCTGTCACGCTGAAACGACGCGCAAACGACCAATTGGAACCGTGCACCTAGCTTCCGACGTTTCATAAGTGCCCTTGTAGGTTTATGTGAAATAAAATACCCATTTAGAATTTTAATTTGGTTCCTTTTTACGATTTTGATACGGAACCCTAAAAAAGACTTATAAAATGTCTAACAAAGAAAACGAAAAACAACGGTTCAAATTCTGTCAAGAATGAACTGTAAGCACGGGCGCTTTTTCAACGCGACGTTATTTACCGCGTACTGGATTTTAAACTATTGGCTTAGCGCCGAATGTTAAATCCAATCATGCACTTTTTAATGCGCTAGGTACGCGCTCTGTTGGATTCTCAACGCTCCGCGCTCGCCCTCAACTCCGAGAGTTGACAATTCAGTGCACGTTTTACTAACGTTGCGTTAGAAAAGCGCCCATGGGATCGGGGGCTTAGCCCACGAACGCACGCACGCTTTTGCATTCTCAACGCTCGGCTCGACGCCGAGAGTTGAAAATCCAGAGTACTATAAAAAAACGTCACGTTAAAAAAGCACCCGTGGGCTTACTGGGTCTAATTAAAACAAAAGACGAAGTTCAACGCGAAGGAAAACTTTAATTTCATGGATATAACATTTAAGGGAAATGCACATCATTCTTATTTATTATACAGCAATTTTTAATGCACCATAAATATAATTATTAATCTTCTATTTGACTCATTTGTTGATGACAGACATAATTGAGTCATCACCAATGAGCTGTTAGAATAACCTGTATAATTGGCATAATGATAGTTGTTGCTAAGCACAATAATTGGAAACCTGAAACGTTAATTATTGGTACTTTATGTCGCGATACCAATATGTATGATTGTACTAGACTCACCAGTTGTATAATAATTATCGAACAATATCAGAATGGTTTCATTTGGCCTCATTTCGCATCTGTTATTATGACCATTTGCGGGGCGTAATGTGAATCAGATAAATGTGAACGACAACGGACGGGTATCCTTTAAGTTTATGTTCGCTAAACCACGGTTGAAGGACGGCTGGTAGCGACTGGGCGACGCCACCCCATAACTATGCCAACGTGCCAAGGGCAGTGGACATTTACATAACTCTCACGTTCCATATGAGTTCTGTACACCGTTTTATTACCAGCAGCAATTCTAAATATACTTAAAGTCAATGCAAATAGCTAAAGGTTTAGAATTCTCAGACTTAATTGCTCGAGGCGAGACGAGAGAAAATGCTGGAAACTCAATCATTTCCTTGCCGTAAAGATTTTACATTTGAATCTAAACGAAATACGATAACAGTGAATTGGCAACGGATATCAAAATGCTAATCTGTAATTGTCACAGTGACATGTAAACTCAGTGACGTGTTTCCTCTTGGGTGAAATTGTTTCAGGAATGTTGTGCTGGAAATTCCAGTTTATAAGCCTGACGTTAGTAATCACGCTACAATTGATTCTTGGAAGACACGATCAGTATCTAATTTCAAGAAACAACAATGTTGAGATCATAGAATCGAGGGATCCTTCACAGTCGGCTCGTTGTGGTAAATAAGGTAGTACACACATGACATTCTAGCGCTTGACATAATTATAACCTCGACGTTGATTGATGGAATTGTGTGAAAAGATTAATCCGTTTTAATAGTTGATTTCTCATATAGTTCAAGGATCAAGAAACATCAATGAAATGCTTCCACGCCAGTCTACTGGCCTTAGAATTCGTTGCCAAGTAACTATAAGGATAAAACTTGTCTTTCCATTCCAGAGTCCGCCAACATTTGTTGGACTTATTTAGATCATGTTCTTTGCCCAACATAGGTAAGTAATTCTATATAACACAAAGGACATTGTAAAAAATGGCCTATGAATCAACACGTATGAAACCTTTACTGTAATTACTAGTTTATTTTATAATTTACATTCAAATTATTACTATAAAACGGACACTTCATAATTTCGAAAACATTTTTAAAAAGTAATCACTTCGGTCTTATTCCCCAGCGCCATTATTTTTTGTTTTAATGACATTTTGAATAGGCTCACTCAGCGCTTGATCTATGAATAAGGTTTTTATTTACCAACAAAATAAAGCGGCTGAAAGCGCTGTGTGAAACGAGAAAAATCGACTGACAGTCGATGAATTGACAGATGACACTTTGACATTTGCTAGTAATGACAGTGTCATCACTCAGAGTACATTTTTATATTGGTCCTAACTACAAATTAATTAGAGTAGAAAAATAATGGTTCGGACTTGTTCCAATGTAAATGTAAATCCAATATATTTTCACAAATAAACGCTAAGTTTATATGTTTCTATTGACCTAATTATAACCCCAAAATCCGAAAGTGTTTTTGATTTTTTACAATTCTCAGAAGTGTCCGTGATTTTAATTTAATTTCAATCGAATATATGCGTTATTTAGAACGCAGAAAGTAAATACACGTGTCTGTTGGTTCTTAGGCGAACGATGTATGGACGCCGAACAATGTTCTTTACATCTTGACATCTTGGCTGACAGTACTCTCGGAAAATGGGTTGGTACCATCTGACGGCCAACTCTAGCACCACGCGCGCTCATTGGTCAATTCAAATAGCGCACGCTTCCCCGGCTTCCTGTTAGTGTACGAACTGAGTGAAAAGCGTCCAGCGGAGCGTTCAGCGTTGCGTGCAAGCGGCGAAGGCAACCGCTCGGCCGCCACTCAGGACACCTACGTGTTAATGCATCTGTTTGACACAAACGCCGCACGCCCCGCCCCGCTGGACGCTTGGCACTCAGGCCGTACACTCATACACACTTCCGTCCCTTTTCACGAAATCACTCCCACAGATTGCAACAAAGCGAGAGGAAAGATGTTACCACATCAAAAATCTACCTACATTAAGTATAAATTGGACTTACCTCCGATCAAACCATAAGTGATCATCATCATGGTAACACTCTTGCTGAAGGTTGACAGGACGAAAGCAATGGCTGCGACAAACGACCCAGCCACGCAAACAGCCCGACACCCGAACTTGTTGCATAATGCCGACACCACCGGACCTGTCGACAACATTGATATTCTTCATAAATAAAGTCTTCGTAAACAAGCCAAAACAAGAAGATAAACAAGAAAGTATTCAACATAACAAGTAACAACCCTAAAGTCAAAGGGGTGGAAGATCTAATTTATACACGGTAGAGTGAATCTATTAAGGCGAGAGCGCGACGGTAGCCCGCGAAATTCAAATTTTCTAACGGTTGTTGCAATTTGAAGGTCAGGACATCTTGACTGAACAGACTTGCTAATTGCAAAAACGTAAGAAAATTTGAACTTCGAGAGCTAATTTAGCGCATCCACCTGATTTATTTATTTATTTATTAAAACAGTATTTTTTTTACTAGTGCATGAACACTAGTAAAAAAAATACTGTAAAAAGGCGGACTTAATGCCCAGGGGGCCAACCACCGCCTCTTTATGCAGTATTATTTTAATGTTACTTCTGTGCGAGAAAGAAGTGGAGCTATACAGGACGTCTAGCTCCATCTGTTTCCCACGCTCAAGTAAGATTAAAATAATACTGCTAAAAGAGGTGGTGGTAGGGCTCCTGGGAAATTTACACGGTGCTATTTAACCTGTGACATACCATAAACAGACGCAGCAATAAAAGTTGCACCGTCTACACAGTGTTTTCACGATGCAAGTCATTATTTGCTTAAATTTTATTGTATGTCACAGGCAAGAACCTTGCATCGTGTAAATGAGGCTTAATGTTTTGATATAAGTTCCAAGGGGCAACTCTCTCGCAATTAATTATTTACTATTACAGGGCGAATAGCTAACTAATTAAGAGCCGTTTGCCGCAGAAGCGCTAGAAATGTAGAGGTGACATTTACGTAAGGCAACACAATTTGAAGAAAAAAAAAACTTAGTAATTTGAAGAGAATATCAAATAAAATTGAGACGATGTAGCTCCAGAATAAGTCAGTATTTTATGCATTTATTATTTCACAAGATTGTCCTAATAGGTAGGTATTAATATTGTGCCAAGTCTGTAATACGATGAAGTAGATAAGGCATAAGATACTTATTTGCATTCTAACCTAACTGTACTTATAGCACGCCAAACACAATATTTATTTCTCACATAATATGGTATAAAGATATAGTAAGATCATTATCGATAACTGTCAAGTGACCACCTTGGTACTAAAACCTACATAACAAACTTGATCTTAGCTACTCGTTGTATTATTTAAATACTTGCAATCCAGTTCAAGGAAACGATGCGTCGTCATAAAAGATACATTTTACTGCAAACACGAGTTTTTATTCTTATAAGGACTTTTATGGAGCTGTTTGCAAAACTTTCACACAATTTTGCAAGTTTGAAGATACAGAGAGATCGTGCTATGTGCTGTCTCAAATTCAAGTTGGCTTACTTCTTTTTAACACCTCATTGTTTACATTAAGAGTGAAACTGAGATTCCCCTTTTTTCCTGGATAATGCTTGTAAACCAATCATTTTTTTTTTTTTCATAATATCAAGGTCTGCTGTAGACACGTCCCTGTTATTTCCTTTTTTCAGTTACTTATTGTTACTTAAAGAAAATATGACCCTCCAAAAATTACAAAAAATTCCCCATTTATACCATCGTGATTAGAGGACTACCAGACAAATTCGAAAAGTTTTTAACATAAAAGAAAATTATAGAAACTTTCTTAAAATTTTAATGTAAAAAAAATATTGAATCGTCTCACTCTCAGTTTTCGAGGAGAAAAAACAGGAATACGAAACGTCAATCTCGTCAAATTTCTTTGATATAGGTATTCGATCAGAGCTGCAGCTGAGGGCAGACTTGAGGTAAGACGACGGCGAGTTTCTTCAAATAGGTAGCTATTTTTCAAATTCCAGGAGACCGGCCCTTCCACCACCCCTTTAGCAGTATTATTTTAATCTTACTTGAGCGTGGGAAAGAGATGGAGCTAGACGTCCTGTATAGCTCCACTTCATTCTCGCACTGAAGTAACATTAAAATAATACTGCTAAAAGAGGTGGTGGTTGGCCCCCTGTTCCCTCTTAATTACCTACCTAATCGGTAAAAAAACACATTTATCTACAATCAAAAAAGCTATCGTACCGAGTTACAGTAGCTGCAAATTATTAACAATCATGCGTATGATTTAACATCAGATAAAAATAATTTAAAAAGAGTAGGTACAAAACTAAATTAAACGCGTGTAGTTATAACTACATTTTTATCTACACGATAGCACGTGATTACTGTGAAGACTTCAAATGCACCGTAACAGCAAATTCTAAGTAGACAAATCAAAGTTCGTAGACAGATAAGTTACTCTGAAATGTTAGGGTCACTATGCCAGGTCTCGCCGATAAGATACTTTCGCTACTACATACAAAACTGCACAAACTCCAATTTAGTAAAATTATTTTCTATGATATTTTTGTTTATCAGACCATCGATATATCTTGGATCGTAATCGAGTACTTCCAATCAGGTCAATGGCAGTTTAAAATAGATAAAATAATATAGAACCGATCGACGGATAAAGTGCTGATACGTAAACCTAGTATGAGATGACGTTATTACTTAATACTCCTCATAAGAATTACGATCAATCTCCATCTGTTTCATTTTGACAGGTCAGTATTTGTTAATGTAGCGTTGCATTAACAATACATTAACAAATACTCAATTCTTTTTTGCATTCCATATGTATTACATTGATGGTAAAGATCAATATATGGACCTTGTCGGTTACACTCTGTGAGTGCGAACTATTTCTAACTAATCTCGATGGATTTATCTACCGCTAATGCACTGCACTTGGTTATCACAACGGTTACGAGGTACTCATAATGAACTGAGTTCAACAGCGACACTGTTATTTCATTTAACTACATAATATGCTTCAAGTTTCAATTACTATAGGTACACGATATCCATAACAACAGATTTATTAAGATATATATTTTCTGATAATCTAGTGTGTAAAAAGGTACAAGTAACACGACTAATCAGAACGACTTGTAAATCGTTTTACAGGCTGTTGAATTCTTGAACATAAGTTTACTTTGAATAATGTCGTTTAGATTTTCAAAGAGCTATGTTCAATTATGTCATCTAGTACAGCTATACAAATGTTAAAAAAAAAACCCCGTCTGATCCGTGAGGGTGTTGTTAGGTATCGTACTTACTGAGAATTTATTTAAGTTGAAATTTTAAAAGAAAAAAAATTCGCCACCTTTTTTTTCAATGCTGAATTTTACCGGATAGGTAGGTACCTACATTGGGCGCGGGCGGACGTCATTTAGCGGGTGTCTAAAAGTCATCATAAGTTATGACCCCTTTTGTTTTTTTTTTATAGATTTGGATTAATTTTAGTACTAAAAGTGTGAATTTTATTTTCTATTTTAAATAAATATTTATACAAATAGTTTTTGGTAATGTTATTGCAGTAACTATGTGCCCCTTTCGGATCGGATCTTTTATGGTAAATATATATATAGAATACGAGGAAAAACTCGTTCAAAAACAAATTTAAATCTGCTGAAATATCTTGAGGAAACTCCGGAAAATCTCGTCATCATATCTCCCAAATATGAAGTCGGCAAAAAGCCAAGATTGTAAAGCGATTAATTTGCTGTTTGTTATAAATGTTAATACCGAGGAGCATTATAATACTGAAACATTTGCGTAGGTACTCATGAACGTTACCTGTATAAATCTCTTGTTAGATACTAGATAAGTACATAAGTACAACCCACACATGAATAATGGATGGTGCATGTGACAACGTGACCTGAATTGATAGGAAATGAACGAGCGTTCGATTGCAATGGCGTCCAAAAATAAGGAATGCTAAAGGTCGTTGCAATAATCTAGTGATGTCAATTAAGACCCATCCGTCAGATGCCAGCACGAATTCCGTGTTGTATCTATTTTACATGAATTCGTAGAGCCAAGGAAGACCATAATCTATCTCGTAATAGCTTCTGAGTGAGACCAATGTAGATAATAAAGTTGTTGGACTAATAAAGTAAACAATCTAACATACAGTGCGTCGGAAGCTGTTAACACACAAAGGGTAAGTAATAAATTATCAATCATCATAAATCTTACCGGCCGCTAGATAAAATCCTGACAGCAAACTGCCGACCCACGCGACAGTGCCTTTACCCTCGCCGAAGTACGTCACTAGTTCTGGTAGGAATATGCCGAATGTGTAGGCTATGCCGTCCACGATCATGTTGCACATGAAGGATGCGAAGACCACGACCCAGCCGTAGCCCCCGTCGGGGGGTGGGGGGAGTTCATAGTCGTAGGCCTCATCGTCGTCGTCCGCGGCTGCGCCTTCCGCCGTCAGTCTTGCTGCTTCTTCGCATGACGTCTCACTTTCCGTCTGTAACAAAGAAACGATAGCTTTTTATTTTTAATCGCCACCGCGGTTCTCAATAAAAGTAGCGACGCGCGCACGCTAAACCTCAATGCAGTTTCGTTGCAGTATTCCGTAGAATTATATAGAAACTTTTTATGACTACCTATATGAAGCTCTATGGCTGTGTGAATGTGACCATTGTTTTTTTCTGTGACTTAATATGCAACAATATGTAGGACAGAAATACAGGGTACTGGAAATACAAAGACGATTTTAAAGACCTCATAAAATTTCTCATTCGTAGCTGTAGTAGCTGAAATGACTACGCCTACACAAAGCGCCAGTTCAAATTTAAACGATCAAAATTAATTTGCACAAACATTTCAGTTACTTCATGGACGAGTCATATCATACTAGCAAACAAAACATCTAAAAATATATCGTTGAGACGTTATGTTTAGGGTACTCCATCAATCATATTATACGTCACTAGGTTTACTCCTTTTTATGTAACATGTCCCAATTTCAAATTAACCAGGCGTTTACGTCAAAGATGCTTTGAGCGTCAATGTCATGGCTGTCCATATACAGTTTTACATAGACATTAAAATTAACGCGTCGTAAATTCAAATATTATTACGTCATGTTGATTTCATTAGTATTGTACGTATTTAACATGCTTTATTGTCGTCTGTCGTAAATTTTATAAACGTTAGTAATAAAACGTTTGGTCTTAACGAGCCTTCGGAATGTTACCACTCGTAACTTAATTTCCCGAGCCTTACAAACTTTATTTTGAGCTACCAAGCCTTCGTAGAAAACTCTGACGATCAATAACATGTTACCAATTTTCAGTTAACGGAACACGACTATCTTTGTGTGTCGGTATAATTATGTTCTTTTCACGGCCATTGTCTCTGCCATTGCCAAAGGCTTTACTCTGATTGACATGCACGTTGAATATCAGACACAAGTATATACGCCTGTTGTTAATAACTGGAAAACAATAAGACAACTTTATTCGCAGTTGCAATCAGTTCTTTGTTATTATGAAATAAAAGAAAACAGGCGGATGAAAATCTGTGTAGATAGAACTTCTGCACGAAATTGAAAATCTAGCGGTTGTGTTTGCAATTGCAGCAACAGTTGCAAAGTGATATACGATTCTGTTTGTCTAGTAGACACTAACTTTTGTCGAAAAATATCCCACGGGAACGTACTACCGGAATTAAAAGTATCCTATATTAATCCAGGTTATAAACTATCTTTGTGCCAAAATCCGGAACATAAATGCAGACAAACGGACAAAAATTCTTCTTTGTTATATGTATAGATTAGTGCATGTTATCTGAACCCAACCAGTTCTAAGTGCAATGACTATACAGACAGGCATGCATATATTTATATAAGCACTGCAAATAAAATAATCAACAAGTAAATGTGTAGTTTAGTAAATTATGTCACAGTTGAAAATACTGATGTGGATGTGGACATCCCATTGTTAGCAGTATGAGCAACGTTTCACTATCGTTTTTATCATTTCTTTGTTTGCCGGCGTGTCAATAACAGTTGTCATGCTCGGTGCTAGAACTATCTATACTCGGACACCCACAAAGAGTGTTATGTGTACCTACAATATAATTACACTGTACAGCCAGCGCTGTGTCACAGATATAATAATATGTCTAATAAAACCTTTATTACACACGTCCAATATTTAAAAGGTTTCTTCTATAATTTATCTTTGTTTTTGCTAACATACATGTTGCACATGCAGACTGTACCTACTGTTACCTGGAACCGAGATCAAAACACCTGTAATCCGAGTAGCCGCTCCTCGAAGCTCATAGTTTAGCGCAGTTGTTTACATCACAGTTCGAACACGTGCTGTAAACCTGCTGAGGCCCTAGTGTGTTTCTTTTAACCATATCGAGTTTACGCATCGACCCCGTTCGGCGCTCTGATTGGCCCTACACTGGCCTTCACTGGTGAAGGCCGGCCGGCTGCCAATCGGAGCGCCGAACGCGGTCGATGCGTACACTGGAGATGGTTAAAAGAAACTTACACTAAGCCCTCTGTTTCTACTCGGCGTATCTCAAATGATACCAATTTAAAATAATATAAACAATGCGGTAGCGGTGAGTCACGGCGCGAGAGGAAAATTACTCTAGTACGAGCTGTGAAGTGTTTACTAAGCGTGGATTAGTGTGGATTTTGGTGGGAGTATTTGACGACCGTTAATTTTGTTTGGTAGGAAGATTACCAGTGAAAAATTTTGACAGAACAAATATACTAACGAGATGGCCTAAGCTTAAAACGTGGTATCTAAAGATCGAGGGTTAGAAAGAGTAAGAGTGCAGTAAACGCTTTTCCTCGTTATGCATGCAGTAAGAAACTCTTTCATACTTCTCTCTTATAATACGGATTAGAGTCCGGTAGTAGTTATAAGAATCAGTCAAAACACGCTTCAAATAAAATAAAAAACAAACGATAACCAATAATACGAATAAATAGATCTGCGAATGAGGCCAAGGCGTTGATAATTTTCCCATAATAACGTAGGTATTAATGTTGCTTGTTATTATAAAAAATAACAAGCAAAATAATTTAATATTCAACAAAACCAGTAGCTCTAACAACAAAATGTCCTATTGAAAACTGCATGTTTCTCTTTCATTTTATTAAAATTACCGGCTATTCCAAAACTTCCACGGGTCTCTCATGGACTCATGGGTGTCCAGAACAGAACAGGTTTGTTTAACGCATGAGCACTGCTGTCATTGTAACAGCCCATCGCTTTGTTTGCAGCAGACGGGTGCCCGACCTTGTCCGTGTTTACAACACAAACTGCTCTGGCATAATGATTTATTTTGTTAACATAGATTATAGAATATTGTAGACACTTCCTCGTTTTCACTTACATGATATACCTACATAATTTGGAAGTTATAAATACGCGTGTCTTGAGTCTTGACATTCAACATTGATCTTGTCAGCACTATTATTATAATATAAATCCTGAAAATTTATTTATAAAAATGATATTTAGTCATTTACTGTGGTCGTAGAACATTTTCCCTAGGTTATAAAGCGCGATTAATAGGTATGAGGTATGAAGCTTAGTTATTTCTATCCATCATGAACAATTAAAACATGACATGAGGAATAAACACTGACAGTTAAATTAAAATAACTCCTTGCCTCATACCGACGTGTGAAGGCGGAAAATTCGATCTAACGAGGAAGCCCAAACGGCCTTAGAACATTGTAGGTACTTACTTCAACATACCGAGACAAAGAATCTTGTCAGCTTCGATTAGAATGCATGTCAAAGATTCCGCGTTGCTACAAAATTAATACAATTTGAAAACAATTCCTGCTGCCCTTCGGTAAAGAAAAACGCTTTCATTTTTATATCTTAGAAATCAAATTGAATGTCAAACAAAGAAGAAACGATCGATGACTTATATTGTGTTTGGGTCATATTGAAATAGGTAGGTACTCGTAAAATAAAGTCGTTTCCAACAAAAAAAGGGCAACACAATTGAGGAGACTGAGTGATGGGTCTCCTGGCGATTAAGCATATAAAACCCGACAAGCAAAAGAACATGCTTAAGCGTACAGATGAGTACGCCAACAAATTCCTAAAGTGTTGAAATATATATCTAAACCTAAACTTTTTGTAAACAAAGATAATTTTGGTAATAAAGCGTCCTATGTAGATCTCGACACTACATAAATATTAATTCAACAGATGGTACGTCTACAACAAATTTCACTTTAGAATTTACAACCGCAAACTGCAGCGGGTGTTATTGACCTGTGAACTTACGATGTCTGCGAAATACTAAAATAACATTTCACTTTGAGCGACGTTAATTTTCATATATACATATTTTGCACTCTGACGGAAATCTTCTTCGAACAAAACATCAAAATAATTAAGTACGAGGAAGACGAAAAATTGAATTTAGCAGTTGTTACAATGTCTGTCCTTTTCAACGATGCTCTAATTGAATTCACAGAATCGCCCAGACCATAAAAGGCATGGCAACAAGTCCTACTGAAAACATTTAATGAAAAAGCCAAACCAAAGCCAAATCAACATCTCAGATTTACAAACTAAAAAAAAAACAGGGAATACCCAAATAGGCTTAAAAATGGAAATTACACACTCAACGCTGAGAGTACGACTGAAAAATGTTTTTAATTAGTTCAGATCTGGTAACTTCAGCGTCATTGCGAAACGTTGGTGAATGAATTTTCGATGTTATTTTCCAGGTCAATTTATTTAGTCTGATGTAATGGCATTTAACTTGACCACTGCGTACAATGGCAGGCAACGTGGTCGCGTCGTGTGCCGTGGCGCACGCGCACGTGATCTCGATTGCCATTAATTGATTAGTGCCGCACGCCTGTCGCAGGCTGCTTCCTTCAACCTATTATATATGTGAAGACTTGCACAGGACGCAATTACGTGCGGCAAATAAATCACGACCCTATTACGTTTTATGAGCAATATTTGAACTATGTCGCAAAGGATTTAGATCGGAATGATAAGCCTTTGTATCGGACAAGTCACCCTTGCATGGTTAAATTAACTAGACTCTTTCACCTCGCCATTATTTTCAAAGAACCTACCAGTCATGAATAGGGAGAGCATATTTAACTAGTTGGGCTATAATGTGCAACAAAACCTCAGTAAGATTAAATTAGCAGTTGCAGTGGACGGTGTCGCGGGCACATGAAATCAAGACGATTATGACAAATTTGAATCTCAAGTAGGGTAATGAATGCTAACACGGTTCTGTAACCTAGTAAAGAAAAATGTAAGGACGCTACAATCGCTAATTGTGTAGTAATTTACTAATTACAAAGGAAATGTATCCATTATTTAAATAAGCCGGTAAATGTTTGTCATTATGTTTGTTTTTTTTTTAAACACATCACTCAATCAAATAAAATACTAACCATCTTTTTCACACTCATATTTCAAGAAGAAACACTTTAATAAATAGCACAGATAAATTACACAGCACCCACGTTAGTTGCAAAACCAACCGACAATGGCAATGATAAGTCTGTAGTCCTTACTGTAGATAATTCGATATCCTAATCAACACACGCCTTGATAGTAACGACACTAATTATTTCGATATCTTGAGGGAGATCCGGTAGGCTACCAACAGTGGCCATTATAGACGAGTGACGAACGTATTTGAGCAGTATAATCTGAGCAGAGTCATTGAATGGCGTTGTCATACTGGTGTATGGACAATTAACCAGTCATTAATAATAAATGCATCGTGTTACACGTGCACATCAGATTTAAATGCACCTTGAACACCTATGAATGCTAAGTAAAGTAAATAATATAGACGTACGCGCTTGTGAATTTATGGTTTAGGTAAGCCGCGTCTTAGCTGGCTCTACTAGTAAGTTATTTAGTTTATTCATGACGGTGATCCTCATTTGTTCGATTATGGCTATTAATTAATCTGCTGTTTTTTTTGCAAATGCTATAGGCATGTAGGTATCATTTTGATGAACTGTATTTCTAAGAGGGAACAGGGCTTGCGAGGAATTTGGAAAATAGGTATTTGAAGAAACGAATTGGCGTCTTCTTACCGCAAGTCTGCCTAAGTACAGTGCGATAGTGACAGCTGCAGCTCAGACCGAATATAATATCACAACAAAAAAAAAGAGGTCAACGTTTCGTATTCCCATTTTTTCTCCTCGAAAACTAAACCGATTCAATTATTTTTTACATTAAAATGTTAAGAAAGAGTATGTCTAGGTTCCTATCATTTTCTTTTATGTTAAAAACTTTTCGAATTTGTCTGGTAGGTAGTCCTCTAATCACGGCGGTAAATGGGGCATTTTTGTAATTTTTGTAGGGTCAAATTTTCTTTACCAATAAGTTGCTGAAAAAAAGGAAACACCAGGGACGTGTCTATAGCAGACCTTGATTTTATGAAAAAATATGATTGCTCTAGAGTCTAGAGGCATTATTCAGGAAGAAAAAAGGGGAATACATTTGTATGGAGAATCCCCTGTTCCCTCTTAATAACAAAAGGTAATGAACTTACTAGAGATAGTGACTGCACCAAAATTAGGATAAAAATATCTTAAAATATCTTGTTTTTAGCGCCAGTAGTTACTAACTTGATGGGAAGTGTACAGTTACAGAAATAGATCGCAGTACCTAAACGTTTACTCACGAAATCGCATGCATGATATTTATAACGAACTGAACTGCTGCAAGACTGTGCAGCAGTGGTACCCTGGCGTCGTGCCCGTTAGTTTTCACGACTCAATTTGAGGTAAGTCGGACAAAGTGACCATTATTTCCAAACTATCTGCTGTCCTGTCCCTTGGATAAATAAAACACGGATTTAAACCTATACGACCTTTGTAAGACTTGGTTAGGAATGGACAAAGTAAACCGCAAGGACGTGCGATGTCATCATAAACTTATGTAAGTATTGTTTAACTTATAATTTGTACATTACATAAGAATAGTGATAAAATAATGTGCCTAAAACAATGACAAACAATACTTACTAATAAGGAGGTGGTGATACTCGTAAAAACACGATAATAAACTCACAACAATGCCACGAGTTTGGCCCAAATATAGAGGTTGCGGAATGAACATGATTTGTATAAAAAACTAAAACGTGACGTGACATAGGTATCGACTGAACCTTTAACAATATTTTATTACTACAGGTATTTGAAAATATGTTTGACATCATTTCTAATAAAACAGACATATTTTTTATGGCAACTGATGCAGTCACACGTATAAACCTATTTATTTAAGTAATATGAGCGGTAATGTCGAATATTGATGCCGCAGTTAAAGGAAAATAAGTAGAGGATAACTATTTTATAAAATAATGAATAGGAATCTAGGTATTGTAACCTAGATTCCTATCAATGTCAAATTCAAACTAAATTTGTAAATGTATATATATACAATGTAGTCTGGTATATAGTAATGTTCCAATACAATATGTAGCAGACGTTGACCTACCAATCTGACACTATTAACCCACATGCATAGCTGATATCACCTAGTTCTTATCCAAAGGACAAAAACGTAAACGTGACCGTTTCATAAACAATTCGGTTTCCCTAACAACGATTCAAGGTAACGTGTAAGTAAAGAAAGATTACAGGGCACAATAAAGAACTAGCTTTTGTAAAGTAGATGATACAATATAATACAATAACTTCAAGAAGATAAGTAATGTAATTAATATAGAGTACTTATGTCATGTTTGAACAATTAAGTAAGAAATGACAGTAAATAAGCAATTAAATCGGGAGAAACAGGAGAATGGGCAAGAACACCCATAAGAACAATGCCAAGAGGAAGGAAAAGTAGAAGCTAAAAAATATAGTTGAAACGATTGTGGTAAAGAGAATCGTAGACTCGTAGTACGCAAACAGTTCTACGTAGAGACAAGCAAGCACCATGCTACGCAGAGACAGCAGATAGCATATTAAATTGTCGACCAAAATGAAGACTAAAACCAGGCATAAAAAGATATTCTATAAAACTGTTTGGGTTATTAAAAACAATACTGAAACATTTCATTTGAAAAACAGAAAAAACATAATTTGGAAACGATCGACATCGTAAAAGAAATCGAGATGATAGTCGAAGTAATCGCCAATTATAATTGATAAAGGCTATTTTTATAATTCCATGGTTAGCGACACAGCATTCGATAAGCAGCTTAAAATAATGAAGATAAACTTTATAACAGTATCTACAGTAAATATCAGGGTATTAAATCTTTGAACCGACTGCAAAACGTGTAAAAATCACCTTACATAGATAAGGCGTTATCATAATGATTTATTAAGCAATCCTTAGGTTTTAGGGATCGAGTTTGAGTATCGTCGGGATTATTTAACTTGTAAGTACTACAATAATCTTATTTAATTCTGTTTTTAAGGTAATTAGACTAATACAGTCATCGACGACTTATAGCTGTTAGGTATTTGAGGTGTTTTATTTGTAAGAAAAGCATTTAGCTAGTTATCAACTGCAGTCTGCAGCGTGATCGATTGCACTAAGAAACAGCTACGATTTATCAAGCGATAAGGCAATGCTACAGGTTTAACATTGAAATGCCCAACTTCCACTTTGATTTCTCCAAAAACGATGTTGAAAACGATGTATGCTTTACAAGCTTATAGTTCTACTTCGGTAAGACTAGGTCTAATATAGGGATTAGGGCCAAGGTCGTAGGCAGCCCCCGCTCAGAAATGAGAGAATCCAGAATAATCTAGAATCTCAATCAGAGATTGCTTTATTTCTGATGATCATCCACGTCGCCATAGGGTTGCCTTTTAATGTAGGTAAGTATGTATGTAAAATTATAAATACGTATGCTTGTTTTAAAATAAAGTTGTTACTTATTGTGTCTGGTTCAGAGCTCGACCCCCTCCGAAGTGGATTCCTGGCTACGGCATTGATTAGGGCAAATTGCAAAGTTATAAGGTATTTTAAATAGGATATTGGTTTCTCCACCATCGTATCGGCAATGGGCATCAATTATACCATGAGTAATTTTCCATAAATACTTTTCCACGGATTTTTCATTCACCTACCAACCCAAACCAAAACTAATATTGACAAAATGTCGACATCGTTATCGCTCTTCTTCAGCACACAATTAAATGAAATTCAGGAAAAATGAAAATAAGCCTCTTCTACGAACATTTACCTTTGTAAATTAGTTCCTATTATAAATAATTGTTATCAAACGGTTTTAATTGCGTGTAGAGTACACAATGTACTGTAATGCCATTTTAATGAATAATTAGTTAGCCTTTTGTTCACTTTAATATTTTATACACTACTCGAATGTAAACTAAACTTAAAGTAAAGAACTGGCTCTTTACTCATGACTATGAGGATGTAGAGAAAATAATAAATAATTAATCTAATTTTACAAAGGAACACATACATAGAACATACCTTTCTTTCATAGACCTACTCATAGACAAACTCGAACGGGAACCCACCCACACGGACACACACACACACAGCACGATATAATACCTAGTTTAAGAATAAATTATATTTTTGATGTTTTTTTCATATTTTTTCATACTTTTCATTTCTGATACAGAATTTTTATTTTGTTTTTACTTCTTTTAAAATTGTATTTTGTAGCACATTATGTTTTTCTATTCCTAATATTCCTATATTGACATTAGTATCAAAGCCAAATAAAATGGAAGAAGGCGCTGACTCCTGACATATAGACAGGTACATCTAGTTCAGGAGTCAGAAGTTTCAAACAAGTTTCTGTATGCCCTAATTATTAAACTATTTTTTTTTGTTTTTGTGAAAACAATGGTATTTGGAAGTGATGCAGTTATTGTCGCTCTACAAAATAATTGTAGAAGAATACATTCGTGACGTACATATTAGTAGGACAAACAGCAAAATAAATAATTCAACACGGTGAAAATTGGCAAAGGAAAATTAAACAGAGAATTTCCCTTTTAAGTTCAGTTAAGTAGGTACCTATTTGGCTTGCTACTGGCACACCGCATTTATAAAAGGTCCTGTCGTTTTCAGGAAAAGCGAACAGTCGGTCAATACCATAAATCATTACCTTGCAAATCCGTAACATTGTCGGGTGCTAAACTAAAGGCTCGTACAGACCAGCGCGACGCGACGCCAGCGCGACGCGACGAAGGCGCGACGCGACTCGAACAATATTATTTCTTAGAAAACTTCACGGTATAACAATAACCAGTGTCGCGTCGCGCTAGTCTGAACGAAGCTTTACTTTGTCGATTCACTAATACATTTTCTATTCTTACTGTAAACGCAACACGCACATTTACTTTATCATGTTAAAGAAACACGCACTTTACGATCGATTATTATCATTTAAATAATTTAATACCACATCGTGACCGTGCTATCCCCGTGTGGACTCTCGATGAACTTTACGGAATGTGTTGAAAAGAATTATTATCTTTCTACTATTGTAATAGAGACCAGTTTGCTTTACAGTTGATGAATAGAACCTTGAATAATGGTCCTCACGAAGGTTTTCCAACAGCCTTGTACAGGATTGTCATTGTCAAAGACACGACATTCGTTTGATTGTAAGACTCTTTTGATAGTGGTTACAATTGGATTTCTAACTGGTTTTTTTTTTATTCACAATGAAATTGTGGAGTTTATTTGGGGGAAAACTTGCATATAAGTGCATGTCGTAATACCGGTGTGTCGTTCTCACCGTTAAGTTATGCATTACTTTGTACGGTGACAATAATCATATTTTTTGTCTTTTTAGTATCAAGCGTCTGGCACAAAGAAATTAACGATCGCGCTTCTTTTTATGGGTAAAGTACCTATCTGCCTACAAAATGTTCAATAATAAATATTGATTTCTTACGTAAAAAAATTTCATTTGCAGATCTGCCAATCAATTTATTTTATCTGTTGTATAGAATATACCTACCATAATCGTTAAAGTATTATGCAACAATGATAACGTAAGCCCACGCACGCACGGACGTAATAAAATCGCTGCGATTTTTTTTCGTGCACTGGATTTTCAACGCTCTGCTTAGAGCCGAGGGTTGAAAATCCAACAGTGTGAAGTTGACTGTGCACTCGTTTATGTTTGATTTTTTTTTCTCGACTCGGCTTTGCTTTTGGACTATTTCTGCCATGTTTACTATCACTCTGACCTTGGCTCTTCTATTTCGGAAATTGATTTAAAGATAGTGATTTGGACTCGATGTTGGTGTTTGTTATTAGATCGTACGAACTGTTTCAACATGTCGAAAAGAGGACGTACAATCAACAGCCAGTCACGCGAATTGGTTATGAAGTTAACCGAATACTTCGAACGTGGACCTTTATTGCCCGTAACGCAAATGCAAGATCCCGTCGCAGAAGCACTTTGAATCAGCAAAAAACTATTCGAACCATCTTGAAGGAAAAGTGTGGGCCTTCCGGTACTGAAGACAATGTATTACGTACGCCTAAAAAGAGAAAGAAAAGCAAGCCTTTAACAGGTATTTACACATTTGAAAAATGAATACTCAACTGTGTGTAGTGATATGAATACCAAATTGCTGATATCACTACGAGAGTGTGGCCTGTTTAGTGGCAGTTCCACGTCTTTAATAAAAATTATGAAGCAAATTGGATTCAAATACAAGAAAACCGACAAGAGGAAGACTCGTTTTTTCAACGCGCTGGGACGAGAGTGCGTCCCACGGGTTGGATTCTCAGCACTCGGCTCAACACCCAGAGTTGAAATTCCAGTGCGCGATAAAATCCTGCCGCGATATTTTTACGTCCGGGCGTCCGTGCGAACGTGGCCTTATTGTACTTCCTCGCAAACAAGTTTATCTTTCTTTGCGTATTGTATTATCCTTGATAATTAAGATAAGACACCTGAGCCGTCGTTGTGTTTACGATAAGAAATATTTTTGCGAAATAGGTTTGCTACCAGCACCCGCTGCCGTACATTACAAGTGATTAAGTTTAAGCACTGATATGTAGGACCTACCTTCACGTCTCCCAATGATAAATGTTTTAGTGGCTACTGGCAACTCTTGCCATTTCACAAATTACTGAAATTACCTACACACTTACAAATTACTTTCAGAGAGAACTGCCCAAGAGCAAATTAGTATCACAGAAAAAGACAGACCAAAGACCTGTCTAGACAGTAAATTAGAGTCTTCATGGCACATAGTCTGACTTTATCCCAAGGGTATCCCAGTTAGGATTTCCAGGGGTTCAAATTTTGCTGGAAACAAGCCTCGTGCACATTAGTACATACTTTGGATAGCTGAATTTGGAATTCAGCAAAATATTTTCGAGGTAAATTGTACGAGTTTGTGCGCGGCACAAATGTCGATGCGAGCGAAAATTTCATTTGCGTGGGTATACGCGGGTACAGAAAGCAATTTACAACGCAATTTTATTTGTACACACGGCTTTATTCCCTCATAAAGAATATCTGTAAATAAAAGAGAGATATAATGCCTTCTTAAATGCGTTAGAAAGATAATACATACATTATATAAGAATATTCTTTACTACAGTATTTGAAATACCGAAAATTGGCAAGTAGTGTCGAGCTGTTACTCATTGATAAAACGGTGACCGCATAACAGTTTGTGCCAATTGCCGGCACCCGCATGCCACTAGAGCTGATTATTACGACACCGGTCACTAAGTAAACAGCGTGAAACAAAATAATGGAGTGAATAACGTTTTGGGGACACGTCAACAGGATGAGTTATCTAGATCTAACTAACCAATCCGAAATCTCCGGACGAACGTTTGGAAAATCCGCTTGTGTGCCACCCCCATTACTAATGGATGTCGTACGTAAGAGACGAGAATATGGACAAAATCATAGATATCCGTGGACAAAATCATGAAACACATTATAAAGGTTTGCATTACTTTGTTACCGTAGCACCTAATTGTCGCTCATACTTAGTAAAGAAGGAAGATGAATAATTAATATATACATACCCCAGACAGACCCTCTTCATATTTTTTTTTTTTTAACGATTTTTTTTGTAGTAAATATCTAGCCGTGGCCAGCAACTTCGTCAGCGATCCAGGATGAAAAGTAGCCATGGTTGGTCATGGTCTACCCATGTGCCAAATTTCATCCTATGCATTTATAATATAAATTAGGATTATTATCCCTGTGTGAAACTAATCCTAATTTATATTACAAAAAATAAAATTAAAAAAATATTTAACTTTATATTATTATTATTTATTTATTTATATTATTATTATTTATTTATTTATTTATCTTATTATTATTTATTTATTTAATTCATAATTAAAATATTTATCCCTGAGTGTGAAACATATTTTAATTATGAATTAAATAAAAAACATGTGTTTTACACTGTAGCAACAACCCACAAGAATTGTCTAGTAAATACCAACCCTTTCGACTGTTTGTCCCCCTTCAATATTTTCCTTTACCGTTTCAACTGTTTCCATGTTTTGAGGTTCACAATAGGAGATTAACTGAACAAATGCAATGCAACGGAGTCTGATTTACAATTGAAAAGTGCCAATTAACATAACAGCTGAACTATTGGCAATTCCATTTCAGTCTGCAGTAATGATGATTAGCCCCGATCATGGTATGAAGCGTTGCATGAATTATGTTTCCAGAACTGAGTGGATCAAACTGATGTTGTATCTGTTTGAGTGACACAAAATTTTAGTCATAATCATCACCTGCCCACCATTTTCCCAACTATGCTGGGGTTGACTTCCAGTCTAACTGGATCCAGCTGAATACCAGTATTATACATGGAGCGACTGCCTATCTGACCTCCGCAACAAAGTTACGGGATATGAAATGTTTAGTATGCAAAGGAATTGAGAATTACTGCTGAGGAGGATACTTGATTGTATGCTTTCAATAGAAAATAAATATGTTGCAGATTTATAACTTTATTCTGAATTTTTAATGATTAATTCATTTATAATTTTTGTCAAATGGTTGGTAAATTTTAGGCAAGTAGTTTATTTTTTTATATAGAAGATAAGTATTCAATAATTATTATTTCAAAATTACAAATTAGTTATTAGAATATAATTATACATTTCATACACTTGTTTGTGTATAATGTGTGGTTTTTATTATGGTCGGAAAAATGAAATCTTAATTAATTAGTTTTCATTTTCCCAGTACACATTACTGCAATCAAACTCACAACTGCAATTATACATGTGATTAAATTAGCTGTCTTGTATCCCTAAATATTATAATGAATGTACAATTATACTAGGTCATTTCTTTTTTCTTTTGAAAAGTGATTAGAATATTAAGAGTAATGAATATTAAATACTTTAAGTGTTAATTAGTTGGACAGCAAAGTGAGCAATGTCATAATTAACCCTATTGTGTACCTACAGAAAAATAAAGCTTATCTCATTTATAATAAGTAATAAATAATGGTAAAATAATTATTATTAAAAATGGACAGAAAATTAAATATTTCCATTATTATAATGTACTGTTTGAACAGTGTACTGTGAAATGTTTAAAATTAAATAGATGTAGTTACTAAGCTGAAAAATACATCAGACTATTCGAAAAACTATCTTTCATAGATTTCAGTGGTAAAAATAGTTTTTTTATGACTTTGACAGGTGGTCAGTTTCGTGTAATGGTTGTTTCGATGGAGAACTACAATAACTCCGCCCCTAAGATGACCCACTGACCATAATTTAAAAGAAATATACGTAATGAATAGAGATAACCACGTCTGTTTTGATGGCATTATTTCGCTTGCCCAGCCCAGCATTAAACCTCCCCAAAATATACGATTGCAATACGTAACCTCAAATATAATCTAATATTAGCCAAATCACAAGTTTTCCACCGTGAAGAATTTAAAATATGTATTAGGTTAAACACTTACCCTAGAAATGGTTCTCAAACGATTGATACGAGGATTCGATGGGATATTGTTCAGGGACACCTTCGACATCTTTAAATCAGTTAATTTCTTACTTCTTCACACAACAACAACAGAAAATAGAACGTTTAGTCACTTTCCAGTTGGCACTGGCTGGTTTGAAATTACACCAAGTTCAAGGGAAAAACAGATGAATTTAACACCTTACTTTATAATAACAAAAGTTTAATTTTGACAGCACAAATACGAATTGCACAATCCCATACTTAAAAGCTTTTTAATTATAATTAACGCAAATTAAAATTAATTGTGCTCCAAAAAATACTAATATAGCTATTTTATTTACTGGAATACCACTAACATTAAAAAAATAAAGATACAAAATTATTAATTCAATTTGACAGATTTGCTTACGAATCTGTGACGTTTCGTTTCACAGAACGCACGCGTTTAGAACCGTTCTTTCTGCCGTCAGACCGACAACTGCTAAACGTCAAAACAAAAACGCGCGAAGTGCGTATGTTATGTACGGCGCGAACGGCGAAATTTGTTTTCGAGCGCATGTCGTTATAATATTTCCACCAATTCATTAGACTTTGTGTCTTTGTGATTAGGTATTTAAGCACATGAAGTACCACCAATAACAACGTGCAATGGTTTTTCAGTTATGAATTAGATGTTGGATGTTAAGTGAATTGTTTGACACGCATTTCAGTAAGCTTGTCTCTTTTGATAATTTCAATCAATTATCTAATTTCTTTCGATAATTTCCATGGGTGCCGAGGTGCTCTTGCACCCCCGTCGCGGCACTTGCACCTGGCTTCAAAATAAAATATAGATGTAAAAATATTCAGAACTAAAGAAATATCTGAAAACGCCTAACACACTATAGTGAACTTAACCTATTTGAGGCGAGATCCTAAAACTTTCGTGGTCGCTTTGCTCGCTCTTGCATTATGCAGTCTCTGAATTCTAAAGCTTCTGTGCAATTGTGCATTAGTCGAGAAAGTACCAGACTCCTATAACGGGAAATTTAATCGATTCAATTTATCGAGCTTGCTTCACTCGTTCTTGCATCCAACTCTATCTTAATTCTTAAGCTTTTTTGTATAAGTTGACACAGTCTTCTTTCTGTATGAATGCATAAAAAAAAACTATCTCATTCGAGGCGAGATGGCAAAACTATCGAGCTCGCTTCGCTCGCTCTTGAATCTTACATTCTCTTATTTGTTAAGCTTTTCTGCATAGGTACGTCGACAAAGTTACTCGTTGCATGAATGGACA
Organism: Xanthia togata; assembly: GCA_963853775.1. Classification (NCBI taxonomy): domain Eukaryota; kingdom Metazoa; phylum Arthropoda; class Insecta; order Lepidoptera; family Noctuidae; genus Xanthia; species Xanthia togata. The sequence continues at coordinate 8,278,122 of OY970803.1, forward strand.
AACGATAACATAACATATCCGAGGTGAACTGCAAAAATGATTGAAATCGCTTCGTGGCGCTGAAGATGCACCCCCTGAAAATAAACCTCTATAAAATAAGCGTCTACGATAATTACATTTAGTAGGTACCTACAATTTTTTTATTGATAAATTAAGGTAGATATGCCATTGTTATTTTTATGTGAATTACTGTGAACTGGATTAGCAAATTTATGATTAAAGTATCTAAGTAACAATATTTTTATTCTACATAGCGAAGCGTTGTCGTGTCGCGCGCGATCTGAAACTGTCAGTGCTGCCACTTACAGAAGAACATATTCCTGGACGCTGAACTGAATGCCATCTTTTATCCACACTAAAGTAACAAAAGAAAATGTTAGCCTGCTACAAATTTAAGGTAAGTGACACATCAATCCATTGTCATTCGTTACAATTCATTACGAAGGGCAATCATCGATTCCCTTTTGACGTAAGTCGTAAAATTATGCTTTTGTTTTATTTCCGGATCAACGATCGACAAAACATGGTTTGTTAGTTATAAAATATGAATTATAGAAGCAAGGTAAGCTATATATTGCTATTCCTCAAAAGGCTTGAATACCTACGTGACATGTTAGATAGACATGCTGTTAGAGATTCGGTTGAGATACTTTATTCAGGTTTTTCAATGGATTAGGATGAATCGGGTCACTCGTTGCGATGGACCTATGATCTTATGATTGTAGGTGGAGGTGGCTAGCTAAATGTAGTGACTTCCGCACTACGTAGGTACTTATATCATGGACACGGACGATGCTGTTAACTATTAAATAATTAAAGTTGAGATGTCAGATAATCTATGGGCAAATTTATATGACGCCACAGACGCCAGCAAATTAACCTACCCGAAACTGTCAAATTTTCCTAATCAGCTTTGAACCTTATACTTCCGTGATAAAGTTTAAAATCTATAAAGTAATGAAATTTGACAGATTGTACCTAGTAGGTTGACGTGCTGGCGCCAGTACTTAATATTATGCAAATTAGGGAAGCTGCTAGGTAGGTAAAGAACAGCGACAAATAAGTATCTAAAACTACTTACATAAGTAAAGTGAAGTCGAAGTGGTGATGAAAGCCGCACTTAAGTTTTGCTCTTTCTGTTACCATAGGTACTGACAAAAACTAATTAGGTAGGTAGTTGGTTATAGGACCAACTAATTAATTTTTGTCAGTATTATTTTTGAGGTACCTACTAGTTAGTCTTTTGTCTGCAGAGTCTAGAAACGTCCACACGTGATTCTACTTAATATTGATTTGCTATCTGGTACTGCAGAAAGAAATAAAAACAACTGCGGGCCTACTAACGATTTTGTGTCACAGAAAATGTTGAAATGGTATCAACTTTTCTTTAATTTTTTTTTTAGGGACACGCAAATGTAATTTCAAATCTCCGAACAAACTGAAACTTCTTACATTGTGACAAGCTGTAGAGCTAAGTACGTAAATTGTACTCTTACACGGTACCTATTACGTAAATTTTATGAACACATGAATGTAAAGTTATTTCAGCAATTAGCGTAGTCTTGAAATTAATAGCCTGAGAGTTACTTAAAAGTTTTTGACGCGCAAATGCGGCCTATATTTCATTCAAGAAAGAAAGGGGGAAAAATTAATATTTTTCGGGATGACTTACTTACCAATGATTTTTCGGTGGGATTGACACGTATGCGCGGCTCTGAGTCTTCGTCTTCAGGCGTGCATTCGGCGCCGGCAGTCTGGCCCATGGTGGCGGTCGCTGGGTGTCTGGCGTGGGCCAAGCGGGGCCGCGTAGAGCAGCCCGCGCGTCTGTCGCGCGTCCACTGCCGCGCCGCCTCGGCTCCTCGCAGTCCTCGCTTCACACGTAAGGTTGGGGCTGGCTATCGATATTAGACATGGCAAAATCGCCTGCCAATAAAAAGCTAAACGGTTGATACTAAACTTTCTAAGGTATTTTTAACTTTTGTATGCTGAAAAGCTTCATACGTGTGGGAACGTTTCGTAAAACTTGTGACAAGTAATTAAAATACCATTTAAGTGACTAGTCACGAACTCAGCTTACAGATAATTTTGATATTCAATCTTAAACCTCCTTTTACGTCATACTGCTAGAGATCTTGTCGAATACATTATACTATAACAGCACTACCTAATACCCCATAGTCCTTATTGCAGTTCGCCGTCACTATTCCTTTAGACTCTTTTCAGACATGGAAGCTCATTTTTTGGCATTCGAAATTCGAATATTGCATACTAGGCTTGTTTCTAGTGCGTCTGTCTATCGATAAAAGCAAGCCATGCCTAGAGACCGGCCGGTCGATACAGCGGGCGCAAGTCCGCATACAGCTGGGACCTCTGACAGTTAGAACTTGCAAACTTAACCACTTATGTAGTTACGTGGTGTTTATTCTTTTGAAATAACAGTAGGATTTAAAGGAAAGAAAGATATTAGGTAGTTGGTATTATTTAGGAAAAATAAGACTGATTTTTAGTAAACTTAAAACTAATCTTATTTTTAACGGTTTTATCTAAGTAGGTTTTGGAACGAACGTTCTGCTTATTTTGCAAATCAATCAGAAGTTTGTATTATAGTGACGTTACATTTCAAACGCTTACCTGCCTAAAATTAAATACCGAATCTAAGCTAAAAACGTGTTTACCTACAACATAGATACCATTCCAACATCTAGTCTTCTCCAAAATACCTACTTATGCGGACCGTCAAGAAAATAAACCTTCAGTCAATTAAGTAACCACTTATACTTACTTAAAGCGTGATCCAAGAATTTACCTATGCCTTTAGTAAATGACATGTCACATAACATAACATCACACCTGTATTTATCCGAAGGAGTATGCAGAAGTGTACCTACCTAATACCTATAGTAGGTACACCCGCATTTCGCCAGTTATGTTAAAGTCCCATGTAGGATGTAGGTATATTAGGGGGTGAACCTATTACCATCAATCGGGCACAAATTCAGACTCCGGGACAGGTCACTACTGCTCATTATTTTTAACTTTGAAAAAGATTAATAAATTTATTTATGTAGGTACACACATATAAACACATAAGAAAAAAAGGAAAAGAAAATTACGTACAAAGGTGCTGCTATTTCTAAAGAAATCTCTTCCAGCATACCTGCGATAGGAAAGTGGATAAAAAGAGATGTAGACAACGTGACAACGAATTAGTATGTAAGTACATAGACGTACCAATATTCTTCGGTTATGGTTGAGTATTGTAGGTACTTATTGTTAGTGAAGCAGCAAAACCCATCAACAACTACGGGCTTCTAAAAATAAGTTACCTTATGATGAGTCTTCCTATCTATTTGCTTGACGTTGCCCAACTTTCTGAATATTATGTTTTTGTTCAAGTTGTAAGTCTTGCATGATATCAGTATCTACCTACCCATACAATTCTGGAAACTAGTAGGTACTTACATACAATTTTATTGACCGTTTTAACAGCCGCGTTAGTAAAATGCCTTTGTATAGTATATTTATTTATATTTTTACTAAAATTATGTTAGTGTTATTTATTATGTTAGTGTTTAGCGTGGGATAAAATCGTGTGTTAGCGACATCTAATGATGAATAGCGTAACTATTTTCTTACAGCGCCATCTATACGCATCAACCAAAAGCCATATGATTAAATGTAATAACAACATTATAGATGGCTCTGGCATAAGATCAGTTTCAGTTCACAACTCACGAGCGGAAGGGGACTGGGACTGCGATAGCCCTTTGAAAAGATAAGCTTTTAAAAATGAATAACTATATTTATTTATTCTCATCCGAACAAGATTTGGCCAAACATTAGGTACTGAAAACGGTAAAATTCGAATATGTGTAGATAATTATGTTCGGGAAAAGCCGCTCCACCGCTTAAATTGTGTGCCGAGCCGACCCGAACATGATTGCATAGATGGCGAACTTAATTTGCCGATCGGCACGACCCGAAATAAAGCCGAATATATAGTACCTAATTGCTTCGGATCGAAATACTGCCGAATCAAATGAACCAACCCGAACAAATATGAGCATAGCAATAAGCACTAGGTATATAGGTACGGTGTTAATTTATTTTTAAATTTTAACTTTTCCCGTACCAAATATTTTCAAAGAAAAAGCTTACGGAATCAATAGGGCAATTTTCGACAATCAATCACACGACATCAATAGGTAGATAACGCGCACAAAACAGAGACAGAGACGATATTATCTGCACTTTCCATTCCTACAAACCAAGCGAGTCAGTGGACGTCACTATTTACCTAAGTAGGTAAGTACTAGAAACTGATGGCCCGTGACAATTTTGACAAAGCCTTTGCGTTTAGTTGCGCAAAATTGGGGCACGAATATGTTTAGTAATTATTTTTTAGGAAGTCATGTTGACAAAAACCTGAATTGGAAAAGCCATGTAGAACATTTATCCCAGAAACTAGATGGGTTCGTGTTTGCTTTAAAAAGCTGATACAAAAGGTGTCTGTAGAGCTTACCATGGTTACGTGTCATCTGTTCTAAGCTATGGACTAATCAAGTGGGGTAACTCGACCGAAGCCGACAGAAGCTCCAAAAAAGCTGCATCCGGGTATTAAACAGGGCATGGACCTTAAATAGCTGTAAACCCCTCTTTAAAAAAATGAAAATTCTTCCATTGCCTTGTATGTATAATTAAAGATATTGGCATTTTTACCAATGCACACATGCATTATTTTAAGCAACTTACCGAGGTTATACCAAGACAGAAAAGAGCTAAGTTTCAGAACCTCTTATATCATCCAGCTGGACTTATGATAGTTAGAAGAAAAATGTGTTCATTATGAGTTTCCCTACCAAACGAATTTAAATTGTTCCAGGGTAATTTTTTTTAAACAAAATTGACAGTTGTTACAATAAGTGTTTCTACAGCATAAAATTATTTTTAGAACATAAAAATACTTGTTAAAGTATTCATCACCATCATCATCATTTCAGCCATAGGACGTCCACTGCTGAACATAGGCCTCCCCCAATGATTTCCAAATCGGCCGGTTGGAAGCGACCTTCATCCAGCGGTTTCCTGCGACCTTTATTAGGTCGTCTGTCCCATAGATAATACACTTTATAATACAAGGTCTGTCCACCTTGTAGGTGGACGTCCTGTACGGTACGTACGCAGCAGAACTGACGGCCGATGAGGCAGAAAGGTTCTGGAATGGAGGCCACGTACCGGCAAGCGCCGGTTAGAGTATTACAAGTTGTTAGTGAAATTATTGTAAGTAAATAATTTAAGGACATTTGTATGCAATAATAATGCATGATAATAATTTAATGTAGGTATAATAGAATCTATATGAGAATTATAAATAAAATATAATATAATATAATATACAATGACTTTAAGGCTGTAAGATCTTCCCTTGTAAACTATGTATTCTTCTATTCTTGCGAATAAACAATTTGAATTTGACGATTCGCGCTTCTGTGCTCTGTGGTAGGTAAACGGGTAAATGGAATTTAAAAATGATTAATCATAGCTCTTTACTAAATTAAGTTCACCAATAAAGGGTCAAATTAAATTAGCTAGCGAACACACGATAAAATAAAAATAAAACAATTTTTTTTGGGGTCAACGATTTATATATTTATTTATTTGGTACACCAACAGCAGTACATACAAACAATTTAAACAGAACAATAACATAATAAAATTATTGGAATGTATGCCTGTTAAAGGTATACTACAGCATTCACTACAAAACAACATCGTAATAAACTGGAAAAGCTTATGAAAACATAAATAACAATTAGTAAAACAAAATTAAAAATAAATTATACAAAAAAGAAATATGTGTGTTTAAATGGAAGGTGAAAGGGTCAAGTGTGAGTGATATCTAAGATTTAATATGAACATGAATCTACAAATTAAAGTTAAGTGAAACACCGTGTTAGTCGGTTTCTGAAACTCAAACTCAAAGCATTTATTTCAATTAAACCATTAACAGGCACTTTTGAACTGTCAAGGGGTCAGTCAATCAGAAATATGAAGCTAGTTGCCCATTCCAAAACGTAGGTTCCTATGGAGAAGAACGGGCAAGAAACTTCACGGACACTCTTTTAGTGATTTAAAAGAGTGTCCGTGGAGTTTCTTGCCCGTTTCTTGTCATAATATTGTTACAAAATATTGGTTACATCATGTTGAAATTATACATGGGATGTAGAAAGATGTGCACGTACGAAGCGTCCAAAATAAAAAGATAAAAACAATTTAAAAAATAAAAATAAGCCGAGGCAGATAAGAGATGACCAGTCCCTACTGACGGCGCCCGTTCACGAACATGACGAATGGATCAGCACCGAATTCTGACGATTTACATTCGCTGTTGCACTGTTGGTGTTGTTACTTGAAGTATGAGTTGAGAATATCTGTATTTTTTGTTATATCGTCTTTAGATATTGATATCCATCTCGGTGAATAATAAATACACATATACAAAGTTTTTTTTTATTATTTCTAATGAGTTAGTACCTGTGGTTGATGAACCCAAGAAAAAAATCATCAAATTAATTTGTTTTTTGTTTGAACATGATTTCGCCTGCGGGGTTTCGCTAGATAATTCAATTTGACCCTGTATATGTGCATAGGAAGGTAGGTGCTTAATTTTACCTCTTTTTTAATCCGTGATGGTGTTAATCCTGTTAGCCGCGAAGTAGTGACACTGAATATTTTATGGTTCCATCAAGCAATTCATTATCGCAATGGAACGTTATTTCATTATATATACAAGTAAAACGTGAGGTACTAATTTAATTTTATCTTTGGCACACTCAAACAAAGACGTCGAATACCTCGTAAAACGAAATCAAAGAAATGGCCGGAGGAGAGAGGAAGAGGGAGTCAGGAAAAGGGGAAGAAAGCAAACCAAACCGTGAGGACCGGCGTGACTTTAAAAAGTCTTTAATTAACGTGATTTATTCCATAAAACCACTAATAGTATTTGAATATTTCTATGGAATATACAGATTTTATTTTATCAAAGGAGAGCTACGGCCATCTAACTGCACAATGAAAACACACGGCATTATTTCTATTATTGTGTTTCTCATTGTGTTTTTGGCATTTATCGATTTCCCTGCCGTCGTAGCTGGCTCTGCTAAATATGTGGACATTATGGACGCAGTGCCCCCTATTGTGGTTCTCATACAATTCACTACCTCTACGATTACAGCTTCTTTTCTTGTAAACTCAGCTAACATTAGCATCTTTACTAAGCTTGCCAAGATAGATACCATGCTGCACGCTGACTCATTCAGTAACTTCTATAAAAAATCACGGGTGGAATCATATGGCTATTTGTTGGTTCTGTGTGTTTCTCATATGATCAATAGTGTAATAGACTTAGTGACTGCTGACGAAATCACCATAAAAGGACTAGTCGTCCTGCCTTTATATTTTGTACAAAAACTCGAAATACTGGCTTTTTGTAAATATATTTCAATGGTAAGATGCAGGCTATTAATGATTAACGACTATTTAAAAATATTCATCCAAGAACAGGAAAAGAGAAACACCACAGTTTTTACCGTCACAAACCGCAAACAATTCGAGAAGATAAATTTTATTGGACGTCCGGCAAATTGTAATAAGAAAATACGGGATCTAGCGACGATGTACGATGTTATTGGAAAGATTGGTTCTATGATCAACGAAGTTTTCAACTTCCAGATTTTTATGACTCTAGTATCAACGTTTACGTATGTAGTTATTACAATATGGACCTCCCTGTACTACTACCGAACGCCTGCTAGTAACTCAGGAGAATTGATAAACACTGCAGTTTGGTGTTTCAGTGCAATTTATACTGTTGGCATTATGTCAATTTCTTGTGAACGACTGCTTCTGACGCGTAACGACACTAGAATACTGGTAAACAAGATAATAATGAACTACGAACTACAGAAGACAATGAGAGTACAAGCTAAAGCGTTCATGGAACTCGTGGAGGCCTGGCCATTGCGGATCTACATCTACGATTTGTTTTCAGTAGACATAACGCTGATGTTAAAGTTTATAAGCGTGGCAACAACGTATTTAATTGTAATTATTCAAATATCACATTTTGTGTAAGTAATTGACGAGTGACCCTTAATAAATAGGACACATTCATTACTGTTAGGCACTACGTATATATATGTACTAAAGATATTGAGTTTAAATAATAAGGCGTTTAAATAATTAAGGTTTCGTAATAACTTCCTTTGAAAACCTACTTACGATATAATAAATTAATGATTGGTGTGAACTAAGCATGTTTTATTTTCCCTATGAAACCCAATTATTTCTGGTCACACATTCAGTTAGACTTGCATAGTAAAGCTCTTTTTTGCCATTTCGGTACTTTGGTTTCTACGGCACTCAAAACTGACAATGATAGGCTGGTATTTTCGGATAGGGTGGTTTTTTGGTTGGAATTCGGTGGATAAAATTAAAAAATTATAAACCAAAGACACCGACTTCCAAAATTAAAGTAATTTTTTTTGAAGTCGGTTATTGTTTTTTGTACAAAGTTTTTACTGTTTATTTAATATTTATTTAATTACCCATTGAAATATTTATTATGATTCATTAACCGACTTCTTAAAAAAGGAGGAGGATCTTAATTCATTTGTATATAGTTTTTATATATGTAAAATACTAGTTGCCCGCCCCGGCTTCACACGGGTAGCACTAAGTACTTATCTACGGCGCACCCACCTACCCTGCCTACCCTACCTACCCTACCTACCCTACCTACCTTACCCTACCTTCCCTACCCTACCGTATCTACCCTACCTACCCTACCCTACCTTCCCTACCCTACCCTATCCTACCTACCCTACCTACCCTACTCTACCTACCCTACCTACCCTACCTACCCTACCTACCCTACCTACCCTACCTACCCTACCTACCCTACCTACCCTACCTACCCTACCTACCCTACCTACCCTACCTACCCTACCTACCCTACCTACCCTACCTACCCTACCTACCCTACCTACCCTACCTACCCTACCTACCCTACCTACCCTACCTACCCTACCTACCCTACCTACCCTACCTACCCTACCTACCCTACCTACCCTACCTACCCTACCTACCCTACCTACCCTACCTACCCTACCTACCCTACCTACCCTACCTACCCTACCTACCCTACCTACCCTACCTACCCTACCTACCCTACCTAAACCTTCTCCTGACAATAACAAACACAACAAAAAAAGAATTAGCGAAATCGGTCCAGCCGTTCTTGAGTTATTCAAATTCAAATTCAATTTTTTTATTTCAGATCAAGCAAGGGATCCATATAGTGTTAGTATGAACTTAGACTATGTTAGTAAACTCCAATAACTTAAAAAATACAACACTATACATTAATTGGGTACATGAACATGTGCACGCACATGTCTGCTAGCCCAGAGCCTGATAAATGCTCCATCAACCTTGTCCGCCAGTGTAGCTAAAATACCTACTGTTAGGGCTACCCCTGAATCGTCGCAACATCGATGCACACCGTTTGCGCATGATGGCATGAAAGTCGTCTATTCGCGCTTCCGCAAACAGAAAATAAAAATATAATAGTTGCTTATAAATAGTGTAACTAACATGACTTTCTTTTTAGGGTTCTGTAGTCAACAAGGAACCCTTATAGTTTCGCCATGTTCGTCTGTCTGTCTGTCTGTCCGCGGTTTAGCTCAAAAAATATTGGTACTAGAAAGTTGTAATTTCGCATGAGTATACAAATTAATGACGCCAAACAAGTGGTAAAATAAGATTTTGAAAAAAATCAATTATTTAGGGTACCTCCCCTACATGTAAAGTGGGGATGATATTTTTTTTTTCTTTCTTCCCATAGTGTGGGATGTCGTTGGATAGGTCTTTCAAAAATATTAGGGGTTTTCCAAGACCGTTTGTTGATTAAATAAACCGTTCGTGACTTATCCAGCTTTAAAGTACCAATTTTCGTTAGAGTCAAGTGTCCCCCCCCTCTACCAACTAAACGGTTGTAGTTAGAAATTCAAATGTCACGGCATTAGTACTTATATATAACGAAGTTTAAAGGAAAACTTTACAAGTTTACGAGTAATAATCGACCAACTGAAATTTGCGGTTGCAAAAACATGTTCTCCCATATATTCCGTATGGGAGAACATGTTTTTCAATTACAAAGTTAAGTTTGTTCTTACGATAAATTCATTCCAACTACGGAACCCTTCATTGTGCGTGGTCCGACACGCACTTGGCCGGTTTTTTATATATATATATCGATTCGTCAATTGTGGACCGATTTTAAAAATTCTCTTTTCATTTGGTAGAAAAAGCTTGAATTAAAACAACTTAACTTACAACTTATTTATTTATTGAAAAAATATTGGATATTTTTGCCTCTGAGTACCTTTTACCCGTGACTTAGTTCGTTATTGTTTCAGAAACAGAGTGGGAGGTACTTTATTATTTTTCCAACTTTAGTATCCCGTTTCATTGTTTATTCCTTTCAAGTTCTTCAAAGACTTTCTTTAATGTTAGGTTACTCGTAATTGCTACATAAATCAAGTTTCAAGTAGATTTGCGGATGGAATACATCTATATAATTAGTCATCCAAAGATTTATATTATACTACATTTTGTACCCACACGTATAAGGGATAGATTTTCTAAGCCTCCGTTTTTTAGTGAACTTCTTCACTATTCCATTACTAAAACAAATATTTTATCTGCATTTTATTTTATCGTTTTTAAGGATCATGGTTCCATACACTTAACGGGTTCGGTCAGACCCAGTTAGAATCATTCTGGGTCTGATAGTAAAAGTTATAAATCAAACCGCTCCCTAATTCCGAAACACACTTTCAATCACGGTCTGAATGATTTTTAAGGATATTGCTAATCAATTGCTTCATCATCATAATCATTCTACTGCTCACATCCTAATTTATTTGTGGTCGGCGTAACATGTCTTTTCTTCATCATCATACTTCTCACTTCTCTATTAGTCGTCATCTTGGTAGTCACCCCCTTTCTAGCCATATCATCTTTCACACAGTCCATCCATCGTTTCTTTATTCTTCCCCTACTCTTATAGTTATCGACGTTAAGACTCTAAACTCTCTATACTTTCCTCACGACATTTTACTCATTTTGCAATTGCATCAACGAAAGATTTGTCTGCTCAACAATGTAAATAACCTTCCCTTTGGGGAAAATAGGCTATGTTATGTTTCATTATTTCATTAGTGATATAGGCTGTGTGAAATGAATAGTTTTATGTGTACACATAGAAGATATTAATTTGATGATTATTATCGTTACGTAAAATCAACAATTTGACATTTAATTTGTGATGGAACGATTCATTTCGTGCTATCATATTTCGACTAGTAGACGTCCCGAAAGTAGTAATTGAAAAAGATGAAAGATTTCAAAACAAGGGCAAGGAAACGGGTAAATAAATCAAACATTGAGCTGATGGATGACAGTGACTACAGGAATAAGATCGTACAAGTCATGTACACTATAAAGCCTATAACGATTTTAGAATACTGCTCCGGAATATTTAAATTTCGCCTTATGAATGGAGAGTTACGGCCACCCAACTGGATAATGAAAACGGTTGCTGCTATCTACATGCTAGCCTACAGTTTTATGTTTATTGAAATTTTAAGAAGACTGATCGACACGAGTACCTCAGTTGTGTGGAGTGGCAGATGGAGAGCTATTCAAGAGGTACCTACTATAGCGATGCTCATCCAATACGTTACTTCTTCAATCAAAGCCTGCTTTCCTTCCAACTCAAGGTTGAATATTCACATCTTCACAATCACAACGTTTGCGGAACTAGATAACATATTGCATGTCGAAACGATAAAGGATTTTTATAAAAATTCACGTTCTAAAACTTATTTATTCCTGTTGGTTCTCTTTATTACTCACGGAATTAATTTCGTTTTAAACGATTTTCGAGAAAATCTCTTGCTTGTTATCATAGTATTTCATCTATATTTTGTACAAAAACTTGAAATACTCGCATTTTTTTTAAATATCGACATGGTGACGAATAGATTGAATTTGATCAATAAGTACTTGATTACATTTGTTCATGAACAAGAGCAGAAAAACGTTACAGTTTTTACTGTAAGGAACATAAAAAAAGAATCGCAGGAACAGTTTAATTTTATTGGACGTGTATCAGAAAGAAACATGAAAATACGAGACTTGGCGACGATGTACGATATTATCGGAAAGACTTGTTTCATGATCAACGAAGCTTTTAACTTAAAACTGTTTATGATTCTTGTAGCTGCCTTTGGCTACATACTCATTACTATGCGGACGGCACTCTCTTCTTACCAGACACCAAAAGAGTATTCCACTGATTTGGTCACCCTCGGTTTTTGGTGCCTTAGTTCGATGTGCAATCTGATCGTCCTGGCATTTGTTTGTGAAAGATTACTTCGGTTACGCAGCAAAACTAAGATTTTAGTTAACAAGATCGTAATGAACTACGACTTACCGAAGTCAATGCGAGTACAAGCTAAAGCGTTCATGGAGCTCGTGGAGGCCTGGCCGTTACGCATCTATGTTTTTGATATGTTTTCAGTAGATATAACGCTGGTTTTAAAGTTTATAAGCGTAGCAACGACTTATTTGATTGTGATTATTCAAATAACTCATCTTATGTAGGCTTGCCTAACATCTTTTAGTGATTATTTATTCCCTGGGGTATGTAACTGTATTCGTATACGGTCAGTTTAAATATGAGTAGCTACAAAATTAGTGTTTGCACTTCTCAAGTTTGATTTTTGTACACCTACTATAATTTATTGGAAAACGTTCATGACAAGTCACCAGGGGCCCAAGTCTGCTATTTTTATAAATTCGTCATTCCAACACGATTCCATTGTTATTTTGCTAAAAGTTCGTAATCTGCTAAATTCATAATGGTCGATCATTGGTTGATCATTGTATTCCACAAACAAGATACTCGTAACGAATTAAAAGATATGACTGCACAAAGACGTTCTCATGGTAGGTCACTGATCAAAGGAACTGTCAAAATTTTAGCAGATTACCGCATAAGTCAGTCATTCATTTTTCACTATGTACGAGATTACCAATAGATGTCATTTCTTTCAATGGAGTGTCAGTGGCTGACCATTGGAAAGTCATAATGACGCCAATATGTTAGTAGATTACCAAACCTGTCAAAATCAACAATTATGAAATAAATGATAGACCATTCTGACACTATTGTAATAGCAGACTTGAGGCCTGGGCCTCAAGTCTGCTATTACAATAGTGTTAGAATGGTCTATCATTGATTCTGTCTGTTCATTGTTCATTAAGTCATTAAGTGTTCATTAAGTCTGCTATTACAATAGTGTCAGAATGGTCTATCATTTATTTCATAATTGTTGATAAGTTTGGTAATCTACTAACATATTGGTGTCATTATGACTTTCCAATGGTCAGCCACTGACACTCCATTGAAAGAAATGACATCTAATGTTAATCTCGTACATATTGAAAAATGAATGACTGAATTAGGCGGAAGTCTGCTAAAATTTTGAGAGTTTCTTTGATCAGTGACATACCATGAAAGCGTCATTGTGCAGTCATTTCTTTAAATTCGTTACGAGTATCGTGTTTGTGGAATACAATGATCAACCAATGATCGACCATTATGAATTTAGCAGATTACGAACTTTTAGCAAAATGACAATGGGATCGTGATGGAATGACGAATTTATACAAATAGCAGACTTGGGCCCCAGTGATTTCTACCTCACTTCACTGCAACACTTTTGTGACTATTATACTAGTATCTTTGGTGGTTTAAGATGTGGTTTGTTAAAGTTGTGTCATTTAATATTAAAATAAACGTGTGTTATTGATATTTATTAATTAAATAAGAATTCATGATTACATAGTATTTATTTTTCTAATCCTACTATATAGGTAACTTGGATTAACACATAGGATACTTTTTATCCCGGTAGTACGTTCACGCGGGATAATTTCCGACATCCACGCGGGCGAAAGTTAGTTTGATATACAACGGCAGAATTGCGATTTACGCTACAGCGGCAGCGCATCTTGGGAGAGGCATGAATAATAATGTACTGTCTGCAAAGTCAAAATTAATGGTTTAGTTGACTCATTTTCTTAAAAATACATTAGGTACCTTATTCAGGGCAAATACCATCCTTTCCTTTTTTTCCACCGACCACTGGGTTTTCGATCACATTAATACCTACGATCTCAGTGTCCGTTATGGTTCCGGGTTTTTTTTTTGCGCAAAAGGATGTGAATGTGAATTTTCTATTTGAGAATACATGAGAGAATATATATATAATAAGGAACGAAATCCGCCCTACAAGGCAATGGTATTTAAACACAGTTCCTTTGTTGCAGAGATCATATTGCTCAACAACTTACAACAAGGTAGAGTAGAAATGTATTTTGTCGTTTCTTTACACATACAAAAGCGTGTCATAGAAAGACTGCATCACAAAGTATTCGATACATAACTATCGACTGTAGTGAACTTTTTGACATAATCACAATTAATTATACTCGTAGATTATGCCGACTCCTGCTACCTGGATGCTACTGAGGAGTTGTTAAACAAGCTTGAGCGCTTGCAAAACTTTTGCATTCGCTTTGTTTTCGGACTTAGAAAGTATGACCATATTTCTCATCTTCGCAAGGAACTCAAGTGGCTCCCAATCCGCCTTAGCAGGAACACTCTGATCTTATTTGTCCTCTTCAATGTCTTACACCTCCTCTCTCCTCTTTAAGTACTTAGATACCTATAGTATGTATGTTTATATATTAAAGCTCTATGTATTTATTTTAATATATGTTTATTACGTTATACGTGTAGGTTTATTTGAATATTTTAGTTTAAGACTTCGCATATTTATGTTTTTCTCTTCGTATTCTCACACACTATTGTCTACATTTCTTTCTTATTTCTCCTGTCGCAGGTCTGCTGGAAGAAATTTCTGAAAAAATAAGCAGTACCCTTGTTCTCATAATTATGATTATGTCTTATCTGTATCTATTTTTCCGTGTGTACATAAATAATAAAATAAATAAAAAAATAAAATTTCTGCTCTGATTCCCAGGAAAAAATATATAGAAGCGAACATAACAAGCAAGCAGTTAATTATGTTCAGTGAGATTGTTTAGATTGATTGACTGTTCAGTAGCCTGCTGAACAGGCGGCCAGGCTGCCGGAATCATAATGATAATGTCCCTTCATTTTGCTAATCAACGAGCTGCTTAACCAGGATGAAGTGTTCAAATTATGTCGGATTGTAACAATTGTAATCTTGATCAATATACAAAATTGTCTTTACGCTTGCTTACGTTATCATCCATCATTAGAGGTACTGTACCAGTAAACGCTTCATTATCGTAATGGAACGTTTTTTTTTCACAATTTATTTGAAATTCATGCAGTGCGATCATTTTATTCTTACATTCATACCTGCTCTACTAACGGACGTCGTTTTTGAATTGCCATAAAAAAGCTCTAAGTGTGATCATGGAAAACAATAAGGAAACAGACAATGAATCAAATATTGAAAATTCGAAGAATAACCGTGGCGACAAAAAGAAAATCATTGATATTATTAGCAATGTGAAAGCCGATATGATACTGGAGCATTGCTGTGGAATATATAGATTTCAATTTATCGATGGAGTGTTTCGTCCTCCAAATTGGAAAATTAAAGCATTTGGGATTTTGATCATGTTAATCTATACTGCTGTATTTGTCTGGCTTCTATTCTTACCTGGACCTTCTGACATTATTGAAACACATAGATTAATGGTTTTGATGGACATCATTCCAGCTCTTTTAGTACTTTTTCAATACGCCGCTGCGATGATAACTGCCAATTTTGTCATCACTTCGATGAATATTCGTATGATCACTTTGCTTGCAGAAATAGACACCATGCTGCAAGTGGAAAAAAGTGCAGATTTTTATAAAAAAATGGGTTTGAGGCTTAATAGACACTTAATAATTTTAATAACATCTCAAATAATCAATGGAGTGGTGGATTTGTGTAGTGCTTCAGATGTCTATTGGGAAATTTTAGTTTTGCCCCTATATTTTGTTCAGAAATTAGAAGTATTCACTTTCTGTTCATATGTCATCATGGTAAATTGGAGACTAAGTATTATTAACAGCTATTTGAAAGAGTTTATTCAAGAACAAGTCAAGAAGATTATACCTATTTTTACCGTCAGGGACACAAAAATTAAAACCGAGAAAACGTTCAAATTCATTGGACGTCCGTCGGAAAAAAATATAAAAATAAGAGATTTGGCAACAACTTATGACAATATGGGTGAAATTTGTTCCATGACAAATTATGTTTTTAACTTCCAGATTTTCTTAACTCTTTTGTCTGGCTTTACCTACATAGTTACTGCTATATGGATATGGCTTTCTTTCTACCGCACTCCTGGCTATGATTCTAGTCAGCTGATAAACGTTATGGTTTGGTGCTTTAACACGGTTTGTAACGTTATCACCATGTCATATACTTGTGAACAACTGCTTACAACACGCTACGAGACAAGAATACTAGTGAACAAGATAATAATGAACTACGACCTCCCGAAGACAATGAGAGTACAAGCTAAAGCGTTTATGGAACTGGTGGAGGCCTGGCCGTTACGCATCTATGTATACGATATGTTTCCTATAGATATTAAGTTGATGTTGAAGTTTATAAGCGTGGCGACGACATATTTAATTGTTATCATTCAAATATCTCATTTCGTCTAAGTTTTTTTTATTTCTAAGTATATTTAAAATTTCTAGATAATTTTTAGCCTTTAGATTCTCACCACTTACATAAGTACAATGCGAAAATGGGAACAGTTACCAGTAATGTTCTTATTGATTAGGATCTTTCTGATTTTTATCGCATATAAGGTAGGTACCCTAAACAACTTTTTGTCATAGATTGTTCTCACAGGTAGATTATGTATTTCTTTATTTTTTTCTTTTCATTCATTTGGGTTGTAACGTGAATGGTCATTTATGTTTAAAATAGATGTGTGCTATTGGTCCAGATTAAATTAATAATTACCTATTTCATTTTGTAAACTGTAGCTATTTTGTTTATTTTTCTGCAACACACGGGCAGCATTCAGTACTGCAACCATTGACTGAATGCTGTCTGAAAGTATAGAAAACCATTTTGTCCCGCAACTTAGAACAGGCCTATGTCCTCAAGCAACCTAAGTCTACCTAAGACTGCGATGCGATGCTGATTTTAGCAAGTACGTACGTTCGATTATGTGCATCTACACAATTTAACAGGCAAATGATGTAAGACGTATTACAACACTCAAATCCGCGGCATGAGTAAACAATTTTATCTAAATAATGAGAAATGTCCTATAAATTCGCATTCTATGAAATATACTCGTACAGAGTATTGTTTACATTATGTAGATTACAGTCCTGGATATAGTCAGCCTATGTTATATCCATAACATAAACACACGCCATAAAAATAAATTACATCTCCCACCCTCTCGGATCAAAATGCTTTATCATAGCCCATATTACATGGCAATAAAAAATTTCAACAAATTACCGGAACAAATAAAAGAAGAAACCAATCTCAATAAATTTAACAGGAAAGTAAAAGAATATCTAACACAAAAATGCTTTTACTCGGTCGCAGAATACCTAGAACAAAATATTTAGTATGATAGCTAGATAAATAATTACATACATATAAAACACTACTCTAAAATAATTATTATAATGTAAAAATTATTATTATTATTTTAAATGTATTATTATTATGTTAAAATTATTATTATGTAAAAATTATTATTATGTAAAAATTATTATTATTATAATGTTGCCGTGCCCTAACCGGGTTTCATGTTGGAACTTACTTAAAGTGTAACAACTAAATGTACACATGAATGCAATAAAAAATTGAATTGAATTGAATTGAATTGTTCGTACTTAGAAAATTCTCATAGTGATAAAGATTTATGACACAATCCAAAAGTTATCAAGTCAACATTTTATAATTGATAGTACGTTTACAAACACTTGGGATTTCGAATTTACTCGGACGTATCGACACATTTAATTAATCATTCGCACGCATATTTTATATAAAAGTGTCGATTCGCCCGTTTCCTCTGAGTAAATTCGTGCGTTCCAATAAGTCGGAATTTCACACAAGTACAAAGAAATAAACAATTCACTCAAATCGGTAAATCGAATCCAGAACGAGACGCTGCTTCACTGTAAGACCAAAATTGCGTTTTGGTCTTCAGGTTAGATAAATGAGACAATCTTAATTTTCCATACCTACTTAGTTTTTATTCAATTAAGAAATGCAGCAAGCGACGCATGCTCAGCGAAATTGATGCAGCTGAAGTATACCGAGTATATTTCAGGAGATAGGTAACAATGATTCATTCGGGGCTCGTGGCTAGGTAATAACAGCCGCATGGGTCGATGGATCAGGCTTGCCACGAACAACATACCGACACTCTATTACATACATATTCTCTACTCCATGCCTCTGAAGCACGTTAAGCCATTGGTCCCGGCTGAAATTTTTGTATCCTTGACAGTCGTTACGGGTCGTCAGAAGCCCGAAAGTCTGACAACCAGTCTTACCAAGGGGTATCGTGTTACCCAGTAACTGGATTGTGGAGGTCGGATAGGCAGTTGCTCCATGTAAAATACTAGTAATCAGCTCCATCCGGTTAGACTGGAAGCCGACCTCAACATAAGGGATTGCCTAGGCAGATTTTCACAATGATTCATTGCACTTACTCGTATATTATGTGTAGAAAGACAATCGGCAGTTATGTTTGATACACAACATTTTGCTAAACTTGGTTAAAATGGTTAAATTATATAGAGTTTTTAATCAGTTGCACAAGTAATAATTAATTTGTCGAACAATATAATATAAGTATTTGCATTTACACCTACTTCTGTAACGCATAGATCCCAATCGAAACGTACACAAAAACAGAATATTACGGGCAATCTGCCACGAGCGTCGACCTCAATCATGCTTACGCGCACTCTTGATCCAAAAACGCAGAAAAATCATAATTAATTTCAAAGGCATTGCGTTGTGGAAAAATATTGTGTTTTTCGCGAGAACAACAAGGTCGGGAATGTTTGGGTTGAGTATTACGCAGGAGTTTATTGATTAATATTGATCGTGCGAGCAAACATAATTACCGTAATGGAACTTTATTTTATCTTCAGCAATTAGATATTCATTATTTGATGAGATTATTCAATTCTTGCTATCACTCACTAACTAACGGACGTATATTTTTCAAATATTTCTCGAAGAGCTTTATTTTAAATCAGACATGGAAGGCAAAAAGGAACAAGACAGTGATTCAACTGAAGAGAAGGATAACAGTGCCAAAAAAAAGAAAATCATCAAAATTATCAAAAATGTTAAACCTGAAATTATACTAGAGTACTGCTGTGGAATATATAGATTTCAACTTGTCAATGGAGAACTACGTCCCCCAAATTGGAAAATGAAAACCTTTGGGATTTTGATTATTTCAATATATGCTGCTGTATTTTTTTGGTTCCTTTTCGAACCTCCAGATGATATTTATACAAATTTAACTATTATGAACCTTATGGATGAATTTCCTACTATTGTGGTAATTTTTCAATACGCAGCCTCGGGGATTACCGCCAACTTTTTCATCAGTTCGATGAATATTCGTATTGTCAGTTTGCTTGCCGAAGTAGACTCAACGCTGCAAGTGGAAACATGTACAGATTTTTATAAAAATATGGGATCACGGCTCAATAAGTACCTAATTATTCTGATAATTACACATGTGATCAATGCAATTGTGGATTTGTGTAGCGTGCAAGATTATCCGTGGGGAATCATTGTTTTGCCCCTATTTTTTTTTTCAGAAACTCGAAGTATTCATTTTCTGTGCATTTGCTATCATGGCAAATGATAGACTGGCCATTATTAATAATTATTTGAAAGCGTTTATCCAGGAACAAAACACGAACATATCCATATTTACAGTAAGGGTCACACAAAATAAACCGGAGAAGATGTTCAATTTTATTGGGCGTCCATCGGTAAGAAATATAAAAATAAGAGATCTGGCCACAACATACGACAATATCGGGGAAATTTGTTGCATGATGAATGACGTCTTCAACTTCCAGATTTTCTTGACTTTAGTGTCTACCTTTACGTCTATAGTAACAACAATGTGGATATCGCTCTCCTTCTATCGCACACCTGACTATCATTTAAGTGAGTTGATAAACAATACGATTTGGTGTTTTAGTGCGATTTGCAATGTTGGCACCATGTCATATACTTGTGAACAACTGCTTACAACACGCAACGAGACAAGAATACTAGTGAACAAGATAATAATGAACTACGACCTCCCGAAGACAATGAGAGTACAAGCTAAAGCGTTTATGGAACTGGTGGAGGCCTGGCCGTTACGCATCTATGTATACGATATGTTTCCTATAGATATTAAGTTGATGTTGAAGTTTATAAGCGTGGCGACGACATATTTAATTGTTATCATTCAAATATCTCATTTACTAAGTATATAACCTGATCTCAACTATCAGTAAAGTTCGTTCGCACCACTGCAGTGTAAAAACACGCACAATTTTATTGGAAGTAAAAGTTGTGTGACCTTTGCATGTAGTTCAACATCTTGTTAAAGTTTTTTTACAAGCTAAGGTTTGTTTCACTCATTCAACTTAATATTGTCCTCATGTGTAGGTATGTTTTCGATTTTAATAAGTGTTGAAATAAAGTGGTTTACTGCACTATTAGTAGACATTTTATTTTTTATTCTTTATTTTATGAAGCTTTTATCCACACTGCCATGTCAGCTTTATCATAACTATTCTAAAATAAATTAACAAATACTATATAAATGTTTATCACATCTTTTCAAAAAGAGCTAGTTTATTCTTCGTAAACAGGGACCAAAATAGCTTTTTAATCACTAGGGACTAAAAGTGATTTGAATTTGGAATGTGGATGTTGAGAGTAAAAGTTTCAATCACCAAAGAGATCAATCACGAACATTGTATAAAAAGTAACAGAAGATAAAGCTAACCGCGCGAGAGCCAAATAAAAAAAAGTGTGTGAAAAAAAATTATATTAAAATTATTCCGCCTTCGTTCGTAACTGTTTACTCAAATTTGGATTTCACGTTTTGTAAATAATGAGTGTGTCTTCCTCAAGTAGTGTGAATGATAGGTACTATTCTTATTCATAAGTTGCACTTACTTATGAATAAGATCTTGAGAGTGATAAAATGTAGAGTCTACCTCGGGAGCAACACAATTTTAAGCTTGAGTGACGTACTTTGAATTCCTCGCTGGGTTCAGGATTTCTTTGAGGATTTCTTTTCTTTGAATCCTTTGCTCCGCTCTGAATTCAAAGAAACACTCTCGCCTTTAAAATTGTTGTTTGCTCCTTAGGCAAACAATCTACTATTTTAAAGTCTAAACAAATCAGTAATTATGTTTGCTATACCAGCTGAAGGCTTCGTTAAAACTTTAACATATTAAGGACCAATATCATAATCAATGTAATAATGGTATGTTAAAGTGTTAAAGTTTACTTTTACCGTACTCAACAGTGTCGCTCTTTCCTTCTTTGTCTTGTTCTCATTTGTTTCGTTTATTCATCAAATAATCAAACTTGCGGAATGGGACCCAGATCGTAATCTATGAAGCAGAAAAATATGATACCCACTCATTTCATTAAATCAATCGGTATTCGAAGAAGCTGATTTTGTATAGTTCTATACCAGATACACTTTTCCCTACTTCGCTCGTCAAAGTTATTATAACAAATTGTTTTACATAATTAAGTACAGTAAGTACGACACAACTTAGATGGTATGATGCATAGACAAAATTCGTAAAACCGATCCCCATCTGAACTGAATGCGCATTCAAAATCATCAATATTTATTACTGCTTTAGGTAAAAATTAACTTTACGCAAACGCAATAACTTGTGAAGTCATATTACCAAATAAATTCGTAAAATTGAAATTAATTAATTCAAATTTTCACATCTAAGTTGTGTCGTACTGTACCTACTATATAAATTCTTGACATTGAAAAACCGCTAATTTTGCTAGTCTATCAGCCTCTTCATTACTTCTCAAACCTACATGAGAAGGAACCTATTGCAATCTTAGCATTATGGCATTGTTTTCCAATGTTTTGCGATAAGCACGTGCGAACTGACAGCCGATGGGGCAGAAAGGTTCTGGAATGGAGGCCACGTACCGGCAAGCGCAGCGTAGGACGTCCGCCCACAAGGTGGACAGACGACCTAATAAAGGTCGCAGGAAGCCGCTGGATGCAGGTCGCAGGAAGCCGCTGGATGCAGGTCGCTTCCAACCGGCCGATTTGGAAATCATTGGGGGAGGCCTATGTTCAGCAGTGGACGTCCTATGGCTGAAATGATGATGATGATGATGATATTCAGATTTTCTCGTGAGAATGAAGAATTTCGACGACCCAGTTAGAAAATGAAAGCGTTTACAGTTTGTATTGTCTCAACATTCATTATTTTATTTGGATTATACTTCTGTTTTCTAACTATTCTAACCAATTTGGAAAATGTCATCGAAATTGTTTATAAAGTGTGTATTATATACATATAATACTGTTCATGCAATACTACGCTATCTGTACACTAACAACTACTTTTCTTCTTAACTCAAAAAATATTCGCAGTATTACTACGCTCGCTAGACTAGACGCCATGTTGCAAGTCAAGCGATTCAGTAATTTTTATCACCAATCGCGTTTTGGAACGTATAAATACATATTTATGCTTTTTACCAGTGAACTGATTAACAACCTTTTAGATTCGTTTACTGTAGGAGATTCGGCATGGCTAATAGCTGCTGCACCCCTCAATATTGTAAAAAACTCGAAATTATAATTTTATGCAAATATATCGATTTTATAAGGCACAGACAATTACTAACAACTATTTAAAAACATTTTTCGATAGCCAAAGCCAGGCCTGTGCCTCAGTTTTTACAATAAGATGCAGACCAGCTCAAAACTACGGAGAGATACAATTTCATTGGACATATTTCGGAGAGTAATACTAAAATACGAGACACGGCGAAAATGTATGATGTTATCGGACAGATTGGTTCCATGGTCAATGAGGTTTTCAACTTCAGATTCTTACGATACTTATGAGTAATTTCATATTTATCATTATTATCATGTGGATATGTCTATACTATTACCGGACATCAACTAATGACGTAGCTCTATTGATGAATGCGATATTGTCGTCTTTTATTTGGATTTGCTACGTAGCCATGATGTCGATTGCTTGTGAACGATTGCTTCTAGAACGCAATGAAACAAAGATTCTTGTTAACAAGATAATAATGAACTACGACCTGCCGGAGACAATGAGAGTACAAGCTAAAGCGTTCATGGCACTCCTGGAGGCCTGGCCATTACGGATCTATGTCTATAATATGTTTTCAGTAGATATAACGTTGATGTTAAAGTTTATAAGCGTGGCAACAACTTATTTGATAGTAGTCATTCAAATATTTAATTTCTTTTAAGTATCATTTGCAAGATACATTCAGTATTAATACTGTCGCTTTACATATCATCAATATTAACACAAAATGATCCCATAAACTGGTTTTCAGCATTTTATGTAATCCAAGCGTTAAAATATTCTTAAAAAGTATAACTGTCCCGATTTTGTTTTTTTTTTTAAATTAAATTAACATTTAAATAATTGAAGTGCTATTAAGCTTTTGTTAAACACTTCAGTAACAGTAAGACTGTACCCTTTTGGATTCTAAATTAAAGTTGTGCTTTATATCGCATTTTTAATCTTAAAACCCGGAAATGTTCAACGTTCGTCGTTAACCCGTCGCGCGCGCAATTAGCGACACAATAGAATTTTATTGTTATTTGCATACATGGGGAGCAATCGAAATTTTAAGAGTTAAGCAAGTTTCTTCTCGACATAGTTTTTTTAAATGACTTAGTAGTTATTTATTAAAAGCAATATTACTTTTTTATCTATAGGCGCTAACTAATTCGCCTTCTCTAATTCGTTTTTGTTTTCTGCCTCGTTGGTCTAGTGCAGGAGTCAGCAAATGGCGGTTCCGGGCCGCCGACCTATTTTGATTAAACAATAAAATTTATAGCTAAAACTTAATATAAAAAATTGTAGTAATATAATTTATCCCACGCTGTGTCTTTTCTGCCGTCGGCACTTGCCCCAACTTCACTCCAGACTTCAGACAGATATACCAAGTAAAAAATGTCATTTTGACATTCACATTAATATTAATTATATACTTTGTTATTTATGTTCGTTACATAATACTTGTATAATAGTAAAAAAAAAAACAAAAAAAAATTGGTTGCTATGCTAGTATTCGTCTACAAAACGGACAGCGACAGTCATATTATTTTTAAAAACGGACACCCAATGAAACTAATTGGTGATGCCTGGTCTAGTGGTCCTGGGTTCGATTCCCGAATCGAGCAAAGGGTTATTGGGCTTTTCCGGCCCGGAGTCCAGCGTCTGGATTTGTGCCCGATTGATGGCTATAGGCTCACCCCCTATTACATGGGACAAACATAACTGGCCAAATTTGTGTATACCTACTACAGGTACACCTCTGACCAACCCGGTAGTTTCGGGGAAACAAAGCGTGAAGTTATATTATGCAACTAACTGAAACTGTTTCTTATTCTGCAAAAAATCAGCAGCCCTTCACTGCTTGTCCGAACTGAATGATAAAAGCGGACAAACCGTTGCTGTGAAAGGATAAGTTGATCATCATTTTCAAAGTTTATTTCCTCATATTTTTTTAAGTAAAGAGCCAATACCTTCCTTTCCCATCTTTCAGCGATCACTATCATCTTCCTACCAGTGTCCCACGTTATACTTGGCGCATCATACCAAGACAAACGATCGCCTTTCTACTTTTCTGTCGGCGGCTAATTTCAATATATAGATACTCATTTCTTATTTCCTCCACACATTCAACCCAACATCTTATCTCTGCTACAAGTAATCTTTACTTCTACCGATCACTGTCTTTTGAACCTGTGGATAGTTACTTTAAATCAAAAGAAAGGTGATTTATTTATTAGCAGATAAGGATAGATCTTATGCAGGATCTCTGCAAAAAATTCGACACCATGCAGAACGCCGCATCGTGGTCGAGAATAGAATACAGACTATTTCACATACAATAATGTACTAGGTATATCATGGTACTGTTATACCTCGAGTCTTCATGACTTCAGTTGGCTCGTGCAAGGGACGTACCTCATTTTTTCCGAGTTCAAAAAAGGAGGTTCTTTGTTCATCTACATGTATTTTTTTAGGTATGTTCATCGATATTCTCATCAATTGTGGACGAATTTGGAAATTATGTTTTGTTTAAAAGAGTATACTCCTGAAGTTAAATATAAATTTGGTCAAGTTCTGATGCGTGGTTTTTCAGTTAGCTTCAATAATACCTATGTATTTAATCCACTTTGTGTATGTTGATGATGTTATTATAAGTGCCTTTTACTATTGTTTACATATCAAGTTTTGGTATACGATTTTGTGTAGGGTAGGTAACACATGTTACATCAGCAAGCAAGCAGTGCGTTAGGTACCTAACACATAGTCATAGTCATTTATTCATAAACAAGTAATTTGTATCTGAATTTAAACACAAAAATTACACAATTAAAGTAGACACATAAAAATATACACATGTAACATTCGGTCGGATTATCCCCGGCATTATTGGGCCATGATCGGCATTCATTCAGAATTATCTTTCGTATTGACTTGCGCTAATTTAGCTAACTATATATTTCTACTAATATATGCGTTTTTATTTCATATAGTCCGCCATAATAATTATATCTTGTCAGTTACTCAGGTAATTATAACGTCGATCAATATACTCAATTGCCTTTACGCCTACTTAATCATGACTGTTCGAGTGAACACTTCATTATCGTAATGGAATATTATTTTATATTGGGTAATTTGGAGTTCTTATGATGGAATATTTCAATTCTTATTGTTATACACTAGCTAGCAGACGTCCTTATATAGTAATACTCGTCAAAAACTCTATTTGTTATTAGACATGGAAGACGATAAGGAACAAGAGAATGAATCAAATATTGATAAGAAAAAAATCTGTAGCGAAAAAAAGAAAATAATCGACATAATTAACAATGTTAAACCTGAAATAATACTCGAGTACTGCTATGGAATATTTAGATTTCAACTTGTCGATGGAAAATTACGTCCCCCAAATTGGAAAGTAAAAGCATTTGGAATTATGATTATTTCAATATACACTGCAGTATTTTGCTGGTGCTTATTGCTACCTGGAGCAGATTTTAGTTCTGAGACATATCAATTCTTAGATTCCGTGGATGAAATTCCTTCTTTTGTGGTTATACTTCAATACGCTGCCTCGATGATAGCCGCCAATTTTATCATTAGTTCGATGAATATTCGTATGGTCGGTTTGCTTGCGGAAGTAGACACCACGCTGCAAGTGGAAACATGTACAGATTTTTACAAAAAGATGGGTTCAAAGCTCAACAAGTACCTATTTTTTCTGATTGTAACTCATATTATCAATGGCGCAGTGGATTTTTACTGTGCACCAAATATCCAGTGGGGAATTACAGTTTTTCTCCTATATTTTGTTCAGAAATTAGAAGTATACATTTTCTGTACATATGTTATTATGTTAAATGGAAGACTGGTCCTTATCAACAGCTATTTGAAAGAATTTATTCAAGAACAAGATAAGAAGAACGTTTTAGTTTTTACAGTCAGAGACATAAAAATTAAAAGCGAGAAAATGTTGAATTTCATTGGGCGCCCATCAGTAAGAAATATGAAAATAAGGGATCTGGCCACAACTTATGATAACATCGGGGAAATCTGTTCCATGACAAATGACGTTTTTAACTTCCAGATATTTTTGACCCTGGTGTCTGCTTTTACGTACATAGTTATAACTATGTGGACATCGCTTTCCTTCTACCGCACATCAGCTGACTATCAAATAAGTCAATTAATAAATAATATGATTTGGTGTTTCAACACCATTTGTAATGTTGGCACCATGTCATTTACTTGTGAACGGCTGCTTATAACACGCAACGAGACGAGAATACTAGTGAACAAGATAATAATGAACTACGACCTCCCGAAGACAATGAGAGTACAAGCTAAAGCATTTATGGAACTCGTGGAGGCCTGGCCGCTACGTGTCTATGTATACGATATGTTTTCAATAGATATTAAGTTGATGTTGAAGTTTATTAGCGTGGCGACGACCTATTTAATTGTTATCATTCAAATATCACATTTCATTTAAGCTTGAACTGTTCTAAACTCACTTTTAAGCACCTCTGGAGTGTGCAATGCTATCATGGAAAATATCAATTTCTATCTTAACGATTTGTAGCGATATTGAGTGTGCCACGTAATCTATGATTATCTCAATGATTTATTATTGTTCTCACGTGTAACTTTACGGAAATTAAAGTTGTTTAAGGTGATTGGTTTCATTTCAATTGATCGTCGTCATTAATTTTACAAAATATACTCCTTGGTTCAATAAAAGCTTCGCGAGGCGACACGAGGTGAGGCGAAATACCATCAGGGCCAGCGCTTTTACGAAGATCCAATTTAAGCTAGTTCAGCAGGCTCCCGCGATCAATCATAGGTGCCGTTAGTGGTAGACTGTTATTCTTCATATTATAAAGAAAATCGGACTCCGGTTCACTATGGGTCGCAATTGCATCGCTGAAGGCGGAGTAAAAATTTGACGCAAACATTTCACATATTTGTGGACCATCAGATGTAAATAAGGTTCCGTTATTCATTGTAGCAGGAAAAGAGCCTCCTTTTTTATCCTTAATATACGACCAGAAGCGTAATATTCATTTTCTTTGTCTTTTATGTAATCATTATAACTGTCAATAGGTATTTTGGAACAACGTTTAACTAATAATTTGAGTTCGAGTTCATCCCTAGAGTTCCTATGGATTTAATAACGAGATCTTATGTTTCCTTTTCTTTCAAAGCTCTTATAAAGTTTTTATTGAACCAAGGAGGATATTTTTTATATTTAAAGGTAGGCCCGGAAGGCTCGTGCATATGTATATATTATGTATGGTATCACCGGTAGACTCAACAATTGAAAGAAAAGAAAGAAAGAAAAATATTTTATTTGGGACTCGCACAGTAAAATACAAATAGTAACAATAATTAAAAAAAAGGAAAACAACATTATTAAAAAATAAAATAAAAAAGGAGCATAAAACAAAACAAATTGACAATTGGCTTATCTTGAAAATCGTTTCTTCTCTGTTGCAGTTAATGGTTTCCAATCTGGAGCCTACAAGATGTCATCAGGGGTTCCCCAGGGTTCACATGTTGGACCGGTTCTATTTAATGTTTTCACTAACGATATCCCGCAATGCCTGAGATTCTCCAAATGTTATATGTATGTAGATGACCTTAAATTCAATTCTCTAGGATAATCGAATCTGAAAACGATAAAACATTACTTCATAGGGACATAGACTCGTTAGTTCAATGGTCTAACCATAATTAAATGAGCTTAAACGTAAAAAAGTGCTACCACGTGAAATACACCCGGAAAAAGAAGTTGACGGCTAGTGTATATCACGTGGGCCCTAACGTTATCCAAGAGGTGGATCAAATAAGGGACTCAGGAGTTGGTTTTTGACGGCGCCTTGACATTTGTACCTCATGTTGAGGGCGTCGACAAAAAGGCTTCTAGAATGCTGGGATTTGTTGTAAGGAATGTTGCTGGTTTTAAGCGCAATCGGAGAAGGGTCTTGTTGTACAACTGTATCGTTCGTAGTATCTTAGAATACTGCAGTACAATTTGGAGACCTCATTACTTCACGCACATCCTTCGACTGGAGCGTATACAAAAGAGATTCCTCTGGCATCTGGCCTATGCCAGCGGAAATGCAAAAAGGTTGCGATCATAAATGAAGCCCGACTATCTTATTTTAAGATGGTCTCATTGGAGAACCGTAAAATAATCATTGATTCCATATTCGTATACAAGCTACTCTGATGCAAAATGTTTTCGATTGTCCGTATTACTATCCAAGTTTCAGTTTCGGGCTCCTGCTAGACTCCCTCGTGCTCCTAATAGGAGCACGAGGGAGTCTAGCAGGAGCCCGCGAGCGAGTTACCATTCCAATGAGCCCAAACACGATATCACTGCTGTAAGTTGGTGAGGGAGTTGAGTATCCTGCAAATTCTAGGTAATGCTGCAGCATCAGTTCAAGGTAGTAACCTAATTTATGTTATTCTAATATCATTGAAGTAACAGAATACCAAATTTCGACTCGATCAGAGCTTTGGAATCTGCTCACATTGATTTATAAACTAGAAAAGAGCTGATAATCTTCAAACGGCTGAATATATTTTCTTGAATCATAGCTAAAAACACTTGATCAAGTCACCTTTAAAAAAAAATCTAACTCGGTTCGGCCGTTTCGGTGCTATGATATCACAGACAGATACATATGTTAAAATTATAACACCCCTCTGTTTACGTCGGGGGTTAAAAATTATATCACATAACATAACATCACACAGCAGACGTGTACCTATAGTACACCAACATTTCGCCAGTTATGTTGAAGTCTCATGTAATACAGGGAAAGCTTATTGCCATAAACTGGGCACAAATCGAGGCTTTGGGATCCTACTGAGAAATTCAAATATAATTTTCTGTAGATAGGATATCATAATTATGTCTCATGAGTCGCCATGAACATAAAACCATCATTGATACCACCATCATCGCACAGAAAATAACTCATTATTGAGATTAAAGTGCGAGTAGACAACTGAGCGATAGTGAATTATGAAACACTAGCACTTTGCCCGCGGCTTCGCTCCCGTGGTCTTTCCCGCGGACCCGTTACTTTTCCCGGGATAAAAAGTCTAGTCAAGCCTATGTTACTCCCTGAAAATTAAGCTTTCTAATGGTAAAATAATTTTTCAAATCGGTTCAGTGTTTTCGGAGCCTATTCAACACAAACGAACAAACAATCAAATCTTTCCTCTGTATAATATTGGTATAGATGAATATTAATATCTTTTTAAGCAAACAAGACTTAATTATATTAATGGAATAATAAATAAGGCGATGACAAAAAGGTGACACTACTTAGTCATATCCGAGCATTCTAAATCGAACAAACGTTTCGGATCCGTAAATTCAATTCATAAAACTGTCACCATGGAAGCTGAAAAGGAAGAAAAAAATAAATCTTATTCCGGAGAAAAGCGCAAAATAATATGTGAGAGTAAGAAGCAAATTGTCGACACTATAAATATCATAATTATAATTGAATATATCCACGGAATATTTAGATTTTCACAAGTTAACGAAGAGTTACGACAGCCTACTTGGAAAATGAAAGGATTCACAGTTTTTGTCATCTCAACATATATTATTTTATTTGGATCATACTTTACTTTCCCGACTATCTTTACCAATTACGACAGTGGCAATTACGTCCAAACTGCTGACAAAGTTCGCATCACAATAATGTTCATCCAATACGCACTCTGTACGATAACAGCTTCTTTCTTTGTTAATAGAAATAATATTCGCATTATAACAACTCTTGCTAACCTAGACACCATGTTGCAAGTCGGGAAATTCAGTAAGTTTTACAGCCAATCACGTTTTGAAACATATAAGTACATGTTTCTTGGTGTTACCAGTCAATTTACTACCAGCCTCTTAGATTTGTTTACTGTAGGAGATATAGCATGGGCTATTGCGTCTACACCCCTAAATTTTGTGCAAAAACTGGAAATTATAACTTTTTGTAAATATGTCGACCTGCTGAGGCGAAGATTGATAATGATTAACAACTATTTGAAAACATTTGTGGATGACCAAGACCAGGACAGCGCTACTGTTTTTACAATAAGATGCAGACCACCTCAAACTACGGAGAGATTCAATTTCATTGGACATGCTTCGGAGAGTAATACTAAAATACGAGACACGGCGAAGATGTATGATGTTATCGGACAGATTGGTTCCATGGTCAATGAGGTTTTCAACTTTCAGATCCTCACGATTCTTATGAGTACTTTCATATTTATCATTATCATCATGTGGACTTGTCTCTACTATTACCGGACATCTATTAATGACTTAGGTCTATTGATGAATGTAATACTGTCTTCTTTTATTTGGATTTGCTATGTGGCCATGATGTCAATTACTTGTGAACGATTGCTTTTAGTACGCAATGAAACTAAGATTCTTGTTAACAAGATAATAATGAACTACGACCTACCGAAGACAATGAGAGTACAAGCTAAAGCGTTTATGGAACTCGTGGAGGCCTGGCCATTGCGGATCTACATCTATGATATGTTTTCAGTAGACATAACGCTGATGTTAAAATTTATAAGCGTGGCGACAACTTATTTGATTGTAGTCATTCAAATATTTAACTTCTTTTAGGTTTCATTCGCAAAATGTTCAATGATTGTATTGATTCAGCACAGTATTGTAATTAAAATTTGTAGATATCATTGGTTGCGTGGTATTTGAAATAAAAACTTTCTGTTTAAAAACATGTTTTTAATAACTTTTTCCTTTTATCTTTTTACAATAATATGCTAGAAGTTTAAGCAAACTTTTTTTCTTACACACAACAATTAAGTCACAATATTACGTTTTCATTTTCTCGTACACATAATATTAAATAAAGTGTTTAAGTCATTTTGGCAAACATAAATTACAATTTCTCTAATTTGTCTATTGACAATACTTCGAAAAACCTTCTTATATTTTTTATCACAGAATTTACACCGTACTCAACCATAGGAGTTCCGAATTCTTCAGCTACCATTTTCCAGTTGCTGTTCATGAAGCTTAGAACAGCTTCACCTGAAAAAACAAATAACATGTAAATTATCATCGATACTTGAATATTTATTTACGATGTATTACGTCTCTTATTTATTAAATTATTCATAGCTTGTGTTAAAACGTGTTTTACCAGAAATTTCAAATTCATCAAACTATTATATTATTATCTTATAAATAACGTTTTGATTATTCCTAATGCCCAACATGTTTGCAAAATTTTATCCGTGAATAAGGTACATAATAATATTATAGAAGAAGGTTGGTAAACACTAATTACTATATTCATCTAGATTCGATCAATGTTGAATGACGTGGATATATCCGTTCAAACAAATATTTACGTGATGGATTGTACCTTAAGTATTTATTATGGACACTTCAATCTATCAATAATCTTGTAATAACTTATAGCAATATTAACCATCCCAGAGCATGCCTTCTAGTATATACAAATGAATGAGGATGAGGTATGAGAAAACTGAGAATGAGAAAACTTTGCAACAATTTTAGGTACATGACAAATACCAACTCATACACCATAGTGTACTCGTGTGTTGTGTGTTTTTTGTGTGTATGTGTTTTTTAGTGTGTAACTATACCAGATTTCTTAAATTTCAACCAAATCTTTAAATGTAAATACATAATTATATATCAAGTATAGATAAATGTTTTAGGAGTAGGTACTTACTTATTTCGGGACTTCCCTTGAAAAGGTTCGTCATACTATAGCTGACTCTGCCATCAAAACTATGGTCAATATTCGAACTCTTAATATCCAAGTATCTATGTCCATCGGAATTGACTTTGGACCCCAACGTTAGTATACTGTGTAGCTTGATGTTATCTGAAAAAATATAGGTGCCTACTTTAACACGATGCAACAAACGGCGATTAAGGAAAACTTCGTTTAATCGTGTACCGACAAAATACACATATTTGATAAACGTCAAATAAAGGTTCCTTTTAATTGACTTAGGTATTATGACTCTATCGCAACTAATTTCCAATTTACAACAAAATGAGCCTTAACGTAACGCGTCATTGTTTCACTCTCAATTCTCGTCCCATTATCGAATCGCCGCGCACCGCATTTTTTCTTCAATACTCTGAAGGGATCGATAATCATAATCAAAGAATTTATGAATGCCTTGAAGGTTAAATAGAGAGTTGTAGAGTCAACATCAGTCATAACAAGAATATTTCAGACAGAAAACTTACTGCACATAATAGTAGATTCTCCTTCTCCATTTATCGGGAACACGAGAAGACGTCCGGAAGATTTGTATTTTCCTTTGATAGTCAAATTACAATGCAGTTGACTTTCAAATGTGTTTCCTTCATATCTGCAAACATTTAAAATTCAAGCGTTTATAAACTTGTTTGTGGCTTTTATAATTTTATTGTGACTGATTGCGGAGAATTTAAATATACCTAATGTTATTACTATAAGTCATCGCAATTTTTTATGTTATATAGAATTCCAATTAAAATGTTCATAAACGTACCTTGCATAATCAACCATGCAGTGTTTCAGTCCTTTTGCATAACCATCAGTGAGTTCTACATCGATGCCTCCAGGCAATTTCAAATTTAGCTGCTTCAATATGTAAGGATCCAAAGAATCGATGCCTAGTTCAGGAATGCCATTTGCAACAGCTGGCAAAGCCACCTGGACGGATTCCTTCAAGCATTCTGGCGATATATCTTTGCATGGTCTTCTGAAAGGGACTGTAAAGACTTTAAATCACAATAATTCTTTTAGAATCGAGGCACCATCAATGGTCAGGAACCATTGATTGTGCCTCGATTCTAAAAGAATATTAGTTAAGCTACATGATGGCATTGGTAAGTTACACTAAGTAAATAGCATGAGATTGAATATTGTATCTACACAATGTGATAGTTATACTGAGTTAGGAACAAAGTATATTTATTTACCTAAGGCATGAAATCCGCCTGTGCACAATAGGGTAAAATAAATAAATATTTATAAGATGATTAATGAGATCAAAATGGGAAGGGATACATAAATTTAAAAAAAAAAAAAACTTACTTGTATACGCCGACGAACATCCAACAATCGATGCTAGTGAAACAATATAAAATAAGATGGCACTGTCCATTTTCTTAAGATCTAATATAATCTACACTCGAAGTCAATCTAGGAAGCCAGGTCGTCACCAACTGATGGGCAATAGACTTTTTGAGCCAAATATATACAAAAAATATGTAATTAGGGTTCATTTGCAGTATCGCGGCAAATGACGTCATAAGGCTAATTTGTATACGTAATAGGTTCCAATAAAAATGCGGTAGTAATCTAATTGGTCTTTAATCAGGGAAAATAATTTTGCTGTAATGACTTCTGCCTGTGTCTTTTTCTGTATCTGTATCATTATTAAACCTAGCATCTAGATCGAGATCTTCGTCTTCGTCTGGGTTTTTCGTTTTAGATGTTGGCACCTGAGTTGTCGTCGGACCAAAAACATCAATTAATACATCTTTAGGAATTGTAAAACCTAAAGTAGATGACGAATTTGAGTCTGTACTTGTGGTTGATGTTGGTGTTGTGGTCGGTATTGTGGTGGGTGTCGCTGTGCTTCTTGTTGTGGGTGAAGTGAATAACGATGTAGTTGTTGCAGTGCTTCGCGATGGCGTCGTAATACGATCTTTGTTTCCATTAATACTTTGCGTAGTTTGTGATGGCGTGCTGTCAGTTCCATCAGGACCAAGATCAAATTCGTCGACACATCGTGATTTGTGTTTGAAGTCTACCTCTGTAATAAACAATATATAAATTAGAGTAATTTGTTAAACAGTTATTAGACTAGTTAATTAAACTGTATCTAGGAAGAAAACTTACCAACGCCGCAAAATTTCGAGCAATGTAAGTTCCCAAGGTTATTATAGGTGAGATCATCTGACCCACAAACGGGATCATATTCCGTTGTTACCGGACAGCGTTGTATACAGCTCAATACATCAGGTGATATAGTAGGAGGAGGGGCTACTGTGGTGGTTGATGAAGTCGTAGCAAGACCACATGGTCCTAAACGAGCTACGGCTACGCCTGTAATTAATATTTAAATGTCAAGTCTAACACTCCGACTGGTCGCGGTTGTTTTTATTTCTGCAAAAGTTGTCGCATGTAAAAGTCAGTTTGAGTACACAGTGAAATATTGAATGCTGAACGTAAGTGAAACAATGTGAATAATATTTACCGACTCCACACATTTGAGCACAAATAAAGTTGCTGGGATTGTTATACGTGACGTGGTTTGAGCCACAAACGGGGTTATATTCCGATGTCACCGGGCATGCATTAATACATTCTAGTACATCAGGTTTCTGGGTAGTTCTGCCAATTTGAGGGGTTGTAGACGGTCGCAAAGTTGTTGTTTTTGGTGTGACAGGGTTGATCCCACAGGCAGCGCATGGTTTCTCACATAAAACCTCGACAACTGCGGAAAATGAATAAATATTTTTCATTTCATAAATGTCATTTCAAGAATCCATAACATCACACCTGTATTCCCAGAAGGGTTAGGCAGATGGAGAATAATAACCCTATTGCGTTCAATATGTGTTTGCGAAACGTTCTTGGTCCATTGAAAATAATATTAACTCAATAGTTATTCATAATTCTGGCTCGTGGCTAAATAATAACAACCGAACGGGTAACTGAGTTTTGAAAAGGCTACGCAATGATGAATCCTCAGAATTAAATGACAAATTATGTGAAGCTTCCAAAGCCAAAAGCAGATAAGTAGATTCATTTTTAATTGGCGGTCCTTTAGCTTCGTGCAGACTAGTGCGACGCAACAGCGGTTATTGTTATACCGTGAAATTTTATTGGAAATTGTATTATTCGAGTCGCGTAGCGACGTCGCGTCGCGCTGGTCTGAACGAGCCTTCATTATTAGTTGGGTATGTTGAATTACATTATTACATTTTTTTTAAATATGGAGCACACATTTTAAAGCACCATTAATCAAATAGGAATCGTCGCTAACGTTACACGCAATTTCTTATAAGTAAACCTCACCTTCGCCACAATTTTGAGCGCATTTCAAACGATCCATATTCATATAAGTCACGAGATCTGTACCACATACAGGAATAAAGGATGCGGTTATACGGCATAGTCTCATACACCGCTGGAAGTCAGACAATGATGCGGTGCGTCCAAAGAAAGGTGTTGTGGTGGTCGTTGGAGGCGGAGGAGTCGTTTCTCCATCATCTTCATAATCCCAATTGGGTGGTGGACACACAGATCTGCGTACTAAAGTCACGTCTGTAACAATATTGGAATGACTATTAAAAAGGAATTGGTCGTTGGCCCAACACGACAAATACTTAAGAGATTTGGTATAACATAATCATAATTAAGTTGCCTATACTATACGATTATATCGGTGTCGTAGAAACACGAACATAACATATAAAAACACGGAAGCTTAGCTCAGCTCAGCTCTTGCCAAAATTAGGTACTCTGCATTCGAAGAAATAATGTATTATATTCAACGTTATATAAAATCTTGAGGATTATACCTACAGCGCTTTAGTAACAGGATAAATTCGACGATACGATTTTGGTACCAACTTTGATGGGACCGAAGGAAAAAGGTTGGACTTGTTTTTCACAATATATTATCGATGTGTTAGAGGTCAGTCAAAGTTATTAAAAATTAAGTGTCGCTTACAACAGGGAAGAGCGTTGGTCTGAAATACAGATAACTAAATCTAGTTCAGACACAGATGTTCAAAATATAAGCATAGAATAAAGTGTATCACCATGTTATTTAAATCGTTGTATATTTTTGGACAAATATATTTTCTCATATTAAAAAAATCTCATATCTATTTCAAATATCTTTTGTAATCTATCGTTATTTTTTGCATTTTTGCGCAATGCCGAAATAACGATAAATCACAAAATTAACGAGAAAACTACTAACCAAAATACTTTAGACTTTAGAGCTAAGAGAAAATAGTAATTCTATAAAATAAGTTGTTATCATTAAGTTTGCTTCACTATTACATTGATTTGTACCTGTAAAAAAAGTTGTAAATGATTATATACATAAATAAAAATAAAAAAAATTAAAAAAGAAACAGTTATTCAAAGCAGCTCAACTTACTGACTCCACAGGACCCAGCGCAAAACAACTTTCCTTCATTGTTATAAGTTACACCATCCGAGCCACATACAGGGTTATACTCGGGCGTGGAAAGGCACAAATCAATACATTCTTCTATTTCTGGTGATATCGTGGGGAATTCCTCTTCTTCTGCTGTTGTTGTTTCAACTTCAGGATTAGAAGTTGTTACAGGAACAAAACTTGTCGTTTTAGAAACAGAATTAGTACTAGTCTCCCAATGAGTAGTATCTTCTGTAGGCGTGGTTGGATACCAAGTAGGTCTTAATGCCGTCGTAATCGGAGGCCTGGGGATAGGTCCGACGGTTCTCGTGGGACGTGGGATAATTTGAGGGGTTGTAGGATTAGTTATCCAGGCAGCAGTAGTTCCTGTAGGTTTAGGTGTAAATCGTGTGTGTGCTGGATGCGGTGGTAAAGTAGGGGTCAAGGGAATCCTGTGTGTTGTTGTTATAGGTTTTGGTGTTGTCTTTGGAGGTTTTCTGCAACAAATAAATATCAGCATTTAATAATAATAATAATATTGACATCAATGTCAGCAATCAAAATCATCACCAAAATAAAAATAAAAATAAAGCGTTTTAATTAATTTAACTCTGCAGATTACCTGCAGGGTTAAATTAACTTTCAAGATTGACCCTGGTTTAAAAGATGGCATGGTTAACATTTCAAAGCTTTGTTGTTCGTTTGCTGACTCGCTTTCACCAGGTCAGCGATGGGGGAATATATTATTATTTCTAATTAGAAACAGTGCAAATTTTACTTACTTATTATGAGGTGGCTTGCAAGGATGTTTCGAGTGATGGTGATCGTAACGATCATATTCTTCGTAAGATGGTCTAGAGCGATCTGAACTGTCTCTTTCGCCACTATAATCATAGGGACCGTAACTATCACCATAGCTATCATAGGTTCCTCTGTCTTTGCTACTATCCCTAGAATCTGATCTATCATCCCACACAGGTGAATTATCCCAGTAACCGTGTTGATTGGGAGGTCCAAAACTATGTGGCCAGTGCTGTGGTATTAGTGGTGATCCATGGTGAGACCCCTGTGAAGGCCTGTTGTGGAACCAGTGGAATGCTTTGTGTGGACTACCGTGTTTTTTGCGATGTATTTTTGGGCCATAGCCTTGAACAGCTACAGTGCCCAAAAACACCACCAACGCTGAAAATCAATGACGAAGTTAGTTTTTTTCGGTTGAGTTAAAGTCTTTATTTACAGTTACCTACTCAGATTCTGAATAATAAGGTAGTTAGCCAAACTTTTTATAAAATAAGTTTCGGCTTAACATATTTTTTTTAATAATGGGGGCTTTAGTGTTTACTCCGTGAACAATGATTTAGGATATTCCACATAACAACTGTAAATTTACGAGTAGTAAAACTACTATTCTTTAAAAAATGTCGTCTAGACCGTATTTCCGCCACGGCGGCCAATCTCAACGGAGACTAGCCTTCGGCGCGGGAGATATTATAGTGCACAAGTGTGTGCGCAGACACAGGTGCACTCTCTCTTCCCTCACTCTCATAGCCTCCATCCGATGGGACAGGTCATAGTGCGACATGACTGGAGAGAGGTCAGGCGCAGGACCAACGGCTTAACGTGCTTTCCGAGGCACTGGGTATCACACCGCGAACTTCCGATCTCCGTGCTGTTACTAAGAAATTCCTAATGGAAAAACCCAATAACACTTTGCCCAGGTCGGCCAAATATACTATATATAGCAACAACGTAACAGTTAACTGTCCACGTTTTAGTTTTCACTTTAAAAGCCATTAAGTAAGCTATATTAGAACCAATTCTGAGTACAACAAATGATTGACAATTTTATGCGTCAAGATAACAATACTGTTAGGAAGTAATTAACCAATCGTTACACAAAATAATTATATACTTCATTAAATTAATCAACGACTATTGTCATTATTTATTCCTATACATTTACATGTTTGGAGTTTCCCTACGAGATCGTATCAGAAATGAAGAGATCCAAGGTAACCGACATAGCCCAAAGAATTGCCAAACTTAAGTGGCAATGGGCAGGGCACATTGCTCGCAGAACAAATGGCCGATGGGGCCGAAGGGTTCTGGAGTGGCGACCGCGTACCGGAAGACGTTGCGTTGGAAGGCCCCCCACAAGATGGGCCGATGACCTTGCAAAGGCCGCAGAAATCTGCTGGATGCGGGAAGCACAGAATCGGTCGAAGTTGCGGTGCTTGGGGGAGGCCTATGTCCAGATGTGGACGTCTTTCGGCTGAAATGATGATGATTATGATACATTTACAGTATACCGTACAAACTATACCTACCGAAACTTATTTTCTGTTTATAGTCCTAACATAATAATTATATCTAACCCTTTGGGAAATACAGGCATGATGTTATGTTATGTTTAAAGCCATAAATTATGTATGTATTTATTGCTTCATTAAGGGAAAATACTTATAGTATTGGGACAATGGATGTACAGTACAACTATTTTCAT
The DNA here is from genome assembly GCA_963853775.1 of Xanthia togata. Classification (NCBI taxonomy): domain Eukaryota; kingdom Metazoa; phylum Arthropoda; class Insecta; order Lepidoptera; family Noctuidae; genus Xanthia; species Xanthia togata. The sequence continues at coordinate 8,317,868 of OY970803.1, forward strand.
AATGCCCCTCGGCAAACTTCGTGTTTCGTCAGTCGTGGGATTTCTATCAGTTGCCCTTTGCACTTGGTGCAGACCGGAGGCGGACGCTCTCAATCGACTTGGAAGTATGTAGAGTTGTTAATACTCTTTTAACTTAATGTAATTTATTTTAAAAAATGGGTGGAAAGCTGCTTTGTATTCGAAAATGCGATGATTCCCGAGAGACATTAAGAAAAAAGTTGTATTGTACCTACTTTATCTTCGTGTCTTCATTGGAATGAACCTTTGAGAATACAAATAGTGTGAAGACACAAATAAAGTTTTATTTACTATTTTACTCGTTTGGCGGATAGTCGTGAAAAGAAATGAAATGAAATGGTTTATTCTGTAAATTGGATATTACAATCACTAATACACGGCATATAAAAAAATAAAAATAAAAATTGCTTGATGAGTTCGGCGTTTCATATCTGACTACTCTGAGAAGAAATACCGAAACAAACTCAGAGGTCACAGCCTCTTTTAAAGTCCAGAAATAATATTGGTCAGGCCATATGAGGACCATGTAGATTAGTGTCTGAAATGGTCTTTTGAGGAAAGAACCACTCAGATCTGAGTGGACCTGTCCAGTCAGTGCAAGCATTTGTCAGTAATCGTGGAGCTCAACTCAGAACTTAAGGAGCTCAACTCGACGAACAATACCAAAGAAAGGACATATAAACTACTCAAACTGCCAGACCATCATTAAAATTAACTGAGAAAAAAAAAATGAAGGAGGAAAAATAATATAATAAAATAAAATAATAAAGCTTTTAATTATTGTAAATGTGAGGACTATGTGGATATAAATTTATCCTTCTTCATATTTTTTTTCTTTCTCAGTTAATTTTAATGATGGTCTGGCAGTTATTTTATATATTTTTGGTTAAGCCATATTTACACGATCCACGTTTCTTGCCTGTGACATTCAATAAAATTGAAGCAACAAACGACTTGCATCGTCTAAACACCTGTTCAGACGATGCAACTTTTAGTTTTGTTTTTTCAGTTTAATCATCAGTTTTTAGGGCTAGCGCTTACCGCGGTGCGGTGGAATGTGGTGCGTTATTTCTGCCGTACGGTATACCAAACGCAGTCACAGGTCCGTGCACTGGCGGTGAATAAAATGCACGTTTTTCGTACCGAAACAGTTTTGAATGCATCCCTTGACGGCCTTAAGGTCAATTAAGGTCTACTTTATCGTTAGATATAAAGAGATTCACGGGCGTGTTTAAAGAACAAAAGGATATTATTGTGTTGGATCTTAATTTAATAATGTATCAAAAAAAATAATTATATTATAATTTAGTTTAAAGATTTTATTTTTTAATTTGTCTTTTAACTTTTATTACCTTATGTACGAATATATGGTTGTGATTTTGTATGGTTGTATTGCTCAATGTGATGAAATGTATTATTTATTATTGTATTCTATCAATCTATCAAATCTATTTGGTAATTTTACTTATTTAATTTTATAAAATTGATTATTTATTTATTTATTTAATACTTATTCATCCTTTAATAAGAATGTTGTACATGCCTATAAGTGCTGTATTTACACAGTATTGTAGATTCGTGATTATCTATTGTATATTCTTGTAAATATGTCGTTGGTAAGGTAAGTAAGGCACCTTACTCAATAAAATAAAATTAAAATAAATAAAAAATGATATCTACTGCTTGGTCGGTGCCTCGGTCCTTTTTTTTCATCGCAATGCGCACACTTCTATGACATTCCATACTTACTTCACAGGTTTTGCGGTAAAAAAAAACGCACGGCAGTGCGCGCTAGGCCTTAGGGTGTTAGCACATCTGGTGAAAGATGCGTCGGGCGTAGCTTCGGTCGCGTCTCTTCTGACTTATATAAATAAACCGACGCGCGACGATACGCGACGCATCTTCCGTCAAATGTGCGGCCACCCTTAGATTCCTTTTTGTTTCAATTTAACACCGTCTCTCTGAGGTCAAGCAAGGCCACAAAAGGACGATTACTCAACAGACTAGAGGGCAACCTCAGTATGAGGCAAAATACACCTCAGTATAGGTACCTATTTATATTTGGCTGATAGCAATCTCCAAAGTCATTGACCAGTAAACGTGCGTTTCCACTGAAGCGGAGAAGAGTAGAGACGTGCAGAAATCGTCCAATCACAGGCGAGACGAGAGACGCGATGAGGATTTCAACTATTGTGATTGGTCGATTCCAGCAGTTCTCCGCTTAGCTCCGTTCAGCGCGCGCGCTTTCAGTGGAAACGCACATTTAAACCTAGGAAAACAGTAGAAGTGTGACACTTCATTACACAAATACACATTAACGGTTACATAAATATCTGACATAGCCGGTTTTTTTTTTTTTTTTTAATTGGGTTAATAAGTTATCGTAAGCTGTCAAGATTTAATACTTAAAAAATAAGAAAAAGGTTTAGTAGATAAAGGTTACGTATAAAAAATATGTTGATGTATACAAACAAAGTGTTAATTTTACGACCTACATCAAATTATTAGTGCTTGGCCTAGTGACTGGCAGATCGGATGCGAAAGATAGAAATTATTTCCCGAGAAAACGCCCTTTTCTAGCTTACAACAGGTAAACTGGATAATTATTTTTAGGCGAAGATATGACTGACAATGTCTGACAGCTAAAGATAATATCTTATCTTTTAAATGAAAAGTCAGCGAAAAAATCTTAATCATAGATAAAGTTGATAACAAAGTAATTTGTTGAGAATTGAGATAGGTCAGTTACCTTTACTGTAGTTTTTTGCAGCTGGTATGATCATGTTTAATATTGCAGTTTTTATAAAAACAGGTTGAACACTAGACACGATATGCATGTTGATGATGCACAGAGTATCTAATATAATAAGGCAAAAATAATAATTCATATTTTTAAATTCTTATTAAATGTGTATTGTGTTCTAAAGGTTATTTCCGACGTAGTCATCGGATGGTTTGCTATGAAACCAAATTTACAACAGATAATAGTTTAAGTACTAGATGTGTTTTTAGCTTTATTATTTACATTAAATAGCTTACCTACATACAATTATTACACAATAAACTATTTATTATATTTTACATTAGGTCCTAAATTAAATGAGTTAGTAAAAATCTAAAATAGCTTCAAAAACCAATCGAGTATCCTTGAAACTATAAGATTTTTTATTTATATTCCGGTTTTGACTACATTTCCTAAATTATTCATCAACAAAAAAAAAATCACTTACCGATATACACAAAACCCTTCATTTCTTACATTAACACTAAACTTATCATAGATAGTCTTATTACAAGTTGCTGCACACAATCACCCAATTCGAGGCCAATTTATAAAATGAACTGTATCTTCAGAAAACGTGCGATCATATTTTGTTCTTTAAACATATCCCCTCTACATTTTCCTCTCACAACCCGTTTTCATCTTGTATAATTTTCGTATGGCCAATTATAATAGACCAATCATAACAGATATGAAACTATCTCATAGTCTACTGTTCCAGGTTTAACAAGCAATTTGAGGTTTCATTATAAGTGGGTAATTATATTAAATGTTATCAACAGACCAAATATTTTTAGCCGTTACGATGCGCTAGAATTACAAAAGGAAAAATTCATAACGACTTAGTTCCAAATTATTGTGTGAATTGATGAATGCCGTACATTACCATCTAAGTTAAAAATATACACTTTATAAATCGGCAAGTTATAAGTCAACAGGTCCTCAACAGGTTTAAAAATAAATACGAGACTAGAAGCACGAGTTTTAACACGCAACTGACGTCTACCAGTTTTATCTTCTAATTTTAGACTGGTGCATTGCAGGACAGAATAAACACCTTTGTGGTATAACAATTAAACGAAAAAGACCGTAAAGTGTATCGTGACATCACCAATGGTGACTTTGCTGGCTAATACAGCATGTATCGGAAATATGTGGTCATATGTAAGGTTGTGGTAAGTAAAGAACATGAAACTGAACAACTTTTTTCCATGGGACCATCTCAATCGCGTAAAAATTCTCAGCCCGCCCATAAATTTGGGTCGACTAGGGATTGAAGTTTTGTATGGGATAGTTGATATCTTTTTCGCGATTACGATGTAGTTCCAGTGAAGAAAATTGTTCAGTTTGTACCAATATGACGACACCTAAATGATGCATGCTGTATAGGTACTTTTAACGAGACCTTTCGTATAGGCTTCTAAAGCGAATAATTCTATTTTTCGCTCCATTAATTTAATTGTCTTTGGTTGATTAAGCGTAATTAATAGGTTGCACGGCAATTAAATTAGATTATTTTTCATTTCGTTGTAAATTATTAGTGAACTAGTATAAAAAACCCTCCACGTGTAGCGCAACTTGGACAAGCAGCCCTTTGCTGATATTATTCTGAATCTGAAGGCCATCTGGGCTGACAAAAAGCCTTCAGCATATGCCTCTAGCGGTGCGTTTTACTTAAGTAGGCATATGACGCTTGAATTGGTATGAGTAATCGTTTGTCGCTTCACTGGAGGATTTCTTCAAGGTTCTGGACTAGAAAGGGCTAGGCATCAACATTAATGGCGAGTATATCACTAACATTCGGTTTGCCGAATGATGACGAAGTTTGCCTTAGTACAGTACTCGATGACTTCAATAGAGCCTCCGAAAGAGTGGGTCTTAAAATGAACTTGGACAAGAGAAAGGTCATGTCAAATGCCCATGTAACACCCACTTTCATGAAGATAGCAGACGCTACGCTCGAAGTTGTAGACGAGTATGTTTACCTAGGACAAACTGTCCAGCTAGGTAGGTCCAACTTCGAGAAAGAGGTCAATCATCGAATCTGACTCGGCTGGGCAGCGTTCGGGAAGCTACGCAATATCTTCTCGTCCCACAAACTGCAGTGTCTCAAGACAAAGGTCAGTACGTATTACCAGTGATGACTTATGGCACAGAAACGTGGTCGCCCACAATGGGCCTTATCAGAAGGCTAAAAGTCACCTAAAGGGCAATGAAGAGGGAGTTTCCCTACGTGATCGAATCAGAAATGAAGAGATCCGTAGGAGAACCAAGGTAACCGACATAGCCCAAACTTAAGTGGCAATGGGCAGGGCACATTGCTCGCAGAACAGATGGCCAATGGGGCCAGAAGGTCCTGGAGTGGCGTCCGCGTACCGGAAGACGTAGCGTTGGAAGGCCTCCTACATGATAGACTGATGACCTTGTGAAGGCCGCAGGAATCCGCTGGATGTGGGAAGCACAGAATCGGTCAAAGTCGCAGTGCTTGGGGGCGGCCTATGTCCAGCTGTGGATGTCTTTCGGCTGAAATAATGATGATGATGAATCGATTTTGTGCTCGATTAGGAACTATTAATCAACAATAGCAATCAAGATAAGCTCAACCTTTACTCGAACGAAATTGGGGAGGGATTTGTCAATGAGAATAAATTAAAAAGCGGTTATCTTCTTAAATTTAACAAAAAATGCCTATTGCATCCGACTTCATGAGATTGTTTATAGTAAAGGTACCATTCCGTAGCCGATCGCAGGCCGCAACTGCAGACGACATGTCGTCGCCGCGACACTACTGGTTCTTTTGTACCTTCACTATTGTACCTTAATCATCTTGTTTCCATCTTTTTAAAGTTCACTTTTTACGGACTCGGGTTTTTTGCATTTTGACATTTAATTATATTCTAATAATCTACCAAAAATCAATAAGATTATATTTCTGCAGACAAGAAATATAATCTTATTGATTTTTGGTAGATTAAGCAATTTTAATAATTGCTTGTCTGTTCGTTTCTTATAGGTAGGTATTATCTTTTCTCAAATTATCAATATCACCGTTTGAAGTCTTGATTACTAACTTTATTTTCGGTGATTCATCACTGCGGCCTCACATAGTATGTAGTTACCTACCATATCTTAGTCTACACTACGAGTATTATTAACCTTCAGGTTTATTCGGCGTGAATCGGAATTCCCAGTATAAGTTAACTTGATTTACTTAATATTTTATTAGTCACTTACTCAGTCACTTCGGACAATCATTAGGTACTTAAATTTCATTTATATGTAAGTTGTGCGAACAACTTACTTTATTTTTGTATTTTAACTCTTGTATTTTTACTGGGCTTTTTGAATATTTGATACATATGTTCAAAACCATTATTTCTGTAGACCACACAAAAATATTCAAAAATCGAACCCTCGAATCGGACTATTGCGTAGTCACTTCGCCAAGTTCGCCATCAGAACAGTTCGCGTCAGTCTTGATTATTACAAAAAAAAAACCGGCCAAGAGCAACTGTGGAACGGTCGCTGACCTGCTGTAATTACTGCACTGCCCTATCAGGTCTATACGTCCTGATACGTAAAAGTCCCAATGCGCGGGTATAAAAATCGTTCTGTCCCCTGGAGCGGGATGCATAATATCGGATATTCTATAGAGTTAGAGAGTTGATATTAATAGTTACTTAGTTACTGCTTTAATATTTTGTCATTCATTACTTCTTATTCATTCAAAAATATCATATCAGGTACCTTCGACCCGATACCGATCTCAAGCAATGTTATATAGTTTATCAATATCGTTAATCGGATCTTACGGATCCAGTATGGGTGACCCGATAGCCGCAACAAATTACACTTCCTTTTTTATTTATCAATCAATCTAGTGTGCTTGTGTTACGTCATATTCGATAGTTCCCAAATTATTTCGTGTATTGTCGATAAAATAAGAGCATATTCAAAATTAATGTGTAAATACCTCCTAAAAGTCTATAGAGGCGTATTCGACCTGATACCGCATAAGTACTAAATCTAGCGGAATGCATTTTAGATCATATAAAGCACCAAAGCAAAGTCACCTACGCGCAGTGAACGTTTTTAAGTTGATTGCGCGGTAAACTTTGCTTGCGCGATACAGGATTTGTGTGACGTCAGGCTTTTAATGCGTCATCACTCCCCCCCGGAGACCGGAGGTCGATTGTGGGCTGAGTGTTGTATCTTGCGATGATTCACAGTGCCAGCTAAGGTTCCAGTGAGTCGGAATCCGGTGCTACATAGTTCGCGGTGAGTTGGAATTGTCTGCAGTGATTCCCCAGTGAGTCAGGGTGGCACTGCGTTATGTTCCATCAGTGACTCGGAACAGCGGGGTTGTGACTGACTGCTGGCGTCGACCAGGAGAGGGTAGAAATAGCTCTGCTTTGTGAGACCGGCCGAAAGTGCAGTGTGCTGTGCCAAGGTTGCTGAAGATGCTGAGGGTGATGGGAATGCGCGTCCGCTGCATGCTGGTGATTAGGATACCCGATGAAGCCGTGGGTGCTGGCTGGCTGTGTGACTCGCCTCACGAAAGCTTGCAGGAGTGAAGAAGACTGCGCTGACGTTCGTACTTGGGGTCACCAATTTAGAAGTATAAGGAACAGGGTGTAAAGCTCACTCATCCTTTTTTAAAAAGGTAGGATTCTCCGACTAGACGGATGTCGTATCTGGCGGGCAACTGCCCAAAGATTGATGTCGGAAAGTTATCAGGGTGTTCCTGGAAGTATGGATCAAATCGAATAAGGGCGTGGGCAAGGTCATTTCCAAACTTTTTAACCCTCAGAATGTCGGTGCATTTTTTACGTTTCAAAATTTATGACCAATTTTTGTTTTTTTTTCAATCATTTGTGGCAAGTGCTCAAATAAGAAAATTATAAAAAAGAAACTACTAATTTATAAAAAAAAAAAAAAACAGGACGTTTTAAAAGATTGAGCCTGTCCTGTGTTCTTTTTGAACACATTTTCTAGCTTACCGCTAGAAAATGTGTTCAATAAGAAAAAAACATTTACTGCAAAGGCTTCGGTCTGGTAAGATTTTTACTATATCTTCGAGCGATTTTCATGGGAAAAAGTTACACTTATAAGAAATAAGTAATCTCTCTGACTTGGGACTTACCCAAATCAGAGAGATTACTTTGGAGGTATAAATCACTGGGATATTCTTTTCAGTTTAAAAGTAAGATTCTACCTATATTTTATTATTATTTTATAAATGCGAAATTGAGATGATGCTTATTATGTGACAAGTCCCTATTTGTCTAAAGACTAACATTTTACCGTTGGTTTGGAAATGGATTTCTCCCAAGTTGTGGCAAAAGACTTTTATAGGTTGGTACAGTTTTCAGTAAGTCATTCAATTTCTTTCATACATCAAATTCATCAAGTACATTGAATATTTTTGAAAAAAGTAATTGCTACAAGGTCTAAGTAGTACGGAGAGGAGCGGAGCGGGGCGCATCTTCGTGGATAGCACATTTATACCTGAATATTGCTTGCATAGCATTATGAAACAATATGATATCCTCGCATTTCTGACAACCTGATTAAGTATGATTTTGATTCCGTCCTTGTTGAAATGCAACATGAACTCTAACACAACAACTAGGTGAATTTGTCATTTAGCTGTTAGTACCGAAATAACAACAGCCTATTGAGTTTCTTGATATGAAAAACGGAATAAATTATATACACTGACAAGCAATATAAAAAAGCCTCTAAGTTATCATGAAAACTTCCGAAACCACGCAAGATAACTTCTTGAAGTAAAAAGCAACATTCAAGTGTATTTAATAGCGCATAAAAAACACATAAAACCGTTTTCAAGATTTTTTTTACTTCATGGAATTAACTTGTGTGGTTTAGGAGATATTTAGATTTTTTGGCACTTTGCAAGTGGCTTTTTTATATTGCTCGTCAGTGTATATTTAGTCTGTATATACCTATGATATAGCATATGTATGCATCTGTGTATCGGTTATAGTAGGTATGTTGTACTCAAATAATTTTGATTTGCACCAAAGGCAACCCGATTTTATGTCCTGAAAATCACAGTCCATTCCAAGATTGCCTAAAAGAGATCTAAGTAAGCGATAAGTCCACCTGTCGTATGTTTTGTATTTTATTTTATGTATATAATCTGGTGTACATTATAGTATATATATAAATAAACAAGCAAAATTTGTTTATTTATATATATATAAATAAACAAAATAAACAATCAGAAATTGGGCACAATAGCTGCATTTGATCCGCAACCTGCACGCAAAATACTAGTTACTGATTGAAACTTGGTATTGGTCTTGGTCTTGGTTTGGAACTTGGTGATGAGAACTTTAGATCACTGTGAAATGTGTATGTGTCGCAGTAAGATGGTCGAAGCCGTGATACACAGAAAGTCTGGATTGATGTCTACCAGTCCAGACTTTCTGTATATTTTGGCTGCTGAGACCAAAACTAGAAACGTAATACTTATACAGGCAAATTTTATAAAAATGCGGCTGTTATTTTAGTATATTGTGGTGTCTTACAACTTCCACGCGAATGAAGTAGCGGGCACAAGCTAGTTGGCAATTGATCTCATGTGTGTGCTTGTACGTAAGACAACAGAGACAAAATAAACTGATTCAACCAATTGTTGGGAAAACACAGTAACAAATTATATGTCATATATGTGACAGTAATAATCATGAACGTAAAATATTGTAATAGGGACTTCAAGTCGTCGCGTCACACGAGCGCGACGGCAAAGGTACTCATAGATGTAATAGATCTTAGCATTCTCTCATTGCATCCACAACCATATACCTACCTTTTTTTTTTGCAAAATTACGATCTCGCATCATTGCATAAATGTCGCAGTAAGATAGTTGAAGCCGTGATATAGTTATATCCTTAGGGATATCTAGGGATATAGTATAGCCATATACCGTAACATAGTATATGAAAGCGGTTCTTAACTGTCTTACTGGGGATATAACTATGATACGAGCACGATCTAGTAATATAACTATTAAATCACCACCTCACCACCTCACCTTTAATCCATCCAAAGGTTACCTGTAGATCGCTTTAAGCGATAAGACCACCCATTGTGTCAACCTATGTAAAATTTCTAAATTTATATATGTAATTATTATGGTGCACAATAAAGAGTAATCTGTCTACAGCTCTCCGACAAAATAGGTTAGGTTAGAACTGTGGCCAACTATGCGCGAGCCGAGCGAGCGAAGCGAGCGGTTCCGCGGCAGCCGTCGGCAAGCGCTATGTCGATATTGGTCGCAGTAACCAAATTAAGACTTCGAGAGTTATGAACCGCTTTCATATAACTATATTACGGTATATACCTAGCTATATCCCTAGGGACAAAACTATATCACGGTTTCAACCATCTTACTGCGCCACATACACATTTCACAGTGATCTAAAGTTCTCATTACCAAGTTCCTAATCAGTAACTAGTATTTTGCGTGCAGGTTGCAGATCAAATGCAGCTATTTTGCCCGATTCCTGATTGCAAAATTTGTTTATTTATATATATACCTAGTCTTGCCATAAAATTAAATATTGTCACGAAGTTTAATACATAAATATAAAACAATTTAAAATATAAAAAGCTTATTCGAAGTAGTCTCTATTGGCTGCAATACAGTCCTTTAAACGTTGAGCCCAGTTATCAATAGAAGCAGGCACTCTTTCCATGGGAAAATTCTTCAAGCACTGCCAATCGTATGGATTGTTTTAGGGACTCCAAATTATCATGGCGTTTAGAGCAAGCCGTACTCTCACTGAACATAAATCATAATCCAGCGGATTAAGATCGGGACTAGACGACGGCCAGTCTTCAGCTCTGATGAAGTCCGAAACGTTCACTTCCAACCAAGACTGCGTGGACCGAGCTTTATGACCCGGCGCCGAGTCTTGTTGGAAGGACCATACTTGGTTATTGAACATGGTGTTGTTATGGGGCTTAACTACCTTCTCAAGACTGGTATCTTGATACACTTGTGCCGATGTTTTGATACTTTTTTCACAAAAATATGGCTCTGTCACTCCTTCATAGCTAACCCACCAAACCATCACTGAAGTCGGATAATGCCCACGTTGCACTCCTTCGACTAATTGGGAAGCTTCCTTAGAGCTTTGAGCATAAATACGGTAATTTTGTTTGTTAAAATGTTGCTCGATTGTAAAGATTTTTACATCCGTAAACAAAAAAAATCTGTGACCTCCCTTTGCGTACCGCTTCAGTAGTTGTTTCGATTTTACCACCCTATTCTTTTTTAAATTATTAGTTAAAAAATGACCAGTGCGTCTCTTATAGGCTGCAAGTTCAAAGTCATCTTTTAAAATACGCGACATGGTTCTGGGTGCTATCTTCATCTCCCGAGATAAAATGTTTTGCTTTCGGACAGGATTTCTTCGAATTTTTTCCCTTACTGCTTTGACCACCTTTATCGTACGTACACTACGTGGACGGCCGGATCTTTTTCTGTCACAAACAGAGGAGGTCTCATTGTACCTATTAATAGCCCGGTATACAAACATTTGACTAATACCAAGCGTATGGAGAGTTTTAAAAACTGCATTTGGTTCCATACCAACTTTGTGTAATGCAATCACAGCGATTCGGTTCTCTTTATCACCCCACTCCATTTTAATATCGCAATATATTGTACAATTGTATTGGCGCCAAAATTAGAAAGCTCAATGAACAATCGTATAAAAATGACAGATTCCGAATTCAAATGTATCTTTCTTATTTTTAATTGTAACAGTATTTATGGCCAGACTAAGTATACTTTAATGTACACCAGCTTATACATTACATAAAAACAAAATACAAAACATGCAATAGGTGGCCTTATCGCTTACTTAGATCTCTGTCAGGCAATCTTGAGACTGTGATTTTCTGGACTTTTTTTTTTAACGTTGCCCCTCACTAGGTATTACTCCTGTATCGTGGGTGCGTTTACAAACATTTAAACTCACATACACAAACAGCCAAACCCGGAACAACTACATGTAGGTCATACAAATATTTTTTCCGTGCGGGAACCGAACCCGCGACACGCAGCGCAGCAGTCAATCGCTTAACCACTGCGCCAACCGTGCCGACAAAATTAAATGGGGTTGTCTTTGGTGCAAATCAAAATTATTTGAGTACAACATACCTACTATAACCGATACACAGATACATACATATGCTATATCATAGATATATACAGACTAAATATACACTGACGAGCAATATAAAAAAGCCACTTGCAAAGTGCCAAAAAATTATAAATATCTTCTAAACCACACAAGTTATGTACATGAAGTAAAAAAAAACTTGAAAACAGTTTTATATGTGCTTCTTATGCGCTATTAAATACACGTGAATGTTGTTTTTTACTTCAAGAAGCTAGCTTGCGTGGTTTCGGAAATGTTCATGATAATTTAGAGGCTTTTTTATATTGCTTGTCAGTGTATATAATTTAATCCGTTTTTCATATCAAGGAACTCAATAGGCTGTTGTTATTTCGGTACTAACAGCTAAATGACAAATTCCCCTAGTTGTTGTGTTAGAGTTCATGTTGCATTCCAACAAGGACGGAATCAAAATCATACTTAATCAGGTTTTCAGAAATGCGATGATATCATATTGTTTCATAATGCTATGCAAGCAATTATTCAGGTATAGATAGTGCTATCCACGAAGATGCGCCCCGCTCTGCTCCTTTCCGTACTAAAGTACAATTTACAACGCGGAATGGGGCGCTTCTTCTTGGATGGCTATCTGTATAAGTATGCGAGAATAAAAATAAATAATAACAACAAACATTTTCCGAAAATAGTAATGTACTTAGATCATTTATAATTTATTCAGTCCTATTAGTTAAAGTGATAAATTAATGGCTTATGCGGGGTCAACTGGGGCTGGAGTCGGGCAAGGCGATGTTCTCAACAAGGACACAGCTGAAATTGGAAAAACAACACGTGTTAGAATTTATTATTAATAATAATAATGAATTAAAATAATATATGTCAACGCCACTGTAATTGACAAATAACGTAAGGCAGATTCTTCTGAAAGCATTGGACAGCAAAACAACTTATTTTCGAGTATCAATGAAATTCTATCATAGATTTCGGTTCTATGGAGCAAAATCATAGATCATACAAGTATAAGGGCACACGAGACAAGAGTGCCCATTGTTCTCTCACATACAGAGCGAAGGTAGAAAGAACTACATCGAAACATACCCAATAGAAAACAATATTGATTCACTATTCCAATTAATTCCCATGGTATTGCTATGTTCAATTGAATTAGATCGTGAAAATCTGTCTGTTATTTGTAGTAAGTAAAATACCTATTTAATATAGCTACTTCATAATAGTAGATGATGCATACAAGACCGGTATTATTACTGCTAAATGATAAACCAAAAAATAAAGAATAAGGATAATGCATAAAACCCAACATTTCAACTCTACAATAACATCCTCTTATAAATAATTAATAGCAATACCTTAGTAATAACTTCACCGGCCAGAAGCTTAGGTGCAATTAGTTAAGTAGTTTGTCTTTATCATCACTGTCAATATTTATTGTTCTTCTATGTATAGAAGTATTTTCCTCATTATGTACATAGGGTCCTACTTGGCAACAATTGGTCCGTAATTTGTAACTACGGTGTTCATATAATTGTCTGGTCTTTGCGCTTATCTTTTTAATATTTTATTAATTCGAAGATGAGCATGCATTCCTAATATAAACAATATATTTCCACAATTTAGTTATTATTTGTTACCTTCCAACCTTCCTTAAAACTGTTAGGATTGTAATTAGCTATGTTAACTCTTCAAAAGTTCATCAACAATTCTCATATGAACGAAAGCTAACTTAGAATTATTTATTTTATTTAGTAGTAGATCATTGATAACATTGACAATGAGTAAAACTGATAAGCCATCTATTTACATTAAATAAGTATTCTAGTTCTACAGAATTACATCATAGTTATAGCGAATAAGCACAAAAAAATGTCATCAGAATGTCTCTAAGGTCAGGACAGTCTTTTAAATTAAGGCGCACTTTGTCACCGGTGATTCACAAGGTCTTTAAGACAACGATCAAGAACCGATATCAAGTAGGATTTCAATATTTTACCTGTGTTTTCAAGGAAAACTTCTCAATGTCGAATGTCAAGAATACCGGATTTGAAAATGTATAAAACGAGAGTCGAAACTTAATAAAAGATAACATTTAAAGCTGATTCGTTGAAGTTACAAACCTTTTGGGAGAATTTCGGCAGTAATTGTATTTCTTTCAATTTGAGTTGTTCATTAGAGAGCTAATCTTAAGGTGAATTAAGTAAGTTTTCTACGATTTCGAATTAATCCTTCTAAATTTTTTAGATCCCCCTATTTAAACCCTTTACATATAGGGGAGAAATTATCATAAATTTTCCTTAATGCTGACACTTATATATTTCTTAACTGAACTGACAGCAGTGCTGCTGGGAATTTTGCTGCGTCACTTCTTCTTCGCAGCTAAAGCGCTAGGAAGTAGTGAAGGGCGGGCGTTTTGGGGACTGTCTTATTTATTTATTTATTTATTTTATTATTTATGTACACACATAAAAATAGATACAGATAAGACATAATCATAATTATGAGTACAAAGGTACTGCTTATTTCTTAAGAAATTTCTTCCAGCAGACCTGCGACAGGAGAAATGAGAAAGAAATGTAGACAATAGTGTGTGAGAACAAGAAGAGAAAAAAATTATAAATATGCGAAGTCTTAAACTAAAATATTGAAATAAACCTACACGTATAACGTAATAAATTAACATATACTTAAATAAATACATAGAGCTTAAATATATAAACATACATACTATAGGTATATAAATACTCACGGTTGAGAGGAAAGGTAATGCTCTTTTACTCGATATTTGAAATGTGAAACAGTTTTTAAGTCACGAATGCTAGGCGGTAGTGAGTTCCACAACCTTACTGCATGGACAGAGAAAGAATAGGAATAGTAGCTTGTTTTATGAGGATGAGATTTAAGGAGGGATCTAAGGTGTGATCGACACGGTGCGTCGCTAGCCCTAGCATAAGAAAAACGCTCACGCAGGTAGGAAGGATAAGACGGGTTGTGTAAGACGTTAAAGAGGAGACATAAGATCCGAGTGTTCCTGCGAAGGCGGATTGGGAGCCACTTGAGTTCCTTGCGAAGATGGGAAACATGGTCATATTTTCTAAGTCCGAAAACAAAGCGAATGCACAAGTTTTGCAAGCGCTCAAGTCTTATGTCATTTTGACGTTCAAAAAGTGCTTCTGATTCTCAGCCTAGTTTGTATAAATGACTTGATTTGATTTGACTTCGAAAGCCAGCGGTTAAGGCTGTGCGTTGTCTGTCAGAGAATTTAAGATTTTTATTAAATAGATTTTCAGATACTCACTGACGCCACACAGCTGTGCACAGTTCAGCCTTCCAGGGTTGGTGTAGGTTATGCTGTCAGTGCCGCAGACAGGGTTGTACTCAGAAGTCACTGGACAACTGCTCATGCATTGACGCACCGCAGGCGACAGTGTGGTGGTACTGAAAAGTTTAATATTTCGTCTTATTAATTAGTTTTTTGTGTGACAAAGTATGTGGGAAGATTTCCTCTACCCGCATCTAAAAAAATTCTTTGCTATGTATTCTGCGATCATCAATAACTTATCTAGTATTTGTATTATTTTTTTTATTAAGAAGCCGTGCACGAAATCGACTGATTTTGATCAACTTTGTTCATTAGTTGTGAGAAAGTGAAAAAGTCGAGTTCTTTGTTTTGCGTGTGGCTGAAAGGGATTATCCAAATAATTTAAGTATTCATGGAAAATCTCAAAAATTCGCCACAAGTTTTCCTTAAAATTACGTGAAACTGATGCTTAATCACTTTTTTACAAGAAACTTTTTTGATTTTGAACATTTAAAATATATCACCAACATCGTGTGTGTATTGTGCTTGCATGTGGCTGAAACCCTTTTTCATCTTCAATACAAAATATAGCAGAAAAATAATGTATCTATCCTTGAAATAAAATCAATATTTTATTTAAGACTATACAATATCTCCATTATGTAAATCAAAGGCAAAATAAACCATATTTTCGAGAGCGCAAAAGTGATGCAACTATTAACAGGTGCTGTGACTGACACGAATGGTAGCATCACAAAAACTGTACTTTTATACTTACACTGAAAATTATTTCAAGCTTTCTTACAAGATAAATTATAAGACGAAAAAGGGGTTTATCGTGCACTGAGCCTTAATTGGTTTGTGAAGGTTAGAAAGGTAGTCGCTCCATGTAAAATACTGGCATTCAACTGCACCCGGTAAGACTGGAAGCCAACCCCAACATAGGGAGAAGGCTAGTAGTAGATGATGATTTATTACATATAGATATCGAATTAACGATTGACGTGCGTCAGTAAAAAATAATAGCAATGTTATTCAAATACGTTGTACAAAATGGTTGAATTTGTAAATTATTTTAAGACAATCTTATTAGAATGATAACATTGTGACAAGTTAGCGTTTCTGGTTGAGTTTTAAACCTTCGGGGTTATTGATGGCTCGTAATCAACACGTTGTCAAAGTGGTAGCCTAGTTTAGGGGAACAGTCTTAATGGAATGCACGCAGAAATAATTTAACTTCGATCTATCTTTAAAAATACTTATTAATTTTCCCAAAGGATAATTGACTACTTACCCAGTATTAGTAGGTGTCGTTGTCGGTGCGGTATTTGGACTAGCGGTAGGGAACTGGTTCTGACCATTATTATTTTGACCGGGGAATTGGTTCTGACCATTATTATTTTGACCGGGGAATTGGTTCTGACCATTATTATTTTGACCGGGGAATTGGTTTTGACCGGGGAATTGATTCTGACCGGGGAACTGGTTCTGACCAGGGAATTGATTCTGACCGGGGAACTGGTTCTGGCCAGGGAAGGCAGGTCTTTGGCCTGGGAATTGGTTCCAGTTCGGGCGGTTCAAGCCGTATCTGTCTTCTAAATCATCTTCATTTTGTTGTGTCTGCCCTTGTCCAAAAGCGCCATTTGTAAAAAGAGCTGTAAAATATAAAAATAATAAGCATTAGCACAAATTATTAATCTGATTTTCTACAATTATGTCTCAGAGCATTCTTAGTATGTATATTTGTTAGTATCATAGTGGTTCGAGGCACCTACATTAGGTACCTATGTCAGTTACATGAGTTTTAGATTTCACTTTTCCGATCTAACCAAAATTATAAATGAGGAAATAATAATAATGTAATAATTATATATATAATTACTAGCCGTCCGCCCCGGCTTCGCACGGGTAGCACTAAGTACTTATCTACGGCGCACCTACCTACCCTACCTACCTACCTACTTACTTACCCTACCTACATACCCACCCTACCGGGATAAAAGTATCCTATGTCTCCTGGTTCTAAGCTACCTCCCCACCAATTTTCAGCCAAATCGGTTCAGCCGTTCTTGAGTTATAAATAGTGTAACGAACACGACTTTCTTTTATATATATAGATATATATTTTGCTACCGCCACGCTTTAAAGAAGATTAAACGAAATAGTGTTAAAGGGAAATTACAAGATCGTTATAAGATAAGAGGATGACAGATTGTGTTTCCCCGGAAACATGCAGCTACCGTATGACTTGCGCACTTATTTTTACGCAAATACCTTATCATCTTCATCATTTCAACCAAAAGCCGTCCACTCCTGGACATAGGCCTCCTCAAGCATCGCCACAAATACCTACCTAAGCTTAATTTCGGTGCATCAACCCTTATTAAATTCAAACTCAAACTCAAACTCAAAGCATTTATTTCAATTAAACCATTTACAGGCACTTTTGAATTGTCAAAGAGTCAGTCAGTTAGTCAGAAAGTTGAAGCTAGTTGCCCATTCCAAAACGTAGATCTCTATGGAGAAGAACGGGCAAGAAACTCCAAGGACACTCTTTTAAATATAGAAATTACAAAATCCTGGGTACATTACTCTTGTTGATTCTATATGTGAGAACAATGTAAAAAAATATAAAAATAAAAAACGATTAAAAATTTAAGATTAAAAATAAGCCCTGGCAGATAAGAGATGACCAGTCTCAACTGACGGCGCCCGTTCACGAACATGACGCGTGGATCAGCACCATCCAGCTCAACCATTTTGTAGGGAACCGAATGATCCAACACACTCGCCATCATCAGCGAGACATTAAGTGAGCATGACATACTCTCAACTACAACAAGTCTCTCTTTCAAGTCAAAATCAACATAATAACATAGTCAACGACTCCATGGTACTCACATTTAATTGGTATGGCAAGAGAATGATAATGATGACCTAAGTTAAATTTCAATCCCTTTTTAAGGTTAATTTTATGTTGAAACAATAGCTGCTGAATTATACATCGAAACTGTATTTTTCGCAAGTTTTAAGAATTGAACTCTCAATTTTCAGTAACTGTTGCTATCGAAAATAAAATCCAATACTATTAAATGATTAATATTTGTATATGTATACTATATATTTGTAATCACGTTCTCGAAAACGGCTCTAACGATTTTGATTAAAGTTGCAATATAGGGGTTTACGAGGGTGAAAAATCGATCTAGCTAGGTCTCATATATATTTCTACAGCCTCGGGAATGTGATACAACGTTGGTACGAGTATACCTGAACGATATAATTTATCTATTTTCTCCCAAGCAGAGCTCGGTCGACGTTTTGACTAAGGTTCAAGAGTAATTACAGCAAAAACTCTTGTTATTACTTCGTAAGAAGACGGTCGCTCCGTAAATTATTTTAAATGCAGGTACACACAATGTCACGTTATGTTTCATTACGTCAATGTTTCTGTCACTGACTACCTGCAGTATTGTCTCTCCTGTTATCCATCGAAAGGTTGTCTGTAAAATATAGCTTTAAGCGATAAGACCGCCTATTGTGTCACCCTATGTAAAACTTCTAAATTTATGACTGTAATCTTTCTGGTGTACAATAAACAGTATTATATCTATCTATCTATCCATGTTGCCATTTTAAGAACCGGATTTAAAAAATCTAGTTTGAATACCTACTTAATTCAAAATGTTAAGTAGCATAAGCAGTCTTAAACCAGTTGTACTGTTATTAGTTTTAAGATTTTATATTATCACTGATTAAAATTATGCAGATTTAAGGAAAGGGTACGGTCGGATCGGTTGGTTAATAGGTTAGGTCGCCTTAGTCACCATTTTAAAGTTATTATCCTTATTCTAAGAAAAACTTTTTTTAAATATGTACCTATTAAGTGATATATATTATATTATCTTTATAAGAAAAATAGTGTGATTAGTCATTTCAAATTTATGCATCTATAACTAAATTACACCTTTATTAGAGTAAACTAAACTCACTATATAGGTACTAACTAGTAGATACATAAAAGAACTAACAAAGTATTTTAAAAAAATACTCACCAATTACGAGAAAAACAAACATCTTGTCCATGTTTTTTAGTTAATAATTACGTACGTCTGTGTCAGTGGATTACACTTCGTTGAATACAAGTACAACGTCCGAGTCGCTTGCCGGCGAGCCACTGTCCAGTCAGGGACACCAGTTTTGTTTATAAACTCATGCGCATCATAACTGGCTCCCATGAACTCGACGTGTGTGTGTGACGAAGAGCTTGTGCTGGGGGTCAGTCTAAACGGTGTGAATTACCCGGCAAGATTTTCCTTATTAATTTATTTATTGAATTATTGGAATATGTGCTTAAATGAGGAAAATAAGCTAGGTATTTGTATTATTTTTTCTTTGTTAGTCCGCCTGCCTATAAGTGGTAAAAATGACTCCATTAACTATGGCTGAATGCCATCGCGTTCCGTTGCCCTTTTGCAGTACAATTTACTTTGTAACAAAATAAAGGATAGAAAAAAATCTACATTTATATTTTGGATACATACTAAAGAGTATTTTATTATTAATAAAATAAAGTGACCCGGTTTAAAACCAACTCGTCCGACACCTAAAATCAATTCGTTTTTACATGCAGGGGGCCTACCACCAGCTCTTATAACAGTATTATTATAATCTTACTTTGACTTTTCGTACCATGACGTCCTTAAAATAAGCTTACTTTTATGTTGAAACAATGATACATTATTAGCGGTTTCGGTGACGTCACCTCTAAAAGTTCATTCAATACCACGACGTGACTTTTGACAACTAGCAATATCGTTTTAATGTCAAATACGAAATGTAAATGTGTAAATGACGGACGCGACGGACGTACTTACAGCGAAGTCTTATAATAGGGTCCCGTTTTTACCCTTTGTGTACGGAACCCTAAAAAGAAAATTGTCGTGTCATATAAAGTAAAGTAAAATGTATATATTTACGTAAACTTGCCGATTGAATTTTGTATCTAGAGATATAGTACAAGAGTAATTAATTTCTTGTTTGATTCGACATTATTTAATTTGACAAAATAAAAGTTATAGGTAGTTTACTTTAGTCCCGCCAGCCCAATCTTTATAAAGGTCTACTGGTGGTAATATTTCCGCAATCTCTTGCCACTTTCTTTGTGAGAGTACTCATCTCAGGACATCTATTTGAAATTAAAATTTCGCAGAGTATCTCTAGCTGCCGCCCGAAAACCCGATTAACTCTTAGGCTGGAAAATTAATAACAAAACACTAATCACCGAGTCTGACCACATATTGTTTCGGACTATATTCGTCAAAATATAACAGAAAAATATTTCATTGTTTTAAAACTTATTCACTGAGTAACCGTGTTTAACATTACCTTGATTCCATGTCGACTTTGGAGCCAGTAAGATCAAAATAAGTATGATATAAAATAAGTTCAACCACATAACCACTTGAAAACCAAAATATCGCTAAATCGAGTTTCAAAATTCGTTCTGATTAGAACACATTTTGTTCCGATTCATATCACGTCAGAACTTAGCCGTAGCAATTTTTTTATTTTTTCAATTGTTTTTCTCATGTATTAAAGCAAAATCGTTTAATGTTTGTGTCAATGTCATGGAAATTACTCATAAAAAATAGATTCTAATGCAAAGTAATATTTTTTAGGTAAGCGAAAATAACATTTTGCTTCAAGACAAATTTGACAATACAGTAATATTGCCATTTGACAGCTATTTGCGACGCTGCCTACTTTCTTTATACACGCTCTTTAGTTGTTCGGGTGCATCAGGAGTGTTAATGAATTCCCATAATAATGTAATTTACCTTTAAAGCGGGATGAACCTGTTCCGCTAACATTATCTGCAGCCACAGGGAAACTGGAAGGTCGCATAATGGATGACCTTGATAATGAGCATGCTACTTGGAACAAGAATGTTGTAGTTTATTTTTCCAATTTTAACAATATCTGAAAATGATCAGGGAATCATTATGAAACAGAAAAATGACCCGAGTCTTTTTACTAATGAACTTGTTTACAAAAAAAGTTTTATGATTCAAGGTTCAAGATTATTTATTTGTGAAAACATGAGTACACATACAGAGCATGCAAGTTATTAAATTACATTATACCTAGTTTGATATTTAAAAAAAAGTTTGACCTTAGTGGCGTACCTATAAATATTTAAATTTTAGTAATCAAAGTTATTGGATAAAGTATTAGATTATGTACATAAGAACAAAATAGTAAATGTCAATTTTGAAAACAAATAAATTAATTATATCATAGTATTAAACTATGTAAGCTAATCAATCAATCAATCAATTTCTTTATTTGTATAGAATGTAGGTGTTACAATAATGGTGTTAGGTCTAAAAATAAATATTATGTAATTGTATGTATGTAATTGTTTTGCCTCCTTTCTGCAACTGTTTTTATTGTTACACTCCTGCCAGTACACGGGTTCTGCTATAAAGGGTAGACCCATTCATGCAGCCTATTTCTCACGGTTTGGTGGCTAACAACATCACCGCTTGAGAATTGTAGCTTTAAATCTATCTCCCAGGCGGTTAACATCGGCTGACGCCTTGCAGTCAGTTGTACGAGTATGTATCGGTCCTGTCGAGCAATTGTACTCCTTCCACGTCTTGAGTGCTGCTCAGTTTATTAAGGTAACGCTGCCAAAGACGAAAATTGCCGCTCCTAATGATACCAAAATGCCGAGATACCTAGGACTGATTCCTTCCCGCTTGTAGCATTCCTACAGCTCTTTGCATTTCATCAACAGTCAAATGGCGTCAATCCATGACATAAAAAAGGAATCGCCACTCAATTTTTAAAAACTGTATATCTCAAAATGATACCAGTGAGATAAATACCAAATTTGTCAAGCAACGAAATCACATGAAATCGGGAAAAAATAATTAGCTTTTATTTGAATGAAAACAAAACACAATCAAAAAGTTTCTATTTTTTTAAATCAGACGACCGATAAATTAATTATGCGATAGATACATGGTGCTCACATATTTACTGCTTTTTACCCATCAATATGGGTAAAATTTCTCACCTCGCAATCATTACGTAATTTCAAAGATTATTTATTTATCTACCTGATATTTCCTTTGTCGGTTGCTAGAACACGGAAGAGAGTCATAGTTGAAAATATATAGTATAGATATTATATTGGTTAGTTTTTTTATTAATTATAATTAAACTACTTTGAATGAAAGAACCATTTTCAATAGGGTTCTTCCAATGGCTGAAACGAATCCATTAAAAAAAAATTGACTCACTTAATTGATTCGCAAGCTACAATGTTTTCAGGTTACATACATTGATAGACGGGAAAAAAAATTAAATCATTTTGATGTTTTTTTCGTTTCGGCTGCATATTGTCTATACAATGGTATATAAGTAGGTTCTGGGGGCGTATTACGAACTTTTAAAAAACCAGGCAAGTTCCAGGCAATTCATTTTACTGGCAGGATATATTTCGTATTATGACATCCGTAATTCTGACCGTCTTCACGCTGGCTAGTTTTTCTATGGCTGGCTTGAAATTATCTGCCTTAACATTCAGAAACTCAAATAAATATTTATCGGTAAGTTACGGTTTTATTTAAATCACGTATTTTATGATAGAAATAATAAATATATATTAATATAGTTACTCAAAGTAGGTGAAAATAGGAACGCAATGATCATTGTGCTATTATACGAATATAACTAATTTTTATATTAGGTTGTGGAAAAAGTCTTTTCGCGTACCTACAAGATGGCAAAAAGTTATCGAACAAAATGGTACCTACATACTTTAGTTAAATGTAAATAAACTAAGTAGGTAGGGACATGATCCCATTGCTGGCCTGAAACACAGGTTTTCATAAACCTAGATCAGGCAAGTCTACTTTACATCTAGAATTAATTTTTCCTCAATTGCAATTAATGTAAATCATTATCTTACTGTATAATTGAATAAAAAATATATATTATAAATTATTGCTATAGAAATTTTGGGACTTTTGATCAAAATACCGCGACAATTTATTAATTTAAGATCATGCAATGTACCATATTCGGACAAATAAATGAATTTGAATTTGAACAAGTGGTTTTGGCAGTCCTCTCGTGATGTTAACCTGATACTGCCTAAGGAATTCTGAAGAGACCGAAACAGGTGGAAATCTGAAGGTGCAAGGTCAGCAGGACTATACGGCGGATGCATTAACACCTCCCAGCCAAACTCTCTTAATTTTTGCTGAGTGGCTAAAGATGTGTGAGGTCTTTTTTTTTTTATTTGGGTGGGAAATCATCATATTTCTCCTTCCACTCTGGGTGGAGCAGGAGGGCGTGTCAGACTCTTACTGACTAAAACCCACCCGTGTTCCTTCTCTTGCCTGTGCAATGCCAGGGGGCCACGGTATCCCTTTCGGACTTTCCCGAAACCCCGGCAGGCAATAGTCTCATCGGACCCCTTCATTCGCTGACATCTCTCTTACCGGACGGCGAGCTACCCATTGCTCACCGTCCGCAAGCCCGCGCCTACGGTGGCCGGGAGTCGGCAATCGATTCCCGACGCCCAGGGCGTCTCCTCCTGCGGCGGCTAGGGGCGTGAGGGCGCGAAATTTGCCTCTCCCTCACGCGCTCCGCCTCCTCCTTCGCGATCATTACTGCTTCGCAGAAGGAGGTGACGGCCTCCCATGCCCTCTCACTCCGTACCATGGCCTGGACCAGGGCCGGACGCGAGAGATCCCCGCCACCGAAAACATGGGGGCTTTCTCCGAAGATAACTCTGTGGTTATACAAAGCGGTAATCAGGCCAATGTTGGCTTATGGCGCTCTGGTTTGGTGGACGAGGACTGAACTCTCGACCACCATTACCAGACTACAACGCTTCCAACGACTGGCCTGTACGGCTACCACTGGCTGCATGAGAACCACCCCAACTGCAGCCTTGGAGATAGCCCTTCAATTAACTCCCCTTGACCTGTACATACAGCAGGAGGCGGCGCTAGCTGCCATCAGGCTAATGCATCTGGGCATATGGGGCAAAAACCACACCAGTCCACACGCTAATATCCTGGACCGGGCGATTGAGTACCAACCTCTCATCGCTGCCCCGTGTGATAGAACACCAAACCAACCCTTGTTCAAAAAAAACTATACTATACAAACAGTTCAGGAGGAAAAGGATCAGTCAGGAGCCCATGAAGTGCGCATCTACACAGACGGCTCAAAAACACAAAACGGTTCAGGTGCTGGCGTACACTCCCTTGACCTCAACCTTAACATTCACATACCACTAGGCACACACAGTTCGATATTCCAATGTGAATGTGTCGCCTTAACACAAGCCGCAACAGCAGTAAAGCGCTTAGGCATCCGGGACTACGGTATTAAATTCCTATCCGACAGCCTATCTGTGCTCAAAGCTTTAGAAAACAAACAAACTAACAATAAACTAATTTATGAGTGCCATTTAGCTCTGGAGAGTTTATCGAAGTTTAATCGCATTACCCTCCAGTGGATCAAAGGGCATAGTGGATCCTTAGGCAATGATGCCGCTGATGAACTTGCGAAGAGACGCTCTGATATGGAAGTGCTAGGCCCGTATCCACTTCTCCCTCTGCCTTTCTCACAATTTCGTGCATGGATTCGCCAAAGATCGACCGAACTCCATAACAACAGATGGTCACGGGCAACAGACTGTAGACAGTCAAAATTGGCTTTACCAATTGTAGACCCGCGATTAACCAAAAAACTTCTCAACCTGGGTAGAAATAACCTTAGAATAATTATAGGAACAATTACGGGCCATAACCCGCTCAACAAACATCTTTTCAACATAGGCGCCACAGATAGCCCCCTTTGCAGACGCTTGACGCCGAGGAATCAGCCGCCCACGTTATCCTGGAGTGCGAGGCTGTGGCTTCTCAACGGGAAGAAATCCTCGGAACAGTGAGGTCGCTCCGCGAAGCCTGTGAAGCCCCCAGGAGGCTTCTGTGCTTTTGGGCGAAGCTAGGCTGGCTCTGTTAGCCAGTATCCCCACGCACAACGGACCAAATGAGAGTCTAAGTGCGGAAAAGGGAGTCCCATCATCATCATCATCATCATCATCATCCCCGCCACCGATCGCCTCCACGAGGACACGGCGGTGCTCTGCCCAAGCCGGGCATACCTCCACCGTATGCTCCACCGTGTCCTCCGGGCGATCCACGCAGTGGGTTGCGACAATCGCACTCTCCATGCCGCCATGAGATCCCGTCGGAGCTCTGTCCGCTGTGCCGCGATTTCTCGCGGCATCGGAGTCAAGCCCCGGCGTTTCGCCTCCTCGCGCCACTCCCAAATAAGCGCGAGGACTTTTGCCTCCAGATCCCATGGCGGCAATCCAGCAAGGAGGCTCGTCGCCTCACCGGAGACCGTGCGGTATCCCCGGACCAGCCGGGTGGCCATGACCCTCTGGGACGCGTTCAACCTGCGGGCAGGCCGCCGCCTCAACGAACGCGCCCACACCGGTGTGGGCGCGTTCCCCCGTACAGGGCCATGTACCGCACGATCCCCGCGTATAGCCTCCGGCAGGAGGTAACAGCTCATAATGAATAATGCCCTTTCAATCCCACCACACACACAGCATTTCATTTTTCATTAGGTTTCTTTTAGTGAGCTCGTGAGGTACCCAAATATCGAGCTTTTTTGTGTACCCAGTTTTTTTCAAATGCGACAAAACTGTTTTGTGGTCAATTCTCAGTTCTTCAGCTACGTCGTAACTACTGATATATCTAGCTCCACTTTTTCAAAAATGGCATCCATTTTATCCGTAATAGGGCGACCAGAGCGACGACGTTCTTCTTTGACATCAAAATTTCCGGATTGAAAACGCTTAAACCAAATTTGTGCTACTCTCACAGATACTGTACATACGGTCCATAAACATCGCAAATAAGAAAAAAAAATGTTTTGATAAAAAAAGAAAAATTTTTTTTTGTAAAATTTTAAAATGTATCGAATTTATTCATTAGATTCACTCATCTTGACGGTACGAAAAACAAATGAAAATCACATTTTCCTAATTTGAATTTGGAATTATGTTCTTTAAAATTTAAACTTTCAATGATACCAAAACCAGCCAAAGAGATTTTATTACAAGTTCATACTAGCTTGCCTGGTAGATATATTAACTTGCCTGGTTATTTAAAAGTTCGTAATACGCCCCCAGAACCTACTTATATACCATTGTATAGACAATATGCAGCCGAAACGAAAAAAACATCAAAATGGTTTTAATTTTTTTCCCGTCTATCAATGTATGTAACCTGAAAACATTGTAGCTTGCGAATCGATTAATTGAGTCATTTTTTTTTATAGATTCGTTTCAGCCATTGGAGGAACCCTATTGAAAATGGTATTTCATTCAAAGTAGTTTAATTATTATTAATAAAAAAACTAACCAATATAATATCTATATCTATATATTTCGACTTTGACTCTCTTCCGTGTTCTAGCAACCGACAAAGGAAATATCAGTTAGCTAAATAAATAATCTTTGACATTACGTAAAGATTGCGAGGTGAGAAATTTTACCCATATTGATGGGTAAAAAGCAGTAAATATGTGAGCACCATGTATCTATCACATAATAAATTTATCTGTCGTTGCTTCATTATTAATTCTTTTTACCTATTGCGGTATAGTAATTTTATTCTAGGTGCATCGTCTTAACATAATTATAATTATGTATATAATTAATGAACTATTTCTATGATAGTTTGATGCAAAAAAAAAAAACAAGCTACTTACCGATGATTCATACATTCAATACACAGCAACGCCCCATAATATCACTTTTATATTGTATTTGTATTACTTTGTACCCTATTAATAACATTCACTGAATTATATGCTCCACAAAATCAGTTTACCGAAAAAATCGTACCGTGACAGCTGCTGTCTGTTGGACCTGGATAACCAATGTAGTTTTTTACAAAAAGATCGCATACGCAAAGGAGATAGAAAATATAATTATTTTTATCTCGTTTACTCTTTACTATACTGGGTTCAAGGAGGACGGAAGTGACTGGACCTAATAATATCGAGGCGTGCACTTTTGAATTTTCCAAACTACACACATCAAAAAAGTCTAAGCAACACGCATCATTTACTGAAACTGCATGTTTTATTAATTGATACTTTATTTTTTTCTTAATAGAGTAGATTGGTATACTTACAATCTTTTTGTCATCGGAAACATACTGGCTGATTTAAAAAAATAGAAACTTTTTGATTGTGTTTTGTTTTCATTAAAATAAAAGCTAATTATTTTTTCCCGATTTCATGTGATTTCGTTGCTTGATAAATTTGGTATTTATCTCACTTGTATCATTTAGAGATATACAGTTTTTAAAAATTGAGTGCGATACCTTTTTTATGTCATGGATCGTCGCCATTTGACTGTTGATGAAATGCAAAGAGCTGTAGGAATGCTACAAGCGGGAAAGAATCAGTCCTAGGTATCTCGGTATTTTGGTATCATTAGGAGAGTAATTTTTCGTCTTTGGCAGCGTTACCTTAATAAACTGAGCAGCACTCAAAACGTGGAAGGAGTACAATTGCTCGACAGGACCGATACATACAACTGACTGCAAGGCGTCAGCCGATGTTAACCGCCTGGGAGATTTAAAGCTACAATTCTCAAGCGGTGATGTTGTTAGCCACCAAACCGTGAGAAATAGGCTGCATGAATGGGTCTACCCTTTATAGCAGAACTTTTTATGTCATAATATTATTTTGCATAACAGCGGATAGCATAAACTTCATTTGGCAGAAAATTGTTGGGCATACACTCATTTATCATAATTCAAAACTCATAATTTTGTAAGTCAGAATCATCTTGAGGCATAAATTTCATATTCATAATAATTAAAAAGCAGAACCATCATATCGCAGAAAGTTCACACAAACATGCAAGCAAGCATATCTCATGCATGCAGCAAGCATGCAGCATGCAAGCGAGCAAGCAACATGCAGCAGGCTTGGTTTCTGTCACGGCTCCGGCGCTGCGGGGCTCCGGTCGCGGTCCCACGCGAGCTTAGGTATTGTCGCAGATGGTTTTAACGCTCACCACCTGCTCTTCAGCTCGCGGTCCACCTCGCCCCTCCGCGCCTACGCGGGCCTACACTCTAGGGGTAGGGTAGACAAGACTACGTGGAGTCGGTTTTGCAGCGATTCGTTTCTGTCACTAACTTTTGTAGCACAACATATTGAATTTTTAAGATAGAATATTTTAGTTTAATTTGAGATTTTAAATGCTATTTAACAGAAATGGCAATATGCCTACTAAAATTATTCCAAATAAAACTCTGCCATCTCAAAAGTATGCCATTGTAAATTCGGCCAAACAATCATTATATTAAATATTTTTTATGCCTATAAAATATTCGTTTAAAGAAAATTATGCCAAGTGTGTTATGCCATATAAATTTCGAAGCATCAAGGTTCTGCCAGATAGAGGGAACCCTGCATGAATACGGCACGACGCCCAATTAAGTGCCCACCTATACGCCATGGGAATCGCACCCGTCGAAATGAATGGTGTAGGAACACTTGACATGGACCCAGGAGCAATGGGATAAAATTTTATTTTGTGATGAGTCCCGGTTTGAATTTAGGCCTGATACAAGAAGGGTAAGAGTGTATCGTCGTCCCGGAAATGCAGGATGGCTGAGATGTGTCCAGGAAGTGCACCCTTACAGTGGCTCCACAGTGATGGTATGGGCGGGTATTATGAAGAACAGAAGAACTGAGCTCGTTTTTGTAGATGGCAATATGAAGTCTGAAAGTTACGTTGAAGATGTCCTCGGGCCTTATATTAGCCATTAGCACAAAGTGTTGGCTCAGATTTCACGCTGATGCATGACAATGCGCGTTCGCACACAGCTCGGAGGACCAGAGAGTACTTGGTAATGGAAAACATATACGTAACGTATTGCCGTACCCTGCACAATCGCCAGACCTCACTTCCATCGAGCACGCGTGGGACATGCTCCAGAGACGTGTTCTACAGAACCTAAACGGAGTGTCGACAACCCAACAACTGAAAGACTTGTTAAAATTCGGGAGCGATTGCCGCAGGATCAGATAAACAATCTTAAACATTTAATGAAAAATCGTTGCCGATTAGTTTTAAACAACAGAGGCTGTCACACTTTGTATTGATTTTAATTAATTAAAAAAACTATCGTCATTTAATTTTCTAAAACATGAAAGTTTAATTTCGTATTAACATTATTTTATACTAAGTATGTATGTTACGGTACACATATTGTTAATTATTGTGATTAATTGAATGAAAACTTTTTGGCTTAGTCACTAATGCATCAAAATGATTACTTATTATTTATAAAAGAAATATAAATACATATATTAAAATAGTAAAAAAACGTTAAAAAGTCCAAAACCGAACATGTTGCTTAAACTTTTTTGATGTGTGTATTTGTAATTTATTGTTAACCTCATTACGACTTCAAAACACATGGTTAAAATCAAAGAAAAAAGATAAAAAAGAAAGCTAGATAACGATTGTAGCAACCAGTAGTAAATCACTTAGACGATCCTTTTTTTCATCGTATTTTTCATTTCATCAAAGTCATCCAGACCTGCGGAACTTGCAATAAATTGTATGATTCGGTTATCCTTCAACGTACTTATTTTTTTAAACGTTATGTTCATAAAA
Source organism: Xanthia togata (assembly GCA_963853775.1). NCBI lineage: Eukaryota > Metazoa > Arthropoda > Insecta > Lepidoptera > Noctuidae > Xanthia > Xanthia togata. Next base: position 8,347,901 of record OY970803.1, read on the forward strand.
TCATCTTCAGTGCTTCGTTATTGTCTGCATAGATAATTATTGTTTACTACAGATATGTGAGCATGCACTAACACTTAAGTAATCAATGGTAAAAAATAATTGTAAACATTAAAGCACTTTATAAACACCTAGTTTACTAAATATTAAATGGTTTCCTCAATCATCTCAAAGTAGATAATAATATAACTGCACGGACGGCAATTGCGTCATTATAGGATAATACTATCTATAATCGACACCTATGTCGATTATAGATAGTTTGATTTCGTATATAAGTTCAGTAAACAATCCTTAGAAGTTTAGTCGAAGTAAGAACCTAAGTTCGTTGACTTTATCGCAAAAATAGCTAATTAATTCAATAAATAGCGGCGCTAAAGCAACTGGCAAGTACATATTTATGCAATAAAACCTTTATTACTTCAGCGTACCTACACCATAAAAGTTTATTTAGCCTAATGTGTAGTTATAAATTGCGTATGCCTGTTCCGTTACTTATTATGAGCCGGTTTGCAAACCTAATTAACTGTTTCCAGTAATAACCCGGGCCACAGTATATATGTCGTGGCCAGATCTTAGAATTGACAATTTCATGAAATGGCCAGGTATAATTGGCCATATCGTTTAAACGTCAACGTTTAATGATATGTCAGTCAACGTTTGGTCATATCATTAATGTACTGTATCCATGGTTTAAGGTGTAGTAAAAATTGCCAAGTAACTGCGACCAACTTGGAAGTAGCGTGGGGCCGCAGGCCGCGGCACTGCTTGCTTGGCTCGCGCGAAATAGGTTACAGTTCTAGCCTTTTTTTTTGTTTACGGGGGGATATCCTCATGGATGTCCTCTATCAATAATAATATATCTTTATTTCAGACAGTCCATACATTTTTAACATAAAAAAAAAAACAAAAACAGAATAACAAAAAAAAAACGTTAGTAGGGTTGTTAGTGGAGCACATAAAAATACAAATAAAACAGGGTGTTAGTAAAACTCCCCCCTTACATCATAGAGAGGCGCGCGTGGACCACTACGCGCCACCATGTCGGGTCCTAAAGAGTAGGGGGCGACGGAATTCCCCAGATCCGTCGCCCCTGGCCCATTTAGGGGGGCTGTAAGAGAGCGTTATCCACCCTCCGCCGACGCCCGGTGCGTCTGTTGCAGATCGGGTTAGCCGCAGCAATCTCTCGCTCAAAGGGAGCGGCGTCGACCTCGACGGGAGCGGAAACGACTGTTTCGCAGAAGGAAGCTGCGAGTTCCCGAGACAGCGCTCGAGCACTGGTCGGACCGCCCCGATGGTGACGGGGCCGGCAGTTGGGCGTAAAAGCCTGTCCCACCATTCCACCACCAGGGCTGCGCGAAGCTGTGACAGACGCAGCTCCAAATGTCGCTGCGTCAGCCACTTGCCTCGCGCCCTCGAGTCCTCGCGCCAACGATACAGTGATGCGAGTACTTTTGCCTCGAGGTTCCAAGGCTTCCAGGCAAGGGGATCCGGCCAGTACACAAGCCGCCTCGTAGGAGATCGTGTGATACCCCCTGATGACTCTGACGGCCATCGCTCGCTGTGGCTTCCGCAGGACAGCGATCGCGGCCTTCAGGTCAGCCGCCCAGATTGGGGCCCCATACAGGGCCATCGACCGCACGATCCCCACGTAGAGCCGCCTATAGGCAGCGCTCGGGCCCCCCAGATTGGGAAGCAGCGTTGACGGCGCCCCAGCCGCGCCCAACAGTTTGGGCGCCAGCCGCTGGAAGTGGGGGCCCACCGGCTGTCGAGCACCAATCCTAAATACTTCATGGTGGACTCGGCAGCGATTTGAGACCCCCCGACCACGATATGTGATCGCAGCGGTGGAGCCCGCCGGGAGCCATGAAAGACCATGGCCTCTGACTTGTTGAGGGCCACCTCCAAGCCTAGGCGCCGTATGCGGGTCACGACCTGTGACACCGCAGCCGTCGCCAGCAACGCTGCTTTCCTGTACGAGCTCCCTCGAGCCGTGACCAGCGTGTCATCCGCATTACTCGTCAAGCTCAGCACCCAGTCGTACCCGATGTTCCACAGGAGCGGTCCCATGACCGAGCCCTGTGGAACACCGCACGACATCTCACGTGGGCTTTTGCCAACACGTCCCGTGTAGGTGACACACCTCCCCGCTCTATAAGCCCCCACAACGTGGCAGAGGTAGGAAGGCACCCAGACAGGCAAGGTGGTAACGTAGCGCCTCCTTAATGCAGCTCCAAGCTCCAAGGCTGGGTGTTGAACGTATTAGAGCTGTCCAAGGATACCGCCAGGACACCCTCATTATGGCGTCAATGGTAGAGCGCCCGTGACGAAACCCAAACTGGTAGTCGTCCAGGTTCGGCCCTTCTCTGCACAAGTGGCTGATGATGTGGTTTGCTACTATTCGTTGAAACAGCTTGCTCACCTCGTCTAGCAACACTATGGGCCGATAAGCGGATGGTGAGTCAGGACCAGTCGACCTGCTTTCCACTGAGTGGGAAGCTGGCCCCGCTCAAGGCACGCTGAGAAGTTCTAGCCTAACCTAACACATTTGGTCGGGGTGCCACATAAGCGGCGTAATTTTTATTTTTTTTTAAACAAATTATAAATGCTATGTTGCATTTCACGCCGCGACAGTGGCCGGCGAGAGCTACTTCCAAGTTGATTGCTTTCCTTAGTATCATATTTAGAAACCCACGCAAAAAAGTAGATGGATCATTAGGTCCAATTACTTTTTTTGCGTGGTCACCCTTTGTTTGATTTGTTGTATGCCGCCGCCATGATGCACAATAAAAAAAAGCGACATCAACGCCTCTACCGGTGGATAATCTAACTATTTTACGATATGATATGATCACTAATTTTGTTTGGCCACATCATGAAGTAGTCGTGCGTTTAACTGGCCATATCGTCAAACGTTGAGTATTCAATGATCTGGCCAGGCCACATCATGATGTGACCAGCGGTCGATGTTCGTTTCATGAAATGATCAATTCTAAGATCTGGCCACGACATAAAGATCGTTGGGCCAATTAGACTCTAAAGTGCACTAAAATGAACTCCCGCGGCGTAACATATTTACATAGGCAATGCCATTTATTTGGACAGTTCAACAACATGCAGCATTATTTTCGTTGCAAGCAGACGAATTTTTCAAACATTTTGGGACGAAAAGGAAGGCTCTCCGATAGTTGATGTTTCCCATTAAATGCTTTGTATTTGTTTGACCTTTATCTTCATTATCTATTAAGTATATAATGTAGTTTCCACATTATCATGTTAGCATGACGTCAACGAATGTAATTCGGTACCAATGTATCCATGTCTCACAGCTACAGCTGACCTCTCGCCTGCCTCGCGTCACGCGTGTTTATCTCGTCTATTAGCACATATAAATAAATAATACACTGGCAGTAAAGACTATAAGATTAATATTAAAAGTAAGTTATAATGCTTTTGATAAACGAACCATGAAACCACAGATATGGAACAAATAATATTAATTAGTTAACGGTACCGTTTTCTTTAGTCACTAACATTTTTGTTTACAAGCTTACAACTCTAGTCTTTACAGAATGCCGAAACGCGCGAAAAGATAATTGGAGTTCAGAGTAGAAAATTTTAAAAACTCTAACCCTCTGTTTTGTATGCTCGAGACCTTTATGTCAAATGTTTTAGTAGGTACCTAAATAAAAATGTTCTAGACCAAGCGATTACTTAATTCATAAACCTAACAGTTTATTTGCCCATGCTGAGGAGTAAGAACCTACAGAGTATTTTTAAAACGTACCTAATTGAAATACCTAAAGTTCGTTTTTTAATCCCAGATAGTATTATTTGACATTTAAAATCTTTGTTGTTTGTTTATTCGATTTTGAGTTTGACATTTGCAGCTGTCAAATTATTATCTGGGATTAAAAAAGAAAATATACTAGCATTTAAAACATTTATCAACATAATGACACTAAGTATCTGTACAGCCTAGAACTTGTCATAGCTCATAAACAGCCTCAGCCTAGACCAGACTAGAACCAGTTACTAACATTAATGAAACTCGTTTCCTTCACGTTATTTGTATGGCAAGTGTAAAGGCCCCAGCACGCGTAGCATGGCAACCATAGAAACAGGTTTTCAACGGGTTTTGTCGACGGAAGAATAGACAAAATGACTTATAGTGATTGTTTATCTGTTATTTTGTCTATTCTTCCGTCGACAAAAGCCGTTTCTATTGTGGTCATGCTAAGCGTGTTGTACACGTTGGGCGAGCCCGTTGGCAAATACACGCAAATCAAACGGCAATTACACGCAAAAAGGCCCAGATTCGATGGTCGAGTGCGTTCGGGCCTTTTTGCGTGTAACGTGTACTGGGGGCTTAAGGTTAACGTTCGAAAACCTGTTTGATGATTATGCTTATATATGCTAACAAAGAAACAGGTAAATATTTTGAAAAAACATTGCAGTAAATGGAGGAAGGAAAACCTGTTAATATACAATATTTGGCAGATTTAGGTAGCATCTTCAGTCGAAAGGATTTACCAGCTAATAATTCCCATTGACGTCAAAACATGGCACTATTTCCTCGTGTGTACAAAATCTAAAACAGGACTTTTTAGGGTTCCGTACCTATTACTAAGCCTCTGCTGTCCGTCCGTCGGTCTGTCAAATTTTCACAGATTGTGTAGTTCTATTGCTACTATAACAACAAATACCTACTTAATAAAAATAAAATAAAGTTAAGAATTAAAGGGGATCCCCATACAAGAAACGTGTCTTTTTCGGCGTTTTTTGCTAAATATTATACGGGTGCTACGGACCCCTCGTGTTTTTTTTTTACATTACGTTGTTCATTTTAATTCACAATTTTCCTTGACTTATACCTACATACCATTGTCATCTATCGTCGTAGCCTAGTCTTTCCTTGCAGCACTACTGATAGTGTACTGTAAGCTGTACTTTAGTACGGAGCGGAACGGAGTGGGGCGCGTCGTCGTGGATTGCACTATATATACAAGATCGTTAAGAGCGTACCGACGCCTTTGTCTCTGTCTTTTTCTTTACGAGTAAAAAAGAGTAAAGAAAATAACAAGAATAAAGAAAAGAAAGAAAATACGTTTATTTGCGGTACTTAAGACGCAAGCAAAGGAACAAACAATAAAAAACCACACTTTTGTACTTTTTCAATGCTTTTTGTTGTTTTTTTCGTCATTATGCTCTTAAATAAAAAACTATCGCGCATAAAAGCTCCAGTCATCTATGAACTTTATTTTAGTAAATTAATCATAATATAAAATTACTTATTTATATTAAAAAAAAGTAGTAAAATAGAGGAAAAAATTACTCGACAAGAGGTAACTTTGCCTATTTATTCTATCGAGGCAACTTTATCAAATCGTATTTCCATCACGGATAATGTCTAGTAGATACCCCCATTATACTTACCAATATATTTCCCTATATTTTAATTTAATGGTTTACTACTTCAAACAAGCTTAATAAAAACATGTTTGTTTGTAAAAAAAAAAGCTCGGTGCAGTTTTCTCAGGAAATAGGTGTCAATAATTCATGCTAAGCCGGATAGTGGTAAATCAAACACGCCTTGGGCCAATAATAAAATTATAAAAATGAAAATTCCAATCTTACATTTTTATAATAGGGTATTACACCCATTTTTGAAAAGTGTCTCAATTAGATTCTATAGTGCTAATAAACCACTAAAAAAATCACAAAAATTTTATTCAATCGTTATGCCATAAAAATGCATTTTCAAATTTCGCGCGTAATTCGACGAAAACGCTGGACGCAGTGGACGCCATATTGCTCTGTGGTCATGACGTCAGTTCACTATGTAAACAAATTTATAGATTAAAGGTACGCTGATAGTTGACAGTTAACACTCCTAAGTTTACATAGCCGTACGACGTAATAACATGGCGACTACTATCTAATGGTGTTATGAAACAGATTAAAAAAGCTGAAACCTTTGAATTGAATTTTAAAATTTAGTTTGTTATTTTATGAACTAAAGCTAACGTTTTCCGACTGTCCACCTGGGTAACAAGTATCTTATGTCCTAACACAGGTCATGGTCTACCGATGTGCCAAATGTCATAAAAAATCGATGAGCCGTTTTTAGCGTGAAAGCGGAACAAACGAACAAACTCACTTTCTCATTTAAACCTAATATAATCGTTATGATGATATCGGCCATCGGTTATTCTGAGAAAATTTTGACAAGCTGACTGACAGATGGCGTGGGCTAAGTAATAGTCTGCACCCTAAAAATGATTTAAATTGAAAGATCTACCGATTGTTTTAAAAATTCAAACAAAATTGAGAAAAAATTAATCATTTATTTGTTATATCATTGACGTGTATCTTCGAGAAAAAATATATAAATATGACCCCATTGGCTTCCGTTTTTGCAAAATCAAGACGAAACGCTAAAAAATATCCTATAATAGTTTCAGAATTCTTATCGGTCAGTTAAGATTTTTAGTAAAGTTTAAAATTAGTGATGATGTATCTCATGTTGACACGAAATCATTCGCCAGATAACCCTTTGAGTGAGTACAATTCTGGACGATAGCATTCAATGAAACTGCTGTGGCAAAATAAAATCTCTGTCTTTGCTATAGAGGCACTTTGTCAAAGATATGCCTTGACAATGTGGAAAATACTGGAAACAAGTTATTGCGGAAAGTGACTCATTTAAAAAAAAATGGGCACGTGTTTTTCATAACGCCAGTGGTTCTCAACCAGTGTTACAAAATTTATTGTTTGGTATTTTATTTTATTTTCCGCAGGCTGTAATTTGAAACAAGTTTATTTATTTTTTAAAGTGTGTGCTAGTCTAATAAGAAAACTACGTGATTTTAGAGGTTAATGTCATACTGACAAATACATATTTTTAAATTCCATCCAATCATTACTCGACAACACGCAGAATCAGACAACGATATGCATTAATAAATAATAGTTTACACACCAAAACTTACCAAAACTTCGGTCATTGAGCACAAAAAAAAACAATGAAATAAATTAGAAGATTAAAAACCGAATCTTCCAAGTCGTACCTTTATCTATAGCGAAAGAAAAGAATACTCGCTCTCATTTGAAAGTCGCAGCCGTTATCAGCGCATCGTCCTCCGGTCGAGGCAAAGGTTATCGCTGCCACCACTACTGTGATCCCATCCCCCCTTCCGTCCATCCTGGAGCAGTCACTGATGCACCAGTGAACAGATAACTTCTATACAATAAACATCGTTCATTATAACAAAATTTTAAATCAAATCTCGAACTGTTTGACAGGCGTTCGAATTGACAAGTCATAGATAAAAATACAAGTAGTTATTAAAGGAGTTAATTGAATTTGTAGTGTTGCGGTGAGGTGCCGTTCATTATTTGGAGTCAATTAGTTGGAAATGTTAAACGGCAAGTTTTTGTTGTGCGTAGTTTTAGTTGCTGGTAAGTTATCTTTTGAATTATTTAGTTGTAAAGTACAGACGCCAGCAGGTCAACCTACCCGAAACTATCAAATTTTCCCAATCAACTTTGAACCTTATGCTTTAGTGATAAAGTTGAAAATCTATTAAAGAATTTTGACATATTGTAGTAGGTGGATGTGCTGGCGTCTGTACATAAAATAAATAAATAAAAACATAACAACAGTACTTAAATGTCTAAATGATAAGTATATATTTTCGGTATAGTTAAGTAATTAAATAAATATATATATTAAGTAAATAAATTGCAAGCAACTGTAAACTTTTAAAGCAAACATATTTTTTTTAATTGCTGCCCAGAAGTTATTAATTGCTTTCAGAATTTCCTTTTCATTTCTCGAAAAATCTTTTATTGTTTCAAAAATTTCCTCGTCAATCGTTTTATTTTTCTTAACAGTAACAGAGACTTCAAACGGCTTTTGATACCATAGTGTGTGACATAATAGTAGCAACTCTTCCACAATAACCACTAATCGAATGGAATGGAAATTGATGACAAGTTTTCATCAGGCAGTCTACCTGTTTGTTTACTATGAAGCAAACAAGCAACACAAAGACGTTCGAGGCCGAAATACGCGCGCAGCCATAGACCGTTTGGCGGCTTGATCAAGGGTTATCGCTACACGCCCACTGAGGGCAGCGCACATTTATTATTAGCAGTGAGTAATCGACCATAGGGCAGACATACGGACGACGTCGCAATCTACTGCACCCGCTACTGCGAAAATGATCTCATTTCCACTTCATAGTTGGGGGGGATTTACTTGCCTTATAAGCTGCAAACTCTTGGTAATGGTTCAATTAGCAATGCGGTGTTTGTTTTCCTTTCTGAGTAGGATCGAATATCTGTTGGTTCGTCATTGATTCGGGATTTTGTGTTTTCCAATTCATAGAATAACGTTCCCAATTCATATTTTTTTGATAACGGGTAACGGTTGTTTACTCACCACTAAAGTTTTTATTATTGCATGCCTTCGGATAATGATAAAGACACAAAAAAATGCCATTGCAAAACCTTGCGAATTAGTAAGCAAACATCTCAATATTTTTTAAACTGATTTCGATGTTTCAACAATTTACACAAATTCGAACTAAACCATTCTGAAAAGGATGATTGTAGCTGGATTTGAAAAAAAAAAAAATTAACACGAAACCAATCTCTAATTCAAATACAAATTCAAATTCATTTATTTGTCCGAATATGGTACATTGCATGGTCTTAAATTAATAAATTGTTTCATCACATACTAATAATATTGAGCTGTTAGTCCTGTCTAGTGTCTGTCTGTCTGTCTATTTAATGAACGTTTTTTTTTTTAGCTACTATTCAGTTGCAAACCACAGACTAGTAATAATGATAAATTCAAATTCAAAAGTCATTTATTCAAACTAGGCTGAAAATCAGCACTTTTCGAACGTCAAAATTACATAAGACAGTCCCCCAAAACAAGGCCCCTTCACCACTTCCTAGTGCTTTAGCTGGGAAGTAGAAGTGGTGAACCAATTTCTCCAGTAGCACAGCTGTCTGTTCAGTTAGAAAAAAAAATCTATATAATAGTATGCAAAACAATTTACATTACGCAATACAAAACATAATTTAAATTATAAGTTAATAGCCATATGACAGCTAGCACACGCCAATATACCAACCAAAAACATCGAGAACTATACTCAGGCAGAAATAAAAATAACTAAACGTAAACAATATCTAAATAAAAGCCTCCAGGCATAAAGGGCGTGCCCGCATACATAAAGCTGTAACTAGAAGTTATAATTGATAAACTAGGACCATCGAGGTAAAATAAATAATTGGTGAGGTCGCTAGCTAACCACATATTGCAATACAACTCATAAATAAAACATTGTAATGAGTTGATTATGTTATCAAAAAATTAAAATTAAATTTATATAAATTGACTTATAAGTTAAAACTATTAACAATTATATAAACTCATATAACCTGTCAGTAGGTAAGCTAATTCTGGAGAAAGAACATTCAAACATTGTCTTGAGTTAATCACAGCGACCAAGTATTCTTATCATTTAAATAGTCGTTGATAGAATAGTATATGCCTTTGAACAAAGGTTGAATTTTACTTTAGTTTTAAACGCATTAAAAGGCAAATCTAGCAAAGAAGATGGTTGCTTGCTATAAAAGGTTGCAAGCCCAACAAATGAGTTATGAATCTTATGAAGCCGGTGAAACCGCACGTAATTTGTCAACAACAACACCAACAACAACACAACACGACTACACGACAGTGCTAACAACACTATAAATAAGGACAAATTACGTCCATATTACTGTTTTTAGTGTATAAGTGTATATTTTGCCTAATATATAAGATGTTGGCGAAGATGTGATGTGAGGATACCGATACTTTGAAAAATTATCTTAGAGAAACTCTGGCACCTAGCTGGTAAATTGCTCGAACACCTCGTTTATGAAGGACAAATAAAACAATTCGTGATAACATAATTGACCTGATCTATGTGTGACACTATCGAATTCATCTCTGTGTGTATTATTCTATGCCCATGTGAGCGTGATGCCACTAAATAGTGTTGTGCACTATGCCGGCTACTAACACTATCTGTAATTGTTTACATTGTTGCGTGTTAATTAATAGTATTTACGTAATCTACTATTTATTTCAAGTTTGATCTTCAGTCTAAAGTTTGGATGCAAATGTACCTAAGTGTACTATGCACCTACGCCACCTACGTTTCTCTATGATTCTCTATGGGCTCAATTTATCAGTGATATAATCATTAAGATTGTTAACTAAGATTCTTAATGCAACAAGAAATTTCCTTATTTTATCATTCCATTAGATGCATATGTAAATTTATTTTCTGTACTATGAGTTCAACGATCATACCTAAATCTCGCATCGAAAATACACACTCACATGCAAATTCTATTAAATATTTATTATTTCGAGTTACTTTTAGACTCGACCAACTATGTAAGTTTGTACCATCGAAGAAGTTCATATCTATACACCGTAAGGACTATTTCAGCTTGCAGCGCTCGGCCGCTATAGAACCGGGACGGTAACAGATATGGCCATCGTGTTCATGGGATTTTGTTTTCAAACTGCTTAGATAACTACTACATAACTATATTACTAATAGCGCGTAATGTACATCCGCGTGGATGTCGGAAAATATCTGGATCAAAAGTACCCTATGTGTTAATCCAGGTTATAGACTTCGTTTGCATTTTCACTCTTTAAGAAATGACACGCACGCCACCTATTGTAAACTCCGGTAACTAAGGGTAAAATTAATTAGGTACATTGTTATTCACATGAGGGTTTGACTATTGAGTATCTCTTTATAAACGACATATGTACTAAAACGGCCGTGCGAGAAGCAGTCCTCTCTAAGATCAATTCCCGCTGTTTTCAGTGACTGACCCTGAGACTTATTAATCGTCATTGCGAAACATACCTTAAGGGGGAACTGCAGCCTTTAAAACACGAATGGGTACTCTGACGGTATTAGTGGTATCCGCAGTATACCTATACACTGATTCACCTCGAGCACAACCAGTAAATACAATGGCCTCTATAGTTAATAATATAATAACCGGTACGGGAATAAGGAAAATTTTAATATTATTTCTCATAGCATTTCGCCCGCGTGGTTTTCGTACTTTCTTTCCCCTATAATTTTTAAAACCCCCGTCAAAAGCTACACAGCCCACCACTTTAAAAGCAAGTTTTTGAAAATTGATGATTTTCAAGTTTACTAATCAAAGGAATAAGACCTTTCACTTCAATAGAGCTTGTTTTTATGATAAAATCGTTTGATACGTTTCAATTATTTGACTGATAATTTTTAATTATTGATACACATTTTCGCAGTAAAATTCGCCCCTTAAACTGTCCCGCCAGGGGTTAATTTTTGGAAAACCCCGAAACACATAATTCTTTCGTTTTTGTTTTAAGTATTAGTACAGAGTTCCGAGTTAATTCAACTGCTTGCCTAAACGCTTCTTGAGGGTTTAGTTTGGTTTATAAAAAAAATTATAACTTTATTATTTACTACCCCTTCAGCTGCTATAAAGATAATTTCTAAAATTAATGATTACATTCTTTATTATTATTTAGATAAGTATTCGTGCCAAGTTTCAAGTTTAATAACTCGAGGAATAAGATTTTTCATACAAACTTTCAGCCCCTATTTGACTCCCTTGAGGGTTGAATTTTGTAAAATATTTCCTTATTCCTTGTTTACATTATAAAGGGAACCTCTGTGCAAAATTTCATATTTCTAGGTTCAAGGGTTTGGGCTGGGCGTTGATGAGTCAGTCAGTCAGTCAGGACTTTACTTTTTATTTATATAGATAGATAGACAAGTCAGCAATAATATCTGAGTTCATTATTCATTCATAAATATCGGTTCTCAAGAAGACAGCAAATATATGTGATCATTTGTGGATGTGGCATATTATTATACAAAAAGCGGCACAAATATGTAACATCGAAGAAACACCAAAACTATTTGACGAGACAAGTAACGCCAAAATATAGGATACCGCATCGGCTTAAAAAAAGATGTGTCGTCTTTCAGAATGCATAAATATCTGCATACTCAGTTCAGAAGTATGTGACCTGACATCAGTTTGGCAGCATAAAAAATTGATATAAAATGTTTGGAAGCATAAATATCTGACATATATTTGCTGTATTCTTGAGAACCGATATTAATGAATGACTCATGAAATCGGATATTATTGTCCATCTGTCTATAGTAATAAACATATTTATGCCCATGCCTGTAGTACTAATAATAAATTTGACTCCCACATCTTAATAATATAATATGTATTTGGTCATTAAAAGAAACCATGAGCTCAGAGTTAGTTTCGGCATTTCTTCTCAGGAATCAGGCAGGTAGGAAAAGTCGGCGCTACCCAGTTTTATTTTATTTATTTATTGAATTTTAAAGAAAGCTTACAGACTAATAACAATCATAAATACGAGTATCATGCATAAGTAGTGACATTTGCTAATTACAAGCTTCCACATGTATATCTAATTAGCTATGAGTTACTTGCATTGACCTGTTACAGCGATTTGAGTAAGTAAACAGATTACAATGTAGACATATTGATAAATAAATGTCGAGATTGAAATACCAAATTGACCAAATCGACTTGGTAAGTATCTCAGAAGATCTACTTACAGAAATAAACATTCAAAAATTCAAAATATTTTATTTCACATAAACCTACATGCGACGGCTGTGAGTATGTCTTCTTCTTTTCGTGTGGTTAGTGACTAACCTAGTGTCAGAGTTTTAAAGCCGCCCATGGGCCTCTGAGTTGGATTCACATGGCGTCGAGAAATATCTCTCAGGCATGCCGGTTCCCTCACGATGTTTTCCTTCGCCGTTTTTGAAGCTAGTGATAATTATACAATACGCACATGAATCCGAAAAGTCAGAGGTGCGTGCCTTGTGTTCGATCACGAGACCTGTGACTTGGCAGTCCGACGGTCACACCACTAGCCAGGCTATCACTGCTCAGTATGTCATGCTCACTCAGATGTCTCGCTGATGGTGACGCGTGTGTTGGATCATTTAGCACCCTTCAAAATGGTTGGGCGAATGGTGCTGATCCATGCGTCATGTACGTGAACGGGCGCTGTCAGTTGGGACTGGTCATTTCTTAGCTGCCATGGCTTATTTTATTTTATTCTAAATTTTCGATGGTTCTTTGTTTTTTTTTTATTACGGACGCTTTTACGAACGTGCACATCTTTCTACATTGTTCTCACATGCATCATTTCAACATGAATGATGTAACCAATATTTTGTATCAAATGTTTGATTTAAAAGAATGCCCGTGGATTTGCTTGCCCGTTCTTCTCCATAGGTACCTACTAAGCTTTGGAATGGGCAACTAGTTTCATAATTCTGACTGACCGACTTCTTGACATTGAATTGAATTCAAAAGTGCCTGAAAATGGTTTAATTGAAATAAATGCTTTAAATTGGAGTTTGAGAGTTTATGAAACGTCAGAAGCAAGGTGCACGGCTCCAATTGGTCATTTCCAAAAGAGCCAGCAAGAAACTACACGGTTACCTACTGTTTAAAAAATAATTGGTATTTACAATATTTTCAAATAACAGTGCTAATAGGTATGGGAGGATAGTGTAGGTCTTTCAACAAGTACCAGGTACTTAACAAAATAGAAGATGGTCAACAAACCACAGTACCACTAAGTAACAGTCCACTAAGCCTACAGCGCTTTCACATTTACAAAATAGAAAAGAACCTATATAAAAGATCAATAAATTAATAAAAATAAAAACCTATTTTAAACGAAATGACATGATTGCTATTACAACTGTAACAAATCTGAATAGTTATCATGTCCACAAAAGCCACTAATAAAGAGTTAAAATTAAATTGTAGGTATATAATTTAAAATAATAGAATTATTATGTCAAGGAAGATAGAAAAAAAACGTGGTAATTTGGGAGCACATAATTTTAATAAATATTTTTTTACATTAAAATTTTAAGAAAGAGTATCATTTTCTTTTATGTTAAAAACTTTTCGAATTTGTCTAGTAGTCCTCTAATCACGGCGGTAAAAATGAGACAATTTTGTCATTTTCGGAGGGTCATATTTTCTTTACCAATAAGTTTCTGAAAAAAATTAAATAACAGGGACGTGTCTAAAGCAGACCTTGATTTTATAAATAAACATGATTTCTCTCGAGGCATTATTCAGGGAGAAAAAAGGGGAATACATTTGTATGGAGAATCGCAGGCCCTGTTCCTTCTTAATGAGGTACCAGGGAAGCCATGTGGCTTCCTTGTCTTCAACGTAGTCTTTAATTTTATAATATGCTTTCTTGATAACGACACGTTTGATGAGGGTTTTGGACTTCCCATCGCTAAGTTCTGTGAGCGACTTCGGCAACTTGTTATAAAAGCGGATACTGTTTACAAGAAATAACTTGATTGTTTTAGTTAATGGGTATCACAATTTCATGTCTAGTACGTGTATTTATATTATGGAAATCGCTTCTTATTTTGAAAAGTCCTAAGTTTTTGCGAACATACAAAATACTTTCTAAGATATAAAGAGAAGGCAGATTCAGTAAAACATTTTTTATTTACTTGGTTCTAAGAGACTCGCGAGGACACATTTTATAGATAGCGTGGATTGCTTTCTTTTGTAAAAAGAAAATTGAATCTACGTCAGCTGCCGGCAGCAGAACGCCACAGTATTATGTCTATACTGTGGAAATAAGCAAAGTATACTAACCTAGCTGTGGCTACATCAAAGTGGCTAAGTCAACTGCCTTATTTTTCTTACTACATATGCTGCTGAACTTAATCTACCTGAAGGAGTTCTAATGTGGGCGCCCCATTGCAATTTTGAATCTAAAGTAATTCCTAAAAATATAGTTTCCGTTATTGGTTCTAGTTGTTTGCCATCAAGTTTTAGATTTAGACCCACTTGAGGTACATTTGGTAATGAGATCCTAATACATTTAGTTTTGTTCGCTAGTAAAAGATTACCTGCGAACCATTTCGAAAGAACAGCCAGACTATCATTGACATATATGACATTTAATGTAATTAATAAGTAATAATTATGAAGTCATTTTAGAAAAATCCAAAATGGTACACCTCTCATCTCACAGCGATCCTATTTTTTTCCTTATCTTTCCAATTTCTATACATGTTAAATAAATAACCATAACATAAAACAATATTATCATACTACCTATTAATAAAGTTCATATTTTTCGAGATAACTTATAATATGGCCTGATCACCACGGTGAAGCCGCGTGATTCACTATCTTATGAGAAATTTTATAGATTAGGAACTACACTCGAGAGCAATGAATCCGGGTCACTTAAAGAATGTTAAAAATCTCGGAAACTAAAAATGATAGGTTAATGCAATAAATTGTATTTAATAGACAATGTAATACTCCTTAAATGAAAGTAAAAAATATATGAGTCACCATACATTTTATTAACACAAAATTACATAAAGAAAAAAAACTGCTGTACTCCTTAAAACAAAAATAGGAAACATGAAATTTTTGAACTTTATTACGATTTTCTTGAATTTTAATACTTCGTATTGCCTCCTCGTGCTTCCATTACTGCGTTTACGCGGTTTGGCATGCTGTACACCAAGTTCCTTATACGATTTTGGGGAATATTCTCCCATTCCTCTGTGAGAGCAATTTCGAGCTCACGAAGCGTGATTGGGGGAGGGTTTCGTTGTTTTACGCATCTGCCTAGCTCGTCCCAAGCATGCTCGATCGGGTTGATATCCGGGCTGCGCGCTGGCCACTCCATACGAGTAATGTTCATCTCTTGAAGGTAGTCATTCACAATCCTACCTGTATGAGGTCGGGCATTGTCATGCATAAATATAGCATCCTCACCTAAATTGACCATAAATGGACCAACGTGATCATTGAGGATTTCTTCCACATATCTTTCGCTAGTTAAAGAGCCGTTTTCTATGATCACCAGCTCTGTGCAACTTTCAGAAGAAATTCCGGCCCACACAAGTACAGACCCACCACCGTAGGCTACTTTTTCTTCGATGCATGCTTGCTTGAATCTTTCCCCTGGTCTTCGATACACTCTGTGTCTTCCATCGTGCTTGTAGAGCATAAATTTTGATTCGTCGGAGAACATAACTTTTGACCAATCTTCAATACTCCAATTTACGTGGCTCTGGGCATATCTTAGTCTTGAAATACGATGCCCACGCTCCAGTTTAGGGCCGTTTGCAGGTCTAAGGGGTTTTAAGTTAGATTCAGCAAGCCGACGTCTTACTGTCCATGCACTTGGGTTACTTCCTCCGAGGCGTCGAAACTGATTTGTGAGTTCAGTTCCTGTAAGAAAGCGATTTCGAAGCATGGTGTTCACCAAGTATCGGTCTTCTCGTGCTGTGGTACACCTGGTTCTGCCCGTTCCTGGTCTGCGTAGGTTAGAACCAGTTTCTTCGTAACGTCGGAGAACTCTTTGTACTGTTGACAGCGACACACCGACAGTCCTGGCTGTATCGCGCTGACTCCGGCCGGTTTCCAGCATTGTAAGTATTCTGGTGCATTCTTCAGGCGTAAGCGACATAATTTCAGCTTGAATAATGAATATAGAGCACTATCAACATGGTTTATGTACCCACATAAATGACAGATTACAAACAAAAGCAAAACCAAATGCTGTAATTTCGTAGTTCCATCTTCGAAAGTGGCCCTTTTTCAAATTTGTTTTTTTTTATGATATAACTTTACAATAACTAAGAAGTTTTAATACCTTCATTTAAGGAGTATTACATTGTCTATTAAATACAATTTATTGCATTAACCTAGCATTTTTAGTTTCCGAGATTTTTAGGATTCTTTAAGTGACCCGGATTCATTGCTCTCGAGTGTATGTAGAAGGTTAGGAAAAAACATTAAATATTATCATCTAAGCATGCAATGATAAATAATAAACCAAAATGTTCCTAACGCCTACGGCGTAGGCGCGTGCTACGACTGCTACGAGATTGTCGTAGGCATGACCAAGGACCCTTTGAAGGCCCTAGGAAAAGACCCAATTTTTTCTATGAAATGTTAAGATATAGGTTGTTACAATAGAGGCTTTATGCTAAACAGTTGACAGCTATGGAGGTTTGAGGAACCGGGTAAAAAGTTCACTCATCCTCCATAGAAAATAGGATCTTCCGACCAGACGGATGTTGTGTCTGGTGGGCTACTGCCCGACGATTGATGACAAGACGTTGTATATATATCGGTCGCGCGGCAAAATCTGCTTGCGCGATGCAGGATTTATGTGATGCCATGTTTTATATGCGTAGTTCGCATTTGCCATCGTAGATGCCACACAGCAATTAAATTGCCGAGACTAACGGCTATTACATCAGAAAATAATATTAGAACTACCAAGCTTGATTGACCGATTGGTTATCTACACGGTGACATTTGAATCACAGTTTTGCTAGAACAAACGTTGTTCAGACCATGGTCTACTACCATTCCATAACGTCCAATTAAAAAAAAAACGTCATTGGTTTTTGAAAAAACACAAAAAAGACAAAGTTAAAAATGTCGGGATTATCGTTACTACCTACAACATAGACACTGCGGCGTGGCGCGGCGCTCGCGTCTCAAAGTAGATGCGTGTGATGTTTGTGTAGTGAATACTTCGTAAAAGTACGTAGGTAAGTAGGCACCTACATGTTTATTTTAAACGTTGCTCTAAGCTAGGTTTTAAACTCAAATCACACACACACACACACGCAAACAGCAGACCCACAACAATTATTTATCCGAATGTTATTAAACAACATTTAATAAGTACGATAAAAGAGTTAAATGATATTACTATTTATTTAATAAAATATTTTATTGTGCCAGTTACGATTTAAAATGAATGTGAATAAAATTTAAAACTAATAAGTAAGTAATTTATTTTAACATGAAACTGCTATGTGAATTCAATTCAGTACTCCCAATCAGCTGTTTCGCCAAAGTTCACGCGCGGCCATCGCAGTTTAGGTACTTTACTAAACATCTAAACGCACGTGCCGGCCGCGGCGAACTCAAAGGAACCGAATAACCGATGAACCGGTGTCATATTATGTCGCCCCGTGCTCCGCCATCGTGCGGTTAATACAACAGAAAGCGTATCAGCAGTCAGCCAGCAGGGCATGATACAAGGATACAGCACTCGCGTCATTCATTAGGCATTTTAAAAGTCAGTTTTGCTGTTTTGCAATTACAATTGAGATTATTATTAGCGATAATATTTTTTCCACACTTTAACCGACTTTAGTGCACATAACTGACAAAATAAAATGTGTCTACTGAAAAAAAAAGTAATTTTTAATGATATTACAATCATCACATGTACCTAATTTGAAACTTTTTTTAACTTCTTTTTTATGAACTTTTGTTTCGAACAATTACCAAAGATTATCCACTTTCTTCGTCATTCTTTTTTAAAAAGTTCCCCACGCTAGTACTTAATTACTTTTGTAGCTAATGTGGGTGCGCTTACAAATTCAAATCTCACCTGCATCTTTCTGTGGGGGAATCGAATTCGGGACACGTAACGCAGCAGCCTATCGCTCAGAAACTGCGCCATCGGCATCGGTACGGACAATAATTATTAGGAAGCACAGCACTACTTATTATTACTTGAGTTTAGCTTTCTCCTATTAAATTAATTTAAGCGCCGAAGAGTTTTTAACTTACTGTCTTATGGGTGCTAGTGTGCTTCGTGATTTTCTGTCATTATTTTAGTTATTTTCGGAACTTCTTAGTGTGTGTGTGAGTATGTGTGTCGTCATCGAAGCTGCTGCCTAATAATGCATCGCGATCAGAGAACATTATCCCGTGCGGTTCGCTCCCGCACGGGACAGCATTGTCTACAGGGAAATGTACCTTCATAAACGAAATTTAGTAAGCACTTATTTTTGTACGTCTTACTAGAAAATACCAAAGTTAAAAATTAACTTCGGTAGGTATTTTATCACTGATAATTGGCTACTTTAAAACACATTTTTATGGCTTGCTATGGCTTTGGCTATGGGTATTTTCTGGCTATGCACGGCGCGGCGAGGTGGTTGACCTCTAATAATTTTATAATTTCGTTGTAGGTGCGAACTTACGGTAGGTACTATGAGACGTGGCTTTCATTCTTTCCTGTAGGTACTAGGTATGGGTACCTATTGTATCTAACGTGACATTATTAGGTATTATTTATTTATTGGGATATTACAAGAACAAGACAAAAACAAAACATAAACCACAAATCCGAGTCAGCTCCGTGTGCACCAAGACAACATTGATTTCAATTTTCCACAATCCAATAGTTATAACACATTTTCACAATAAACGCGCGATCCTTGTAGTCCACGTGGACTCCTCATAACTCTTTTGAATGCCATATTGCTACCGCGATGAGTACTTTGATGTTACGGTTAATGTTTGAACACGTTTGAGCAACATAAGACTTATTTGAGAACGCCTAGTTTAGTTTGTTTTAATTACATATTTGATGCAATAGAATGGTAGTAGACCATGGTCTGAACAACCTTTGTTCTAACAAAACTGTGATTCAAATGTCACCGTGTATATGGTGTTTTTTAGAACAAACGAATACTAGTGTAATCTGTGCATTCCACAATTCTTCGTCACCATTTTTTTTCAGCAACCTTTAACCAACAACTTTCAAAAAAGGTGGTTTTCTAGACAAAATCACATCATATTCTTAGTATATCCTACTCATAGCTAATTCTTTATCAATACTTAAAGCATCCATTTTAAATCACATTTAATAATGTTATCGTTATAGTTGATGCATGGATTATAATAATAATGTTAATTAATGCATTTTGAATAAAGGAGGTTGTTAGCCTATTACATAGACTGCTTGGTCACCAATTCGTGGTATTGCAGTAAAGCCAGGAGTAAATAGATGTCGCTGCATCAACCTTATCTATCGGCACGAACCGCTTAGCTCAGCAGCTTTATTATCAAGCGAGCGTGAAGACCGGCTATGTCACACATGACATAAATCTGCTTGTTATGCAAGCATGATACAATATAGTGTTTATAGCGAGCTCAAAGATACCTATACTTATTATTCTTCTTCGTCTCTAATTATACTAATTAACTACACTCCGGCCGATGAGAGAATGCATTTCTGATACCTATCAGCTGAGTACAAAAGAATACGGGTTTTACGAATTTAAAGTTTATTTGTTCCTAATCTTGTCCAACAGACTGGTGTCAGAAACGTGAAATTCTCTTGGTGGCCAGAATACTCGTATAAGTTACGGTATTACAATAGCTCCTGCTGTGGTAAAAGTACTACCCAGTCAACAAGGTAGTAATAGGACTTATAGCCTAGGGTGCGCCATTCTTGTACGCAAACTTATAGCCTAGGGTGCGCCATACTGCGTCCTCACCTTCCGCCTGACGCAGGTCCTCACCGGACACGGCTGTTTCGGGAGGTACCTGTTTCGTATAAGGCGGGAGGAAACGCCCGGGTGTCATCACTGCGTGGATCGCCCGGAGGACACGGTGGAGCATACGGTGGAGGTATGCCCGGCTTGGGCAGAGCACCGCCGTGTCCTCGTGGAGGCGATCGGTGGCGGGGATCTCTCGCGTCCGGCCCTGGTCCAGGCCATGGTACGAGCGGTGGTGGTGGTCGGTGGTGGTGGTCGGTGGTGGTGGTGAGCAAGAGGGCATGGGAGGCCGTCACCTCCTTCTGCGAAGCAGTAATGCTCGCGAAGGAGGAGGCGGAGCACGTG
Source organism: Xanthia togata (assembly GCA_963853775.1). NCBI lineage: Eukaryota > Metazoa > Arthropoda > Insecta > Lepidoptera > Noctuidae > Xanthia > Xanthia togata. The sequence continues at coordinate 8,368,723 of OY970803.1, forward strand.
AGGGAGAGGCAAATTTCGCGCCCTCACGCCCCTAGCCGCCGCAGGAGGAGACGCCCCGGGCGTCGGGAATCGATCGCGGATTCCCGGCCACCGTAGGCGCGGGCTTGCGGACGGTGAGCAATGGGTAGCTCGCCGTCCGGTAAGGACCAAGCCCGGGTCGACGGCGCGTTGTGTTCCACGCGCGCCTCAAAGAGTGTCAGCGAATGAAGGGGTCCGATGAGACCATTGCCTGCCGGGGTTGCGGGAAAGTCCGAAAGGGATACCGTGGCCCCCTGGCATTGCACAGGCAAGAGAAGGAACACGGGTGGGTTTTAGTCAGTAAGAGTCTGACACGCCCTCCCGCTCCACCCAGAGCGGGAGACGTCATTTGATGATTTCCCACCCAAAAAAAAAAAAAAAGGGTGCGCCATACTTGTACGCAAACTCCTAATGGCGACGCGCTTGACAAGCACGTGATTTTTTTGTGCTTGTCAAATAATTGTGACCGTCTAGGGACGCCATTAAAACTTTGCAACCGAATTCGGTCGTATAGCAATCGCTATCTCTGTCGAGACTGCCGCCCTTGACTACTGATTTCAATAATGATATATCGGCGCGGCAGTAGGGAGGAGTAGGCTCGTGGCTAAGTAATAACTGCCGCTCGGGTCGATCCGTCAGGTTAAGCTACGCTTGCCGGGGTTGGTCTGTGAATGGATAAACATCTTTACATACCGAGACTCCTCCGTGCCTCAGAAAAAGGTTATGCCGATGGTCCCGGCTGTCATTCGTGGATCTTTGACAGTCGTTACAGGTCGTCAGAACCCCGAGTCTGAAAGCCAGTCTTACCAAAGGGTATCGTATTACCCAGTTACTGGGTTAGGCTGGAAGCCGACCCCAATATAGTTGGGAAAAGGCTAGGCAGATTGATTGATATCAGCGCAGGAGATATTGTAAGTGCACAAGTGTGTGCGCACTGCGCTGAACAGGTATACTCTCTCTTCCCTCACTCTCATACCCGTAGACCCATCATCACTAACCATCCATTACTAACTGACGCTGTAAAGATTTTGGTTTTTGTTACAATTAAATTCGATACGATTTATAACGAAACAAGAAACAGCCTTTACTTTTCATTACATTGAAATGGTACTTCATAAACTTATATTCTTCTAAGGAACGTTGAACGGGAAAGCTTTTCATTTAACATAAACAATGTTATAATAATGTTACCTATGACCTTTGTAATAAGTGTTAATACACACAATACAGGGTGTTAAAGAAATTGCGTGCCATAGCTTAGGGATAGGTTCAGTATCGATAAAGGAACCCAGGAAAAATAATAAATAAATAAAATAAAAAAAACAAAATAAAAACATAAAAAAATATTGCTAGATCAACTTAATTTAGTACTTACCTACTAACTTAAATTATAGCAATCGTTTAAAATTTAATTATTTTATTTGTTTAAATGCTTTAATTACTTACCTACTATCGACCGAGTTGTCATTTTGTCCTTCACTTCTCGCGTCCGAATACTAATGACCGGCGCATTATTTAATTTTAATTCTAAACGATTGCTATTTTAAGTTAGTAGGTACTAAATTAGGTTGACCTAGCAATATTTTTTTTTTGTTTTCCCTGGGTTCCTTTATCGATACTGAACCTACCCCTAAGCTATGGCACACAATTTCTTTAACACCCTGTATAACTATGTCATCTTGTATTGTACGTTATTAATTGTATAAAGAATTGTGTAAAATTCAAGTACCTGCCTCTTACTTTTGAAAATCAATTTTATATCTTCTGCTTTTTCATCGATTGCGTGTCTGTAGGTACTATGTACCCACAAATGATATTCATGAAATAAAAACATTAACAGTACAAACATAAACCCACGAACTTCTCATACTAATAGAAGAATACTGGGAAATTCTGAAAGCGACATAATTATTTTATTATTATTTTTATTAAAGGCAAATTATTTTCCAGGCGACTAGCAACTTAAAGGGCGACTAACAACTTAAAGGGCGACTAATATTAACAGTGGGATAACAATCATTGTAGGTATTATAGGCAATTATAGGCTTCCATATAAAAAACACTTTTTTAAGCGTTTATTTTTGAGGAGAGGCTAATGTTCTTTCATCTTAAGACGGGTAAACTTAAGTGTAGCCGTAACCCCTTGGCTAAAAATTAAGTACCTAGTAAATGAAAATGACTGAAAGGTAGGTTAGGTTAGAACTGTGACCACACAACGCCAGTGTCTAATGTTCGCTTAACAATAAATTCAACCTCATTTTATACTTAAAATACTACTTCACTGTAGCTGCCAAACTATTATTTTTGCTACTCATTTTAACAATATAAAGCTGCTCTTTTATACCTAAAATGCTACTTCACTGTAGCTGCCAACCTATTATTATTACTACCCATTTTAACAATATAAAGCTGCTACTTTATACTTAAAATGCTACGTCACTGTAGCTGCCAACCTATTATTTTTGCTACCCATTTTAAAACCCCAAATCAGATTTAGTTTGTCGCTGCGTTAAGTACATGCCATTATTAAACGCGCAGTAGACCAATATACAGTGAGTCACTGAGGAAGTGCCCTATCTAGATCAGTTAATCAGTTACTCTTTCTGAAAACCGAACCGACACAAAACGATAAAAAAATCATAGTAATTACTCCATCCTGGGCCAACTGCGCAGTATATGTACGCAGTTAACTTGATACGTGGTGTTGCAAGTGTTTTATCTCCTATGTTACGGATCGCTTCAGATTTTTGATAAGGTGGTGGTAAATAGACCATTGGGATGCATGAAGTGACGTCATAACTTAATTCGATGTTTCTTCTTTGACTAAAACCACTTTTAGAATACTTCTTCTTTGCATTTTCTTTTTTCTTTTAGATTTTGATACCTAGGCCGCTGCTTCAGGAATCTCACGAAACATCTTTAATTAATATTAAAGTGGCTGGCAGGTTTCCATGAACCAATCCATTTTTCTCAATGTATATTAAGAAATATTGGAATATTTCCTTCAATTTATTTAATGGAAACCTTAACATTAACGTCAACCTCTGTTTGATCCAGGTCAACAATATCCTCATTTGTCAAATCGATGATTACTTGGAGTGTCGCACCTAGACTTTTAAAATAACAGAAGACCATACTTTTTGATCAAACATTAAGGCTGGTAAAATAGATCAAATTAATTCGATTATTTTTCCTTCTAATAGAAATCGAATATAATAAATTAATATATTTATTAAATAAAAGTCTTGATATTAAATAACCAACTATAAGTGCATTCTAGTTCAAGGCACTTTTCTAAGCACGAAAAAGATAAAGAGTAATTGTAATTAATCGTTGACATAACAAATTCAAATTCAAAAGTCATTTATTCAAACTAGGCTGAGAATCACGTCATGCTCCCAAGCAACCCCATCATCTATTTTGCTATTTATAAACTCATGTACCAATTGTACGCAATATGTACGGAATTAGTACGTACTTAAAAAAAACTGTACCTCAACACGTTAAAAGGTACAGGCAATTGAATTTGGGTTGCGGTTGAGCATCTCCCCAGCAACCCCAAATAAAAATTTATTATATTTTACGTACAAACTTACCTATTAGGCAAACAAGTCGTTGATAAAAATTGTACTCGTTGAGAACCTCCTCCTTTTTGAAGTCGGTTGCTAATAAGCATCCGACTTCAAAAAGGAAGACGTTCTCAATTCGGTTGTTTTTTTTTTTTTATCTTTGTTATCGCGATTACTCCGCCAATTATGAATTGAATTTGATGATTATTTTTGTGTTTGGTAGGGCATACTTCAGAAATGGTCCCTTAAATAAATATCCCCAGGTCCCATAATAAATTTGGTCAAGATCTGATGAGGGGTTTTTGAGTTACAAGCTTCAATAATACGTATTTTTCCCACCTATTATTTAAATATAAACTGTTAAATATATGTGTGCATGAAAGTTATTGAAATGAGTACAAAATATAATTATTTAGGTAAATGTATATAAAATAAAATGTTAACAAACGTTTTAAAACTTAACCGTAGGTAAAACGAAACGTTCAATTCAATGGCGAGAATTATAAAAATCTGTGGTAGGGATTGACATATATTTTGCAAAAATAATTGAATATATTTTTTCTCAAAAAGTACGAGTCTCCGAATGTTAAAAACTTTGCGTGTGTGCTTATAATAAGGTAACCTTTCTGTAAAAAATCAACCCCCAACTCGACGGACGTCAATGGAAATCGATGCTACACCGACTTCCGAAATCAAAGTTATATTTCACTTTGTAGTGATTTATTATTTGCAAAAAAGTTTTTATTTTTCACTTTTTACTTGTAGTACCGACACAAACCCCCCACAAAAATTTGAATACTACTACCTGCTATGTAAATTACAGAGACAGGAACTATTAGAACATCGTCCACATAAACTAGGTGGAAAAATACGTATTATTGAAGCTAACTCAAAAACCCCTCATCGGATCTTGACCAAATTTATATGGGAACACTTCTTAAGTATGCCCTACCAAACACAAAAATAATCATCTAAATCAATTTAATTGGCGGAGTTATCGCGTAACACACATACAAAAAAAAAAAAAAAACAGCTGAATTGAGAACCTCCTCTTTTTTGAAGTCGGTTGAAAATAAGAGTACAATTTTTATCAACGACTTGTTTGCCTAAAAGCCTAATAGGTAAGTTTGTACGTAAAATATATTAAAATTTTATTTGGGGTTGCTGGGGAGTTGCTCTACAGCAACCCAAATTCAGTTGCCTTACCTTTGCCTTTTACCTTGTTGTTTACCTTTTAACCTATTGAGGTACAATTTTTTTAAAGTACGTACTAATTCCGTACATATTGCGTACAATTGGTACATGAGTTTATAAATAGCAAAATAGATGATGGGGTTGCTGGGGAGCATGACGTTGAGAATCAGCACTTTTCGAACGTCAAAATTACATAAGACAGTCCCCCAAAACGCCCACCCTAGTGCTTTTGCTGGGAAGAAGAAGTGGCGCAACAAACTCCCCAGCAGCACAGCTGTCTGTTTAGTTACAAAAAAAATATTCTATATGCATGTTGAGACCACTACTCTCACCATCGCCGCGCGCTGGCGGCAGTGAACGAGGGGTGCGGGGACAGCGGCGAGCCAGCCGGCCGTACAACGGAAGGCGGCCCCCGGCCCCGCGCCGCACCAGTCAGCTGTTGCACACCTCCACGCACGGCTGCGCTTACGCGTTTTTCTTATTGTCCATATTTTCCTTGTTGCTTTATAACCGACCCCGTTTTGTAATTCATCTTTCTATCTTATTATATTCTACATGTTATACAGTCCACTCGCCTTTCATTTGCTTCACCACGATCTATCGTCGCGATCAATGCAAGATAATTTACATTACGTAAAACATAATTTAAATTATATATTAATAGCCATATGACAGCTAGCACACGCCAATATACTAACCAAAAACATCGAGAACTATACTTAAGCAGAAATAAAAATAACTAAACGTAAACAATATCTAAAAAAGAAAAAAAAGCCTCCAGGCATAAAGGGCGTGCCCGCTTACATATAGCTGTAACTTGAAGTTATAATTGATAAACTAGGACCATCGAGGTAAAATAAATAATTGTCGAGGTCGCTAGCTAACCACACATTGCATACTCATTAAAAAAAACATTGTAATGAGTAGATTATGTCAACAATAAATTTAAATTAAATTTAAATAAATTGACTTTTAAAGTAAAAATATAAACAATTATATAAACTCATATAACCTGTCAGTAGGTAAGCTAATTCTGGAGAAAGAACATTTAAACATTGTCTTGAGTTAATCACAGCGACCAACTATTCTTATCATTTAAGTAGTCGTTGATAGAATAGTATGCCTTTGAACAAAGGTTGGACTTTACTTTAGTTTTAAACGCATTAACAGGCAAATCTAGGAAAGAAGAGGGTAGCTTGTTATAAAAGGTTATACCAAGCCCAACAAATGAGTTATGAACCTTATGAAGCCGGTGAAAGGGAGCACGTAGTTTATCCTTATTTCTAGTGTTAACATTGTGAATATCACTGTTTTTAGTGTATAAGTGTATATTTTGCCTAATATGAGAGATGTTGGCGAAGATGAATTGTGATGCCACTGTGAGGATACCGATATCTTTGAAAAAATCCCTCAGAGAAACTCTGGCACCTAGCTGGTAAATTGCTTAAACAGCTCGTTTTTGGAGGACAAATATATTTTGAATATCAGCAGCTTTGCCCCACAGCAGAATACCGTAGGACATAACGCTATGAAAATAACTGAAATAGACTAACCAATCTGTATCAACGTCAGTGAATTGTCTTACTTTCCTGACGGCGTAGGCGGCCGAACTGAGCCTTCCCGCTAGGCTCGATATATTTTGGCCCCACTGAAGTTTGGCATCTACTGTTATGCCCAGAAAAACTGCCGAGTTTACAGTTTCAAGCACCTCTTTATCTAAGACGATGTTGGGTCCTAGATTTCTAACATTTAGAAAAGCAAACTTTACACATGTTTTCTTGGCATTGAGAACTAGGTTATTTGTCGTAAACCAATCCGTAACCATTGACAGTGCACTGTTTACATCGTCAAAATCTATTTCAGTCTACTTTAAAAATAAGAGAAGTATCAACTGCAAACAGTACAACTTCACAGATACCTTTTAAATAGAATGGTAAATCATTGATATACACTAAGAACAAGAATGTACCCAGTATTGAGCCTTGAGGTACACCTAACTGAATTGCTAGCCCGGAAGATTTTACACCATCAACATCTACACATTGCGAACTATTAATTAAATAAGAATTTAAAACGTTGAGAACTTCGTTTAGCACACCGTAATGACACAGTTTACGCAAAATGGTGTCATGGTGCACGCAATCAAAGGCTTTGGAGAGATCACAGAAAACTCCAATAGCATTTTGAGAGTTCTCCCATGCGTTATGTGTTTCAGCAGAGTAACACCCGCATCTGTAGTCGAACGACCCTTTGTAAAGCCATATGGTTAATTATGAAGGAGGCTATTTAAATAAAATGTCTTAGCAACTGCTTGAGTATTAACTTTTCAAATATTTTGCTGAATGCTGGTAAAATAGAAATAGGCCCGAAATTGCCAACGTCATTTTTATTACCTGATTTAAATAATGGTATGACTTTACTACTCTTCATGAGGTCAGGAAAAGTTCCTAAATCCACCCCTTTTTTTAAAAAGTAACAGCTAGATAGGGGGCTACGATGTCTATTATATTACTTAAAAGTTTAATGGAGATTCCCCCGTAATCACCAGGGTTTTTAGACTTGAGTGTGTTAAAAACATTAACTATGTACATCACGAGGCGTTACATGTTCGAAGTTAAATAAGCGACTACTTTTAGACATACTACTAAGCAAAAGGTTTTCAGCTTTAGATGGGGACGAATTTAAGGAGTGAGTCGTAGTTATAGGTATGTTAGCAAATAACTCATTAAAAGCCTCAGCTACGTCAGAAGCTTTAGTAACTAATTTATTGTCGACCATAATCTCAAGTTGTTTATCTTGCTTATCAAATGTGCGATTATGTGGTTTTAGCTGTTACCAAACAGCGTAAATAATGTGGAACTGATTTCACATCTGCAGCTGTCCAAACAAAAATTAATTACCCAGCGATTGTTCAAGAAGATTGGATATTGTATTAAGTAGGTACCTAATTTGTACAAATAAACAGAGTCCTAACATGTTTACTCGAGAAATGTGAGTCAATGAGAAGGGGCGTGTGCATCTCATTGTTTACAAAGTGCAGCGCGCCGATAGGGTGCTTTACAAATGCGTAGTACGGATGAGATCACAGGAAAAGTTTAGGAAAATAAATAACACTGATTATATTGAAGGGTCAAACGAAATGTCAAACAGTAATCAAGAACAACAGTAATGGAATAAAACAAGAAACAATTAAGCTACGTTTATGTCATGCCCATTAATTTTATTATCTTCGGTTAAGCAGTTATCTCGAAAGAGGCGGTGAGCCGCGCGGGCGCATTGTTTTGATAGAGATTTGCGTTATGTTTGGTTATAGGTCAAATTATATCACACTTAAACTAGGCTGGATTGTTTCGTTAAGAGAGTTGCTGTTAATGCCATGCCTCCTACTGATACTGATACCTGCACTGCTTACATTTAAATCACCTTGAACATTCGATCTATCATTTGAAATATATATTTTAATTCGTAATTCTTCTTTAGGTGTTAGTACGATTCATAAAGGACGCTTACTGTAGGGAAAATGTTTAGCACTTTAAAAATGCTAATAACGTAAATACGCTAATAAAGTTAAATACTCGTTTATTTGAGATACTGTAGTTACTTTACGACTGATAATTCACCCGTTGTTTTGCTTACCAATATTTTCTTTCCATTCCAGCATGGAACGAAGTACAACCAGCCAATCTGCCTTTCATGCCGTCCCGCTTGGCTGACGCCAACGAGATAGGGGAGGCTCCTGACATGAGAGTTCCTCCTGAATACATGAGGGCACGAGTGAGGGAGGGCGTCCCTCCTCCACTATGTGCTGGCAGATGTGCGTCACCGCCAGCGGGACCAGTTTGTGCCTTCGATGCTACGGGAACCGCCAGGACATTTGAAACACTGTGCGAGCTGGAAGCTGTGTCGTGTCGCGAAAGCACGTGTAAGTGTGGCCTTTTAAGATTAAGAAACTGGGAAAGACGGTGTAGTTAGTTGAGCCTAAAGCTTAAGATCATGTAGTGCCATTCCTGGAACTTACACTTAAATCATCTTCAGAATTACAAACGTTTATTCGACTTTGTTCTGAGGTCGAGAGCTAACTCTAGCGATAAATCTTGTACTGTCCAAATGTTCAATCACTGCGACATAACCTGATTCCACGGATAAACGTTACCCATAAACTCATTCTCAATCTGATTTCCCAATTATACAATCTCCTGTATGTATGCTTCACCACTTAATAACTACAACGTGATTCCAGATTATGCGATCACGAGTCTTGGAGAATGCTGATGCGGCTACGGAACACGCAAAGTGCATTGGTTCTCACATAAGTGTAAGCATTACGTACCGCACTATCTGAGGACGGACGCCTTATTTTATCTTCAACCATACGTATTAATTATAGTTAGCACAGTATAACTATCTCCATACAGTAGTACAATTGAGCAAGCTGTAAGATACACAGGCAGCTAACTTACAATGACTTTTAAATTTAAACAATGTTGTGTGTGATAAATAGTCAATTATTTTGCATTACCCTCTAAGCTAAAAAGGTACACAATAAAAAATACTAATGGCAGAGTAGTGGAAGGATGAATATTTTTGCCTATATACCAAATAGCTTGGTCGACTGTACAAAAGGTCGTCACATACATGTTATGAGGGGATGTACTGTATAGTAGGTGTTTCTTGACGTCATATCATTTTCTTACACCACTGTTACAGAACAAGACAACACAGACAGCTAGAACAAGAGTTTATTTTATTTTATAGAAAATAAACTAAAAATTCGTAGAAAGATAAATTTATTCATATTAAAGTGGTACGGATCAAATGAAATATTTAAACAATATTTAAACGTCTTTTCCTGTAAGTTCCAGTAATAACCTTGCCATAAAAATAATGTAACGTCAAGAATAACCTCAATTAACACATTGAAGCAAGCAGCTGCCTTAAATGTCAAAGGTTCAGCTGAATTTAAAACAGAAATGAGCACTCCGACTGTCACCTTGTCAGTTGTCCCAAAATGCAATATGGCCGCTCCGCCCAATTTCGTTGCGTAAACAGACACATTGACCAACTGTATTGATTTAGGTAGACTATGGTAATAGTAAAAGATATTAGTAGGTACCTGTCCTTTATGATCTAAAATTGTTTATGTGAAATATTTATCAAAATTAAATTTTTGGTTTTTATATTTTCATGTTCATAAAAAATGCCGCTCTAAGCAATGATATTATATGTAAAAAGCTTAGAGCATTGCAAAAAGAGGTAGATAGATTATAAACGTTCCGCAAGTGGCACGTCAAAAGTTGGCTAACTAGCCACATTTTCTTCGTTTTGTCTCTTTTTCGCTCCCGATAATTACGACATGCCCTCCTACTTCCACGTGTCATATAATAGTGTGACATAGTGCCGTTTTTGAAGATAGAATGTTAGGTAGGTAACCTATCTACGTCTTTTTACTTCTAATATCATTGGCTCTAAGTGTTCGTTTCGATTATCATATATCATGCAGGCTTGAATATTACTGTACCAATAAAATTGTCTACGTCGTTTAAAAAGAATTAAGGTAATATAATGCTTACGCGGTAAAAATTTAGTTGTAGTGTAATATAATAACATAATATTATAGGTTGAATATAGTTGCTATGATATTTTTGGTGGCCAAAGCTTATTGGAACCTTTACTTGTTAGGTATTGAAATCCCTCTACGTTTTTTCACACTGTTCTTTCATTTTCATAATAAAAATTGGATTATACAGGGTTATATCACAGAAGAATTACCATATCGTAAAGTTGATTTGTTTAAAATAATCATTTATTGCTACATGGTCGAGCCATGTTGCTCACAAAGATCTTTTACAATTATACGAAGGGATTGCGACAGTATCATCTTTGTGAAGGATTTCTGCAAAAAGCGTCAACCTTTAAATTATATTTGGAAATAGTGTTCTATTTTTATTACTATTATTAGCAAGACTTTGGTCAAAAAGTTCCTAAAATTCAAAATTTCTCCTATTTCTGTAAGAAATTTAATAGCTTGTAAGTAGTTGTAAAATTAACGCCAAAGTCACGTTCAAATAAATATTTTAGTAATGTTTTTAATTGTAAGATTGTTGTGTAAGTCAATATTTTTATTTATTGTACAAAGTACGGATTATCATGACTTCTGTTGACTAGCGGTCGTGACGTTGTCATCATAATAGACGAAATTCAATTCAATAAAGACTTTACAGCATATTTTTTACTTTATTTAAACATAAACCTACATGCGCACTTATGAAATGTCATAATTACTCTTTTAAAAATAATTGGCATTTAGTCTACCACGCGGACCCAGTGCGGGTTGGTAGATGTCACAAGTCTTCGTATTTTTGGTTCTAGGAGATGCCAGTTTTCTCACGACGTTTTTCTTCACATTTTTAAGACCAGTGGTGATGAAATTATTCGCGCCTGCCTGGGTTTGTAACCCATGACCTACAACTCGTAATTTGGGGCCATTATCACTGAGCCACCACTACTGCTCTCGCTGGGCCACCACTGCTCTCGCTGGGCCACCACTGCTCTCACTGGGCCACTACTCCATGGGTACCTAAATTAATCTTCACATATCTAGACAAAATGTAGAGAATAGCTGTCTTTTTCGCGATTTTTATTTATTTCAATTACACCTTATATTTGTTTCATGTGTTTACCAAATCGAAACTATTAAAATAAATGCTGACAGCTAAAATATACATACATAGGCTACGGATCGAAAACAGAACCTCCTTTATAGATAGTCAAATCATTTATTCAGTGCAACAATAAAGAAAAAACACAAATGCGCAGTTAAATGATTTTTGTTTTTTTTTATTTAACTGTGCTGTTGTTTTAACACTAGTGGACGCACTATGGCCCGCTTGCGCCACCAATCACAAATGCATCTTCAAATGATCTACAGAAACTGAACGATGTTTTAAGAGTCTTTAATACCTAGCTGCTGATATTGCTTAGCATGATCCTCCGTTATATCGGATAAAGTTGAAGATGAATGTTAAGTAGCTACTGTATTTGTCGAAAACACGATTCCATAGAATTTTCTCGACAGAAAAAAAATACCAAAGTTACCTCCTAACCAAAAAATTAACCGCTGGTATTCAAAATTTGTAATCTTATATGAAACTTTGCATAATGGCTGAATAGATACTATGTTTATTATTTTTTTAAATTACCATTATTTTCGCATTATTTTTTAGTTGGAGCCTTCTCCCCGCCGCGCGCTGCTCAGTCTCGCTCTCACTCATTCCGCGAGCAGTATTGTGCGAGCGAGATAAGGATTGAACTTGGCTGAGGTATTATGGAATCTTAAATTTGAGGATGCGGTAGCCTGCGAAATTCATAACTTACATACTACCTATTTTTTTTTAAGTAATAAGGTGGTTACCGAGCATGTATAGTATAAAGAAAATTACATACTGCCCTAAATAAACAAAGTAGAAAATATATGTTTTAACTGGTTAATAATGAATCTGCAGAGATTCATTATTAACCAGTTAAAATTTAGAGGTATTTTAGTAATAGATAAGTAGGTAGATAGTCTTAATAACTCATACTACAATCAAATTTATCTGAAATAAAGACTTGTCTTATAAACACTGGATCGTAAAAATTCCGGGTCGCTAATTAATGGCGTGATAGTTTCTTAAATACATAAGATTCGACTAATTTCGCTTCTAACTTATGCCAACAAAAATACACTTCGCAGTAAATCTTAAAAAATAAAAGATTTTTTGTCAATCTAATATTTTGTATTTCCTCCACGAGCCTGTATCACTTCATTAAGACGATGTGGCATGCTGTGAACCAAATGTTTTATACGATTTTGGTCTATGTTTGCCAATTCTTCCACTAGCGCATTCCTTAACTAGTGTAAGGTAACGGGAGCAGGAGAGCGTTGTGTCACGTAGGTATCTCCTGAGCTCGTCCCGTGCATGTTCTATGGGATTTAAGTCTAGGCTGCGAGCTGGCCACTCCATGCAGGTAATACCGACGACTTGAATATACATATTGACCAAACGAGCAGTATGTGGTCGCGCATTATCGTGCATAAAAATGGAATTTGCACCCATATTCACTAAGAAAAGACCAGCATGCTCATTTAAAACCTCTTCTACGTATCTGACAGCAGTCAGAGAACCGTTTTCTATGATCACTAACTCCGTGCGATCCTCTGAAGATATCCCAGGACAAACCATTATTGATCCTCCACCGAATGGCACCTTTTCTTCAAAACACGCTTGATGATACCGTTCTCCTGTTTGGGGACGTTTGCTGGTCTATAAGGCTTTATATCAGTTTCACGAAGACGTCACAGAATCGTATCAGAGCTCACATTGTTGTGGTGAATTTCTCGAAAACTGTTGCATAGAGCATAGTGCATTCTGCTCACGATGAATCGGTCTTCTCGTGTAGTTGTGCACCTTGGCCTGGGATTTCCTGGTCTCCTGATGTTCATGCCGGTCTCTTAAAATCGCTGGAGTACTCTTTGGACCGTTGATAAAGATACTCCTACTGTTCTAGCCTTTAATTTGGCAAATAATAAAATGCAATAAAATACTTTTTTTTTAGGAAAATGTATTTACACATTTTTAGGTGTTATAGAAAAATCATGAAAAAAATGTAGGAACTTCAGATTTCCTGAAAAACGATGTATGCCACAGCATACATTGCCAATGAGTTGTGTAAATCTGTTGCCAATTACAATACAAAATAAAAAATGTTAAAAAAACAAGTTGTTATCGCCCAGAAATTGCCAGCTTTACTAAACACGCATGTGGTAGTCTACATAGTTGACAGTTCGTAGGACTTATACGAGTTACGATCCACAGACGGATTTGGCATTATTTCATGCATAACACAGACGATAGCTTGGAGCATAGCCTACATCGACCTTGAGAGGTCATAGTCATAAAATGGCCAACATTATCATAACGTGATGATTTCACTGGGTTGGCTTGTGGTATGTACAAGCATTGGATGTTTGTCAGTCTTTTCACGGGTGCGTCCGGACTTTTTAACCCCTCGTAAACCTCAAATCGAAAATCTTTGAGGGGTTGTCTTTCGTCCTGGTCGTTTAGTAACAGAAACAGTGTGACATTGTGATCTGGTATTTCTGGGACGCGAATTAGAAGAAGCAGTTGCCCTCATGCGAGCTGCAGCTAAGTCAAGAGTCATAAAGCCAATAGCTGTTGGTTCAGGCGGTGCAAAGGGTGCAGGGGTTACTGGAGTTGCAGGAGTAGAGGGAGTTGTTGGGAGTGACGGAATGGCACTCAGAATCGGCACTTTCTTACTATTTGGTTCTAGGTAAGGGCTTGAATACACGCTTTGAAGGATGGGTTGAGTCGAACATGCTGGGGAGAAGACCACACGTCTTCGTCATCGTCTAAAATATTCTATGCAACTATCAATACCTAGTCGAAGATTTTTTTTAAATTTTTATTGCAAATAATATTTATTACTTTTACGGTGTGTTAGTTTAATACATAAATATAAAACAATTTAAAATATAAAAAGCTTTTTCGAAGTGGTCTCCATTGGCTGCAATACAGTCCTTTAAACGTTGAGGCCAGTTATCAATAGAAGCACGCACTCTTTCCATGGGAAAATTCTTCACTGCCAATCGTCTGGATTGTTTTAGAGACTCCAAATTATCATGGCGTTTAGAGCAAGCCGTGCTCTCTAAAACTGACAATAAATCGATTAGACGACGGCCAGTCTTCAGCTCTGATGAAGTCCGAAACGTTCACTACCAACCAAGACTGCGTGGACCGAACTTTATGACCCGGCGCAGAGTCTTGTTGGATGGACCATACTTGGTTATTGAATTTGGTGTTGTTAAGGGGCTTAACTACCTTCTCAAGAATGGTATCTTGTGTCGATGTTTTGATACCTTTTTCACAAAAATATGGCTCTGTCACTCCTTCATAGCTAACACCCCACCAAACCATCACTGAAGTCGGATAATGCCCACGTTGCACTCTGTCGACTAATTGGGAAGCTTCCTTAGAGCTTTGAGCATAAATACGGTCATTTTTTTTGTTAAAATGTTGCTCAATTGTAAAGATTTTCTCATCCGTAAACAAAAAAAATCTGTGACCTCCCTTTGCGTACCGCTTCAGTAGTTGTTTCGATTTTACCCCCTATTCTTTTTTAAATTATCAGTTAAAAAATTACCAGTGTGTCTCTTATAGGCTGCAAGTCCTAAGTCTTCTTTTAAAATACGCGACATGGTTCTGGGTGCTATCTTCATCTCCCGAGATAAAATCTTTCTTCGAATTCTTTCCCTTACTGCTTTCACCACCTTTTTCGTACGAACACTACGTGGACGGCCAGATCTTTTTTCTGTCACAAACAGAGGAAGTCTCATTGTACCTATTAATAGCCCGGTACACAAACATTTGACTAATACCAAGCGTATGGAGAGTTTTAAAAATTGCATTTGGCTCCATACCAACTTTGTGTAATGCAATCACAGCGATTCGGTTCTCTTTATCACCCCACTCTATTTTAATATTGCAAAATATTGTATAATGTATTGGCGCCAAAATTAGAAAACTCAATGAACAATCGTATAAAAATGACAGATTCCAAATTCAAATGTAATATATTTCTTATTTTTAATTGTAACAGTATTTATGGCCAGACTAAGTATAGGTGCAGCAGAAGTTGACCTCAAAAGCGGGGTGTGAACGTCAGAATGTTCACTACCGTCAGAGGAAGCATTCTCAGCACGTACATGCGCTAAAATTTTACTACCAAGAGTTTGAAATTTGAAAAAAAAAAAGCATGCAAACTAAGCAAGTAAACCCAAAAAGCAACCTCAAACTGGCAATGTATGCCGTGTCATACAAACAAAATGGAGGGTGTTTCATGACAAACTTGGCAGTGTATGTCACAGCATACATCATAATTAGTGATCAAAATAGAACCATTTTATATAATTAAAACTTCACAATTATTATCACACACATTCCATTACACAATAGAGCATACATTTTAGTCATTCACCTATCCTAAACTACATACCTAATGTTCAGAATAGTAGTATAAATGCCTTGGACAACACAGTTGACGTTTGCCGGGTAGCCATTATTTTGAAGTATTGTCAAAATGGATGTTCCTAGATGTGTATTTTATTTGTTCTACCAATTATAGTTAGTATTTCAATATGACAAAGTTTATATATCACACGCAAGTTGTATTTTTTTTAACAAATCAAATTTTTAAAGTTACGTGTGACAGTACATACATTGCCAAATTAAGGGCTAGCAGTGCTTATCTGACTTCTTCCTTATGGTAATCCGTGTACATCTTCAGGTGTTAACGATATTATATTGCACTGAATACTCTGATCAATCCTGTATGAGCTACAAGTAGTTGTTTCGGGTCTGGCAGTTTGTGTATGTGAATTTAAATGTTTGTAAACGCACCCACAATACAGGAGAAATTCCTAGAGTGGGGCAACGTTTTAAAAAAAAAAAAAAGAATGGCTGACTTATGCGGTAATCTGCTACAATTATGACAGTTCCTTTGATCAGTGACCTACCATGAGAACGTCATTGTGCAGTCATTTCTTTTAATTCGTTACGTGAATCGTGTTTGTGGAATACAATGATCAACCAATGATCGACCATTATGAATTTAGCAGATTACGAACTTTTAGCAAAATGACAATGGGATCGTGTTCGAATGACGAATTTATAAAAATAGCAGACTTGGGCCCCTGGTCGAATCATGGTTGGAGACGACTATTTCTTGACTTTTTGACACCAAAGGAGATGTTCCAAATCCGGCCCAGAATGTGTACAGTACCTCGAAAAATCGAGAAAAATCTATGGAATTCGGGAAAAATACAGATAAATTGCTTAAATGCATACTTTTCTTGTAATAATTTTATATTTATCAATTATTTTTATCGAGTTTCAACATGGCGTCTCGCCAATTTAGGTACTCTGTGGTTAAAAACAATGACAGTAAACCATAGATCGGCCATTGATCATAGATCATGAACTGTCTACTGTCACTTCAGTCGCTTTCGTTGTCGTTCGCGGTTTGATGTTCGTTTTGTTTTAATTTCTCGAGCCTACAAAAGACTGAACGAAACGCAGTGATTTGACAATTAAGACAAATAAACATGTCAAACGTCAATAATCAAACAACATGACAGCTTACCGCCATGACGGGTTTTTGTTGTGTGTTGCAATTTCAAGTGTACATTCTTGTGTTTTACTACCAAACAAAGCCAACTTAAAGTAATTGGATGATTGAAAACTGTTTTAATTGTGTGTGCCCATTTTTTTGTATGGTGTACATAGACGTGGCCGGGGCTCCATACATTTTGAAACATCTCTTTTAAATTTAAAAACGTAAGCGTTCCGTGGTTATCAGATGATGATTGTGGCGAGAAAGGCCACCACGTAATCCCCACCAAGACACCTTTATTTATCTAGGATCTCTTAATGAGTATTTTCGAGATTTTACGACAATTTTTTGGAATTGAAACCAAGTCGATACTCCCCCCAGCCGTTTGCTTTCACTAACGTGAGGATTGTGTCGAGACGTTTACCCCACAATCCTCACCAACTTATAGCTATAACTTCGGAATAATAATGCGACAATTTTTTCACATTATGACTATTTCTTGAAATTTTTTTGGCGTTCTCAAACTTGATTTGCATCAAGTTTTCAAGGGTGAGGATTGTGTGGTGAAGGACACTCGCTACAGTAACAAATATGTATTTACAAAATGATAGGTAATCACTTCATTAATCTTTTTTTTTCTATTTTATATTTCTTTTTCCGCCTCAAACGTGAGCGAAACACAGTCAACAAACATTCATTTATAGGCGACAAGCCGTCTATGTCACACAAGCGGGTCACATGGTCTGCCCTATTGACTCCCGATCTAGGTGGTGTCAGAAGTGAAGTAAATACTAGATAATCCTTACGATAAACATCGAATGTTATCCAGAATGTTAGTGGTATAATTTGTTTATATTATAGGCACGTTTGGTTCGGTCATGTGACTGTATGTCGTATGTTTGAAGATAGTGCGGCGAAGATGTTGTTTTCGTTTAATGTAAGCACTTTGTAATCTTAGTATTTGTGTTATTTCTAACTAGTTGACCCATGACCTGTAATTACCTCATCAGACAAGTTAAATTAGGTAGATACGAATACATGCGGTGCTCAGTATCAAGTAAGTATTCCACCTTTTACACTAACTTTGAATATATTGGCCCATGGGCGGCAAAAACCTCTGACACCACGGTCTACTCCCTAAGCGAAGTCCGTAGTTTCGACCGAAGTAACGGGCGCTTCGCGCTACTTCTGTTATCGTATCAAATATCTTGGTTGAATTAAGTATGTAGAAGTTTGTTAATGGTCACACTGACCAATGTATTTCTTGTTGCCATTTCATTTATTTGTTTTAACTAGTTTTTTAAATACATGATTGAGTTGTAAGTTCCATTAAATTATTTTGCTAAGAAATAGATTAATTTACGAATCAGTTATTTTTTTGTAAAGGCGTTAATAGTTACAATTTTTAGTTTAAAAGTATTTGTTTTGTATTTATAGTTCAGTTAATTTTATCTGTGGCAACATTCATGTTAGTTAAGTAAGTAGTAAGGGTAGACAACTGTCATTTTAAATGTTATAAAAGATCGTGTAACTTTATTTTTGATCTCTTTTCTGTACGTGTCGCTGGACTGGTAACAATGTACAAAGTTGTAAGTAATTGATTATTTTTCATCATCGACATCCTTCCCAACACCTGCATCACTTTCACTTCTCACTTACGGTATGTCCGTAAGAGAGACGGTGTGCGAAGCTCCCGTAACATCGGCCGAAACTACGGATATCGCTCAGGGGGTAGACCCCCAGGTTAGTCCGAAAAAGAAGAGAAAAATAATATGATTTAAGCGAAAAACATTAAACCTGGCACACTCGTGGTTACACGGGTAATGCTTCGTAAAGTAGTGTACAAAATGATGCCTCCAGGTAGATTCAGGACATGTTCTAATTTTTCAAAGCAAACAACTTTTCTTATGGTTGTACACGGTCCGTTTAAAGAAGCAAGATCCTTTAGACAAGCCAGCACTCTACTAACTCAAAGGCGCCTCCGCTAGTAAGGAAGTACCTAAAAGAAAATAAACCGAGAGTGCATTACTCCTCGTCATTTTTAGAAACCACTCTACAGTATGTTTTGATAACCATAGTTTATAGCTAAGTATAGCTTGAGACACTCAGGAGGTAACTAGGTGTCCTAATATGATGAAAGAATCGATTTTAATATTGGTATTGGCAGCGAAGCTAAGACACATGTACCTACCAAACACTTGGTAGTACTCAAACAACAAAAGTAGGTACATTTCTGCTACAAATAATATTCAATCTTTTTGTGACAAATCATCATTCTCTCCCTCTGGTTCGGTGCAGCATTTATCATATTTTACTCAATACAATCAACTTTTCATTGGAAACCCTCTTTTCTAACAATTTAATCAATCTGCATATAAACATAATAAATTAAATAAACCTACGTAAACATTCAGTAGTGCCTCCAAAATAAAGTTAAATGCAACCAACTCCTATTCCTTGGTTCTAGATTCTTATTTTGTTCAAAAAGCTTACAAAGCGCTGTTACAATGAGGATAACATTAAAGTACTAGTGTGGTATGGTTAGGATTCTGCGCCCTCAATAAAAAAAACAATTTATTTAAACTTACATGATTTAATACACAAATAAATATAAAATGCTAACTCGCATAACATTAATTGATGATATTCCGCTAAAAATCTACGTTAATCACAGCTTCTTTGATGTTAGTCGATAAGCAAATAACAATTTAGTATCTTTTATAAAATGCAGTCATCAAAAGCGTTTAATATTAAAGAGTTGTGTTGTTGGCTTAAGATAGACGGATGCCCTCAGAGCCAGGACACTCTCCTTTGCTGATTTTGTGGAGTGCTGAAAAAAGAAAATCAATGTAAGTTTAACATAACATTACGCATTTATTTACCTAAGGGGACTGAAGGCGTAGGCAATGGTATACACCATCATGTAGGGGGCGAGACTATGAGTATTAACTGGGCACATTGGAAAACCCTAATAATACCTGGGGATATAATCAATAAAAAAAGAATATAATCCATAATTACTTTTTTATTCTATATTTCTCTGCGAAATAGTATACCTACTAGATAAGTATTCAATGTCACATTGGTCAACATTTAAAAAGCTAAGGAAAATTTCCATACAGCTAAGTTGTCACTTTGGCGATTGGTATATTGATGATGCATGGTAGTACTTCGTTCTACATAATTTCAATTTAAAGTATTTTTTCGAAACGACGGATGGGTTTTAAGCTATAAAAAAGTAAGTAATTTGCTAGGTTCACAAATCATAGTCCTAAAAGTATTACATTTTATACACGAATTCAAAGATTTAAGTACCTACTCAGATTTAAGACAAGTTTGCATTTGTCTGGACTTCTATTTTCAAAGAGTGGCCAAAATCTCGTTCTATTGAGTTCATTGCCCTCTGTACTGTTACTGCTTCAAACGTTTGAAAAAAGTTAAAAGCTGCTTAATTATTTAAAGCTACCTGAAACTAGTTGAACTGTAAACTAAGTTGAGTTTTCACTACCCTTTCTTTTAACAATAATTGGAAAAAAAAAACCTTTTACTAGACTGCGACAGAAGGAGGTTTTAATTTTCGTTTGACTTTCCCGAATGTAACGCCAAAAATCATGAGAACATTTCTATTTTCTGATTTACAATATCAATCTGCATTATCGTGGAACTACTGAAATCCAGCCTAGATACAGCGTGTGACCTCTGAGTATCCATAGCCATGAGTCACGATCCGGTTAGGGCGTCAGGCACAATGGCCGCCGACGCCATGTTATCACGGTTACCTGACGCGTCACACCTTGTTGATCACACACAGGCTCTGTAGCGACTGTATTGCTAACTATTTCATACAGTGTCAATAGGTTTTTATACCTATTCGATATCGAATTCTGTAACCCTTTGTTGTATCCTATCTCGTTGTTATGGGTTTTTTTAGTGTATTTTGCGAGATCACGCGCCGTCGAACCGCTTTTGTGTTAAAAAATTTATTGCTTTCATGCCTGTTCTATATTCTGTTGGAAAAACTTCTACGTTGGATGTATTTTTAGACAAAATCGATATTTTAATTTGTTAACAGCTCCGTACGTCAAGAAACTGTTATTAATTGTTACTCAAAAATAATTTAAGTGTGCCTCGCGGCTGCGCCAATGATCGGTTATTGTATTTAAAACATCATCAACTTATTTCTTTAGTCGGCCCAAAAAGGAACGACGAAGTTTCTCATCTTGTGCAATTTTGGTGACACGAATCTACAATACACGCTGGCGTCTGTACAAGAATTGCAGTGACAACTTTGTTGTTTTTTTTATATCTGTTAAAGCATTTCATGTTTCCCTTATTATATCCACGCAGTTGCCTACCTAGTATTTTGGGTTCCCTGTAAGCATTAAACCTGATCCTAACATAAAAAAACACTAACTATTAATAGCTAA
Organism: Xanthia togata; assembly: GCA_963853775.1. Lineage (NCBI taxonomy): Eukaryota > Metazoa > Arthropoda > Insecta > Lepidoptera > Noctuidae > Xanthia > Xanthia togata. The sequence goes on from OY970803.1 coordinate 8,390,099, forward strand.
GTAGGTAACTATTCAACAAAATTCTAATCATCTATTCTAATCACCTTTCTAGCTAGTAAATAGTAGGTATTCGATTGAACAAATAATGTTTCCCTCAACGAGTATTTCTCCATGTGAAGTCTAACTCTTCATTATTTCGAAAACGTGATCTATCTACTTTTGTAGGTATAGGTGTCTGAAGTTTCTATATATTTTGGACTAGCTCCCGCCAGCGGCTTCGCCCGCGTGATATCTTTATAATTATAGCCTATGTTACTCAGTGATAATATAGCATTCTATTGGTGAAAGTTTTTTTTATGTATCGGTCCAATCGTTTTTGAGTTTATATATTACAAACAAAAATACTAATCTTTTCTTTTTATAAAATTAGTGTAGATATAGAGGATTAGAAGGTTTTATAAGTTCACTTTTCTCTAGTAGAGTTCAACTAACTTAGTTGACATTTAAAGTAGGTATTTTCAGAATCGATCCTACCCACGCTGTATTAGTATAAGTAAACTTTAATTCAAGAAATACCTACCCACACTAACAGGTAAAAAAACAATGAAATAACTAAAACACAGGCTCTTAAATCTTACTCAAATGTCTGTGGGCGTTACAAACAATTCACTTAATAGTGTTAAAAGACATCTTATGACTCACGCCGTTCGTTTGAGAGATCGTATCATACCGTCTACAATGCTATTGTAAAATAAATTTACAAGGAAAACAGAGCTTCCCAGAAGGTATTACATGTTTTTCAACATTTTATAATATGTTCCACCTTGAACTGTCTCATTGAGTTCGTTAGTTTTGTGTGGGTTTGTGAGTTAAATTGGTACTTAAGGTCGGTACTGCCTGAATATATATTATGGTTTTAACCGGACCTATTTCCTGAAGCAGCCAAACTCGGATATCAAAAGTGGATGCATTAAAATCTTCCGCTTGTAAATTTTTATCGATAAAAAAACCACGGGTATCAGATTAGGACCTTACATTATAATAGTGGTCACATTAAGCCGTTGGTCTCGGCGTCCGGGGATCTTTGACAGTCATTACGGGTCGTCAGAAGCCCGAAAGTCTGACAAACAGCCTTACCAAGGGGTATCGTACTTCCCAGTTATTGGGTGGTAGAGTAATCCGGTTAGACTGGAATCCGACCCCAACATAGTTTTGGGAAAAGGCTAGGCAATACAATAGTGACTTTACTCTAAATACTTGTTTAAGACAGAATCTGAGTAAACACGAACTAAGAACGTTTACTAATATTTGCCAGACTCGATCGTTTCCAAATATTTTCACTTTTCACGAACATCACATCCTGACTATAATATTACGATTTACGACGACGACAAAGTTTTTTTTTTTTGACGTTTTATTGCCATAACCCATTTATGTTCACATATCTTAGGACCCTGTGGTCCCGGTCCTACGGAAGGCCTAGGAGGGCCCGAAGCCAACTCGCAGAGTCCCCTTAGACAATTATCCTTGTATTCACTATGCAAGTGTAGGTAGGTACCCAAAGACATCCCCCGGTTGGAGGATTATTGCAGAACATGGAAAACAAACACATTGGGATGGGATATGCGTTGGGATGGCTACATATTATTCCAATCAAATTTACTGAATGTCTCCTGCCTGACCAATTATTATGATTTATTAATACTCACTGTCGTGATGCTCGCAGTTATAGTTGTTCATAACGCATTCATTGCCGAAAGACTTGGACTTCTCTCCCTGCTTGCCGGCACAGACGGGGTCCAGAGCGATGGAACTGCAGTCGTGCATGCAAGCCTTCTTACGGGCCGCCTCAGCCTTGACCTGCTTCAGGTCAGGCTTGTCGGGACGGCAGGTCACTGCCACGATCACCAGCGCTGGAAATTGGTGAAGCAGCATAGTCAGTAAAGCTTGATCAATGATAAAAATTATTTAACATCACGCCTGTTATCCTCGAAGAGTTTGGCAGAGTATCTATAGTACACCTCTGCAGCCTATTGCCGTCAACCCGGTACAAATCCAGTATCCGGCTGCTACTGTGAAATTTCCGATAGAAAAGCCCAATAACACTTCGCCCGACCTGGTAATCGAACCCAGAACCCCATGCTCAGCAGTAGCACTTGCGTCCACTAGACCAACGAGACAATCAACAAAATCAGTCATCACCTCATCACTGATAAATGATGTTTATTCTGCAATATGTTTTTTTTTTTAGGTACCTACTCAGTTTACTTGTCTTGTTTATTCTTTTTATTTTTACATCATCATCATATCAGCCGAAAGATGTCTATTGCTGGATGTACGCCTCTTCCAAGTACCGTCACTTCGACTGGTTCTGTGCTCCCGGCATCCAGCGGCTTTCACAAGGTCGCAGGAATCCAATAAATTATTAACCTGATAAACTATTTACATTTTGGTTACAGATTGGTAAAATCAATCTACAACCAAAATGTAAACTAACACTTTAACGCGTCAAAATATTTTAGAAATTAGATGAGGTCGGTGTTTCCTATCCGACTATGAGTTTTGATCTGTACCTTAATTAGAGTACACGATCAATAGGAATTTGAATCGTTTTGAAACAAACTGCTAATCCATTGCTGCGTAATTCGAAAAAAAAAATCTACTCAAAAACGTAAATAACGCAATGAATGTTGTTGAACTGTCAAAATGAAACAAATTTGTCGTAATCGTTTACGAAAGTGTGTTGTGTAATTAGATAGCAGATTCTTAAAGCAGTAGCTTAATGTAGGAATAGTATGACGAGAATAGAATGTAAATAAGACTGCGGGGAGGTCTTAATATATTCCTTCTGAATCTGTCTTGAAAGATATAAGGAAAACAACTCAAAATTCGAAAAATTCAAAAGTCATTTATTCAAACTAGGCTGAGAATCAGCACTTTTCGAACGTCAAAGTTACATAAGACAGTCCCACAAAACGCCCACCCTTCACCACTTCCAAGTGCTTTCGCTGGGAAGAAGAAGTGGCGCAACAAACTCCCCAGCAGCACAGCTGTCTGTTCAGCTAGAAAAACTTGATTCTATACAATAAGTACTTATGCAAAATAATTTACTTATCGCAACACAAAACATTAAATTATAAATTAATAGACATATGACAGCTAGCACTCTACTAACTCATATCCTCCGAAGGTTTAAACTAGCAAAATGAATAATAATATGTTGAATATCGTACTAAATTCATCCTGCCTGTATGAAAGCTTCTTGTTAAAGCTCTTGGTTAGGTACTTTGAGGAAAATAAGCCTTCATTTATAATTAGATAAAACAAATTATTTTTAGAGATTTTAAGACGGCAAATATTGCGCTAATGCAAAAACCTGTTAATTAAGACTTCCTAGAAGGACGTGAGACTGAATGTTAATTATTTCGTTATGACTATAAAAAATATGTTTGCAAAAACTTTACACACATGCTATGAATAATATAAGTTTCTACTTTATTTATTTTTTCTAAAAACTATAGGACTCATTACCAAGTTTAGCTATTTATTTACTATAGTAGAGTAAGTTTAAAACATAACAAGAGAATGGCAGTAAAGATACCTAATCCCGCAGACGTACGAAGGTTTTCGATATCGGAAAACGAGTTATGGAACTCAATTGGAGTTGGGCAGGAGACCTGGCAGGGCGCAGTGGTGACAGGTGGAGTACGACAGTGACCGAGTGGCGTCCAAGGACTGGAAGGCGAAGTGTCGGCCGTCCGGCGGCGAAATGGGCGGACGACATTGTTACCTTCGCGGATAGAATCTGGATGAGGCTGGCAGGAGCGTAGGGATTGGCACATAAAAAGAGATACCTATACAGTCGGTGATCAGGGGGCCAATTCTCGATTTTAGAGATGGTGTCGAACTCGACAAAAATTTCTAATGACGTCATTTTTTCGACAAATTTTAAAAGTTTCTATTCTGGGGATGTCGAATTCGACATTTGTCGAAGGCTAACGTTAGAGTTCATGTCGAGTGCTTCTGAGCAGTAGAGATGTCATGTCGATTGTAGAGATACGTCATTTCTGAGTGAATTCGTTGAGTTTTTGATTGTACACTGTGTTTTCTTTTCTTTAATTTTTAAATAAAATATGGTTTGGCATCTCATACCTACTGGAAATTCGATTTATACTCTTTGATTTGTGCATTGTGTTTTCTTGAAACGACGACCTTCGCGCAAATAACAGACTCTGTAATTTGTGTACCCACGAATGGACTTGAAACCGCTGAAACGATGGACGAGTTTATTAGCATTTTTATCTCGGAGTTGTTGGAAAGTGGCGAGCAACTGGCCAATACACGGCGACAACAGCGCACTTATCCCACCGTCGATATTTACAACTTGAGCGAAACAGAAGTCATTAAAAACTTCAGATTAGATAAAGATTTAATAAGGGTTCTAATAGATCTATTGGCTCCTGTAATTCAGGATACCACGAAAATAGACCTGAAAACGAAGGTAAATAATCGTCTGCTTTATAATTTTATTAGTCATGTATAACTGTTCACTAAACTAACCTTACCCACCAAAAATACTAATTGCACACCCTAAAATACCTAAATTATTTATGTGCACCAAATTCTTTCTATTCTTTGGTGTACAATGGAATTTTTAGAGTACAAAAAAGTAGGTATTTGCAAAATCATTCATTAACTCATAGCTACCTAAAACGGAACGTGCGATTCTTCATAATGGTAACATTATCTTCACTCGACTCGACATTTTCGTGACATTTATTTCTATTTTGACTGAGAATACGGAATTCTGCTCAATTCGACATTTTTTGGTAGAGATAGAGATATTTTTAATAGACATAGAGATAGACTTACGATCTCGAACTCGAGATAAATGGCGAAAATCGAGAATTGGCCCCCAGGATATAGATGATGGAGGGTACCTACTTCTAACATTCCATGAGCCGAACATTTTTATTTGAGTACTTTACTAGTACCTATTTGATAGAAACCTGACTGCCTCGTTGGTCTAGTGGTCGCAAGCGTTACTGCTGACTATGAGGTCCTGGGTTCGATTCCCAGGTCGGGCAAATTGTCACTGGGTTTTTTTTTCTGGGATTTCTCAGTAGCAGCCCGGAGTCTGGATTTGTGCCCGGTTGATGGCAATAGGCTCGCCCCCTATTACATGGGACTTAAACATAACTGGCGAAATGTAGGTGTACCTACTACAGGCAGGTACACCTCTGCCCAACCCTTCTCTTCTGCTAAGAAGTCATGACCAGTAAATATCAACATGTTGAAGTTTTCTTCAAAACTATCAGATCCGTTCAGCCGTGAAAATATACCAAACAGACTAACACGTGTTTCCTTTTACGTTACAAGTGCCTGGAAATTACCATGTCTCCCTAACCAACCGGAAGCATTTAGAGCTCATCATGTAATCAAGTCAAAGGACCGACGCGACGTCGGCACACACTGACCTTAACAAACACCATTTAAGGTCGTAAAATGCTCATCTAGGTAATAGCAGGAAGAGGGACCACTTTGGACCAATGAACATGGTTTGTGAATGACGTAGGACCTAAATTAAGACCTAATTCTAAGGCAAATTTTATAGCTTGTCGCGCCACTGATGTTAAAGAAATAATACTTACCCTACTAATATTATACCTAAACGCGAAAGTTTGTGAGGATGGATGGATGTTTGTTACTCTTTCGCGCAAAAACTACTAAACGGATTTCGATGAAAATTGGCACACTGATAGTTTATAACCTCGATCAACGTATAGAATATTTTTATCCCGATATTCCTACGGGATCGAAAATTATGCGGGTGAAATCGCGGGGTGCAGCTAGTGAATTATAATTTATTGATTAGGGGAAATAAAAGCAGCATATGTAGGTACTTCTCAAAAACATTACCTTACTTCTGGGGCATTCGGGTAATAACTGGGTGTAGGTAACAACTAATAATGGAGGAGGATTAGAATATCATATGCTGATGATACTGAACTAAATATAAATTATGTACTATATTTAGGTATACTAAACGGTTTATTGTACTTATACCAAAATGCATGACACCTTTTATGAAAAAAAATATTTTGAGCTTATATTAAATCAGAATTGGGGGAAAGTAGCCACAGATAGCTTTCCAAACAACGGGAAACGACGATGGTGACACGTTACACTGAACCAAAAGGATTGCCAAAGAGACACAACAGGCTCAAAATAAAATCCTAACTATATATAAATTGATATTATAAGTGCGAAAGTGTGTTTTTTGTTTGTTAGGTACGCTTTTACGCTAAAACGGCTGAACAGATTTGGCACACGAGTAGACTGTGACCTGGATTAGGACACAAGTTATTTTTTTATCCCGATATTCCCACGAGATCAAACCTTGCGCGGGTGAAAGCGCTGGGCGCTAGGAAATACTCGTAAATAAATTATACATAAATTAATTCTGCCGATGCAGTAACATTACATAATAGTTATATTATATAACAATAAAAATAGTTCTTGGAAACTTTTCGGTTGTTGTGTTTCCTCTGGGTTTTTACTAGATTGAACTACAACTTTATCATCCTGTTCCAAAAATGTTGGATCTAATCCCTGGAGAGTCTCTTTAATCTCTACAGTATACACGGAAAATTAGTTATTCAGACAAAAAAAATCACACCAAACAATGCTTGCAAAAAAACTACATATAGGTACTGATGTGAATCAACCAGATTTTATTACAACAACAACAATTTTAAATCACTGTCAGTTAAGTACGGTTTCTATATTACTTACCATCTAAAGTTAATAATTTCGAAAATCTGCCAATTATAAAATGAAAAATAACTTACCAAAAACAAACAAAGTAGATGCCTTCATAGTTATTTTATTACAAATCTGCGTTCTCGAGCACTCAACGTGAATAACTGCCAACAGAGAGGGCAAGCCAACCCGCTTTATATGTCATAGTGGGGAGCCTCGCTAACGGCCGTGATTGATGCAAATCTTACACCACATGTCCACTACCTCATATTCTTGCTCATTTTGTTCTCTCGTCAGCAAAAAACGGCGATGGTAAGCGTATTGCAAGATGTGTCGTTTTATCTGCAATGCGATTCACTAACAGACTCATCATGGATGTTAACAACGACGAGTTCAATGATGTTGCATCGTAAATATCGCTTTTAAAAACAACGTTGATAAAAACCGTATTCGCTAAGCTACATAGGCTCGTCGACGATCTGCCGAACAACGATGATGAGTAAGATGTTTACAGTGTTGCTATGTTTAATCTAGAGTATAATCGAGAAAATCTCGACTAACCTATTTTTAAGTTATTTCGTCATTTTAAATTAATACAAATGCACAAAACGTATGTATAAAACACGTTATATTTATTATGCAACAAATATTTAATTAATTATATCATTTTCGACTTGGAAAATAATTATTTTTGATTATAGCAATAAAACGATTCCTTCGACCGATCTTTGACATTTGTAATTGTAGATTCTGTGTTTCAAAACAAACAACTTCATCTGGTTCATCTTATCTTGATTAGTTTTTTCTATCAAAATACGAAATTCCAAAGTTCCAAGTGGTTTTAAGTGGCTAAGTGGACTTTAAAAAAATGCTGCACCCCAACCCAATGGCGTTCTACTCGTTCTGTGTTTTAGTTTGGTTCCAAACCTATCGAAAGTGAGTACACATTAACATTTCTATTTAAATATACAGCACAGTTTCTGGAACTACTATCTATGTAACCAAAATATTTATCTTTTAGTGTCTCGCAACGCAGCTCCTTCGTTAAATCAGCTGGAAAAGCTAGTAAGCTTTTTGGAAAGCAAACCATGGTTGGCTACGGGCCATGCTCGTACTGCGAATGCTCGCATTCGCAGTCGTCAGGCATGTTCCGAAATAACAACAGCCCTGAACAGTGATGGTAGTGGGTGTACGAAAACATCGGAACAGTGGTGTAAGGTTGGTAATTATATGTATTGTGTGTATACTGTTGCATTGAGTAGGTAGCCTTCTACGGTATATTACCCTTTTACACTGACAGCCGCTGTGTATGTTCTTTATTACTAAATTAGTATTAACTACAGGCATATACTGTAACTTTAGGCTAGGATTCTAATTTCAATTATAAAAGCATTTAAAATTGCAACAGAAAGTTAAACCAAACCGAGCAAATAGGTGTTCTATTTATTTAATACTTGCATCAAATCATATAATTCTTACTGGTGTTGCAGTACTGGAAGGACAAAAAAGGAGCAGTTAAGAGGAAGTCCAGCTTAATTGCAGCTGCGAGGCGGCGCACTGGTGGTGGCATAGAGGATTTGCCAGAACTCAGTGAAACAGAAATTAAAATCCAAACCATTATGGGAGGAGAAAGTTTTGGTTGCGGAGATCGGAGCTTAGAAATAAATCCTTTTGAGGTTTGTAATTTTCAAGGCTATAGACCTTTACAAATTTATTGATTTGATTTAAATTAATAAGTAATACAATACTTTTACATTTTTAGGAACAGCCATTGGATAGAACTGTGGAAAGTGAAGAGTCTCCCAGCATTTTACTTGTAAGTTTTTTTTTGTCAGTTTAATGACAGTTAACCTATTTATAAATATAATATTATGTAAACATTCTATTTTCAGAATATTGTTCCTTAAAATGAGCAGCAGGCTGACCAAAGTGAGGTTCTTATACATGAGCCAGGCCATGAAATGCAATGGGTATAAGATTTGTTTATTCTTTTATTTTCCACTAAGCGTTAGGTACTACCTATGCTTATATCTCTCATAATAAGTAACCTCTACACTAAGGTGCATAACACCCATGTTATGTCTGTTATGTTTGATCAATACAAGTACCTATATATAATAAATAAAATAGCATCAAACCTATATTGCTAAATACTGGACATGGTATTGCTGTGAGTGTAATTTTAAATGTTATCTCGAATAATTAAAAGAACCTAACAAAACATTCTATTCCAGTCTAATCTTGCTACTTTTGATGGGGATAGTGTGCAAGACAATGTGGCACAGATACCTACAATTTCTGTATCACAGCAAGCAATTGAAGCCGCACCTGATGCTCAAAGTCCTGAAGCTGAAGAAAACAGGGTATGGTTTTGGAAAATTATGATTTAAACTATTCTATAGTTTTTTTTTTTTTTTTAACAACTGTCATATATTTTCAGGTTTCGTTTACTGAGCCAACAAGACCTGCGTCACAGCCAAATGATGTTTTGGAAAGGGGCAGTCAAAGTAAGTTGCATTCTCTAACCAAATATTTATAACTACATATAATATAGGATAGAGACAAATATAAAGAGGGAAAGGAGGCCTTTGCCCTGCAGTGGGAGTGGGACACTATGGGCTAATACAATAAGATAAGAATAACTATAATAAGTACAAAATGTTAATTGCAGCTCCTACTCAGCGTGTGCATAGAGAGACATTACACGGTCGTCGACGCATTCACCAGCTATCTCCGCGTCAATCTGCAGCGCGCCGGCGACTATTGAGAAGGTCACCTCCGTCACAACGCCGCTCTGAAATGGTTAGCATCACAGAGCGCTTCATAGCCATCGAAGAACGCCGAGCACAAGCAGAAATTTTGATTGCCCAAGCAATTAGTCGACAAGTAGAGGGCCATCAGGCTATGGCTCAGGCTCTAGATAGAATAAGTAGTGCAATTCGAGATTTAATAAATAAATAAAATGTGTGCTAAAATATTGTTTTATTTATTAATTCATTATATTAAAATGACTTTTATTAGGTACATACTATTTTGTTAGACTATATTAATGTTATCTAAGTAAAACATTATAAAAAACAACATTTAAAAAACATCCACTTAACTATATTTTATGATGAACAATATACATTACTATTTTAACATACTTACAATTTATTTTTTAATTAACAATCTGTCTTATAACCTGAATTAGTAATATCTTAAGTCTATTGTTAGTATTTACTTCTATTATTAACTATTTTGTCCACGCCACAGTCTATTAATTAGACGACTTCTAGCAAGACGTCCACTGTCCAAATCACTGATAGAGTTCTGGCTTCCTTGTTGTAGTGACTGGATCACCCTCGCTTCTTGTCTCTGTAAATGAGCTGGTAATTCTACTGGAGGAACTCCGGCTTGATTGCAAATGTTATGTAACACACAACAAGCTTTAATAATTTTTCCCACCATCTCTGGATCATAGTGAAGAACACGATGAACCAAAAGGCACCTAAAACGGCCTTTAAGTATGCCAATGGTTCGTTCTGCAGTATTTCTTGCAGTGGCATGCAGATCATTATAGTATTCTTCCCTTGATCCAGGCTCAGGGTTGTTACATGGAACCATCATGTATGGCCTAAGAGCGAAACCGGAGTCCCCTGAAATAAATAAATTAAGAATTTCATTTAATTTTAAAATAACAAAAATAACTGATATTTTATTATTAATATTTAAATCCCCCGAAAACAGGTACAATTTCTGATGGTAAAAGTAAAGAAACATTTTAAAATACATACCAAGCAGATACACTGTTTCTCCTGTATTATTTAGCTGCTCCAAATGCGTTTTTATGACTGAATTATTAAATATAAAGCTGTCATGTGTTGCACTTCCAAAAGTTACATCTACATGCATTATATTTAAGTCTGGATCATTCATCTTAAAAGGCAAGAATAAAAGATTAAAATATGGTTTGAAACAGATAGGTTCTACAATAAGGTTAATGAAATAATAATAAAACTTACAATAACAGCATTTCGAGCATGATACCCTTTTCTACAATAATATGTTTCTTCATGTTCTTTGGGCCGAACCATTGGTACTAAGGTACCATCAACACAACCAATGGTTCCAGGCATTTTGAAGTTTTCATAAAATCTAAATAAAAGATAGACAATTTAAAAATATTATTTAAGTAGGTATGTAACATAAAAATAAATAGCTAGGATATGGTTTGATTCATGAAAGTATCTACTTAGTAAAAATAAAACATAAGTGTGAAACTTAAGAAATACTTACTTTTCTTTGAGAATTTGCCTTTCGTTTGTATTTTGAGGAAATCGTATGTACTTATTAATAATAACTGGGTGGTTGATGGCATCTACTACGGTTCTTATAGCCCTCGAGGCAGATGCTTGCGAGATAAAGGTTCTTGCATTCTCACATAATATTTTTTGGTAACTCCCACTAGCTAAAAATGCGAGAGTGCATAAAACCTGGAATGAGAGTAAGTTTTAGACATTTTTGCACATAAGTTGATTTATATTAGGTATATTGATTTAATAGTAATACCTTGGTTCGGTTGCTAATTCCTCCTCGACGTTTCGCCTTTGCTAAGAATGGGGAAATATCTTCTTCCAATTGTTTAATTAGCTCTTCAGTCAACCTGAATACCTTAATATAGTTTATATCAGTAGTAAGAAGATCCATATTACGTATCACATGTGCCTGACGTCTTTTTTCTAAATTATCTTGACGCTTAGCTTCTTCCAACAAAAAAATCATACAGGAAACACGAACTGCCATCTAAAACATTAAAAATACGCACACAGGTTTCAGGAATTAAAGTACGATAAACAAAACAATACTAAGCATTTAAATTTTAATAAAAACTTTTTTTACTTACATTTTAATGGTCTACAACCAAGGAAACATCTACAATTTACAAGCTTTACGGTTTGACAGTTAAAATCGAAGGCGTAGGCGCCGTTGTCGTCGAAGGCGAGGATGTTTTGTGTCTCTGAATACCGTTTTTCATACATTATGAACCATATTTTAGTTCTATGTCGCGCCATCGACATCGTTGAGGCGCTACGATCGCGCAGTTTTAACTAAAGAATACCGAAATGTTTTCATCAGATGTTACAACGATGATTTCTTGGTTGTAAAGATGTTTTGCCTTAGAGAATCGCACTCCTGCAGGTCAATAATGTTGATTTCAACGCAAATAATAGGTAGGTATAGTTCATTGTTCAGAAGAGACAGTTATTTTTTTTTATTTGGATCCGTTGATTTAATCTCATGCCACCTACATGCATGTTTATATAAGGACTTTGTAAATATCTAGGTATGTAGAACTATAAGTAGGTAGGACCGACCTAGGTCATAGTTATAGCGTAGGTAAGCTTACGCTATAATCAAGTAAGTAGGTACCTAGTCTATAAAAATACTTATTAAGCACCTACCTATACAAGTTAGTACCTAATACTAGATTCTTGAGAAAATAATCCAATTTCATATTCATTTCCCGCCAAAACGTTTTAAAAATGGAAAAGTTATCTTCTTAGAATAAACTGTGGATTGCTGTAAACTTCATAAATGGAATTCTGAAAACTCATTTTAATCTTAGTAGTGAGAAGTAGGTACCTAGGCAATGATATTAAAGCATGTTGTTGTTAAAACCGGTACCGGGACTACTTATTGATAGTGATTTATTTGATAACATTAACAATATTAATGGCATGTACCGTAACGCAGTCTCTTTTAAATGTTATAAATGAATAGTAGACGGGATCAAATCTATCTGTCTTTAGAACTTGGCAATTTTGTCGTTAGGTAGGTACACCGTCGGAGATGAATTGCATAATTACAACTTGACCTATTGGTACCCCAGCCAGCAAGCATACCTACCATGCACTTCAACCCAGAAGACGTTACCTACTTGATTGTCTTCACTTCATTAAATGTTGGTTTTCTTAATAAATCCTCATAGCCCAAACGTTTTATAAAATCTCCATACCGTGGAAATCCGATCTTCGTTTTCCTGCTCAGAGAGTAAGTACACCAGCCCAGCCACAAAAGACTGACTCATTCTTCCGCTAAGTAGGTATGTTATAAATTCTATAATTCGTCTGTTTGTTTGTTTCTTTACGTTAGGCACATTATCTAATGGTAGGCAGAATGAAGCAGTAAAATTCGGACCTGCTACCTACTGCTATTACCACTACTGCTAATTGAATTATTTGAATACAATGATATTATATGTAAAAAGAGGTAGATAGGTTATAAACGTTCCGCAAGTGGCACGTCAAAAGTTGGCTAATTAGCCACATTTTCTTCGTTTTGTCTCTTTTTCACTCCCGATAATTACGACATGCCATCCTAGTTCCACGTGTCATATAATAGTCTGACATAGTGCCGTTTTTGAAGATAGAATGTTAGGTAGGTAACCTATCTACGTCATTTTACTTCTAATATCATTGTTTGAATAAGTAGTACCTACGTTGGTGCTCACTCCGTCGACCCTCTATGATGAAGTCTTTCCTATAACTACATAAAGAAAAGTATCTAATCTAACTTAATTAATTCGCTAATGTTTTTAATCATCACGGTTAGTGTAGACTATTTTAAAATATCGAAGAAAAACGTTTTCAAACAACGGTTTTATTCTTCTTTCCTGCTCGCGTAGCATGACAACCATAAAAACGGATATTCTACGGGTTTTGTCGTCGGAACAATAGACAAAATGACAGATTGTGATTGTTTATCTGTCATTTTGTCTATTCTTCCGTTGGTAAAACCAGATTTTATTGTGTGTGCATAAGTGCAGAGGAACTTTCAAAATAACGGTACGATAATAAGCAAACTTTCCGTTGTTTGTCGTAAATTCTCAGTACTTATCAGTAATTTATATTAACTTTATACCTACGTAATATTATTTTTATCAAAAGTGCAAGTTGTTTGAACTTGTGTTAACCATGTCAACATTCAAAGTTTTGCCATAATAGAGCGATTAAAAAACAGTAAGACAAAAATATCTAATAAATTATTTCTTCATTTTCCAAAAACTCAAAACTATTTCTTCTTTATAGTGACATCTGTTGGGGAGTAGCAAAACCACGTAAAGCTTTGCCGTTTCCATACTCATTACAACCAAATACCGGAAGATGGCGCTGTTTACAGAAAATAATAAAAAACGCGTAGCAAGTTTGGTAGCGCAGTTCAGGTGTATTAACTATGAGCGTAAAAAATAGGTACCTGGGATCCAAGCACAATAATCTGTTGACTGCTGTGCCGGGGAGACCTTTTCAACTCCACCGACAACGGCGGCAGCTAGCTACAGAAGTCAAACAAACATTTGCCCCAAATATTGGGTCTAGCCGGGTAATACTTTACTTACCCGCCTTACGTACCTACTCAACTCGTGTCCCAAATTGCTAGTATATCCCCTCGATTTTTCGGTTGACTGAAGATAGCCTCCTCTTTAGGCTTTTTTTTTTTTACGTAGAAAGTGATTGTTGATAGCCGAGCGTGACTAGGTTTTGAACCGACCGACTTTTTTCTTCAAACTAATTAAACCATACCGTTTCAACGCTAGATTCACAGTTGAAGAATACAGCTGGTTAGTTACGCATCGTCATCCCCAATCTTAATTTAAATAATTTGTTTCTTTGGTATATACCGGACTTATCAATATTAAAACAACCTTTTCATATAAACATCTTTTTTTATTCCAACTTATAACCATACATAATATACACAGTACAAAAAAAAACTTCCTAATACAGCAATAAGGACAAAAAGAAATTGTCACATACTTTGTTTAACTATCATTTTGTAACATAACCAAATTGAGAAATCTAGTAATAGGATAAACTTATCTACATGCCGTGTTGTAATGTACAATGCTTCGAGCGAATACGTTTGTTTTACTTCAATACAATAACTTAAAAGTATACAATTCTTAATATGTACTCGATGGAATTCGAATTAAAATTTACACAATACATACATATCACTATAGCTACAATTAAGCTGTAAATAACCTGAAGAGTTTTATTTGTATTTCAATTAAGGAACATAAAACATATCCACATCTCAACGATATCACCATAATCAGACTAATTTACATTGCACATACTCCGATCGCGACCGTCGGACTAAATCACATTTCGAGTACACTTACACACATAACTGGTACACAATCGACTCGGACGCTTAACAATGGCATCTTATACACGAAACGGCGCACAGCGCGTATCATACTCGCTCCCAATCTTACGTTTAAATGCGGAACTTAGCAATTAATGTTACGTTCGAGGTTGAGATCAAATGCGGGAGGCCCGCTCGTTTTCACTTGGCTTCAGCGAGCGCCTCCTCCAGGCAGCACAGAGAATCTTTGACCGCGTGGTACACGATATTCTTTATCTGTAGCTTATCTTCTTTATTAGAGTGCTGGCGAGACAGCCGTCTGAACTGCTGCGCGAGCTCGAAACACCGCGAGACATTCTCGGGCGAGACGAAGTCCTCGGCCACTTTGATACAGTCTAGTAGGTTTCTGACTTGATGCGGCGCTCCGGCCGGGATGAAGACTGCGTCTCCGGGGCATTGAAGTATCGCATAGCCTTCCACTCCGTACTCGCGGTACAGGCGCTCGCGCAACGCGGCGTCGAGGTACCAAGTCTGATCATGCACGGGGTCGTGCTGCGACCGCGGTCTGGCTCCCCGCTCTAACTCGGCTCGGACTAGGAAGTCGCGGATCTTGTCCGCGTCTTTAGCGGCGTAGATGTGCCACAGCGCGCCGGGCGGCTTGAGGCGCGCGCGGCGGCGCGACAGCACGTCCACGCCCGCGTCGTCGGCCGCGCGCGCAGCCTCGCGCGCGCGCTCGGGCGCGTCGGCGGGCGCGCTGGCGTGCACCATGACGTTGACGGCGTCGCTGACGTCCAGGTGCAGGTTGGTGGTGCCGCCCGCGCCGCCGTACGCGGTGTACATCTTCGGTCCGAGGTCCGGTCGGACGAAACATTCGGGTAACCGCGCGGCAAGATTCAATTTTCCCGTGCGAGATGTGTATTCACCGAGTGGTAGCGCACGCATGAGATCGTCGAACCGCGCCGGGAGAAGCTCGGCGAAGTCTTCGCCCGGTGGCCAGTCTTTTAGTTTGAGCACCATGGGAGCGCCTCGTTCGTCTCGCAGTCTCTTAGCGGCCAAGTCGAACCCGTCCCAGAACTTTTTGCCGAGTTGGTACGGTACCACTAAACCGGACGCACAATTGACCAAGTCGACTCTCGTTTCACCGAAGTCCCGTGAAAAACTCTCAGGACTCCATAAGTCTTTATCGAGAATGGTCGATACGTCGGAGACTAGAACTGGTTGACCGCGTTTCCACTGGTCCTGTAACAAGAGAAAAATCTTTAGTTGTTTGTACATGTTTAATAAAACAATTTGACATGAATTCAATTTTATGCTAAATTCAAATTCACGAAAATGAAAAAAAAAACAAAGCCATTTACCTGGAACGGTTTATAATTGCCAGCATTGATGGGGTCTGTCAGATGCAACAGCTTGCCGTCACACAGCCAAGCATGCGGCACGTCAGGATACAGCAGCTTGGACTCCGTGAGCGTCATGATACGTATGGGCAGCTCATCGCGACTGCGACCGCTTCTATCGTACCGCTTGACTACGTTGGACAACGCGAAGGGTTTTACTTCGCCGTCTTCATCCTTTTTCTCGTCGACAACGCTAGAGATGACGTCATCGAGGATATCACTTTTGCTCTTCTTTTGTTTCTTCTTAGGTTGTGAATCTCCGCCTTCAGGCGCTGGTCTGATGAGTAACTCTCGTAACGTTGAGAAGTTGCCTCCTTCCTCCGAGTCGGACGAGCTGGATTCAGACTTCTCGTCTTCAGCCTCAGTCTTGAGCGGTATGTCGGACAGCCAGCTGACGACGGGACTGCCTGTCTTGCCGTTTTCAGACTTGACTGGGGATGAACCGTTTGCTGCTGTTGTCTCTTCTTTTACGTCTTCTTTTTTGACATTCTGTAAATAAAATAAATAAAAATTATTTACATGTCGAGTAACGCTACTATTACTATAACCTAGGTTAACGTATAAATCTGCTGGACATCAAAAGTATCCAAGAAAGAGCAGATTATTTTCACTCTTTTTAAAGAGAAAAAATGTGTATCTTGTCAGTTACTGACCATCGCGTGCACTGACTGGACATATCCACTCAAATTTGTGTGGTTCTTTTTTCGAAAAGACGCGCGCCGTACGCGCAGGCCGCCAGCGCGAAGGCGCCGCGCAGCCCGTGCGCGCGCGCCGCCCGTCGTGTAACATAATGCCTACCTTGCAGAGCGCCCTGTGCAGCAGCCTCCTGGCGGCCGCGCGCGCGCCGGGCGCGGGCGCGGGCGCGGCGCCGCACGCGCAGGCCGCCAGCGCGAAGGCGCCGCGCAGCCCGTGCGCGCGCGCCGCCCGTCGTGTAACATAATGCCTACCTTGCAGAGCGCCCTGTGCAGCAGCCTCCTGGCGGCCGCGCGCGCGCCGGGCGCGGGCGCGGGCGCGGCGCCGCACGCGCAGGCCGCCAGCGCGAAGGCGCCGCGCAGCCCGTGCGCGCGCGCCGCCCGTCGTGTAACATAATGCCTACCTTGCAGAGCGCCCTGTGCAGCAGCCTCCTGGCGGCCGCGCGCGCGCCGGGCGCGGGCGCGGGCGCGGCGCCGCACGCGCAGGCCGCCAGCGCGAAGGCGCCGCGCAGCCCGTGCGCGCGCGCCGCCCGTCGTGTAACATAATGCCTACCTTGCAGAGCGCCCTGTGCAGCAGCCTCCTGGCGGCCGCGCGCGCGCCGGGCGCGGGCGCGGGCGCGGCGCCGCACGCGCAGGCCGCCAGCGCGAAGGCGCCGCGCAGCCCGTGCGCGCGCGCCGCCCGTCGTGTAACATAATGCCTACCTTGCAGAGCGCCCTGTGCAGCAGCCTCCTGGCGGCCGCGCGCGCGCCGGGCGCGGGCGCGGGCGCGGCGCCGCACGCGCAGGCCGCCAGCGCGAAGGCGCCGCGCAGCCCGTGCGCGCGCGCCGCCCGTCGTGTAACATAATGCCTACCTTGCAGAGCGCCCTGTGCAGCAGCCTCCTGGCGGCCGCGCGCGCGCCGGGCGCGGGCGCGGGCGCGGCGCCGCACGCGCAGGCCGCCAGCGCGAAGGCGCCGCGCAGCCCGTGCGCGCGCGCCGCCCGTCGTGTAACATAATGCCTACCTTGCAGAGCGCCCTGTGCAGCAGCCTCCTGGCGGCCGCGCGCGCGCCGGGCGCGGGCGCGGGCGCGGCGCCGCACGCGCAGGCCGCCAGCGCGAAGGCGCCGCGCAGCCCGTGCGCGCGCGCCGCCCGTCGTGTAACATAATGCCTACCTTGCAGAGCGCCCTGTGCAGCAGCCTCCTGGCGGCCGCGCGCGCGCCGGGCGCGGGCGCGGGCGCGGCGCCGCACGCGCAGGCCGCCAGCGCGAAGGCGCCGCGCAGCCCGTGCGCGCGCGCCGCCCGTCGTGTAACATAATGCCTACCTTGCAGAGCGCCCTGTGCAGCAGCCTCCTGGCGGCCGCGCGCGCGCCGGGCGCGGGCGCGGGCGCGGCGCCGCACGCGCAGGCCGCCAGCGCGAAGGCGCCGCGCAGCCCGTGCGCGCGCGCCGCCCGTCGTGTAACATAATGCCTACCTTGCAGAGCGCCCTGTGCAGCAGCCTCCTGGCGGCCGCGCGCGCGCCGCACGCGCAGGCCGCCAGCGCGAAGGCGCCGCGCAGCCCGTGCGCGCGCGCCGCCCGTCGTGTAACATAATGCCTACCTTGCAGAGCGCCCTGTGCAGCAGCCTCCTGGCGGCCGCGCGCGCGCCGGGCGCGGGCGCGGGCGCGGCGCCGCACGCGCAGGCCGCCAGCGCGAAGGCGCCGCGCAGCCCGTGCGCGCGCGCCGCCCGTCGTGTAACATAATGCCTACCTTGCAGAGCGCCCTGTGCAGCAGCCTCCTGGCGGCCGCGCGCGCGCCGGGCGCGGGCGCGGGCGCGGCGCCGCACGCGCAGGCCGCCAGCGCGAAGGCGCCGCGCAGCCCGTGCGCGCGCGCCTCGGCCGCGCCCAGCGCGCCGCCCGCCGCGATCTGCGTCAGCAGCAGGCGCCGCGCCAGGTGCGCGCCGCCCGTCGTGCACGTCAGCCAGCTGGGGGAGGGAAACGATTATTACTATCATACTTAGAGTTCAGCGATTACCCAAGTAGCAGCTCGGGGTCTGGATTTGGGCCGGCTCGCCTCACGTTACATGTTACGGGACTTAAACTAACTAGCGAAATGTTGGTGCACCTCTGCCTAACCCTTCGAAGAATACGCGTGATGTTATGTTATCAATTAATTATCAGTATCATCAATATTAATTTTAAATTTTTCAATATTTTTGAACTGAAAATATTGAAATACCAAAGTTGTAAATTTTATGGAAGAAAAACAACCTTTCAAAAGATAAAACTAACAATCTACCTGATTGCTTGCCATTTAGTTACAAAAAAAAATTAGAAAATCAGCAATTTACTCACCCAAAGGAATCTCTCTCGTCGTTACTATTGAAGTTCGAGGAGTTGTTCGTTTCAGTTGGAACGGTAGCAGTTTCAGTGCCGGATGTCCGCGACTGTTCATAAAGAAAACCAAATTTAATTAAGAACTCTCACACATTCACAAAATAAAAAAAAAACTAAATAAGGTAAAGTATGTTATAGTTTTCATAATAATATTTACCTTATAACAGTCTAAACACACGACGAAGCCGCATTTGCCGCACGTCCAATGAAAGTTGAACAGGGTAGTCTCACAACAATCACAAATTTCTCTGACTCCTTGCACCACTCGTTTCCATGCTATCGTCTTATCTGTAAATAATTTAAAATAATAATTAAGTAACCATCCATCTAAATCATAATATGAAGTGGTAAAATTGTTTGTAGGTTCGTAAAGGTTTGCGAAAATTATTTCATTGACATAATGCTGAACTATTAAATAGGATTCAATACAAATGTAACCGCGAGTGAAACTGCGGGGCTCAGGCTGTTTAACTTGGATAGCAAAATTTTACTTTTTGTCATCTTGTAGAGGAAACTTACCATCATTCAAGTGATGGGATTCCGCCTCCTTCTCTTGTTGTAGCAGTTCACAGAACTGGTCTCCGATCTCCCTCAGTAGGAAGCAACTCATCTCGATATCGAGCTCAGCCGCACCAGCGGATGACGACAGCCATAGCTTTTTATCATCCTGTAGACAAAGAGAGAGAAATCGTTAATATTTGCAACATTATTGTACAGTTGATAAAATAACAAGGAAGAAAATAAGGAGCGAAACTAGTCGTAAAAGAAAGATATCTCACCTCCTCGGCGTCTTTGTAAGGATCCGAGAAGCCAGCTACAGCCAGCTGCCTGTTTTTGGCGTACTTCAGTCTTCGGAAAGCGTAGAATCGGCAGAAGATGTTCGGCATGTCCTTGTCGCGCTGCGCGGGCGACCAGCGACACTCGCGGCACTTGGCGAGGCGCGGCGCCACCTCGAAGCAAGGCCCGTTCTGCAGGAAGGAGTCGGGCGACGGGCGCGCGCCGGGCGCGGCGGCGGCGCGGCGCGGCGGCTCGTCGCGGCGGCGCCCGCCCCGCCCGCCGCCGCCCCGGCGCCTGCCGCGCGCGCGCCCCGCGCCGCCGCGCCGGCTCGACGCGCTGCCGCTGCCGCTGCCGCTGGCGCCCGAGTCTGAGTCTTTATCGTCACTCTCCTTGTAGCTCTCGCTCCCGCTCGAAGCCTTCTTCCTCTTCGGCTCGTCCCCGACCTGCCGCGGGACCGCGCCTTTTTTTCGTTTCGCCTTTGGCGGCTTCCTTTTCGGAGGCGCAGCGGACTCTCGGTCGGAACTCGAGCTATCCTCCTCGGCATCCTCCACGCGACCGTTCGCCTCTTTCGGCTTCCTCGGTTTCGTCGTCTTCCGCGTATTGCGCTGAATTGATTTCGCAGCTACCGGTACGACTATGTTTGAACTAGAATCGTCCGGTTCCGATACTCGGTTGATGGCCATAGGTAGTGTGATACAAGTTCCGCCACCACCGGAGCAGTCGCCCTCGCCGATAGGTGCGGTCTCGTGTCGCTGGAGCCACGCCTTCTTCCCGAGGTGACGGACGGGTGCTCCGCCGTTGTCTCGTGGAGATTGTGCCGCTTTCCCCGGGGTATCACCGTCAGCTGCCGTGGACACGGGCGGCGTGGCGGGCGGGGCGGGCGGCGTGGGAGCCGTGGGAGGCGCGGCGGCCAGGGGCGGCGACGCGGCCACCGGAGGGACCGGCGTAGAGGGCGCGGGACTCGCGGCGGGCGTGAGGTGCGGGGCGGGCGAGGCGCCGGCCGCCCGCTCGGGGGTGGCCACGCTGCCGTCGGCCGAGGGCACGCGCACGTCGCAGGGCGGGCCGGGCGCCTGCGGGGCGGGCTCGGAGCCGTGCGGCGTCCGCCCGGTGCCGGCGGCGGCCGCTATTAGCGGTTCCGGCGCGGCGGACTCCTCGAGTCTTCGCCGCTTGGCATCAGCTTCGGGGGGGTCCGACGCACCTCGTCGCCGGGGCGACAGGCGGTCGGGGTCTTCGCGCGCAACGCCCAGGTCGAGCGGCTGCAGCTGGCACGGCGACGTGGAGTTGGAGTCGACGAGCGCGCGCTGCGGCGGGCGCGGCTCGGGCGTGCGCGAGTGCGCGGGCGGCGGCGGGCGCGTGCGCTGCGCGTAGGGCGGCGGGTAGGGCACGGGCGGCTGCTCCACCTTGCTGTGCGGCGGCATGTTGGCCTGCTCCACAGCCACGGCGTAGTGCGCGGGTCCCGGCCCGGGGCCCGGGGAGTTGCACGGAGGCTTGCCGTAGATGTGGGGCGGCGCAGGGCTCGACACCTTGGGCTTCACGGGCTGTGCAGTCTGGTAGTAAGCCGGCGAGCGTGGGGGCGGAGGCTGGTACATCCGCCGCGCGTTCTTATCCTGTGCGGGAAGCGCCGCGTGCGGTGACGTCTGCAGCGTGGGATGCGGGTGGGGCGGCGCGTGCGGCGAGGGCCCCGTCCGGTACGTCCGCGACGGCAGGTAGTGGGGGTTGGGCTCGTTCCGGGGCTTGCTCGGGTAAGGATGCTTCTGTTCAAGGTGGATCTGTTTGGGGTCGTGTTTGACTATCACAGAGTTTTTCTCTGGGACCAGCGGCGGCGGCGCCGGTAGGTGCTGGTCTTTCATTTTATCGTATCGATAGGGGTAATTGTAGGGGCCGAAGTTGGGTTCGCCTTTAGGTAGGGAGGGGTGTGATTGTTTGTCTCCTTTGGAGGGGAGGTTTAGTCTCGCGTGTTGCGCGTGGTACTCCGCGGGGGAGGTGGCGGGGTGCGGGGGGTGCGCGGGGTGGGAGGGGTGGCCGGGCGGCGAGTAGTAGGCGCGGTCGGGCGGAGGCGCGCGCAGCCGCTCGTGCTCCTGCGCCGCCGCCCCTCGACTCGGCGCCAGGCTGTGCAGCAGCGACCACGACATGCGTTCCCGCTGCGACAAAAAACTTTAGTCAATATTGTTCTATGGGAAATGATGCTAACTATAACATACATGGCTTTAGTACTACTGATTTTTTATTATTCTATAAGATTGTAATTCATAAATGTTAGCCACCAAAACGTAGGGATGAATATTAACAATAAAAAAATCTAAATAATCCTTTGACGTTAAATTAAAGTTGCTGATTACCTTTTGATTGGCCAGCCTGAGAGATTCCTCGAAATGCCTCGACACTAGTTTTGAGGCAGCGTTTTCGTGATCCCTCCGTTCTTTTTCTTCCCTCTCCTGTTTCTCCCTCTCCCGTTCTCTTTCTCTCTCCCTCTCACGTTCTTGTTCTATCCGTTCTCTCTCTTTTCTCTCTTTTTGTTGTTTCTCCAACATATCTCGTTGCTCCTGTTCCCTTCGATCTCTGTAAACAAAGGATAAAAATGGATAAGTAAAAGAAAAAAAAATAAAACTAATGGATTAGGGAAATGTAGGATCATCATTCATATTATGATAAGACTAATTGGTCTTAATAATGAAAGGTAGCATTCGATATTTTTTCTGTAGTACCTAATATTCTCAAAATCCGTTGATGATAACATTGATAACTCAGAATGAAACTGGAAAAATAAAACAATTAAATATAGGCCTCAACTAATTGAATTTTAATTGAAAATAATTTATTTTTAATTGTACTTAATCGTACGTTTATAAACTTACATAACAGTAGGTATTGTACGTACGTTATGTACGTAACAATTATAAAGTACTGTTTGTTGTTATGTAACCTGCGTCTGCGCAACTTTCCCAAGTGATCTGTTAGCGATTTAAGTGGGTCAAGGTCATTCAATTTTATTGATGTAATTTACACACATAATTCTTACACAATCATGTGTATTGTTTTTTGTTTGGTTAATAATATTTTTTATTTATTAAAAGAAACGTCAGATTCCGATTTCAACTAATTAAGAGATTTTAAAACGCATTGTGTATCTTATCTTAGTATAATTCACTCTAAAGGCTATCTCACAAAGTACGATCCTGTGATTTGTTTTCTCAACATTTTTTGATAAATAAAACACAATATTAGGTCTAAATAAAACATATTTCTGTTTTTTTTAAATGCGTTCTTAAAATACGAGAAAACAAGCACAGAAAATATGTAGATGTTTACAACATGTTTAGAACACTCTTCTTACATAACCTATATTCTCAACAAGTGTCCTAGCCATGCTTCGCACGTTTTTTAAGACTTAACAAAACATCGAGATTTCTATATTATGTAAGTTTTCATATTAATGAATAACATCCATAAATCTTCCGGAAGAAATTCTCTAAATCATGGTGAAAATCGATCAAAATCCATTGCGTAATTTAGAAGAATAACGCGGTCACACAGACAAACATGAAAAGCGACTTTAATTTATAATATATTATGTGCTATCGAAGAATTTCATAATCTAAGCAGTTTGAAAACAAAATTCCGTGAACACGATGACCACATCTGTTACCGCCCCGGTTCTATAGCCGCCAAGCGTTGCAAGCGGAAATGGTCCTTACTATGTATAGATATGAAGTCCTTCGATGGTACATATGATATAGTGATAACTCAATCTTCTTCTTTTCGTGTGGTTAGTAAACTAACCTGGTGTCAGAGTTTTAAAGCCGCCCACGGGCCTCTGACTTGGCGTCTTGGCTTCACATGCCGTCGAGAAATATTTCTCAGGCATGCCGGTTTCCTCACGATGTTTTCCTTCACCGTTTTTTGAGCAAGTGATAATTATACAATACGCACATGAATCCGAAAAGTCAGAGGTGCGTGCCTTGGGTTCGAACTCGAGACCTACGACTTGTCAGTCTGACGGTCACACCACTAGGCTATCACTACTTAAAACTCAATGATCATAGGGTATCATTATATGATAGAGAATATTATGTCGCAACCACGTAATCGTTAAATTGACCAAAAGGTTACTTGTTTAATAACCTAACTGAGCTATAATGGTAATCGGATGAAAAAATAATCCGATTACGTTTACGGAAAGGTTTTAGTGGCTTCGACCTTCAGGGGCATGACAAAAGGCTCGTGCAGACCAGCGCGACGCGACACCGGCTATTGTATTGTATTATACCGTGAAGTTTTCTTAGAAATTGTATTGTTCGAGTCGCGTCGCGCTGGTCTGCACGAGACTTTATTGAAACGGAAAAGTAACCTATACATAAAACGTTACGTAAACTAGTTCAAAGAAATATATGTATATAGAATTTACTACTTACTGCTAGAATTGCATTCTAGGGCTTGTAGCCAATTGACTCTTAAAACGGACAGAATACTCAAAACTGGCTAATAATCATAATGAAACATCAATTTCTGATTGTTTAGTTGTGCGCAGCCTAATATCGGGCTAAATATTTGGGTCCAACACTAGGATAAAGTTTAGACCCACTTTATTGAGTCATCGTCATCATCATTTCAGACGAAAGACGACCACTGCAGGACATAGGCCTCCTCCACTTTATCGAGTAGGTAATTGAAAAGAAGTTTACAGTTTCACGATAGATAAACGTCTTCTTGGTTATTGTCTAAATTTCTAATTTATTTCATAAATTTAATAATAAGAAATAAGCAGTGCCCTTGTACTCAAGAAGGCTAAACAACGACAGTTTTCCACAAGTCTCCCATAGTTTTCGTCTTTTAACATCTTTGGCAAATACATGGCTCCCCGTATTTTTGCAGTCAACAGCTGCGCAGGGCTAAATTAAGCGTAAAACAGTTACTTGTTTACAAAAAAAAATGTATAGTGAGATCTAGCTGTCAAATTCTAGACGCTGGATAGTAGCGACATCTGAAGTGGTAGTTGTATCCCTATTAACTCATGAAATGAAAAACTTACGAATCAAACAGCGGTCTGCGTACGAAAAACGATGAAATGTCTGTTTCACACATTTTTAATCTTAGCAAAAACTAAATCTGGAGCGTACCTAGTCCGTACTTTAAAAAAAAACTATGAATGTAATTTTCCGACGACTCGATATAAATCGATGCTGATGATTTACTTTCGTGTTTTACTTATTACCTAAAGATTCAAAAAGGTGTCAATAAAATAATACAACAAAATAAGCTACGTTTCACTGTGGTACCTTATCATTGACAATTCAAAGTCAAAAGAATTTATTTATCTCTTTTTGCAGCCATTTTTTATAGTATTTTGTAATCAACCAGTAATAATGATAAAACCTTCGTAGTAAAAAAACAATAATCCTCCTTATCTGATTTCCAGATATTATTATTAAAATATTTTACACCTCGAACAACAGTCATACTCATGATATTCTATCTTCAGATTTTATCTTTTAATTCCACGAATCGAACGACGAATGATACGCAATTTTGCAAAATGGTTATGATTAATATGAAAATCGGATGATATTGTTATCAAGAATTTACCACTTTACAACAATAACAGGCTCATGTGATTTATAAAGAAAATAATTACTTATACTTACCTAAGTACATAAATTTGAGTCAAGAAGATTAAACGGGAAATACCTACCTTGGCATAAATTAAAAGAAAATAATTTCGGCAGAGCAACCACTGCAGAAATGTTTTGGCAGGGGCTCCGCGGCAGGATTGCCGGGAAATTACAGATGAGGTTATGCTCTACAGAGTTTCAGGATCATAAACGAGTTATACCTATCTTGTTCCAATAATATAACCAAGTAAATCAGTTTGACATGTTTGTTTAACACTGTGTGAGTGGTGATTTAATTAGTTCTGCTATTTAAGCCTCGTTCAGACCAGCGCGACGCGACTCGAACAATACAAATTCCAAAAAAACTTCACGGTATAACAATAGCCGGTATCGCATCGCGCTAGTCTGCACGAAGCTTTATTTATCACCGACCACCTTCTTAATTCTTAGCAAAAAAAAACTGCTAACATGTTACATAATAATTGATCATTTACATACTTGATACTATGCAAAAAGAATGCTCCAAATAATGTAAAACAAATTCGAGCGCACAGACGAATCGCGAATGAGCAAAACAGATAATAAAATCAAGCGCATATATCGATTATGCGCATACGGCTGTCTGGCATTACCGTTCATTGACCTTGGCCTACAGCGACTTTTGGATGCTGACGTCATTGGCAACCTTGAAGGCATCCATAGCATTAATTGTCGACACAGGCTTCAAATGACCAGATATTTATGAAATTGTACTAAGAAACGCGTGTAAAATCTACGTAGAAAAATCTATTTATAAATTCGTCATACACGTGGATAATTCATTAGAAACGGTCCCGACTCCGAGGTTACGAAATCGGATAATGTTTTTCAATATGTCGGACGTGAACAATGACTGATTAGAAAAACAAATGAAGGTTTAAATAATAATGCAAAATATTGAGTCAGATAACAATGTGAGTGACATGATGTACGTAATGCCTACCTTTGTATTTATTAACGTTATAATATGTATTAGTAGGTAAATTATATACCTAATGAAATGTGAATCACGTTAAAGGTATTATGTTTAAAATGAACTATAAACGCCTGCTGATAAAATGATTTATCGACCATAGTACAGTAACATAACAAAGATGTATCATCGTTTTTTGCCTCTGGTACGTACCTACATATTTTTGAATACTTGTACTATATAGATAGACCCTGATAGAAGGGACTAAGTACTTTAAAAAGGTTCTATATAATAGCAATACTTTACGATGTTGTACGGTAACAATGAAAAACCTAAAGAATTACATGAATTAATTACATTAGGTAAACAATGAGTTCTTTAACAATTAAAACACTATTTTAACAGCCAGCAATTAATTGCATAATGGTTGACTAACAAGTCATGGTACTCATGGTAGTAATGCTTTACTTTTTATCATTCTATGAATACCTATCTCTATATCATAGTTATTTAAGTAAGTGATAATTATTAATGATCATATCTTATTATCTTTTCAAGATTTTTATCTACTTCTGAGCATTTTAGTACAATAATAAAATACACTAATAATCTTATTAAAGTTATCAAAATATTTTGCACATGTAATTAATTATAAAATCCTACTTTATCTTCTATCATATCAAATTATTATGATTTTATCTCTTAAAATAGCAATGATAAGTAGAATAGAAATGAATAAATAATAATAAATAGGCAGAAACGATAAGTTGGATAACCATAAAGTACCTATTTTACTGTCGTAATTATCGAGCATGAAAGGACATTGTGTTAATTGTAATAAACAAAACATGTGCTGCCCTGACTTAGACCTTAATTTAAGGCATCCCCAGGATAACCCGGTTAAGCAGTCCACAGCCTTCTAAGCTGAACTGTGAGAGGCCATTAACATTTTTTTTTAAATATACGTGCGTGTTACCCTTTTTATTCTCACACAGCTCATTGTACAGATAATGGTCGTATTCATAGCCAGGAAATCACGGCAAAATACTTTAAAGCATATCAAGCGCAAACAGCGAAATTATAGGATATCCTGTATTTAATCGCTTATTTATACAGATACCGACCTCAATAAACACTGCCACTGATATAACTTTTAATAATGCACGAACATCACGTCCTAAATATTCAACACGACGAGTCAAGGTCAAAATCAACATTTAATAATTTGAAATTCATTATTCATTCAAGATATGTATTCGCTATATCAAGTTATGAACAATAAGAACCGGATAAACCTACAAGGTTACATTAATATGGACGTAAATAGATTTTCCTCTTACGTATTCATATAAAACTAGTATGTTATTTACATTGAAATATCAAGTAGAGATAATATTTATGATGTAATCATATTCATGCCTATTTATTTACTTAATTATCTACTTGTTTATTTATAGGAATAGAAGATAAATTACAAAAATTTCAAATTATTGTTAAATTTATAATAATAGTACCACAAGGAGTATTATCTACTACGCTATCTAATACCTTAAACGGAGCACAATGTCTTCAAGGTCTAAAAACAATAAGTCGTAAAGTTTGTAATAATAATAACAATGGTGGCCATAACTTGTTCACAGTACATACCTATTGAATGAAGAGTCTAAAGAAAATGACAAAAGGCAATGTTCAAATAAATCTGTATCAGCTGCAGGTAAATCTGTCTACAAACTATTACAAAAGGTGGTAAAAAATGCGAAATCTGCTGGCTCAGTAACAGCTGCAAAAGTCAATGAAGCAAAAAGTTTAAAGTAATAACAATAGCCTTGTATGGAACGATGCATATTAGCACCATATTACGTTATTACTAGGTATTATAAACGGGAAAATACTGCTACGTCAAGCATACATATTATTATTTCCTTTTAATGGTGTTATGAAGTAGTTAACAAGCTGGTCACGTGAGGTCAAATAAGGAATTATTTTAGTTCATTGCAGTCTGGGTAATCACGATGAATTTATGACGTAGAGAAAGAAATATCATAAATTGTGCTACTTTGTATGCCGCAACACGTTTAGACGATTGTAAATTATTGTTTTTCCACATCCGTCAGTCCCTCACGATTATTCAAGAAACGTGTCTCAACGAATTTGCATTTAAATGTTTGCAATGACTTATCAATGTAATAATTTGAATGAAAACGGTATTATATTCATTTATCATGCATTTTATAAAAGATATTTGAATACTTAATGTATTAAAATGTATACGAAAATGACAATGAAATTAATTTGGTTATGTTTAAAGCAGTGTCTACTTTCGGTTCGGTGACCTATAACTGCATTTAACTTACCTTAATAAACATGTTCTGACCTTGACTATAAATAGATGTGATATGATATGATGATGTGATGTGATAGACGTGTAGATGAAAGAAGTAGGTTAGATAGTGATTGTTTTATGAAGATAATGGAAGGTAATAGACACTTTAAAATAAAATTCATAAAAAAATAAACAAAAAGGCCTACGTAACAGTTAGTAATGGGACAAAATTCCCTCAGGATAATATTTTAGCGAACGATATCCTACCAAACCTACCTTTATTATTATTTGCAAGTTTATTTCAACCAATAAAATAAGCATTAAGGCTCACCCGCAAACAGGCGCGATGCGTCAGCGCCACGCGACTAATAAAACAATTTCTATGAAAACTTCATGGTACAACAATTACCGGTGTCAAGCCTTTAGGTATGATGGCACAATCTAAAATCAATCAAAAAGAATAATAGCTACTTTATATTCCGATTTTTTTGCATTATAAAAACGACCTTCTCAGAACGATCAATACTTACATTTTAGTAGCATACTATTTTGAAACGTATAGTGTTTTTAGTTATTCACATTCAAATTATATTTATTAGTTATTGCTTTCCGTAGCTCCCGATATGAAATTAAGTGCTGAAACTGCAGGCCATTTCCATCCATGTTTTAACATCAATCGTATAACGTTACATATCTACAATTTAAACACACAGTCTATTATTTCTACATAATTATTATTTCTTCCATAATTCATAACTCATAGTCATAACATTCGTAACACCAAACTGCGTTAAATTCAACGACAAAACGTTGATAAAATAGTAACGAAGAATTTTTGTACGTTTGTTGCAAGGATTGGCGCAAAAACGGCTGAACGGATTTGGATGAAATTTGGCACTTAGATCGTTTATAACGTGGATTAACACATAGGGTACTCTTGATCCCGGTAGTACGTCTGTAGGGTATTTTCCGACAGCCACGCGGGCTAAGCCGCGGGCAAATGCTAGTAACTAACAAATAATTCGAACACTGGCATTATTTGAAATAAATCTCTATTTTAATTATTTTTCACTTCTCATGCTCTGAAAGTGCTTATTTGTGCAGGATAAAGGCTGCACAAAATTCGATTTTGTGCACAAGTGCATTAACGTATCTACTCATAAATATATCTATATTATGGAAAAGAAAATGAGTCATACAGACAAACACAATAAGAGGTTCATAGATAGAATTTGTTATTTTATAATATTTACTTTAATTTATTTGCCTATGTGTTTTTTAAGACATAAAAGTTAATACAATTTAAATTCAAGTACGGAAGGTTATTTAATTAATTTAAGAAAATTATTATTACAAAATTAATTTAATGGTAGGCTGTATAGGTCTGCAGCCCAAGCCGTAAAATATCAATGTCGTAAAATTCAGAAAAATACCGTTAATTAATATGGGAAAAACTTCCTTCAGTATTCAAAACTGTACTAATTTTACTTTGAATTTTAATTAAAGAAATGTTATGTAATACTACTGTTTTATTTCCTCGCAATTGAAGTAAAAAGCAGAGTTTATAACTCGTCCACAAAACCATTTTATCCTCGACATTACTATCAGCCCTCGCCTTCGTCTCGGGCTGCTAAAAGTCTCGGATAAAAATTGGTTCGTTTTGTGCACTTGTTGTAAAATCTACTATTAAGGACAGTTTGAATAGGTTTTATGGATGGATTAAAATCATTCTGCAGACTAAAATAATAATAATAACAAGAATACGAAATAATTAAAATGATAATTTATTGCAACATTCCGCAGTATTTAAAGCAGTCAAGATGTATAAATAATAAAGTACCCATTTCCTAAACATTGTTCAAGAATAACAAGTAAGTTGGCAAGCCACCAATTATGTTAGTGTTTATCATTGCAGAGTTTTTCTTGCATGTCGACAGCACTATTTCTGTCTGCAAAATGCTGTGTTATTTTTGCCCTGGCCTTGCAAGTTTTAAATACGAATTCTGGTGGTTTTAACCTTTTATTTTATAACAAATGTTTCGTTCCGTTTACATTGTTTACTTATTCTAATAATATTGAATGTCCTGTTTAAAATTAACTTCTGACTTCTAGACGAACTATTTAAATGAATTCCTGTTTGTAATAAACATAATTTAAGGGGACTACAGGAGCTAAATACAAGTTTAATAATGTCTAAAATTATATGATCCACTGCAGAAAGCCTAATCAGATAATAGTATGATATTCGTCAGGATAATGCTAGTCAGATAGTGTGGTGAAAACATAATACAATATTGATACAATAGAAAAAATCACGAAGAATAAAATAATCCTCTAAAAAATCGTTTACCGATTTAAAAGCATATTAAGAGGGCACCGAGCTTTTTTTTACAAACAAACATGTTTTTATTAAGCTTGTTTGAAGTAGTATACAATTAAATTAAAATGTAGGGAAATAGGTATATTGGTATTATTGGGGATATAAACTAGAAGTTATGCGCGATGGAAACACGATTTGATAAAGTTGCCTCGATAGAATAAATAGGCAAAGTTACCTCTTATCGAGTAATTTTTTCCTCTCTTTTACTACTTTTTTATAAGTAAGTTTATATTATGATTAATTTAGGTACTAAAATAAAGTTCATACATGACTGGAGCTTTTATGCGCGATAGTTTTATATTTAAGAGCAATATGATGAAAAAAGAAACGAAGAGCATTGAAAAAGTACTAAAGTGTGGTTATTTTCTTTACTCTTTACACGTAAAGAAAAAGACAGAGACAAAGGCAAATGGTCGGTAAACTCTCTGAATTTTTGTCAGATTATTTTACAAGCAACATATTAATGTATATTTTTATTTTTTAGTCCAATCAATAGACATTTAAAAAATTAAAAAACACAATATGAAGCAAGTATTTTGCAATAAATTACCGGTGTTGTGTCACCGCGCTTCTCTTTCTTTTCTATGCAGTGTTACATGTCCGAGTGACCGCGCTTTAGCTGGTGTCAGCCTCTTAAATATTTCCATGATGATCTGACAGTGTTAAAGCAATTAAATGTGTGTATGTATTAGGATGTCTGATTAAAATGCCACGAATATACACAAGGTGTGCTGTAATATTTAATGTAGTAACAAATCTAAGTAATTTCGTGATTAAAACTTGGGAAAACTATTTTTGGGATATTTCTTTTCTAGGTTAAGTAATTATTAGGTAATTTCTTGTTTGTAACCTATACTCATACTTGGGTTTGAATTGTTTGCAGTGCCTATTTATCTAGGCCCTATCATATATTAGAACCTAATAATGTTCCAATCTTCCAACCATTTTGTTTATCTGTGTGTAATTTAAATTTCAGCCCTAATGATTGTCTACTGACTAACTGTACAGACCGGATTAGCTAAGTTTATTTCACTTTATACCTAGCAATATCTAAGTGAAGTTCATTATTTATATGCCCTGACTACAATAGAGTTGACTATAAATACGGACTGTAGCATTAGCGTCATGGTCAATCAATAAAGAAATATTTACCAAGATGAATAAATAAATAAGCCTTTTATTTTTCTCATTTTTCTATGCAATTAAACAATATTAGCATGCCACAAAGTTAATATATTAATCAACCAATTTTTCAGTTTTAATAGGTAACGTAATTTGATTTTTTAAATTTATTGTTGATTATTAATTTCTTGTTACATTTAATAATACCTATTCAATTTGAATGAGAACCCCTCTGTTGGGAAAAGGCCCCCTCCATATTTGTCCATTGTTTTCTATCTTTCGCTTTTGCTTGCCATTTATCTCCCGCTATATCTATGATATCGTCGACCCATCTTCTTGATGGCCTTCCACACTTTCTTTTTCCCTTGGGTCCTTCCCATATTACGGTACGACTCGTCCACCGGTCATCTTGCATTGTAGTTAGAGAGAGCTATCTACATTACAATAGCATAAACATAATAAACTAATCAGACCAATAACATACGTATTCTAACTAGAAGCTTTTAGAAAATGATCATTTACAATCGTAATGATTGATTTTGCAAAACATCAACACGACTTTTTAACATTTAGCTTAGAAAACATAAGATTAATTCAAACATCTGGACATGTTTTGATCACTTTCATTTATATCTACTTCTAATTACTTGATTCATATAAACGACAACAAACCAATTCAAACCGTGTTGAATTGATTCACATTCATTTGTTAAGTCTATCTTTCTGTGTAATTGAATTAATGCCAACGACGACGTTTTCTGAGAAAAACGATATGATTCAAAGTAAAACCTTAGCTGAATAAATTATGACACGTATACCTAAGAATTGATTATATATTGCCATTTATTATATCATTTTAATCTTATGATTGTAAAGGGTCAACAAAAACTATGTAATAAAACCGTACCTACTTAACTTTTGTAACAAAATTCGAATTCATTGGCCATTACAATACAGACTAACTCGGGTCTTTATTAGTTTAAATGTTCTCTCCAAGCATATTTTTTTTTTTTTAACACACGATTCAAAATTCGAACTCGAAAAAAAAGCAAATCGTGCCATAAATAAAGCTTAACAAATCACGAGTATTTGGAGCAATCTTGTATCATCGAAAATGAACACACTTCGTTTTACAGCTCTATTTATTAACATAAATAAACGTTTGAATAGAACAATAAACAATCTCGAGTATTCGAGATAGCGAGCAGATAAAATCAGGTTAAGTATTTACTGAAGTGTTTCGAGTTTTTAGAGTATTGTGACTTTACGAAGTACGCTTTGAATTCATGACTCACAAAATAAATTAGTAGCTCTTGTTGTAACATAAATTTTATTCTAAGTGCTGAGTCACGGTAAACAATCTAGCAAATTCTTCGTCAAATACAGGAAAAAGTTCGGTTAGTCACGGGTGTGTTGCCAATGAATTTAATTGCTGTAATAAACTACAAATACCTAATGATATTTACCTAAACCACAATTGACATTAGCGGTTTTATGTTGCGGGTTTTTATTAACAAAATGTGTGACGGTCTCATTCATAATTAACGCAGTATTTTGAACGTAGGTAACACGAAAATTTCAGCTAAGCAAGCGATTAAACAGTGATTATTGCGAAATACCGGGAAACGTTTATTATGTTTTATTTATCTGTTTCAGCAAATTATATTTCATTACAAGAAACTAAAAACCAATACCTAGTACCTACTTAACTCACTTTTGTGTAAACCAAGAAGTAATCTTCTTGGTTTGCGATACGATTTTATAAAATACTAGCACTTTACCCGCGGCTTCGCTCCCGTGGTCTTTCCCGTGGGACCCGATATTTTTCCGGGATAAAAAGTATAGCCTATGTTACTCCCTGAAAACTAAGCTTTCTAATGGTAAAATAATTTTTCAAATCGAAAACAAACAATCAAATCTTTATAATATTATTATTAGTATAGAGTATAGATTATCTTAGGTTCATTCACCCTCTAATCTAGTAGAGTCGGCGATAATAATATCAGTGCTATAGTTTGACATAAGTACATTCATAGTACCTATTGGTAGGTACCATTTTGGTACTGTTCGATACAGTTCCACGGTCTAAAAGGCAAGGCCTGTGGAATGGGTTTATCCCCTGATTTTCTTACCTAATTTCCTTGACAACTTCTTGTAGGTACTTTACTGAATTGATTTGAATGTTTTTTATGTAGTTTAAGTTCGCAGACGATTGATTTCGCAGAACGATGAATGAAGATTCATTCCGATTTAATAGTTGTGTTTACGAACGGAATGTTTGAAATATCTATAGCATTGATGTTTCTGTCTAAGAATATTCTGTTCTAAAATTCAAGCAAGGACCTTTCACGGAAACTATCAGCGTTTCATCGTTAGCTAGGGTATAAACCTGCATGATTCATGCATTTTACTTTTGGGATGAGTTCCTACGGTTTGACCAGGTAGGTGGGGAGCTAACAAAAAGGTAGTAAGAAAGTGGACTCACCGTAGCAGTCTTTCATGTCTCTCTCTATCGTAGGTTGCCGCCGCGAGATAGTCATCCGCGATGGCATGATGCAGCGGCGCGTGGAGCGGCGGCTGGTACCGCTGCTTCCACAGCAGCTCACTGGGGTACAGCGTGGGCGGCGGCGGGGGGGGCAGGTGCAGCAGGGGCGGCGGGGGGCCTCCGCCGTAGCCGTGCGCCATGCCGCGCCACTCGCGCTCCTCCACCGAACTGGCCGAGCCGCCCGAACGGACTCCGCTCACTCCCGAGTCGGACCTATCGTCCGCATCTCGCGCGCACACTATCACACAGTCGTCCTCCTCGGAGGCCACGGCGCTGGCAACACCATCCGCGACCGCACTCACTTCACTCTTCACTTCACACTCACTTGCCTTCACTTCTTCCTGTTTCACGCACTTGTCGGTTTCCTCACTGACCTCGACGACATCACTTGCACTCACACTTTCAGCGACACCTGTAACAATTGAAACAAACGTTAGGATTACATACCATAACAAATGAATGATAGACTGGGTAAGTGGGTAGGGCCGTAGGTACCTATTTACGAAACATTCACGGAATCTACATAGGTATTATTAACTAGCAAATCATCCGGAATGGTGAGTAAAATTCAAAAAAATTATCAAAGCAGTGTCGCCCTGTCAAAACGGATTATATTGTGTTATCAACGAGCTGCCAGCTGCATATTTTCAAACGGCTGACGTCAGTGTTCGGTCAGTCGTCGGTCATGTCGGCCACGTTTGGGACGACGCCAAAGTAAGCCCATTCACACTACACCCACGCATATAAATACGTAAAAAATAATGTATTGTATGGACGATACAATTGCCTTAGCTTCTGAGAAAAAAATGTTGCAAGACGTGAATATAAACGTACTATTTTTAGCTGAAGTAAGTAAACATTACTTTATTATGAAGTCATAAATTGCTTTGCATGCACACGTGACTAATCAATTCAAGATTGCGTAACTACCACTTGGCTGGGTACTCGTACTCAACAGATTGACTTGTATGAAGTGATAAACAGCGAGCGAACCTCTTATTGTTACGTCGGATGCATGACAAATACGAAATTATTCAAATGAGCGGTTTATTAGCAACCGGAACAGGAAGATAAGCTCATGAAGAGATATGGCGGCGTGGGTGGAAGTAGCATGTTGGCAGTCAGGCCAGGCCCGTCGAGCCGCACGTGAATGACGTCTGGAAGAGCGCCAAGCAGCGTCGCCAGCGCCCGGACATTTGGCGCTCCACCAGAATGAGGGCAATGTGATAAAATCTGGGGGTGACGCGTCATACTTACACGAATTACTAACACAATAACTTAAGAGGAAGTCGCGTCACTTTATGTTTGATTTATTTACTAAGTTTAATTTAATAGGTACCTACCTATCTAGCGCGTTAGTCTCAAGAATATTTGTGACATCATCAACTCAACCCAAATAAGGTACATACAAGAAAAATTGCAAAAAAAAAAACATTACTGTTATGGCAAAAAGAACTCCTGACGCATGCAATAAAAATAAAAGAAACAGCGTCCAATTCGAACCGCACGAAGAAAAAATAAATTCATACCTAAATACCTACCTACTAATCTTACAAGCGCACATTTCTCGAGGTTTTTCTTGTTATTAACACGCGATTGCATTTTTATTTCCATAAACATACATAAAAACGGCCGAATATTAAGGCAGCTCTGGCACGCGATTATAGGTAGGTATGCACATCAAGGTGATTCATAAAAATATTATCCATAATATACCTATACAATATGCATAAGTAATATTATTCCGCAGATAATCTCTGAACGATTCAATTAAGTTCCGTAGTCGATTCATAAGTACTGCACGAACTTACATAGGTAGGTACGTACCAAAGCACATAATCCGACACGACACCTACACAAAAGAGCGAGCCTGCATGTCGAGCGAGCAACAATGGAATTTTAATGAGAGAGCTGTTAACGAGGATCCTCATCTACATAATCGCATACATAATTATTCATAACAAACATAAACAGAGAAGAAACTGGCGATTGTGTGCTGTCTACAGCTGGTCATTATTCACTGGGTGCGTGAGCCGGGAGATCTCATCTCAGTCGACGCATAATGATATGATAATGTATCGCGATACGGTTGCGGTCGAGCCGCCATTTTTAATGCACCCGAAGATTACTCACCGGCGTGCCGCGCTGTGAACCGGTTACGGCGAAATCCAGACAGACTACGCCTCGCTAACAGTCCCCAGCGACATTCCTTTCCTGTTAAGGTGACACATCTACACCAAATTAATTATCCGACTGAATACACTTTGTAATTCAACAGTAATCGCCGTACGACCCACTCTAATTAGCAGTTATTATACCTTCGCTCTACTTAAAAGCATGCAAAAATAACATGCCGAGTAGACGTTATCTAAACCTTGGAAAAGCCAATAATTAACAGTCACAACTCACAAGCGAAAATAAATGCTAATCTAATCGAGGAACAAACGTGTTGACGTAATACAAAAGGTACGTACATACAACACGATACGTAAATGCGCTTGAGTAGGCGTGTAGATAAAAAGAATTGCAAAATCACAATGGCTACGATAGCGTTACTTATTGCTTGCAAATGAAACGATAGTTGTTTTAGTCAACAATATTCGATAACAAGAAATTCAACAAGCCCCAGCTGTTTACAATGTTAAAAGAATACACGAGGCGGAGAAAACAAACCTGCTGCTTTACAAACAAACGACCATTGAACGAATGTAAACAAAAGTTTTGAAACAATGCGACAGTGATCAGCGGGAGGGGACAATGGGGTAACAAATAACTCGATGGGGAAGTGCGGCAACGTCGCAGACCGACAACGGTTGATTGACAAGACAAACGCCGAGGAGGAACAGGTGAGAGAGCTTTTCATTAGATGGAAAGGAAGGGCAAAAAGTTGGCATGAGGGCTCTGAGAAGCGCGACCGCTTGCCGCTCTATTCTCGACGCAGTAAATCCTGACCACGACAATTTGAATTATGCATGAAGGGCGGACCCCGGTAGCCGTAACTCAGACCGACTATTGCATCGAGCGCTCCAACCTATCTCCATTCCACTGCAGCTGTACAAAAACTTTGTAGCAGCTCTTTCCACACACTCCTATGATAAGTAGGTTATGCGAAGACGATCCAAATAATGCTAAGAAACTGGAAAACGTAGTCCGTTTAAATAAATCACTTACTTTACAGATTCTCAGTATCTACGTGTAAATAAGTACATAAATTATTAACGCGGTTTTGAATTATTCATTTAAGCGCAATACCGCATTAGTTAACTACGTTTGCAGGTTTTCCGAGAATAGTTAACCGCAAGCCCTTAGTTACCAATTACGTCAACCTTTTAAAGTAGGTATTCATTCAAACAAGAACGCGTCAATTGAGTTTCACCATTTTATTATGACGAGTCTTTCTTGATGAGGTCAAAAGGTTAAAATCATCAGACCATTTCGTAGCGCAGCGACGTACGGCACTGTATTATGAACATATATTAGGTAGGTAGTCACGACTACTTGGAGGAAGTCGAGCGCGTGACTGGCAACGATCAATCAAACGATCCAATATTCTTTGAGCCACGGAATCGGTATACAGGGTATACAGGTAAGCAAGCAACTAATGACGGGAAGTTACGTAAAAGCCTATTAGATGTAGACCGTGGAACATTAAACGCATCGCTGAATGCAATGTGTGGTAGGTACTGTGAAATCAAACAATTCCAACGTTTTTGTTCACAAATACCTACATTGTTGAAATAATATTAACTTCGTGTAAAGGCCAAGTAGTAATAAAACTAAACTAATATGTTGACGCGTGCCGAATGTCACGCGAACAATTTCTGTTTTGTGCAAATTACACGCCCAAGTAATGCACGAATGTGGTAGATAAAGCGGTTGTACGTCAATAATCTCAAATAACCTGTTACCGTGTTATCTGAGCGCGTTTGCAGGCTCAAAGCCATCTCGTTAAAACCACTGGAGCGTTTCGACTCGCCGACCGTGTAATGAAACACTTCCACTCGGAGAATACCCGTTAATAGGACATTTAGTTGTGACAAAGCTTTCTCTGTAACGTGGCAATTACATATTCTTCGTCAAGTTACATAAAAACATCGTGTGTTAACGTAAGATTGGCTGAATCGCTTCAAATTAAAGTAGATCCGAAAACCGCATCCGAATCTCAACCTCACTTTCTAAACGAAGCTCGCAAATTACTTATTCGGTATCGAGTCAACATTCGCTTTTGAAATATCAACCTAGTTTTAGATCGTTAGGCGTGTGACCGACGCTTACGGAAGCCGGTCTCGTCCATATACAGCTGAAATGGACGATTTCCTTTTAGGTTATTTAGTTTATAGCTGCTTCTACGAATTGTAAGATAGCGTGTAGGGGCACAGATTAAGTAGGGGTAAAATTTAGCGGGGTATGGCGCATCAGTTATCGTGACAACAGAATGCAATACCACCTTGAAGAGACGATGTAGTGTAGCCAGATATCACGAGTGGCGCAGCTCGTGCAGTAAATTGCGCAATATGCTATTGAAAGCGCACGGAGGCGAGCGCGCTGCAATCTCCCTCGCATCTCACGACGTGTCCCGATTGTTCGTGACCGGAATTCTTGA
Source organism: Xanthia togata (assembly GCA_963853775.1). NCBI lineage: Eukaryota > Metazoa > Arthropoda > Insecta > Lepidoptera > Noctuidae > Xanthia > Xanthia togata. The sequence goes on from OY970803.1 coordinate 8,429,678, forward strand.
TTTCCAGCATAGACAATACACTGAATACACCAGTATCGCATACTTTTACACATAACCTATCATAAAATGTTTTTATCGCATTGACAAACTGAACGGCCCTGAAATTACGATGAAAAGATTTAAAACTATTTATAAATGGAGTCGTGTGTGTGTAGTTAGTAATGACGTAAGTTATTTTCGGTATTTCCTGTATTATTTTATCGCGTGTAGTATTCAAATGAATTTAATCAGATACCTAAGTACCTACCTATTTCAATTTATTCCAGTAACTTTATGAGTGAGCTTGAGATAGTTGGGGTCATGACTTGCAATTAAATTTACTCGAGGTCTGTCGAACATATTGTTTAAAAACGCAACGTGAAATTAAAATACGGAAAAGCCAAGAATAACTGATTACGACTATCAAGGAATTAGAACAAACACTTCGGGTCAGTCGACAATAAACAATAGGGCGATAAAACAGCGATTCGATAACGAATCGCTGTTTACGGTAACAATGCACACTCGGAAAGCATTCTCTATAACATAGACGATATGAAAGGTCATTCGGTGCACGACTAGCGGAGTAGCGGCTATAATGTAGCGTAATAAATAACAAGTTATTTATCGTGCGAGCACACACAACGCGATGATCTGATTGCCTGCTCGTTAGGTATGCGATTATCTAACATATAATATTACCAACGTATACAAGGTAATTAACACAGTTTTACTGCATTATCACATAGCTAATAAGCGGGTAGGCATGTACCTATTTACCTAATGACGGTAGTAGACCTATATAATATATAGGTAGTTGGTATAACGCGCATTTAACTTAATAACGATTAAATGTTATTGCGTAGGTATCGCGTTTAAGGCTGTCATTTTAGATAAGTTAATAAGAATTTAATGAGTACGCATTGACCTTCTACAAACAAGTAATTTAATAGTAGGTAGGCTATTTTACTAAACACTCTCGGTCATAAAATATACATTGGGCGTGTAGGGTAGGTACCGTAGGTGTTTTTAATTGTTTTGTAGCGGATTTAATATGATAATCATTACTGTACCTACAACCAGAATAAAAAATATATCAATAAAATTTAAATCGGCTAGTGGTTTCAAGCTAATTGTGACTGTAACTAGGTAATTGCCAAGTAGATGTAGAACCATAAAACTTTTTTTCGGGCACAATAAAAAGGAGTTTTTATATTAACTTGATGACTGCACTATTGCGCTAAAGTAGGTAGGTAACAAGGTTGTAGGTATGTACTCGGACCGATCAATCATTTAAATGCTCAAAGACGTTACGATTTACGAAAGCCATTATGTGGATGACCTCCAATTTGAATTGAACTGTCACATAAATTATTGTTCGGTGAATAATTTCAAATATTATAAATTAGTAATACTTACAGGTCTCAATTGAATAAACACTAAGTTAATTATCTTCTTTCAGCTTTAATTTTCAACAGCCTCGTCAATTTACAATAAAATCACTTCAATTTCTTATATTCAGACACAGTATTCTTCGGTGCCCGTTAACAACACAAATGATCTGTCACTATCACAGATTTTTCACAAAAAAATCCTTGTGGATATTCCAATCAGCTTGAAATCCTTCCAAAGATGTACTAGGTTGCGGTCAAAAGGTCGCAAGAATTCAGGCATTCACCTGCACACACACACAAATTCCAGTTGGCTATGCTATCTATGTAATAATATTATGTACAATTCACGACTATGTCAAAATGATTCGTTGCGAACGTAAAGTGGCACAGCACGGACGTGCGAAAGCCTCTGTGGCGCACAAAGAACTGAAATGCGCGGGGAAGGGAAGTGGTGTACGGAGGAAAGGGGGCGGGGGGGACGTGTGCGGCAGTCTAGCGGCGACGACGTAGCACAACGTAGCAACAAGTGAACGGCGCGGGTGTCGCGGGGTAAGCAGATGGGGAGGTTGGGGAGACGGCGCCCCCCTCGCGGACTTAGCACCTGACGCTCATGTGCACCCGTCCTGTCTTCCAGTTCCACAGGACCCCATATCCCCATATTATACGACAGGAAGGGCAGATGTCGCTAATCACGGTCAACGATTTACATTAAGCAAACAGGCAGCAGCTGAATTATAGCAAAACGTTTTAGTGGCTCTTACGAATAAATATTTTTATGTATAGGTAATAGGTACTTAGGTATCTACCTACATAAATGTATATGTTAATATGTATATTTTTTCTTAGAACCACAGGTCTTTACTCATTTGTAATGGAACGCAGGCTTGGGCCTGCAGACAGGACTGCCGTACTTAGGTAGTACATAACTATTTAATTTTATTTGTTTTCACTCACACAATACCTACACAATTTGAACATGAGCTTAAAATATGATTGTCAATAAAAACATTTAGCTAAATGAATAACAATAACAAGGAAATTAAATTCACTCCAAGAAAACATATTCATTTCATGAAATTGATAAAACAACGGAGTAGGTATTGCGTTTGTAAGCGTATTGAAATAAACAGAACATTTACTTATCATTTCTAAATATTTGACACACCCGAATGATTACGGGTGGGGAGTAAACAACATTCCGAATAACAAACAAAGGAAACTCAGTATTGGTAATTCCGGGAATATTATTATTAAATTTAAAATTAGGTTAAGTCTTGCTTTGCCCGCGGCTTTGCTTGGCGGAAAATATTATAAATATTCCGAGATAAAAGTGCCTACTGAATTTGCCGCTAATCCACCAGGAACTTTTCCAACTTACGTAACAGTTCATATCCATATCATTAAAATCCATTTATCCTCACTTACTCATTTAATACTTGCATTGATATTAATCAATCAAGACACGTAGGTAGGTACTGTACAAGCATTGTTATAATAGGTTTAAACAAATAGCGATCGTTGACCAACATACCGAAAACATTTTACAACGCGCATTTGGCAGGCTCCCAAGTATTCCGTGACAAGCTAGGTAGGTATACGTTCCACGTTTGCTTTAAAGTATAAATAACACAAAGAGTTCAGCTCACAGGTCACATAAATAAAATTGACGGAATTTGCATTAAAAATTATCTAAAACAATATACCTATTTTTGTTTTTTGTAGACAGAAAACACATTTACACTAATTTGATGCGATAATAACAAAAAGTCGGGATTTTTTTTTTTGTTTGCACGACGATTGATTTCGAACACAGTTAAAAAACCTAATTACTTTTTTGTTAAGTAGATCATGCATGAACAATTTGTATCGCGTCGTTATTAGTACTTATTTGTTTTTATCTGTCTGTCTCGTCATGCGGGCAGGCGGTAAATTGGCAGGCAAAACCCGTTCACGAAGTTTTTGTAAGAACAAGCAAAGAGGTCGCATACCTACCTTGTTTTGGCCTTGTGCTAATCGAGTTAGCTGTTACATGCGAATAACTAATGCTGTGTAATTTGCACATACAATGCGATGAAAAAACGGCGATATTTCAAGTGGAACGCGTTCATGTTTCATGCTAAGTGACTCGCAACCACCTACTTGTGAGTCAAATGTCTCGCGTTCCAAATAAAAATGATAAATAGTTAATGTCATTGAGATAGCTACGTGCTTATCTACACAGAATCACGTACAAGATAATATGTGACGAACACAACATCACGACTTGAGATAATCTACTAAAAATAGGTGTTTTATCATACAATAGTTTGCGTTCATAGATAGCTTGCATAGTGAGAGGCGGGAATTTGTAGATAACAAAATACAAACACGGCAGTCGATAGCCTGGTTGCAGGCACTGATAAGGGGCCCGTTACCAGCCGCCTGTTTGTACAAAGACCTGTACAAATAACCTGAGAGCGTTTGTGAACTTCTCAGAATTTCAATAGGTGTACGCTTCGTTTCATTTCATTTACGCTTGAGAAACTCAAACATGTTATAAAAATGTTTTCCACGTGTCTTTGTACGGTTTATGATCTATCTCAGAATTTACAAGGTGTTTGAAACATTACAATTCAATTCAACGTTCAAGATAGTATTAATACGGTGGAAACTAGAAAAGATTCTGATACAGCTATACATTGATAAATAAAACATTCAGAAATGTACATAAAAATGTAAAATACATACCAGTCAGGTAAACAACTTTGATTAAAACACCTTTGTGTGACATAGATAACGTTATCTGACGAACTCGCGGTTGTTTATTACGAATACGAGGTTACAAACATTTGAACAGTGTGCACACATCCTTAGTTTACGGCTATAGAATTATTATTTTTTACATTTATGTGAGAAACGGTTTTCCGGATGCTATGACTCGGTTGCACTTCAACAATAGACGTCAGATTTTACAGCAATGCTCAATGATATTATAATGTAAAAAGAGGTAGATAGGTTATAAACGTTCCGCAAGTGGCACGTCAAAAGTTGGCTAATTAGCCACATTTTCTTCGTTTTGTCTCTTTTTCGCTCCCGATAATTACGACATGCCATCCTACTTCCACGTGTCATATAATAGTGTGACATAGTGCCGTTTTTGAAGATAGAATGTTAGGTAGGTAACCTATCTATGTCTTTTTACTTTTAATATCATTGGCAATGCTAGTAAAATTCCCCAGTAGGTAGGTATGTTTAGGTAAAGAGACACCTTAGATAATAACTAAGTTATTTATTTATTTAATACTTCAAGCACACAAATGTACAGAGGCGGACTTAAATGCCATTGACATTTTCTACCAGTCAACCTTTGGGTGATGCAAAGACAAACAGTGGAGTAATAGCGAGAATCGAGGAAATATATTTATTTAAATAGGTATAAAGATATACATACATATTAAAAACTAGTATTAGCTTATCAGTAGTTATTCAGCCCTTATCAATAGTTGCTCAGCTGTCGACAAGTCGCCTCGGTTATTACGATTAAATTAATTCGACGATTGTCTGATGCAATAATAAAATGTATTGTGACTCACGGCTTTATTTTATGAGCATCAACGACACACGACGAGTAGTTGGCATTCATAGACTACGTTTTTTATTATTGTATTGTTTGTGAATTGATTGTATTATTATTAGCCACGACACGAGGAAGTGTCGAATTAAGTCAAAGGACGGGTTAAAGAAAACAATATAATCGCGTTGACATAAATTAAGATTTAGATTTATGAGTCAGTAAGTAGGTATATTATATTGAATTGACATATTTTTTGGAAACTCGCCATACCAGATCTGTCCCGTTTCAAGTACCTTACCTACCTACCCATCTACCATATTCGAACATTATAATCAAAGCGAATGATATTATTTGCAAATTAAATCAGTGCGGAGTATTTCGTCATCGTTGCCGCGATCGCCTCGGACCGGTCTCCGATCGGATGTCAAAAACCGCACGACGCAATAAATTGTTGTCTCATGGAGAGTAAACATCGGCGTTCGGCCGCATTCATGCATAATTGATGAGGGTTCGGAACGAGCGCGTGGATTCCTGGCGGTCACGACTCGGTCGGCCTGCGCGCCTCCGGCAGCCATTTTGTGAAGCCTGGCCGCCCCGGGTGCGCCGCATCGTGAATATTAATACGACCTTATGATGAACACTCCGCACTACTCAGATAATACCCCCAATTTAAAAAGAACTCATTTTTTTCTAGTCCGTTTCGCTTCCGCTGCGCTCCATCGATCACACGTTACGATCATGACACGATAAGTATTGCAAACAGTCTTTACTGCGGCATGCAACGTACAATTAATACAGAATGATCATTATTAGTTTCTATTGTTACCGGCTGGCTAAATAGAGCATGCGCCGGTGTAATACATAATTTTAATGGCACAATGCAACGCGTCCAACTCTCACGCACGGCCATTGTACCGTGTAATCGTAATCAAAAGTATTTTCTCTCGGAACGAAAGACTCGTCATTAATAGAGACGTTTCACAACAATTAGCGGGTAACCAGTGGAACTAAAGAATAGAACTCGGGAATTTCTGGTTGATGAGCGATACCCTTTGTGCTGGGGCTCTTACACAACCGACGGTTGCGAGATGATGAGTTATTCCGTTTGAAGTTTAAACTAGAGATGTTCCGACTAGTCGATGACTAGCCGGTGACTATCCGGCCATTTTCGTAGTCGGCGACTATTCGGCAAAGAGCGCCGACTGTCCGGCTTCTTAATTTATATATTTCTCAATAATATTAGGTATATACAGGAGGAATTACATTAAATAAAAAGCTTCACTGTTAATTAATATTTTAATTTTAGAATCGGTTTACACACTGAAATGTAAAACAACCTTTCCTTTGGTAATCAATCTCTTACTTACTTGTAAAGAAAAAATATTTATGACAATTATCAAACAAAATTACTAATTTTAAATTAGTATCTTAATTAACAAACAAAACAAAATAATATATTGTTATCTTCAATAAAGTGTTAAAATATTTATCCTTGATCGTGATCGGCTTGGCCGATTAGTCGGTCGACTAGTCGGCCCCTTTACAACCGACTATTTGGATAGTCGGCTAGTCGAGAAAAGTCATAGCCGGCACATCTCTAGTTTAAACAGTAATAACATTCAATTGTTCTACGTTCGTAAACACTATCTATAAAGGAGCGTTTCCTTTCGCCGAGCTCTTGAATTAACGTTGAATACGTTTGCGGTCGAGGCCTGTACGGTGGAGCACTCATTACTGATGAAAGTCTACCGCCGACGACTCGTAATAATTTGAAATGAAATACCGCGCCCGTCCGTCTGTTCAGCGACCGCAAGTGTGGGCCAACACACGCTAACGTGAACATAAGCGAACGCGTAACCGTGAACTACGAATTATTACATCGCGTTTGTACTGGAAAATACAAAGCTTGGCTCTGAATAGAAATGTGCTCATATTTTACTTTTTGACGGGCGTCAGCATGCAAAATGAACTCCATGCATTTTTATTACGAGTTTCAAACGAATCAGAAATCTGATGATGTAAAGAAACATGACCATAACGTAAAAGCGTATTATATTATACCTACGCAATACGTTAGTCATTATTTGTAACTACAAGATTTTAAACTAATAAGTATTGAGAAGAACATTCTATCAATTAAGTACATGCTTTTCCTGTCATCTAGAAATAGAAAAACATGGTGAGATCGTTCAGGCATTTATCCCGTAAATAAGGAAAACTATCGTTTGTTTCAATATGTGTGGGAATGAGGAATAAAGAGTATTAATTATTTTGAATTCTATGTGGGTCATTCTTGTAGAACCGATACCTACGTAGATTAATATAACCCGAAAGTAGAAAAGTTTGGTGAATCTTACAAAGCTACTTACAATTTCAACATACTTATGTCTCTTTGCTTTTTAGCGATAAACTTATCTACAACGTTTCTTGTATGTGGGCCGTGTGTACCTAAGGTGAGCAATAGTGTGGGGTACGCAGACAGCTGCGGGCTACAGCCGCACTTCCTGTAAATCCAACGACCCATTGTTACCACTCACCACGACACTACATCCTTTTTATGACGCATTATCTAAGAATAGCAACGTTAGCACTCCACTCTTACGATCATATGACATTGTAAGATCTGCGTGACAAATAACGTTTTCAACAATCTCCTTTCTTCACTGTTTCATATCTCGCCAACAAAATTGTATCTACTCAGATAACATTTCACTTCAAACATCTTGATATCTTCATACTCAGACAGAACAAAAGAATAAACAAACCGACGCTACGCCAATTTAATGCACATTATCTCAAGAATTTTAATGTGTAATTTCAATTTCTTTCACGTAACTATATGAATCAAAATCATTATTGGTAGTTTCATCTCGGTATGCGTGTATCGTGCAAAACGGTAATAGGGTGGATGCGTTCTTCTTTTTTTGCACATACGAGCAGTGATGTCCAAACAATTTGTAGCGAAGCGCTGGGAACCTGGCTGGATGGCGTGAGATCAGAAAGTCGTGATCGCCCGCCACGACGCGACTCCCCTGTGCCTCAATTCACTAATCAACCCTACAACGACTCCATTGTTAAACCGAGATGCTTTATACTTTTCGCTACACATAACAATCGCTTCCTTGAGCTCAATACGGTAATGCAAGATATCAAAACATCAAGCATACATATAGTTTGCTATTATAATAATGACTATGGAAAATACCATTGATAAATAATCGCGGAACCTTTGTTTGTTTTAACGTATGAATGAAAAGTCAATAATGATGGAGCAAGTTATTACCATGACAAAGAGATAATGATGTGGGTCTACATTACATAATGGTGTCTATTCTTGTATAAGTCACGTCATTAGACAGTAATTATGGTTGAGTAGAACTGGATACATGACAATAAATTGTCGTTTAATATTCGTGTGTGAGGACAGAATGATACATCAATATCAAATACAACATAATGGCATTAGGTGTGGCATTCGGTCGTACATCATGGTCCTCGGTGGCAGACTGCCCAATCCCCCTCACTAGCGCGGTTAAGGGCCGCAAGGGGGCCCCCTATTTTATTCAGAGCATTAAGCCTACCATTAACGGTTAACTGATGCAGGTTATCAAGGGTTTTCTCGGAGAAGCACATTCGGTGTTGGAACAGAGCCAAGAAATGTTTCAACGAGTTACATTGACCGTTATCGGCTACCTGGCAGTGCACGTACTCAGCCGGTTTAAACGTTCCCGAGAAAATCTATAGAGCTCGAGTGTCGAGCAGTGTGCTCGTTTAACAGCACATTTCGTATCCGACGTAAATGTTACTCTATATAATGTTCTTAGTTAAAATGTTCCATGTAATTAAGATCGGAAAATGATGTAGATATGTATCTATAGTATAATTAAGTTTCCCACAGCCCCCCTGCCCCTACCTCGGCTTAATTTACTGTTTACGGGGAGACAAGCTCGTATTACAGTTTGTTTGTTAATAATTTATTTACTTACCTATGCGAATAAAACGTGTTTAGAAGAAACTAGCAAAATGTATTCAAATTGCCCAATTATTTCCACAGATGCTTACGTGCTTATGCAAAAACGCGCTTATTATTGCTGAACCGTTTCCCCAAGTATCGTAATTATGTCACCGATTCCAATCGGTATTTTCCAAGTTATTTGAGAGACTTGTTCATGATAAGGTTTATCCTCTACTACATAATAGCATAATTCCACAACAACATGGATTTGTCAAAAAAAGATCAACTACCACTAACCTGATAACTTTTGTTGACTATTTATTTAATAGTATGGACTCTCGTATTCAAGTTGACACTATATACACGGACTTCCAAAAGGCGTTTGACAAAGTGGACCATCAATTGCTTTTGAGTAAAATTGCCTTTAATGGCATACGTGGCGACCTACTGAGATGGTTCTCTTCCTACGTTTTTAACAGATCTCAGAGAGTTGTGATAAACGGTTTTAATTCTGCGACCCTAAATGTTACTTCCGGTGTTCCTCAGGGCTCTATACTGGGTCCTCTTTTGTTTGTTATGTTTATTAACGATATAAGTACGTGTTTTCTAAATTCTAAATTATTACTATACGCAGACGATTTAAAAATTTTTAGACCAATTATTAATTTACGCGACTGTTTATTGCTGCAGGAAGACTTAAATAGATTCTCTGAATATTGTGTAAAAAACAAACTAAAATTGAGCATATCCAAATGCCATTGCATTAGTTTTACTAAGAATAAAAACGTAATAAAACATGCATATACCTTGCACAATACAGATCTGGCAAGAGAAACAGTGGCTCGTGATCTTGGTGTTTTGCTGGATGACAAACTCCATCTAGATGCTCACGTTACTAAAATTGTGAACAATGCTTTTCGTATGTACGGGTTTGTAATGAGATCGGCTCAGGAATTTAGGCGTCCTAGTACTTATTTATACCTATATAAAACTCTGGTCAGGTCTCAAGTGGAGTACGGGGTCCCAGTGTGGAATCCCTTCTATGAAAAATATTCTAACATGATAGAAAAAGTACAACGTAAATTTCTAAAGGCCATGCATTACCGTTGTTTTCGCAGGTATGCATCTTATAGCGACTTACTTAATAAATTTAAACTTCAAGATCTTAAATCTAGACGTATGATGTTGGAATCGATGTTTCTGTTTGATTTATGTAACAATAAATTCGATTGTATAGATATAAGCAATAGAATAAGTTATGTAGTACCCAGAACAACTATATGTCGAGGTGTGCGCGCGCGACCGCTGTTTGCTGTAACCTCTTGTCGATCAAACGCAGGCTCGCGAGCACCCCTACGGCGTCTTACCACTCAATTCAATAAAATTTTCCGGGACATTGAGTTCTTTGCTGTCTCGGCTGGGAAATTTAGAAGTATTGCTCTTTAAACCATAGCAGACTTAAGTACACAATAATTTAAAATCATGGGTTCAATTCTCTCTTTTTTTTTTTGCATGTATAACTTTCAGTTTAGTTTTATTTTAACATTTATTCATACTTTATAGTCTATCTACTTTACATCGCACGATGTTCATGTTAGTTTAATTTTTTTTTTATATTATGTGGAAAATGTTGTTGGTTATACATTTATATTACCATTTTAGTTTTAAGTTCTTAACCATATTGTAATCTGTAACCGTTTATTTTCCCAAATAAAATAAAATAAAAATAAAATAAGATTCTTTTTCTATAAAAATGTTAGGAAACATGTCAACTGCTATTAAAAACGTCACAATGGACCCTTCAAAAATCCTTGATATTTTTGAAGAACCTGTTGAAAAAAATGAAAATATAAAGACGAAGTACCTACATTAAGAAGGGAGGGCGTTTAATTTTCAAATTTCGTGCCGTTGAAAGATTATTGAACTGTGAGGGGGCGACGAGAGGAAAATGTCACAATTGAGGCGCCTAGGGGACGAAAGAGGGTACTCGGGGGTGGCATGCCTCCCACAAACCGCTCGCAGCTTGTTTACGTTGTCACCCATGAATCGAAGTAAATCCAGGGGCAAAACTTTGATTAGTTATTCTTTTATTTATGATGACAAGAGGCCATTTGTTTTACAAGTATTGCTCCGAGTTTGTGATCTCTGTACTTTGAAACTTTTTGATAAGTGGTATTTTGTAGCTACTTATCTAATGTATGTGATGATAAAGTTGGATTGTTGCATGAAATCATGCTAGCAACGTACATGACGGCTTAATTGATTAGGTACCTTCTGGCTTTATATCAGATCCATTGATATGTATTGGTAGATTAGATTCGCACTAAATGTCACACCTTTTCTATTTGAACTGAAAAAATAAAAATATCTGTCTTAGCATTAGGAATAAATTAGGCCGCATATTATTTAAAACGCCGACTGACCACAGCGACCTCAATCACCCAAATCCCAATTTGGCCACAACGTTCTAAAAATAAATTCCGCTCCATAGAGAAACAAAACCGACTACATTTTCGCAGAATTTATGCGTACATTAATTAACAGGCCTCGTATTATTTTCCTAAAACAATAACCCAGAACAGTTTATCGTCTAACAAAGCATTGTATATTTGCTCAGTGTTATTGCCCCTCCCGGTTGCTAGGCAACGAACGCCTATGCCTCTCACAGAAATCCCCGTCCTTATTTTGTGTATTCCCACATTGCACCCCCGAGCAGCTGATTCCATTCAAACATAAATTTTTCGTATTCCTTTGTACCCATGAAATTATGACGCATAGCTTGCGATTGCGACGAATAAAATAATTAAAAACGCTTAACATTTTCATACAAGAATTACAATAACTGTGTGTAATTCAGTACACATTAAAATAATTGCTTTAAGTTTAATTACTGCACAACGTAATTTCTGCATTTTATGACAGTAATTAACTGGAAAGTAGTGCTTTGTGTATGTTTTTACAACTTCGCGATTTCAGTCCTAGTTGTTTTGGATAAGCTTTTGGATTAGACAGGGTTCTACAAGTGCCTTCTTTGCATAGTGAGCTGCTTACGTATTCTGTGAAACAATGAACACTTCTTAGAATTTGGATGAGTTTTTCTACGATTCATAAAAAAATAAACAATGAACATTTGTTGTTATGACTCTTAACTCGTTTTAAAAGCATTCTAAAAATAACTTCAATGGGCAGACGGACATAAATATGTAGAGGTACTAACAGTCTATCCACTCACTGGGTATGTCCAGCGTAGAGGTAGTCTAACTTATACACAGCGTTACAGCTGCGTGGACACTGCATAGCCGCCGCAAAGTCGCACTTAAACTTCGGTTATTGCCCATTCTTCTCCATACGAAAACTACCTTTAGGAAGGGGCAACTAGTTTTTTTTTAAATAAATTATTTAACTTTGACTTTGGTTACCTAAGAAAGCGGAACGGTCACACAAAAACGGCTGTCCAAATACAGTTTTTTGACACCTCAGTGTCAAATACTGGTGCAAATTACAGATTTTCACGACGGCCGTCATAATATGACGGAACCGCTTTCCTAGAAAACCCTAGCTTTAGACCACCGCATAGCAGCGTGTAACAATAGCGGAGCCCGCCACGCTATGATTGCGTAGCAGCTACAGATAAGCTACGCTATAATTGGGTAGCAGCTACAGATCTGCTACGATATAATTGGGCACGAGCTGCAGATCCGCCACTCTAGCGTAGCAGTTCGTAGCGGAAGCGGAGACGCTACGCCAGCATTGCGTAACCGCTCGTAACGGAAGCGTAGCCGCTACGCTATAGTCACGTAGCCGTGCGTAGCAGCAGCGGAGCCGCTACGCTAGCGTCGCATAGCCACATAATAATATCCCACTCAACGGATTTACTGTATAGTTAGCTCTGTTATGTTAATTGAAGTAAATGTGAATCAAGTTCAATTAAAACGGAATTAACGCGAAGCTAGGCATATAATTGTTCTAAATATAGATGAAATAGAAAAGCCACGTCAACCCTTCTCTTGGAGCCCGAGGGAACACAAGACCCTCTACCTCACCCTCCCGATATTCAAGTATAAAAGAAAACATTGATGTAAGATGAGGTAGACATTTTCGAGGGTGAACTCAAATTATTATTCTTATAAGTGAGCCATTTGCCCGTTCCCAGCTGGTTTCTATTGTTAGGAGCAGACGTAGCTAAATAACGGTTCGGTATAAACATTGCAACAACTGTTGTCTGTTATGTACGAAACAAAATTAACAATATAACGCTTCTAACTCCTCTAATTAATTGAATGTAGTATACCGAGCGACGCGCAAACAACAACACTTCTGTTCGCACAAATATTCGAATTACGTTCACGTTTTCGTGTCATCATCACGTTTGGACATTCCATTATCAAGTCACGACGACCTACATCCATATCGGATTTCTATTTTACGAATAGACAATACGACCCACGTCATATTCTTGAAGTTTTACGGACTTTTTGTCGTCGAACAAACCTTATGCGACTTCGAATCATTCCAACACTAGTTTCTTTTTGTTATTTTATCATGTTTACGTTTCTTAGTACACATGAAATCGGACCAATGTCGGAATGCCAGTGTGACATCATTCCCCGGACTCATGTGACTCGTACTTAACTTGATACATTGAATGATACCATGCGTTATGATATTTAATATCTGGAACATGTGTTGTACTTAAAATGAGTCATTCTCAACTACTAACGATAGCGATAATCAACTCGTGAATTAAATTACATGAGAACCGGTTGCATCGAGTAAATTGCACGGTTTAAATTCGATTTATGCAATGTAAATGCCAGTTCGGTTAAAACGCAAGGCCAGCGTTATCAGGTCGAAAATCGACACGTTTTATGTAGGCCAGACTCGGCGGCGATAAGTGAGTAACATAATAGCATTCCTACCGTACCAGTAGCCAATTACGAGCGTGATAGTTTCGTTTTCACGTACCGATGACTTCTTTGTTCGCGCTTTTATTCGTCAAATTTATTCAAATGGCTTCGTGCGACCAGCGACTTCAGACCTTCGATAGTTCAATAGGTCGCCTCGTTTCGCTTGGCAGTGAACGCTTGGGGACAGGCAGAGGGGCCCTGGCAAGTTTGTCACTGTTTTTCTAAACGGGGAGCCGCGTCGCGTGACGTCCGCTCTCCATAATCATCGGTAGACAATTTGTTGTGCAACCGTAGCGCGACATGCCCAAAGAGTTTGTTATTCAGTTGTCGACGGCCTTTACTTTCTCGACCTCCATATAAATAATCTTCACTTGTTTTCGTTTACTTTACTAAAACTTTATTAGCCTTTGTTACGTTAAGTGCGCGCCTAAAGTGTATGTTTCTTTGCAGGCGCTACCAAATTATACACTCAGTAACATATTTGCACAGCTATCTTATCGTTGTGTAAAAGTTTAAATCTACGCTAGTCTAAACAAAAATCGTGTTGGTGTAAGACATTAACCTCACATAACACATTTAAATTTCAACAAGCGCAAAAAAACGGGCGTGCATTTCAAATACTTACTCGGCAAAAAGTAATCATGTAGGTACTTTATACATGACAAAAATAGCGAGACGTTTATTAAGTAATCAACCTTGAGGCAATGCAAATTGATTGGTATAAAGTGAGTTCAATAGCTGTACGATAGTTTACTAATAGGTGCGTCCGTCCGTCCGTGTGTTGTAAAGCTAACAATAAGTAGGTACTTAAGTACTCTAGAGATGACTCGTTCTGACCTCGTGGCATTTGGTCGCATGGCCGCCGTCGAATTTCTATTGACAATTATTGACGTACTTATATAAATACATAGCAACGTATGTAATTAATTGATTTGTAACACTTTCTAAGTATAAATTCGTTATGTAAGAAGAGCTTTTGTTGATTTATGATTTCCTTTTACTCTAAAATAAACGTGGCATGTGGTTTTATTAACAAATTCGTTTAAATTATTTAATAATAAGAAGTTGACTGCCTCGTTGGTCTAGTGGTCGCAAGCGCTACTGCTAAGCATGAGGTCCCGGGTTCGATTCCCAGGTCGGGCAAAGTGTTGTTAGGTTTTCCATCTGGAATACCTATCTTAGTAGCAGTCCGGAGTCTGGATTTGTGCCCGGTTGATGGCAATAGGCTCACCCCCTATTACATGGGACTTAAACATAACTGGCGATATGTGGGTGTACTATAGGTACCTACACCTCTGCCCAACCCTTCGGAGATTATAGGCGTGATGTTATGTTATGTAAATAAGAAGTATGGTACTTAATGAAAGAAAATAATAATTGTGCGAACTGATAACCTCCCATCCTTCAGGTTTTTTCTGTAGACGATCTTACAAAATAAGGAAAAGTATCTATTTGGCCGGCAAAACGCAGATAATTTAATAACCTCTTGACATCATATTATGATATTATGACTGACTAAGTAACAACAGATTATATTAATGTTATGCTAATTCCAAGAAAAATAATTATAGCGTAGGTACCTACTCATAAAGTATACCTTTTTTTTTTTTTTTTTTTTTTGGGTGGTAAATCATCAAATGACGTCTCCCGCTCTGGGTGGAGCGGGAGACGTCATTTCGGGCGTGTCAGACTTTTACTGACTAAAACCCACCCGTGTTCCTTCTCTTGCCTGTGCAATGCCAGGGGGCCACGGTATCCCTTTCGGACTTTCCCGCAACCCCGGCAGGCAATGGTCTCATAGGACCCCTTCATTCGCTGACATCTCTTCATAAAGTCTACCTACGAGTACAACAATATTAATGAGAAACTAAAAAATATTCTAATACAATGTAGTTAGATACCTATTACCTATTTGAAAAAAAAAAACATTTACGTACAAAGTTAAAACCGCATATATACATACCTAACAAGGACAACATGTATAAACGTTAGGTACAATGCAGTAATTCGAAGTAGGTTCTTGTGTAAATACCTAAATGAGTTTCCTTCCTGGAACACGCAGTAGGTAAATAAATTACAATACTTGATGTAAATTATACGAAATAACAATGTTTAATCATAAAACTTTGAGCGGAAAACTTCATTTTAATATGAATAATTAAAAATATTAAATTGAAAACTACGTAGGTATGGTTTTTTCTTTTTTTGAGTGGAGAATATCAAATCATCAGTAGCTTCATCGTTTCCGCATCCTCGTAAAAGCCTTAACAAAAATTCAATGCTTTTGAAAATCGGAGTAGGTACCTATTAAAGAAAACCTAGTAAGTAATATGGAATCTGTCATATACTTCATTGATTTCTCCTAAAAGAAAATCCTTCGTTAAAATATATTCCAAAAAACCGTAATAAGTACCCAATGATGTGGCCAATAATAAAGGCTCGTGCAGACCAGCGCGACGCGACAGCGCGACGCGACTCGAACAATACAATTTCTAAGAAAACTTCACGGTATAACAATAGCCGGTGTCGCGTCGCGCTAGTCTGAACGAAGCTTTATAATCCCATTGTTATCTGACTGCGGCGAAGCCAAAAAGGAGGGTTATATATTAACTAAACCCATTGCTTACTAATAAATATAATAGACAATGAATCTCCAAATAGCAGTTATTTTCTAAGCACAATCATTGTAACAAATTGATCGCGAGGCACATTGAGGTCTGATTCCACGCGTCCTCGAATATTGATCATCAATCACTTGTGTACTGTTCTCAATGTCTGTCCCCTTATTAATATAACCTAATAGGAATGGATGGACATTACCAAGATAATAAATTGTGTTTAATGATGTGTTCAGTTGTACTACACATATTTTGCTCTTGAATCTTTAGCCCTATCTACTTGCGAGATGGGAACTGATATAAGAACTATTCTATTTTCTAACTTCAGAATGATAATAAAATATGATATAATTTGTCCCAAAACATTAATTATAATCAAAAGACAAACATATTTTTGAGCCTGGTTGATGGCGATAAGCTCGCTCCCCATTATATGGGACTTAAACATAACTGGCGAAATGTGGGTGTACTATAGGTACACCTCTGCCCAACCCTTCGGAGATTACAGGCACGATATAATCTAAACTAATATTATAAAGAGAAAAGATTTGTTTTTTTTTTGTTTGTATGTATGTTTGGGGGAGTTTGTTGCGCCACTTCTTCCCAGCTAAAGCACTAGGAAGTGGTGACGCGTGGCGGTTTGGGGGACAGTCTTATGTAATTTTGACGTTCGAAAAGTGCTGATTCTCAGCCTAATTTGAATAATTTTCATTCTTGCTTTTGAATTTGAATATGTTTGTTTGTAATGAATAAACTCAAAAATTATAAGACCGATTTAAAAAATTCATGCATCAGTAGAATGCTATATTAGCACTGAGTAACATAGGCTATTATTTATAAAGATCTCTCGCGGGCGAAGCTGCTGGCGGAGGCTAGTGTTATGTAAAAGAAAACACGCGCTAAAATCTAGACCATAGCTAGGACAAACAGACGGAAACGGATACAACAAATACGCATAAACTTTGTATTGAAATAATACAATTTAGTTTAATACAAAATACTTTACTCAGATTCTAATTATAATTGAATGACACAACGTTTTTGAGGAAGGCTCGTATTATAAAGCAACTAAATGACAAACAACACATCCACGTATTTTGACACGATATCAATCTTACATAAGCCTGGTTTATTTATAAACTTGTTATTAACATTAATGATTCAGTCAATAATAATAAGGCAGGAAAATTAACATTCGGATAAACCGGTTTAGTTAATATTTTCGCTTAAACATGTAAATGACGGCGACAGATATAAAACAGGAAAAGAAATCGAGGTGAAATAAGGTGTCTTGAGAAAGAACCGCTAATATTAATATCATTAGTATTACAATCGCGACGGAAACCCTAATTCCGTACAACGTTCACGTTAAAGTTCGTCACATTATTCTTGGTATAGTTTTGTCTTTCGTATTTTGTCCAATGTCAAACACATCAAACGCTACTTTACTGCGCACATAACATGGCGTACAATGTCCTAGCTAGACGCTCCAGCCAAACCTTTTAGCGAACAAAGAAATTCTACAAAGATATGACTAAAATAGAAAAACACAATGTCTGTCCCTGACATAAGAATTGGTTGATCATTTATAATTTAAGAGTCATATTCCTTTGGGAACCTGGCTGAATAGCTTTTATAGCAATTTACGCACATCCGGTCCACCGGGATCAAGATTACCGACCAAACGCATTAATATACCGTTCAGAATTTAAAATAATCGTGGAAATGTGGGAAATCGATAGCCCTATCATTTAATCCATGTTACTCAAGTTCCACAGGAAGCCATTCGTATTTACATTGCAAATAACACGATATTTACTAAAAATATGTGTTTCACTTCAAAGTGTGTAATTGCATGCTAATGAATCAAAAAGCCAGAAGTCATTGCCTTAACAGCCGTGGGCGTTCATAACTCATGCCTAATTAAATGTCGAGGTTCTTGACTCGATAGCTATAATACCATGCGGGAGAGTCACTTGAGCCGAGTTTCGTGTACAAAATAACTCGTATTGACAGACCTCGAATGGTTTTCGACGGACGGCCCACGCCCGATGCTGGCTACCATCATTCATATTGTTATGTGGACATTTTGTGATGGTCGGCATCAGTCGTTCATCTCCGTGCATCGCCGACGCCCATCTACATCTAGACTCGACACCTAGCTCGTCCAAAGGCCGTTGGCCCGCTTTACACGGCGTGGGTCGCGTATTATGTGCATGCCACATCACAGAGGATACAGTTACGTGTAACTAACGTTTCCTATAGACCCACATTGTTTTCGTATCGCGTGTTTTAATTTCTAATTACGCAAGTGCATCGTCTCGTCACGAATATCTATTTGCGCAGCCCGCCGACGCTCACTTGCCAAAAGCTATTAATTACGACCGAAGAATAGAATATCTCGCCGGCTAATCCCCCGGAGACGGTTACGGTTACCGACAACGTTGATTAATGCCCGCAGCGTTCGTTTAACTCTTCTTTGTATACGTTCATCGGTTGTGTAAACGCGAATAACCTTCTTTCGGGTTGCTCAGACGTAAATAGGCTCGCATCCGCCGTATAAATAAATCAATAAATTATACGCATTGATCCGGCACAGACGCGCTCCGTTTGAAACCTTGAAGACGTATCCGTGTGAATATTAGACCAGATTTAGCCGATGAAGCAATAAAGGAAAGTGGCCGTCGTACGATTGCCACGCTAATCGATATCGGTGCCAAATAGCGCGCTTTTTCACTGGCATGGCAACAAGAAGTTAGGAGCGTTCTAAGCGAGAACAATAGAGAATGGAGATGCCCGCTCTCGTCGTGTAGTTACGTCGGTTCTCGTCGCTGACATTGTGGCAAGCGATAGCGGGCGTGCGAAGAATGCCAATGGAAACAACTTTACTGTTGGTTTCCTCGAAGCCGACACGCGTGACGAACCGAGAACCGGTTACACGACACCGCGCAGAAACAATGCATTAGCAATGCTTTTCATTAATTTTAGACCCGCTCGCCATTTTATTTATAAAAACTTGCAGAAAATACTGAGTATTGCGACATTATACGTGTACGCGTTAGCACAAATATTGACGAGTACAACGAAAGTTTACACGTACGTTAAAACGAATCTTATTAATAGCCTGAAACTAGTTCAGAGCGTATTGCAATAACATCACACCTCGTGTGAGTACACTTTCAAAAGGTGCATCCTGCGGCTGAAGCTTATTTCTCGACAAACGGGTTCGAAGCTGAGAAAGCAATCAAACTCGATCTACATGTAAACTGTGAAAACTACGCGAACACACGCGACCTACATACTCGTAAGCAATGTTCGAATTTGAAATGTAACAAAATCCATGCGGTACTCAACTAATATTTAAATCCATTGCAACCTATCGTATAATCGTAGGATTAAAATAGGTCACCCGGGAGGCAAATAAAACGAGAGTTATTGAGCAAGTGTGTATATTTCATTGGCTGTAAATTCAAACAGCAAATATCACGTAAAATATGGCCGCAAATATATTCATTCCACGCTGTTTAATCATTTACATATTTTACGACCATTCCTAATTATAGCCTGACCGATCTGTAATTTGGAATTTTATCATAAAATGGCCATCTGCTGTTTATAATAGGTAGCATGACCTCCTAAAGACAACCTGAAGAGTATTTGAAGGTGAGCTAGCGAGCATAATCGAAAATATAAAACATCTTTGTTATAATAGAATGCCGTCTAGACGGGAGCGTGACAAATAGAATAATTAACCCAAACTGTAGCAAAAACAGCAAAATTTCATTTTAAAACTAGCAGAAGTTGAATAAAATGTCTTAATATTTAACAAAAACAAAAGAGGACAAAGTAAGGAGCTATGTCAGTGACAATTGTTTAAATAGTGTTGCGCAATGTATCATCGTATTGTCGATAGTCGTCAGGGTAACCAAGCAAGGTTAATAGATTACGGAGTTACAGACGACGTAAATTCAACGTGCTCCGCGTGACTATAAATACCTCTCAATGCAAATAGCGAACGGATTTACCTGTTTGTATCTTGATAAATGACGTATCTACATATTTATTATATACAATGGAAAATATGTTTCGTTGAGAATAAACGGCTGCCATAACATGGACGCCAATTAAAATTGACATTTTATGTTCAAATATCTTTGAACATAAAATGTGAAAAAAAAAAACCTATTCATCATGTGCGTATATATTATGTGTCATACAGGAGATTAAGGATATGATGAAGTGGAATCTGTAATTAATTATTCGCAATATAGGATTTCGCTGATCACAGACCGCGTTCGTTGGCGGTCGGATATAAATTATACGAACATAAAAGACGGATGAACGGGAATAAAATGAGATGTCGTATAGAGAAAAGTTTACTAGGGGCGCGCGAGCCGCCGTCTACGCACTCCAGTTGGCGTGGGTTCAATTCCTGTTTGAAGTATTTTAGGAGCCACGCACGCCGTTCACGGTGCGCCGCCGGCCTGTTTACAAATACTAGCGCAGACTCGATTCAATTCCCCGAGATTTTGTAAACATTGTGCCAAAAGAGATTGGCTGGCGCGTTTGTTTGGTATACCTACCCCGCAGTAATATTTTCATGCTGTTTCTCGCGATTTGTAAAGCAGTTTGCATTAAAGCAAACATTCTTAGGATAGTGTTAAACAATTACTGCCGTATGGTTGAATAAATATTATATAGTGTTCAATGTTCACATTAAGCAAATATTTTCCTTCCTCAACATTACATATGGTGCGGTGGCCTACATAGGTTCTACGCTGGTTATCTAATTTAATTATAATACCGAGCAAATAACACATTACTTAGTGTTTATTTTGTTGGACTAGATAATTATTAAATTTCTCTTGTGTGTTTCACTATCGACGAAGGTCAGTTTGGATGCTTCACAGCGGTCAAATTGCATTACTGTTATGATGTAAAGCCAAGTCCGCTGTCAGCATAATTAAAAGTCAAGCGAAGTATAAATAATTGATGAATGAGACGGCCGTCTGGTTCGTTGTCGCGGAAGAAGAAATCGAGCGAAACGACTGCCCCGGTATCGATAAACATGCATGCACCTCACTTTATTCGTGAGAGAGAAGTACTAAATAAAGCGGCATAAAGAAGCCAGATTCTGACATACAACTGATTTATTTACGTAGAATACACGAAAAAATAAGTTATACGGTGTCGTATTCGACAATGAAACGGCAAAAACATGGAAGATTCCCTTCTACCTGCTCTAAGGCCCTTTAGTGAGATCAAAAAGCTCGTAACAGGTTCTCGGAATCAAATTCCAATTCAGACATTTCATTCCATAGACTCAATTCAGAGTATTGGCTAACGAATTTCGATAAGGTATTTTTGATTGATAAATTCGTTGTTATGTCGAACGAGCAAGTTGAAAAGAAATCCTTTCTTTCTCAGATTCTAAACGCGAAGCATCACGACTATTAATTTCGTTCGATTAAAATGCTCGCAGCCTCCTCGTAACAAAAAACTACGGATTAAATGGCTCCAATGGTCATGTTTATTCATATACCTGCCGAATTCATAGCTAAGAAAAAAAAGAATGCTCGAAATGAGCAAAAAAGAGACCGAGACCACAATACAAGTTTTACTAGTTCCTTTATAGCTTCGGCAAACACGTTTCACGGGGAACGCACGATTTGGTCCGTCGGTCGCGCAACTGGCCGGGCTATAATTGAGAGTAACCGCCCACGCTGACAACTTAAAATATAATGTACATAACTTCTGTAGAGTTGGAATTCGTTTGAACAAGTTTCGCACATTATGCATCTAAATATAGCAGTGAAACAAAAAGTCTCGAATCTCGTAAATATTTCGACATTTTTGCCTCGAGCGAGAGGTTATTTTGCGTTTATTGAGTTGGTTCTTGATTGCTCCGCTAAACGATTACTGGAGCATTGAACTTGGTAGTTTAGATTCTTTATATTTGTTACATTATTTATGGCGAATGGTATTATTCGTTTAATATTATAATATAAATCTAGTATCTATGATTGCTACCTATTTACGGGGTAATAAAAAAGCAGTTTTCAAACAAGCATCGAAGTTATTTTTATTGGATCAATGGCCCAACAACACAACTCAAGACAAGAAGGTTCGAGTCAATCTGCCTAGCCTTTTCCCAACTATATTTGGGTCGGCTTCCAGTCTAACCGGATGCAGCTGAATACCAGTATTTTACATGGAGCGACTGCCTATCTGACCTCCACAACCCAGTAACTGGGTAATACAATACCCCTTGGTAAGACTGGTTGTCAGATTTCGGGCTTCTGACGACCCGTAACGACTGTGAAAGATCCACGAATGACAGCCGGGACCAACGGCTTAACGTGCTTTCCGAGGCACGGAGGAGTCTCGGTATGTAAAGATGGTCACCCATCCACAGACCAACCCCGGCAAGCGTAGCTTAACCTGGTGGATCGACCCGTGCGGCAGTTATTACTTAGCCACGAGCACCTCACAAGAAGGTTCGAGTACTTCACACAAAGTATTTTATATAAGTCATAAATCTAACCATATTTAGGACCCAATACTTCTTTATGACTAAAGCTAAATGAAAATATCAAACAACGGCGACGTTCCAAATAATTTTCGTTGTAAGATAAAATAATAATGTCACCTAATAATAGAAGTATATTAGTGTGTCACTTAACATAATAACAGACAGCTGTTTGTCTGTCAGTAACAACCTTGGAACCTGTCCACATCTACCGGGTGATCAACCCTCCGTAAGAACCGCAGGGCGTAACATGTGGTCGATCAACGCGAAGTATATTTATAGCAAGTCACTGCATATTAATAGTCGTTATATTTTTACGTCTATAACATGGACGCATAAGTCATTATTGCAAGTCATGAAAATTGAAAATGAAGAACAGAAGAATACATAAAAAGTTATAAAACTTGCTCAAGTAATGCTGAAATAGGTATACCGACTTTCGTTTCAACAAAAACAGTGAGGAAACCGGCAACCTTAAAAACTCAACTACAGCAACAAGTGAATTTCGAAATAACTAAGAAGCAGGTCAGAAACAGATGTAATACAACGACAAAAAGGGGTCAGTGACTGCACAGTGGGGTGTTGAGGGGCGAAGGCTGAAGGGTGGGGGCGGAGGACCCGTAATAATACATTTGAAAAAAGAACCCCAAACATCTGCCACACATGTGCGTTCGTTTCATAGTGGAATAATGCAAGTGGTGCGAGCAACCACCGAACACCGATACGGTCGAGCCTTTTTGTGCAGTAGCTTTTTGTAGTCTTCACGCTTTGTGCTCGCAAGCTTTCAAACGGACAAAGCTTTTTTATTAGAAAGGAAATCAATACGTTCGTGACGTTTGTGATGAGAATTTGAACGTATGAGTTCCGAAATTATAGTTACTTTCAATCGCTCTGCTTTCGAATCGTTACAACATTTGCGACCACATGTTGTGCTAATGAGTTACATTTAGAATTTGTATGATCACCAGTCAACAGGGTGACGTAACAAAAATACATCGTAGTCGATGCGCGTAATTAGCGAGTTGGCGCTGAATGCCTCGCTAGTAGATCGATGCATTTCTCAGAAGATCGACACACATTGGATCGATGCCAGAGTTGCGGTGAGGTGGGAGGAGAAAAGTGGCACTTGAATATACACAGATTGAGTTACAACGGTTATGACGAAGATGAATCATATTAAAAGACTGGCAGCTATTACGCAAATCGTAAACAAATCTATTAACAAAGTAACTGAGCAAAGTGTATTTTAAGCAAATATATCCAGATACTCAGTAAACTAATTAAATTCTACAAACAAAACTGATCTAGATAGCCTCATGAACGAAATTAAGTTAGACTACCCAGGCCTAAGGCAAGATAAACGAAAACTATAATTTATAATTAGAAATTCGATCAGACAGATTTATTGAACAAGAAGAGAATAAATCATTAGTGTTTACTGATTTGTAAACAAAACTGTGGTCTGTATTGAATAAGAAAGACGACCTTAATTCTCTTGAGGTAGCCGTGCTCGGCAACTATGACTCAACAACAAAAAGTGGTGGTAAAAAAGAAATTGTACAAACTAATTTTTTCACAGGAATGACAGTTTGTTTTATAGAATACAATAAGACTTGAATGCCAGCAGGTATTGCTAAAGTCAGAGAAGCAAAGATCGTGACTCCTGGCCTTTGACTGCGAGTCCCCTGGGGCAACGAGGGCGCGAAGAACTTGTATGCTCACGACCGTTCTTGTAAGCTCCCTTCCAGCTGTATCATGTAAGAATCGGGCATAGTTAAATAATATATTTATTTTACAAACAGTTTTCTGACATTTACCGAATTTTTACTGCAGAAAAATGAACAGGAAACATTAATAAAATAAAAGTTGATGGCTCCAATTACAAAGCTGCAGTACAAATCAATAAATGTGGTAATTTAATAAAAGAGAAAAATGCTAATGGAAGCCAAGAACAGTTTAAATTAAATAAAGGTTAACAAATATTTGTGGCGCACATATTATTTCACAACGTGTAACATTATCATCATCGTGATTCCGCAGTTAATAAAATTCAAAATGGATGTCGTAATCGGCGTCTGCGCAGCCGGCAGCTGCTTGGGGGGAGGGCGGCGAGGTAAATCCCGTTAGGAGAAAGTAGCTGCCTACACTCCGGCGCACGGATCGTGACGAGCACTGGACCGACCGCCTCCGACTACGAGATACATTCAATTCGATTTTATCGTGACCAGCCTAATACGGACCGTTTATGTCGCGCACAATACACCAATGACGGGTTATTTTTACATCACGACTTCCACATTCAGGCCCAAAAAAGCTTTTGATGCTTATCATGATATTCTTAATTGATTCGGGCCTCATGAGACGGCCTTTAAAAATAATTGACACAAACATCAGCTTATGTTGATAGTGGCGGAAATTACTTTCTCTTTTGTCGTAAAGGGAACAAAGAATTGAAAAATCACTAGACTGTGACTTGGCAAAAAACACGTCAATCATCTCCCATTGTTGAAGGATTTGCTCAAAAGTGCTCGTTGAATTTTGACTGTAATGTCGCTGATTGAAGTCAACGCTTTGTGATGCTCATGTCAGTCAATATTTACCTGCCATTTAAAGTTCGTAAAGATTATTAGGTATGTATGACCAGTGTGAACGTGAACATTATCTTTCTTTTCTATTTCAAGTCAACACAATTCTATAGGATTTTTGCTCCAATACTGCAACTAGTTTCCATCAAGAACATGAAACACCTTGATATAATAGGCGTATAATAAAGCAGCTTTAACGAGCTCCAGTTTACCTGTCGCTTCTGTTCAAAAATGATATATATCATTAAAGCTGAATAAAACGCCAATGAAGCTCAGGGTCTCATTATGGGAGATCGACGGTAGGAAGACACGTTGGTCGGTGCAACATCGAGGCATGGCAGAGTTCGCAGCAGTTATTGCGCAAGCGGTAAAATAAAATCATGGCGGTGATAAATAAATGTTTCATAACTACACGACTCGACACTAGACGGTGACGGGTGTCGGAACTCGTTCCACCGGTTGTCGTGCAGGTGGCGCGGGCGTCGCGCTGACACTTGGCTCCCGCGACCCTGACAACTGCATTGCTCATTTCTGCACCGCATGAAGGAGCAATTACGTTAAAATCTCAAGTATAGCCACGCCACGCCACGAACCAGTGGAAAATTTGGACAGGCATTCGACTTAAAGGTCACATCAATTATTGCCAATAATTATCTGGTAGATATTTATTGAAAGTTTTATAATATGATGTGGACAGTTATTGCAGTTTTGACACTGTTGTTGACTTGACTCTTTTTGTGAAGTAATTATAAAGTTTCTTTATGCATTGCTTGAAAAAGTAGGTGCACTATCAAGGTTTGCAGCAGCTCGAATACCAGTAATTTCTTGCTCCTTAACGATGGTATTTGAATCGAAACACCAATTACTCCACAACAAGTGAAAGGATAAGTAAGGTTTACTCGATTCACCTTCCAGGAAGCAATAAAACAATCATTATGTCGTAAATTGTCTATGCAATGGTTACCAGTACGTCGTATGAATACACCTATTGAGTGAGTTCATGTTTTCCCCTTGTCTCGTTTAATATTCATTTTGAATCACAACGAGGCATTATCATACAATCATTATTCAGTAACATCTCACATGCTCGATATCATATACCTTGTTCTTTTGTTTCGATTGTCTATTCATGTATTACCTGTGTATTTACCACGATAGTTCTCGTACAATATTTTCCCCATGAACAAATGACAATCGGATGTTCCGTGTTCACGTATAATAAATTAACTTTGTATTCTGCTGCTACATTTCTCGTTATAATTTACTTTGAAAGTTTCGTTTCTTAAAAAGTGGTCGTGTCAGTTGAAGTCACATTAACATAGTGGTTCGTTTCAAGTATTGTTAACTGGTTAATTTGCGAGGTGCTACGTGAATGCGCGCGGTTCAAGCGTGAGTCGATCGAAGTCCGGAGTGCGATAGAAAGTCGTGCAAAATTGCATGTTATGCACAACCGGTCGCTGCTCGGGCAATGTGCTGGAAACTCCATCACCCGCCACGCTTTAAACACGCATGCGGGCGAAATAATTTAAATGACGTCATCATTACACACTACATTTTGAGCTCTCATTAACTGTAGCCGAGCAGAAATTATTTGCGAATAAAATGTATGTTTAATCGTTAAAACTGCCATGAAATCGTTAAAAGTTGAATTTTAATTCCGTGACAGCGAGCTTATCTTTAGCAAAAATGGAACTCCGGACATAATCGGCTTATATCTGCATGCGGGCTTTTTAATTGCACCCGTTTCAATAAGGGCAACAAATATGGCGGATCGTTACGTTATGCAAAAGCGTATCATTTGTGTGTATAATGTCAAAAGAGAAATTTCCCTTTTTATGGTAATGAGCTGGTAACTACCCTGGTGTCCACATTTGAATTTCAATGTGAAATAAATTTATGTACATAAAAAAAGAATCTAGACAAAAAATAAAAACACTCGGATTTTGGATATAAATTTATGAGAGGCATTAGTTGTCTCCACCTTTATACACCGTACACGATAAAATTAATTTACAACTCTCAAAGGTTAACAGTCAAACAACGCATTGTTCTTAGAAAAAAATAAGATGAATAAAAAACTCAAGGACATTACATTCCTCTCTAAAGGCACCCCATCAGTCAAACAGGTAACTCAAGAATAACAGTAACGGTTCAAAAGGAGATCCCGAATCTATTCAGCGACATAATAGTCGACCCCCAGACCCTCGTCCCGGTCGATCCTAACAAAAGGGACAGGTTCGCTTTACAAATCTCACATACATTACCTTTATTATTATTCCCTCCATCATTATATTACAATAATAATAAAAGATTATCTTGTGAGCCTGAACTTTAAGAACCGGTTTAGTTACGAGCGGTGTTATGAAACTCATTTAATAATTCTGTCGATCGAATTAGCTGTGGCTTTGTACTTTCACCAGCGACTTTCTTACTCGTGCATACTGCACGAAATACTCGTTTGACTTGTTCGTTTGACCTCCTCTGGCTCTAGTATTGTTCGGTACTGTTCATATCTCCGAATCTCTTTGTTCGCTGTCAATCTAAATGCGCGATCAATTGTGCGCCTGTCAATGTCAATGGTACAGCAGATACTTTCATGGAGATAGAATACTTCGGAACAATTTACGTCGCTTTTTATAACCTTCACGCTTCAGTTGTGAAGTGCAGATGCAATGGAAGATTTATGTATCAGTACAAATTTACGAACGTGATGAAGATTTGGATTCAACATAAGCCTTTGATAGAGTGAACCATTCTTAGAATCTCAATCATAGATCTCAATAGACATTGTTGTCTTTCGTATCTATGGTTTTCAAGCGATTCAGTGGCGTATCTTTCTTTGAATATTTACCAATTCTGAACCTACTATTGTGTATATGGAACGCTATATGTATATAAAACAATCCACCGTTACTATCATACTCATATGTCATTACAAATTGAACAGTTAACAAATAATTCTGTGACATTCTACATAACATCGTGTGATCGCTAATTATATAGGTGTCGCCGATACAGTTCTGTGCGTCATCAAATAACCGAGGTATCACACGGTATGATCGCGTTCGTCCAATTAATTACCAGTTCTTCATTAAACGTATCCGTCGGACGCACTGACGCGCCTACACACGCAGGTGTTTATTAATATTAAATATAAGTTTTATGATACACACGCGGTTATAATAACTTGTAATCATTCTCAATGTACCAAGTTAAATAACGGCCAACAAAAAACTGAGAGGCCAGCGCTTGGCACCACCACAAATTGATCCGGCCCGAGCGCGCTATGAATATTCATTTAATTATACATCTGTACACGAGATTCAAGATGACGCACACCTACTTAACCGGAGCTCTTACCGGTTTAGTATCGTATTTATTCTTATTTATAGCACAGGTCGATAAAGTAACAACACGATTTCGTGGAATCAGTGACGCCAACTATATACCTACTCTAAATTGAATAGGTATTTTATGATTTTTTGAAAATTTATTGTTTAAGTCGAGTTAGGGAACTTGAATTAAACAATAAATTTTCTGGTTCCATTACAAGACAAGGCGTTCAATAATCTGAATGAAAATACGTGATATTATTGTTACCAGGTACGAATAAGCGAGAAATAAGCCTCCGACGTTAAGGCCGGCTCTCAAACATAGCAAACAAAAGTTTCAGCTCGGTTTCGAGTGACCCTGTGTGTACCTACTTTATTACGTTCGAGCTCGAAAAGGTGCGGCAAACGTGGTGAAAAGAAAATAAAGTTATAGCAGCGAGGGTGGCACCTCGTGTGTGGCGGCCTTTAACTGCCGGAGGGAGAACGAAACGTGTTGTTTTAACCTACTCCAAACAAAAGCCCAGTCGACAAATAAAACATCGAACCGGAGACGGCTCAGTATACGAACACGAATCCAACGATACATGAATATCATAAATAACAATTAGCCACGTACCGTTGCATAAAATAGTATACAGTGTAAACATATTTACCATAAATGAAACGGTGCGTCCGTTTCGTTTAAAGAATTATGTAGAAACATCTATCGAAAACGATATGACCCCGTTACTCGGATGCTGAATTGAAAATCAGATTGTGAAATGATAATAACAAATGTATTTGCCGTCCGCTGTGACCTCTGGCTTTAAAAACTCGTGTTGTGGAGAATAAATACTCCATACATACGCAGATGAGGGCTGGACAAACAAAGATAGCGATTTGAATGTGAAATTTAAGGATGGTGATCTCAATTTTTCAACGTAAACACGTTTATGATTCTCATGAAGGTGACGGCAGACTAGGAGGCAATAAAAATAAAGTCCTTATTGGGTTACAAACTTGATTACAAGATTCTCGTTTTATTCTAAGAGAAAAAAAAAATTATTACTCCAATATAAAGTTTCAAATGTGTATAATCCGGTTTTTCGTCAACTGGATATACATACGAGTAGGTTATTTGAGGAGGTACATCCATGTCATGTTTTGCTGTCGCTTAAATATTAATTTGTACTTTTCTTCACTAAGATTCAATTTAAAACTTGTCGTCTGGCTAGATATTCACTTCATCAATGTCAGATTTAACAAATAGTTTACCTATGAAAGTCATCTATCTTGACATCAGGTGGCTTATCTCGGGAACCCACAGATTCCATTATATCCAGTAGGCTATTTTCAATTTCATGTTTTATATTTTTAACAGTAAGTATATCATCAGCCTAAAATAAACTTTTAAATTAAAAAACAACAGTTGCGTTATGGAGGCTGAGGTACGGTTATTTGGTATTAAAATCAGGCGAACGCTGTGATCGATATACCACTGAATACATGATTAAATGAATAGTGATCGATAAATGTGAACATTGTTTTTTTTACCTTTTTTGTTAATTTCGCTGGATTCGCGTTCTGGTGATGAACCTGAAACAAAAGATACAACATTGAATAAATGCTATATATGAAATGAATGTTTTTTGTGTGTTCGTAATTAAATATATGAGTTTGTAGTTTCCAGCGTTCCAAAAACTATGCCATTTGGTATTATAAAAATAAATCTTTTATGTTGTTTATAAAAACATCTTTAAACTCTCAGAAACGGACAAACAGTTTTTTACGTCAGCGTCGATGGGTTATCCATGAGAACAAAATCCCAGATTGATCAATAGAGAATCTATAAAAAAAAACGAGGAAAACATGTTCTAATATCAAAACAGGTTATTTTTATGATACAAATTTCAAACATTCGATACCTATAAAAAATTAACATACAGAAACACGAAAATTGAGTCTTGAAACTCTATGAATAATACTGTTATAGAGTTTCACGGAATTATTAAAACGAAATACAAAGTTACGACACCCTCAGCCATTGACGACAATTTACGAGCACTTCGTTTTCATTAGATAAACTTACATTAAATTTATTCCTCGAGATATAATAACTTTATATTGCCGCCAAAACGGAACCTTTTTCGATTCAAAGGTCAATTATTACCCACTGAATATTTATAACCCTGTCAAGAATAGCAGACAAGGACCGGTTACGATAACCCGTTTCGGTGAGCAAAAGGTATGCGAAACAACCTTCTTTTTTGTCACTTATATTTTAAAAAATGGAGTGGTCTGTTATTTATAAGTAAATTTATTATAGCCAATTTGGTTAGTATTTAAATATGGCCGTGTCCATAAAAAGTTTTCGAAGCTGAATAATTTTGTTGAATAAATAACACAATGATTTACCGATTTGGAATGATTTGGATTTGGAACATTCAGAATGGCACAACAAATGGAACAGGTAGAAACGGAATGGTAATTTCTTGAAATGTTTAACTTTAACTCGATTGAATATGTTCACGTCAACGATATCTGCAGACTGCAGTAGCGATTATCTGCAGTTTCTGAAATAATTAATGGCGAGGCAATGCGGAGAACGGCTGGTCAAATCAGACGAGGGTGGTTGTATGCGGCAGGTGGGGGAGTGGCAGTCTTTCATGTTTCTGTTTTCTGTTCGCCCGCATGGCCGTCAAATGCAGCTGCCGGTTCACTAACCCGCGGACTCATACGCGACTCGACGTAGCCACACCTAATGGATTTGTGATACGATTTTATTTTACATCCTCTATTGGTTGGCTACTTTCGAAACTCTGGGTGGTCAGCGCTTCTTGAGGTCACGTTATGTTATGCACTTTTGTAATTATGCATACGTAAAATCACTGTCACAACACGAGCATTAAGTTTTCTTGCATGTATAAAATGATGCATGATTTACAAATGAAACGTAACCTCAAAATTAACGCTCACTTCATCGAAATATTTTCCATAATGGTTTCTTTTTGTAAACAAAACACCAATTCAAGAAATTAGACCACTCATTCTGCAATCAATACACAAAAAAAGACCTTCCATCCATAATTGTGGTGTAGGTGTATAAGAAACAGCTGATTATAAATGCTTGTATGACTCGTCTGACATTTTATCGGAACCTGTTTTTAAGTTATGCAATAGAAAACATTATCCAGTTAATGGCATGCCGGCGCGACTGGCTGTTTAGCATAATCACCTGTCAATTGTAGTAAAATACATGAGGTGCGCTGTAATTACATAGATTTAGGAGGTTTTTGTCCTGCGGTTGGACTTTAATGTTATTGCGTAGCATGTATTATTATTAATAAATAAACCATCATCGTATATGGTCACAGCTGGTTCTACTTTATCGTTACTGTCCCTAGAAATTACACCGATAACTATGCTAGTAACATTTTTAATTTCAGTAACGAGAATTTATTTCGAGTAGTAAATTTAATAGTTCATTAAGCATTTCATTTAAGTGGGAGGTTTGAGAATATTAAAATGCTAAGCGAACCACTTAAGTAATTTCAGTCAAGGCCGAGTTGCACAGGTGGCTTGTAAACTAGATTAAGTAAATGAATTAATCATAGTTAGCCGACGTAAAATGCCTTTAGGCGGGACAAATTGTGATTGGTGTGTCCTATCGTGTCGGATCTGTTCAGCCAATCGCTACTATGTAAACCAGTTTAGGGTTAAATGGTAATCCACAGGGTTAATCTACAACTTTACATTGTAGAAACTAGTTCGCACGAGACTATATTTGATAAATGAACGGGGATAGAGGTAATTGAGTTATTATGCTCAGTCTAACAAACTAAAGTAAAAAAATGTCTTATCAAAGAGATAATAATCAAACAAAAGTTTAATTTAAATTGTTTAGTTAAAATAATGACTTCGCGTAGCAACACCGTAATCTTTTCATTCCTATTATAACAGAAGGCAGACTTCTATATAGTTTTCTACAGCCTTATTCTTAAGAATGAGTAGCAATTTATTTTAATAGTGTCTACTTTTTATACGCATATTTTCAGAGCCCGAATAACCAAGTCTTGGCGTCTTAACAAAAAACAGCAACTTTGTGCCGAAATTAATTCGCTAAGGCAGACAATGCACTGGGAAGACTGCGGACTGCGGCCGTAAATATTTAAAATTGCAGCTTTTAAAAGTAAAATTGTCAAGCCGTAGCCAACCCACGTAGCAACCCGTAGGAGCTACGGCTACGGCTGCTACTAGTTGCGCATGGCGTAGCAATTAAGATTTTTTTTGTAAAAGGGCGTAGTTCCCGTGTCTTAGATGCGATGTCGTAGACCGTAGCAACTTGCTGCGCTACGATTCCTAGGAATGAGTTATCTACTATCAAATAATCAAAAATGCTTTGGTATTTGAGCGATAAAAAAGATTATGAATGATTTGTCTAGTCATAAGAATTAGTTTAACCGCCTGCCTGCAGCAGTCTTTCAACCTAGTGTGTCACCCGCCTAACATCGGTCTAACCCAAACCCAACACGTGAGAGGTTGCAAGGCTAAATCTAATCATTATTTGAGCCGCATGCACGGGTTAATGGCGGCCGGCATACTCGGGGAGCAAAAAACATGCCGTTTTCCCCTTTAAGGCACACCACAGCCTTTCTTGATCGGCATGCCGACCGACAAGTCTGCAACTGGTCTGGACGTGAGAAATGGGGACTCGAGCGCGTTCATTGCCCGATATACCCCGTGCTTGATACTACGGCCCGCCGTTACAGGCCAATTTGATCGACCGAAACGAGTGAATTAATCTGTAATGTTTAGAGCTCGAGCCATTCATAAATTATTGCTGAGAAGGCGAGTTTGTTTGTAAATTATGTGTGTATGCTATTTTAAATAGCTTCCGTTTAACACCATTACTAAGAAACGACATAATTACTATGTCTTAGCTGCGCTAGAAAGTTGTGATCCATCGTTTCTGACAATTACATAAACTACGACAGAATGCCTTTAATTAATCCGCAACCATTCGCAAAATAAATTCCGTCGGATTAACAAACTTATCTGTGCAATAAACTACGTATCATGACTAACTGAAAGCGATCGTTCAATAGAAAATAGATGGAACGTCTGATCTAATTCTAATGGCAAAAACAATTTTACCTTCATCGATCAAAACGTCACTTTTGTCAGATAATGTTTAACTTTCTAATTGAGATAAGATGCTTTAAGAACTGGTTGTGTGTCGTCTGGCTAACGGATGTCGTTGACACACCGGACTAGAGACCAGTGGACCCGACCTGCCAAACCGGACGAAGCTCATTGAATTTATGTGAAGAATTAACCACAATAGATAATGTATAGTCCACGAAATCGGGCTCACGTGTCGAAACCTCTCATGTTACGAGCACAAACATAATCGGACTCAGTTACTGGAATGTATGAGTATTGCTGTATAAATATTTTACATGTTACGAGAATGGTGTAATGAATCGATGTCGGAAAGAAACGAGTTTATCTCTCATCGGTGCCTTTCTCTCGACTTGTTTATACTAAATCAGACTGAGTAACGTCGAACATTGAAAACACGCATACACTTGGCACACGTTCCAGTTGAAACACAAACAAATAATATGTTGAACCGGTCTGCCGCTTTATATAGTCTTAAAATAGGTATGTTTTCATAAACCCGATATGAGAGTTTACGCAGAACTAGTCTCGGGAATGAGGTCAAACGAGTTGGCATGCGATCTTCTGTCGGTCCGCTGAAATATGCCAACGGTAATAAACAATACGTTGGCATCTTAATGTTAACACCCACTGGAGAAGCTTGGGAACTAAATGTTGCAAACTCACCAATTGTTTCATAGCTAAATAAAACTGTATTCTAATTGAAAGGAAATAAACATAGATGATTATTCACGATACTTGCAACTAGAACGCAGCTTAAATCAGCAGCAGAGGTCGTAAATACGTGACGTGACGGTACATTCATTACGATAACAATAGCAATTGAAATTCAATCGTGTTACGAGTAGGAGTATTATAATATATTATTATCAATCGTGTCGTGTCGTTCAATGCACCGCCTTATCGTCTTTGTAATTAACTTGAATGGAAACTTGTTTATAAATCTTATTGATCACGTTGCAGTCTCGACGATATATCTTCAAACACGTAACATTAAACTTCGGAACGAGAATAACACATTATTTCGGAGAAAAACGATAATTTACTTTCAAATATTGGGAACTCTGAAATATTGTCTGAAGAGTGAAATAAATATTTCGTAGTCATTTTAATAAATAAAGTAACGATTTCAACGTTAAACAATCACTAGACGTACAAATTCCTTATGAATAACTAAGTATAAAAACAATCAAAATTACTGGCCTTTTTTCGTTATTTTTTGTTTGTTTTGTGTTGCTCTGGCAAAGCTATCATGGCTCATGTTGAAAGGAGTTTTTATTTTCCGGGTTGAAGCGAGCCTTCACGGGCGGTCGGTCGAAAAAGGAAGCCATTGCAAATGCGCCCAATTCTGCTGTATTTTACAGACCGTAAATGTAGCAAAAACTTTAATCGATTGTAAGTACAGAGACCGTGACGAGAGATTCTTCCTTCGTACAATGAATAAAAAACATTTAGTGACAACTGTTGCGTAGTGAGATGAATAAAAAATGTTTGAAACGAGGTCACTTTATATCGTCTAGTGATGTGCTCGCGTAGTAAAAGATACGATGCATTACTTTTATTGTAGGCATCGATTGGTAGGCCGCCCACTCGGCATATAATACTTACTATCTGCACTTATTTGTTCGCCGGTAACAACTGGCTGGCCATGAATTCCAATAAATTTGTGCAGTAACATTTATACCATGTGTGGCTGTCGCAATCAAGTCGTAAATTTAACGTAGACTCGATTGCGGTTATCTGGTTAATATGCAGCCATTTTAGATGCCAATAAATATTGATTGTCTGGTATGCAAATGGAACTGACATGACTATTCAAAAAGTCTAAATAACAAATGAAGAATCGTTTCTTTTTATGATTGAAAACAATTCGAAGAATCGTTTAAATCCCGAAATAGAGTCAGTAGAATATGGACATGAAGTTTAATGTATTGAAATAAATACATTGGTTTCAAAACGCAGGTAATTCGGCAACATATACTTTGTAACAATGAGCCGTAGGTTTTGTAAATTGAAATAATCTTAACGCGGACATGGGGTATTTAATATTGATTAACGAGAGTTGGCGTTTCGTGGAAGCCAATAAGTCATCGGGTTATTTGCGAAGCGAGACGCGTCAGTATTCCGTAGCCAGTCACCCGACCTCAGCTCCGTTTGTTTGCCAACATTATGTTACGCTAACGCCTCGTGCCTATTGATCAATAAAGTGTTTACATATTGGAATGCAAACCACATTACGGATATACACGTTTGAATACTTATGTCAGTGCATACTAGAAACGAATCTCTTCTAAGTAAACGTCAATAATTCCCCTACACATGATATTGTGATCAGAGTCGTAATAAATGGGCATATAAATTTTTATTAACATGTTTGTGATACTTACGTTGTATGCTCACGTTTTCAAACGGATGACCAGAATAGTTTAATAGCAGACGCACATTTGTATCTACTTATACTTAAACAAAATCGTAGGGATCAACTCCGCAAGTACAATGAAGCTGAAAAAGCCATACAACTCATGTTTTTTTTTAAATAATTTTGTCTACCTTTATTATGTCGTTTCGTATGTTTGTTGCCTCATTACAGTCATTACGTGAGAACGGCTTGACGAATTTCAATAAAACATTTACAGTTATAAAGCTGCAAACCTTACTTAAAACTGGGGCACGTCTGATGGCTCATCTCAACCGAAGATTGGGCTGTATCCGAAATCCCAAACCAACATCTTGATTGTAATAACTATTGCGCATACCGGAAGATACAATTAATGCAATGTTCTTATTCCACATTCACGCGAACGGAGCCGCGGGCACAGCTTGTAAGTAATAATTCTGTATTATTTATGAATGTTTACCTATGTATTTTCCTCTGTCATACCATGGAAGACGCACATATGTTACATGTTTGTTAAAGGCTTTTATAAACAGCTTGTAGCTATAAACAACGACTATAAATGGAAACAGATCAAGGTGAAGGAAATTTATTCAGTATGTATTATCTTCCCGGCTGCTTACTGAATAATCCGATCAATTTGCGTCATTGATATATTTGAATTTCATGATTCTATCGTTACCTACGACTGAATACACCATCTACACACCTTACGAAATTTTTAGAACAAAATATCAAAATAAATACGAAAATTATCTTATTTGCATTGAAAAGAAAATGTCGTGAACTTGAACTGTGAACAAAAATTCATTTAGCTGAGAGTCGCTTAAGCAATAAAGGTCATTGAGAACCCACGCGAACTCGGTTCCCATGGCCGTCGGAACAATACCAGAATCGCGAGACTCGAAGCGCATAAAGCTGAGAACAATAGGGCGAATGGAAACAAGAGAGCGATATAAATCAAGCTAAGCATTGCGTGCATCGGCCGGCAATAGATCCTCGCGTTTCAGTTCGCATGCCCGCCCGCACCGCGCCGCGCCGCTTATAATTACTGACTACTTTCGCCAACCGACGGCCCGCGCCGCCATCTTGCTATTTATATTGCAAAATGGCGGACGGCGCGCAGCACGTGTTCCTCTTTCTTTTGTTATTTAAAGAAACTGGCGCTCGTGCATTTCAAAGGCAGAATGTGCTAATAAGTTATTTGATGCATAAGAGCGGCCGAGATACTGAAATTCACTAGTTGTAACTTCATATGGATTTAGAGCTCGAGTCGCGAACAAGGTCTCTCAAAATTTACATTGAATAGGGAGCCGTTAAGTTGCAATGTGACTGGACGCAAGGAAGGTCACCTTGACCGAACGAGCGCGGTAGTTTGTCTTGCTGACTGAATAACTTGGAATTAAATTAAACTTAAATAGGTAGTACTTTGTTCCTAAATAACACATTACTATAGATTTTAATTAAACAAACTTATCAGAGCCCTGTGTAAATAGGTATAGAACTTATAGGACAAATACGGACATTTAGGCAAGTTCTTTACTTACTGAAATTCACAAGACTGTTAGTATCTAATTGGTATTTTGAATATAAATTAGTGCCAATTTAGTGGAGTGAATATTTTAAAAGGAAACGAGTTTACCTGTGACTAGTCTTTAAAATTTAAAGATAAATAGTTCTAATATTACATGACACACGAAAGGAGTGCGTCATTATGTATGTAAACAAGTCTACTGAAAACTAAACAAATATCGGAACAGAAACCAATGTTTACAGAGCTCTTTATAAGAACTACGGATATTGATGAACTTGAAAAAACAACAATGTTATCAATAGAGCAATAAAAAGTCGATAACAAAATTGCACAACTAATACATCACACTCATAACGAATTGATAACTCTTATCTGAAGCAAGTGGGTCAGCTCTAACCATACCGATGGCAAATTACAATGTTGAATAATAATAGCGTGTATCGTGCTACATATTGGAACTTTAGTAACGTTATAATTTTGTTTTCGTATAAAATACATAGCAACTCTAATCCGTTAAAGATAGCGTCATGTATATAAATAGAATAAGCCAACGTATTGAACTTCAAACTTCAATAGGATAACGTGTACATTTGATGGCTTCCTGCTAGTTAGCCGATCGTGCTACAGGGCCTACAGGAAACCGAAATCGAATATAATTTCAATGCAGATCTTGCAAAGGCGTTCGTTTAGTATTCAGCGAGTTTGCGGGCCAATGGCGAGTGACTATGATCGGGTCCGGCGCCGCTTGAATATGTATGAGCCACGAGCCACTCGAACACTACACACGCACGGGTTTAGCCGTGACACACATCCTCGGAAAATATCTAACCGATTCTTCTTACTTTACATGCTTATTGAAAGGTTTCGCTACATTAAACTACAATTAAAAGTTTAATAGAGCAACTATTTAACTTGACGTTAATCCAAATGAGTTCAACAAATGTTTAATTCATTGTTTAGTTGAAGGGGAACTTTAATGCGGTATTGTAGCAATGTAAAACTCACGCCTTCTTCCCATGGGGGTAGGCAGAAACTATAGAACGCCACCTGCTACGCTCCTTACATGTTCCTTAGTAATGTAATCTTGTATAAAATTATATTTTAACAACAATAATGATTGTTTAAATCGGAGAACACAATAGTCTCAGGATTCTTCTTCGTGACATCAGTGTTAACCTTGCCGAGTAACCATATTACGATACAATCATATTATTATTACCTACCCTAAGTTAAGTCACAAATAGTGATCTATTCAATAGTCGTTTAATCTATTTCAGTTATTTCCGTTCGCCCGATGTCCTTTATGTGTGATAATTGCGTTGCGTCCAATCGAAGGCCGATGGCCTCATTTCGTGGCATCGCATTGATCAATATTTGATTAAGCGTAGTGGAATTTATGGCTCACAAAAAGTTAAATGTGTTTATACAAAAGCAAAAAAAACAGTCGATGTGCTGAGAACGACCAGCATGACTGACACGTCGTGCGAGCCGAGGACAATGTGAAGAACCCCGTATTAATGCCTCGAAGAACAATGATAAAAAAAAATGCAAAAACAATGACGTTTAGATAAGACAGAATATTTGACCTCGAATGTAAGATGAAAATTAAACAAGAAGGTAAGTAATTTGTTTTGCCGAAGCATCTCGAATCCTATTGTCGCAAAGAAGACATTAAAGTATCAAAATCATGTCAATCAACCGGCACTTTATTCAGCAATGTTAATGAGTCATTAGTATTTGTAAAAAACACATGTCCAACCATTATCTGTCTCAAGTCTCGTTACCCACATCTGTCATGCTCACGGTTACGCTGTTAACACATGTTAGCTAATGGCCCCTTCCCGACATGCGACGCTCACTACGTGCTTTTATAAGAAACGTATGCTCGTAAAATGCTCTCGCTAAAACATCCTAAACTCCAAAGTAACAACGTACAATTAACTTCAGAATGAACATTAACGGTAACAAAACGAATAAAGATGCGATCATCAAAACGGAGTTAGTGCAAAAATGCAATAGTAAATTGCGATGCACAATAGGAAAGAAACGAGAATGAAGCGTGCGAAGTGGTGGTGCGCGACGTGGGAAAGCGAATGGCGGGTTTGGTGCTGGCGGCCATCTTGGATTGGGCTCGTTCGGAAAACATCACGTGTCCACGTGTCCGCCTGGCAACAGCAGCGTGCAAGCGCTAAACGGAGCGTAACAATTCGTATACACCACGTGGTTTTTTATTTGTGCAACATTCCGATGCCCGACGGCTATTGAATTTATTGATTGTTTCGCGTACTCTTTCAGAAGCTACATTGATAAAATAATTTGATGCATTACAATTTACAATGCTACCTTATGAACTTACAATTTTGTTTAAATAAAAAAAAAATCTTATTGATTTTCACTGTTGAAATTGTTTCGAGATACCTACCTACCCTACTTATTTATATTTATTTTGTTTCAGAAAAGATTTCTCTGATATTATTTTTCTTTGTAACTGTTCACATTTTGATTAAAATCATAATATTTATTTAGGTATTTTAATATTAATCATTGATTAAGAAGATAATCAATTGAATAAAACTATTAAGTAGGGATGCATCGATACGCTTTTTCGCCGATACGATACCGATACCGATACTCTTATAAAAGTATCGGCGATACCGATACCGATACCGATACGCTTACTGTGAATTGTGAATTATCAATTGTGGAAATTTCTAAATGATTCCATATCGCACTTTTGTGTTTTGAAGTTGACATGACTGCTGATTATTTTATTTCACTCAAACAACACGAATGTATGACAAATTCTAAGCGCGACAACGGTCAACCTAGCGAAATATTACTGATATACTAGTGCGAGGCCAAAGCGGGAGGGAGGAACAGGACACGGGGTTTCCCCGAGCATAGTTCGTGCCTCGTATGCAACGAAATAGACGCGAGGCCAAAGCGGGCGGGAGAAACAAGACACTCACAAGCGCGGGGTTTCCCCGCGCATAGTTCATGCCTCGTTTGCAACGAAATAGACGAGACAACACGCTCGTTTACACTACATTTTTAAATTAAAAAGTATCGTTGAATCGGTCATACAAATATCGTCGATACCGATATATCGGCTAACCCGAAGTATCGCCGATGTATCGGTATCGGATGCATCCCTACTATTAAGAGTGTCATGCAACCCTGTTTTTGAAAGCAAAAAATATTCAAGAGCAAAATAAAATAATTCACTCCGCTCTCCCGTTCAAACAATATAATGGCACACTGCGCAAAGCAAGGAATATGGTATGCACAATGCACATGATTAAAGGAGGTTTAATAAAAGGCTCCACTACCACAATGAGGTGTGTTGTGTGCGCGGACTACTCTTACGTACGCGAGCGAGACGGCAACAGATCAGTCGTTCTAGACTAGTTTCGCTATACAGCAGTCGCGACTGCCGCGCCACGGTGACTGCTTGTGCTTGTTCTTTGAATTTAAATTGCGAACCTTCGTTTAGCGAAAAGTATACGTTGCTTTGAAAATGGAGCCGGCACGGGTTCAATCACGAGGACGTTCATATTGCAGTGTCAACGGATGTTTCAATACATCGGAGTCGAAACCGGAAATCTCGTTTTTCAAACACCCTTCGGACGTGGAAAGGTTAGTCGACATTGAATTTTTGTTATCATTACAAAAAAACGCTTTCTAAATGAATTAAGTTAATCCGCATTGAAATGACGCGTGAGTAACGAACTAAAAACAGCATTGTGAAGGGAGAATTGTTAGACAGACGGCGACAGAAAAGTCTTATTCCTTTCCTTCCATAATTCACACATAATTGTATTTGTACCGTAGGCCGCACATCAGTGGCTACACTGACCTTGAACTGGCCTGGCGTACTACGGAGTTTCAGTGGAATAAGAGGCCACCTTAAAATGGGCCCGATCAAACGTACCACAACCACACCAATAATTAATGATAACATGTTTTTTTTTCAGGCGGCTTCAATGGCTTCAATTGATAGGCCGAGAAGAATTGATAGATAGACCCGGAAAAAATTATTGCGTTTGTGAAGATCATTTTAAAGTGCAGGATGTTTTACCGGGTATACAACGCAAAAAATTAAAAAAGAATGCGTTGCCTGCTCTTCATTTACCGATTCAGTCGCAGAGCCAATCTGAAGAAACAGATATGGACATGAAAATTTCCGTCAAAATTGAAGAATGTGAAGATGAACCGAATTTGTTTGCTGAAACCCTGCCAGAAGTGCCAGAAGAAACAAGGAAAAGAAAATTAGCATCACCTCCTCCAGGATGTAGCAGCAAAAAAGAACTTGAAACTCCAAACAGTAACTTAATTTTTTTGGGACAAGATACATTTAAAAAAATGTGCAATAAATTTCTGACGAAAGAACTTGCTGACATAGTCAAAGCACAAATTAATTTAAAAAATTTAGCTGGAAAAAAAAGCATTGATATCAACCTAATGAACTTGAATTTATACCACAGCAATCCTGAAGCCTACCGAATGCTGCAAGGTGCTTTACGTCTGCCATGTTCTTTTAGCTTACATAAGAATGTCATACCGATAACCACTGAAATAGATGGTAATTTTATGTCGCTGTTTACAAGTAAAGTTGACAACATGACAGAAATGGAAAAGAACTGCTCTGCAGTAATAAGTTCTATATCTTTAAAGCCCAATTTATTCTATAGCATAGATCATGATATAATTGTTGGTTTCCTCGACATCAATGGAATAAGGTTACCAGATACAGCAGAAAAAGCTTATGTTATGATGGTGCACGGAATATATAGTAATTGGAAACAACCTGTTGGATACGCATTGCTATCTAGAGATGAAAAGTCTGTTGAGTTTAATGAATGGATTGACGGATTATTAGAAAAGCTATTTAAAATCGGACTTAACGTTAGAACTTTTGTCTCCTATACAGGAAACGAGTTTATTAACGCAGCGAAAAATAGATCTGTCACTATTGAGAAACCATATTTCTTCATCAACGATAGAAAAATATACTACATATTTGATGCTCCTCATCTTTTTAAATTAGTTCGCAACCTTTTCATCGAACATGATTTTCTCTTTCAAGATCGTCGAGCTAAATATGAACACGTACGTAGCTTTTATGCTGTGGATAAAAAAAAAGAATTCAAGCTTGCGCCCAAATTAACTAAGAATCATATTCATCCCACGAATTTCGAGAAAAAGGAACTACGCTATGCCACACAGCTACTTAGCAATTCTGTAGCCACTGGAATATCAACCTACGTAGACTTCCACGTTATTAATAAATCTGGAAGAGACACTGCAGATTTTATTAAATTAATGAACAATTTCTTTGATTCTTTGAACTCATTTGATTTTAAAGAAACTGATGAGTATAAAAGCGTTTTTCGTGGCATAAAATCGCAAATAGATTTTTTCAATGAAATGTTGATATTTTTCCGAAACATAAAATTGAGTGAAATAAAATTTGAACCAAAGTTTATTGAAGGTTTTCAAATAACAATTACATCTATTTTACAGCTATTCGATGACATTAGGTCTGAAGGATACACATTTTTGCCAACAAGGCGCCTGAATCTGGAAGTAATTGATAATTTGTTTGATCAAGTTAGAACGAAATGTGGCATTGGCTCAGAACCTACGAGTTGGCAGTTTGTGTCGACTTACCGGAAAATTGTATTATGCAACTTTATGAAACCTCAACAAAGGAAAAATTCCGCAGAAGATTTGACAAAATGGCTTATCCAAATTCAGACCAATCGGTTTAAACGAGTCCTATCTGATAAACCGGTGAATTTGTTTTTAGACCCTGATGACGAAGCTGAGAGCACTTTCAAGATTAGATCCTCAGATTACAATAAACAGGAATTTCCAAAAAAACATCGTCTTTTCGAAGTTAGCCACTACCTCCTGACAAAATGTGCAGAAAAACACGAATGTAAATTTTTTAGATCATATATCAAACCATATAAAAATATTCCCGATTTCATTGAAGAGGGTCGCTATCGCGGCTACAGGGGATATAGTAAAGACCAGTGTAAGAGTTTGTTAGTTGTGCCGTGCGATAATTTTGTTCAATTTGTTAAGAGAATGGACGCAAAGTTTGTT
Source organism: Xanthia togata (assembly GCA_963853775.1). NCBI lineage: Eukaryota > Metazoa > Arthropoda > Insecta > Lepidoptera > Noctuidae > Xanthia > Xanthia togata. The sequence continues at coordinate 8,473,730 of OY970803.1, forward strand.
TCATCCTTTATAATGGTAAATTCTAAGCACAACATAGGGCAATCACTTTATAATTGTGTTATTGAAGAACCCTATAATTGTCCACCGTGCGGCTGCTTTCCTAAACCGTATCTTGTAAAACTGTTTGTAAGAATGAACATATATAATGTCATTAAATTTAACAATAAAGCTTTTGGTTTATCGCGATCGAATGTTGGAAAAATAGTTATTAGTCGTTTATAAAAACATATTATATATACAAACAACTTGTTTAAATAAACACGTGTTTTAATAAGCTTAATTTAATAAGGACGCAAAAGTGTAAGTCACTATTAATTAAGTATTTAAATACAAGATCGAAAAATGTGCCTGTAGGGCAAAGATTAAAAACTATTAGGTAATAGTGCCTAATTGTTATTAATTTTAAAAGACAGTCACACACAGGCAGAGACAGACAGACAGTTGTCTTCTAAAGTTCCTCGCGTCTGAAGGAGACGATGTTTATTTTTGTTTTCTTTTTTTATATTCCCACACGGTAAGCGTAGCGTCAGTAACATTAATTAACTCATAAACAGGATTTTTTTGCATCGGGCTAACTCACGGCCGAGATAAAACGATAGATATGAATATTGATAAACAATAACAACGTATTGCTCACAATCTGAGTGTTGGTTGCACAAGAAATAAATTTAACTAATATCCTAGTGTGTTGGGTCTTATTTACATAACGCATTAACGAATATTGCACGCTAATGAAATTTAGCACTGCATTGAAATTCACAAATGAATATTCATGAAGTACAATGACATAATTATTCTTATTAATGATATGTTTTTTGTTAACCGAAGTAGCTCAGTATCGAGGTAAATGGCACGCGAATGGAGAAGCCTAAGCATCCCAGTAGAGGACTGCTCTATGATGATGGAGATCCGGACAGTCAAATGTCATCTCACAGAGATATTTAACAAGGTCTACTACGAAGAGTTCCGAATATGAATTTGGTTAATCTAGTAACTTTATTTTTATGGCTGCCTCGTTGTCATTGGTCTAGGACACTAGTGATCGCAAGCTCTACTGCAGAGCGTGAGGTACTGGGTTCGATTCACGGGTCAGCCCGTGTTATTGGGTTCTCCATCTAGAATTTCTCAGTACCAACACGGAGTTTGATTTGATTGTGCCCGGTTGATGGCATACATGGGACTTAAACATAAATAACTGGCGAAATGTGGGTGTTCTAGTACACCTCTGCTTAAACATTCAGGGATTACAGACTTATGTTTATTTTTAAGTAATTATTTCCAAACATTCATTACCATAAAAATGATTAACGCTAATAACTATTCTGACATCTTACGTTACTATGTTGATGCATATTATGTGGGAGTTTATAGTCATTTAATAATGTTTTTCGTGACAAACGTTTCCTCGACGACCCAGCATCACACCACGCGTGACTCACTTGTATTGTACTGTTGTGTTATGTTATTATTACGTCTACGCGATGTTGCCAGCTCAGCATTATACACATTTATGGTATATGGTATGTCAGCGATTTATGTCTCGGCCATTATTGTCATTCAAACTCAAAGTAACTGCTCTCATTTATTTAAGGCAACATATTGTACCACTTACTGGACCCAGATTTAATACTATCGAATTGAAAAAAAAAAATCTAACGTATGGTCTATGGGCCCGCATGGCAAGATTTTAAATTTATCAACGGTATTTAGCTTAATGTCGTGATTCTGTCGTTGTCATCGCATTCCAGACAAATTCACATAAAAAATCCAACAAGATCATTAGTATTGGTGTCGCGTCTCGACAGCTGATAGGCTGGGGTAGACAAGAGCATCAATCTTAAGACGATCCTAAAAAGGTGGGCTCCGTTATGTAACTCGCTTTTGAGCGAACGTAAACAGGCGCGCAGACCGAATACATTATGCAGAATTTTTATCTCGACGCCTCTCAGGACACGCATTGGCTGTTTCTGTGTAGTCTTGCATGCAAATGTGGTAAAAGACTCCTTGTTACTGCCGCAGGCAATCTTTTCGTTCAAATGTACCCAATTAAGCTACCTACAGTAACTCGATGTTTGCGTCAGTAATATGCTAACATTTTTCGCAAATCTTATCTAATCTTGCGAGTTCACGACTGTCTAAATATACTTCATGATAAAATACTCATTCGAATAATATCTCGGGGTGATTAATTACATAACCTCAAAAGATAACAAAAGCCAGCTCAGAGCTCTCGCCAGCTATACCATCACGTAATTCGTGAAATTCAATGACAAAAAAGTGGATAAAAAACTAGCCGGTTGGCAAAAAAATTAACGGCAACCAAATCTGATAGAATGGGACAGAGTTAGTGGATTGCAACCGTTAGAAGGAGACGGATGTGCACGCCATCTTGCCTGCATCGAGTCTTTAGTCACGCGCAGTAAAACAGCGTTTCTATTTTTTGCGCGCTCTCGTCTGACCTCGTTGGTTTATCGTTATCATAAGGCTCTAATAATAAATGGATTTCACTCGTCATGGAATGTGCGCGCACAACGAGCGGGCATAGCAATAACGAAGATAGCCTCGCCCAAGGCCCGACAAATTTATAGGCCTGCAATATGCAGCCGCTCAATTAATTGCACAAATTACCTTATCCACTAAATCAATTTACATTATACGCTCAAACTGCCTTCCCGTTGTAATGATTATTGCATAGATTAGTTAAGATTACTCGTACAATGCTCTATATTGTTGTGTCTACTGTTCCTTTCGATAAACTACGGCCCACTTAACCCTTTAATAGTATGGTTCATAGTCAATTAGCACAGGAACACAGTTGTGAACTTTCGACGTCTGTGTGCAAACGAGATACAATTGGCCGCCTTTCGAGACTGTCTTGTTTAATAGAGACGTTTTAAACGAACAATCACGATATTTCGTGACTCAGTGTTCAATAAGTATAAGCTATGTATTTACTTATTAATGACGTTGCGTGACTATTTACAATTTGTTACAAAGTATTTAATTCAACATTATGTGAATTCATTTGTTGTTAGTTTTGAAAGCACCGTTTTTTTTTAAAACGTTGCGGATATTTTCGCGGCAAGTCAAGGACGGATCGAACACGAATCCATTGAGAGCGGCGGCGGCGCGGCGATCACGAGTGAAGCTTCTTTTTATCGGATGCAATGATTTTACTGACTCAATAATGTGGCCATTTAGTCATTAATCATGATTCTCAGACATTATTTGTGACGTAAAGCCACGTAAAATCGTGCAATATTCATAAAATACAGTTAGTGCTGGCTCTGTAGACACTGAAGACAGGCTATGACTTGTAGGCGACATAAAATTCCATTACAGCTATAAAGTACATCTTAGTTAGCTGCACGAACTTCATGACCTAATAGGAATAAATGTGAAGAAAAATGAATCCTTTGTCTGGGAAAGTGTGCGGTGATAAAGCCTAGGGTCAGTGACAGCTCGGCCCGAGTCAACTCAACCCAAATAATAATACCACATACTACGTCGTCAAAAACCTTAAAAAAGTGTACCATCGGAAGGGCAAGGTAAATTTTTCGCAGAAATCACCTTCTTATCTTTTATGTTCTAGATTATTATAAATTAATTTGATGTGCAAGAGTGAGATAGAAAACTTTTCTATTGTCATCAGATCCGATGTTTTATTTTCTTAGCAAAAGAACGTTTGTATTTTTTAGTCCAGACAATTTAAAAATCGAATGAACTTAGGCTACGTATAGCCCACTTATCATAGTTGAAATAGGCGTTGTAGATAATTATATTTTCCTGCTTTGTATGTAAATAAAAAACCAAAATCTTCAGAAAACAAAATTAAATTCGTAATGATTCGAAATCACCTTAATCGGGAGCGAATTATCTGGAATTATTATTCGTGATGAGTTGACTCGGGCCGACCCAAAACTAGACGTTTTCACGTAAGTATATAAAACATAGGTACACACGCAAGATACTTTTAAGAAAACTTCACTAGTTAGAATAACTCCGGTCGTTTGGAAAACAAAACTAACTTGAAGCAATGAATAAGAAGACACTATAAATTAACTCGGGTAATGTAATACAAAGTTTATTCGCAGCCAGACAGCAATTACGTCGAGAACTTTAAGCGGTATTCACGAACACCAAAGAGGATGGGAGGCTTCCCCCTCCGGCGCCCTCCCATCGCTCACCCCTTTGAAACGGTTTAAACTCGCAGCAGGGGGGAAAATTGTCAAAGTTCCACCACCCTCGGATTCTATCCGATTATTTTGGAATCTTTTAGGGCTTCTAACTTTGTTTGACACTTGGGGATGAGAAAAAAGTTGATCGTTCAGATGATTAATTGAATTCACCGCGATTTCATTACGCATTGTTGTCAGTGGGGGCGTAACTTCAGTTGTGGGTACTTGTTGAGCGGATACAACGTTACTTCCACTTAAATAAACACCCTTCACCGTTTTACTGTTACGTATCGCTTCATGATTCGTATCGGTGGAGAGAGAATGAATTCCAAATTACACAATCCAATTAAAATGTGAACGAAAACTGAGGGGTTTCATAACAAAACAAATGAGAGACGAAGAAGTGGACAATAAACACGATATTTTAAAGTAGGAAGGCTGCGAGCTTCGAGGCGACAGGAGTTGGGCGCAGTCCACAAAGTTGGCAAGTTCGAAACTTCTGCCGGTTGGAACTCGGCTGCTTCAAAACTGTAATGGCTGGAAGCAGATAATCTGCAAGTTTGTCACTGTAAGCAAACTTCGCTAATATGATCCGTAATTACTTTCCAAGCATGATCTTGATAACGAGAATATTTTACTGGGAGAGAATATTAAATATCAACTCGAGCCTTTGATCAATATTAGCTTCAAATTAATAATGAAGCCATTCAAATCAATACGGTTTTATTAAATTAAGGTAACTTTGATAAGTTATTGAACTTCGCTTTGAAAGTGTTGTAATATCAAATTGTATCAAAGCATTTCAACAAATTAAAATAACAAAAGAAAGCCACACAATAATCAGGTAGGTACATATTGATTGCCTTGGTTTACGGAACGAACATACCTAATAGTCCTCCAGACCGTATTTCGGCCACGGCGGCCAATCTCAACGGAGACTAGCCTTCGGCGCGGGAGATATTATAGTGCACAAGTGTGTGCGCAGATACAGGTGCACTCTCTCTTCCCTCACTGTCATAGTCCGATGGGAGGGTACGAATAAAAGTTAAATAAAATAGTTTACGTCAGTAACTTACCTAACACAATTACATACCCAGTAGACAAAGAGAAATAAAACTGTAGCAATAAAATTGGAACAATAAACGTCGCGTATAAAAATAGGACAATCCGTTGAAACTTTCATTTCATTGAAATATAGAAACAAAGAATAACAAGAGTTTCATAACAAGCGACTCTCGGAAAACCTGAACTGAACGTCATCTTGCGAAATGTAAAACCTAATAATGTTTAACTTTCCGTGCCAACTTTAAGTTAAAAGTCTGAAAGTGTATAATGGTGTTGGTGGATTTACACTTAAATCGTAAAGTGGATATTCCTGTTTCAGATCTTTCTTTTATTATTATTTTTATAAAACATTCTAGGTGTTATTTTCAGCTTGGGGTAAAAAAAGATAATGGTGAATTTTAATAAGTCAGATAAGGAAAATATAAACGTAGTTTATGTTATGTACTTACAAAATATGATATAAACAAAGATGATAAAAGTATTGACATGTAATAAGACAATGTAGCAGATAAGCGGAGTAAACCCCAACTTAATATTAACAAAGTATATGTGAGTCGGGGTTGGTATCTCCAGCTCTATGAATAACTTCCTGACACAGAACTTCGCATCGACCTTAGTTATATAATTGAGTTGTACGGATTCATCAACTTCGGAAATTGATTATTAACTCAGAAATTGGGATTGCGAAGGAAAGAGAACTCCATTTGATTCTGTCTTCTGTTAAAACTTTGCGATGAAATTGTTCCTCAAATTATATTAACCAAAGGAAAACAATATTTATGACTTTGCGAAATACGTTTCTAATGCAATGATGGATCATATTGATTACTTTGCCTGATGGTAAATTAGTTTGTAGATTACTGGCCTCAGTTTCTCCTTATTAGTCTTAGAAGATTAGGGTCTCGAAAGCTAAATTACTTCATACGATCATTATGTTGAAACGGCAAGTAATGAACTTCGATGATAGCTACCTAAATAAATTAACTTCGATAAAATTATTATTATTTACAGGTAAATTACTTAGCGAACCTCTAATCAGAGATTAATTAATTTTGAAAGTAATTAAAGTAGACAGCACTTAATTACACTCAATTGGATTTAGTGAAAGTCAAATATTTGGGGAGAAATAAAATGTTAGGTAAGTAGGTATCTACTGATAAGATTAAAAACTAAAGACTAAGCAAAGTACACGTATCGAATTAATATTATTTTATCTTGTCAATTTTATTGAAGATAAATTAATATCGTATGTTATTTATAATTTTCCACTATTACTGGATAATCATCTATCTGTTATCAAAGAGTTTATCATCGAATGCACTATAAGTAAGTATAGGTATGTCTGGAATTCCGCATTGATAGACGGGGTATTTTGTTTATCATTCTTTAGGTACATTTTGCATCATGTGTTCGTCACATGACCTTATTTTATCGTCATAAATAATAGTAATAAGTAGCCTGTACAGTCCCACTGCAGGGGCAAGGTCTTCTTTCGTTAGGTATATTCACAAGAAAATCCCACAAACTGATTGTTTTTGCTCATTGTACTTTAAGAACTTTAATAAAACCAAAAACCAATACCAGTATTTACAGTTAATCTAATATTACAATCGGTGTGACCACTAAAGTTTCTACAAACCCTGTTTGGTATTCTACGGATGTAACGAGTCCCAAATCCACGGCCACTAGGGTAAAACAATAACTGTAAATTAAGCTGGAAACTCATTAAAAGCGCTCCGAGAGAGAACCGTGCTTCAACATGTTTTATAGTGATCGAACTTTAATTGGGAGGACCGAGGTTCACTTGATATTTGTTAACTTACTCAAATTGGTTTCAATTCTCAGTAACTTCTCAACACTTTTTATAAACGCGTTATTTTCGGAGTTAACACCTTTGTGCCGTTACATAACGTTTATTTCTGCTGTTTGTTTTTGTATTGCTGTATATATAAAACGCCTTTTTTTACGATAACATCGTGGAAGAGATTCTCTTCTCTTTCCTTTTAAAAAATCTGAATTTTATTATCATTACGACCTTTACGATCTTTATATTTTCCAACCATGTTGGTAGTATATGAGTAATCAAAGCACAGCGGGTATGAAGGCTTAAGGCACTTGATTCCTTGAAAATGATTCCACATTTATATTCAAGTTAACTGCTCCAAAGGTCGATCCGGTCGTTTACGGGGAAGGGAAACCATCAATCAACATTTAGTTGATTCGACCACTTGGAATACGATTACTTGTACATCGACGTTGGCGCATTTCCAATTCCACTTCAGATAGCTATTTACAATCGTAGAGTTCATGTACTGGCTATAAATAAATATGTACTAATTGAAATAAAATACCATGACAGAATGATAAGCAATGAATGCTGTAGATAGAAATGTCAACGAAGGAACGCTGTAAAATGATTAAAGTATGTTGAAATGTGTACTCAAGATAAGTAGAGAAAGTAATTTGAAGCATGTTAAACAATGTACTATTAAGCAATGATATTAGAAGTAAAAAGACGTAGATAGGTTACTTATCTAACATTCTATCTTCAAAAACGGCACTATGTCACACTATTATATGACACGTGGAAGTAGGATGGCATGTCGTAATTATCGGGAGCGAAAAAGAGACAAAACGAAGAAAATGTGGCTAATTAGCCAACTTTTGACGTGCCACTTGCGGAACGTTTATAACCTATCTACCTCTTTTTACATATAATATCATTGCTATTAAGTATGAATGCGTACACACGACATGATTGAGAATAGGACTGTATATGAAAAGCGATAAAAGTTGGTATATTTGCGCATTTACAAAAGTCTGAGTCATCGCGTTTACGGTTTGTTTTCTTTCTTACTACGTTCCGAATTGGGAAGCATAATTTATGGCATCTCGTTTTATGGATAACGTAACGACTGGCAAGAATGATCGTATGAAGTTTGGGCCCAAACAAACAATCTATTAACGTGAATACATTTACACGTTTATTGAACAAAGACTTACGGTACTTAATGTAAACAACGTTTAATTTAATTTGTACTTTCGGTAAACACCAGACTTCACATCAAACACTGTAATAAGACTCAAGAATAAACACTGATTACTAAGTCATCAAATTGAACCAACAGAAAACAAAGCAAGCATAATGACTGTGCAAAATACCCAAAAATGATAGCATCAGAAGAACTAAAAACATTTAATATTTCATGACTTTTAATCATTTCTGTTGTAGATAATGAAACACAATTTATTGTTCATACTACATGCGGTTACATTTGTGAAATAAACGTAATTCGTAAAATCTAAATACCCTTGAGATTGCGACCATATTCTGTCGTTGGAGCGAAGCCAACCAATTCGCGATACAGCATTAATTCACTTACTTAACTAGGGTTGCCAACCCTACTATATAATATAGTATCCTACTATATTAGAGGCCTAAATACTATATTTCTAAAGAAAAATACAGTAGGTGAAACTACTATATTTTTATCTCAATACAAAATGGAGAAATGATCGCAATAATAGGTGGCCCATATGCCTTCTATGGTATTAATCTCATAAAAGCTGAATTTAATGGTATTTTGTAACCTAGTGTCAAAATTGTTAAGAGACATTTAAAAAACAAAACCTGTTAATAAAAGTTTCATAGTAGCAAAAAATATGCATATGTTAAATAATAAAAATGTTTTTGAAATATACCTACTATATTTTTTCGCCTTCTACTATATTTTTACAGGCTTCGAAAATAATATATTTGATATAAACAAAAGTTGGCAACCCTATACTTAACACACAGTTTTATCGTTTTCAGCACCGAATTGTGACATTGCATATTGTAAGGAAATGTTAATATTTGCTCAAATAAGTATGTTTGCACATACCACATTGCTATTTCTACCAGTTTAATACAATACAAACTGACAGTTCCATAAAATGACTAGGACAATGACTGCAGTATTAATATTTCAGTAAGCTGCTTGGAAATAACAATCCGCATAAATAATTGTCTCGTTCACGGCCGCGATCTTTGTGGGTGGATGTAATAAAATTGTCTCCAGCTCTCGACGTTTCCTCATTGCGAGGGTCACGACCTCTTACATCGCCTCTTTATGTATTTAATCTCAATTTTATACGCCAAACAAAATACTGAAATTTTCCCAACGCTCAAAGTCAAATTATACTCATTGAAGATTATTTGAGACAACGTCGCCCGTCATAAATTATGTCCTCTGTTCATTGTTTCCAATAAAAAAATAAGATAAATGGCAGCCATTATGGTGGGCCACGTTTGGCGTGCCGCCACGGTCGTCAGCCTCGCCTTGACCAACATCGAGACGTGATCCGAGATGTCTGTTTCACTGTATGCGCATATTGATTACCAGATTATAGAGTTCCTTTGCATAATTCGCCAGATGCATATTGATACTGTTTAAAAAATATAACAGAATTTCAATGAATAATACATTAGATGGGAAAAGAGGTTGTTCATTTTTGCTATGAAACTAAATCTTCATTTATACGATTTCAAGCGAATTGACAGTAATTGAACTGCGAAAACAAATAGTTCAAAAACCCTAGGAGTAATTGTTATTTATTTACCATTTAATTAAAGGTGTTTAAGTTAGTCACGACAGTCAACAGCGAAGACGTCAGACCTTGTTGATTATGTATATAATCATCGGGTATTTAAATGTCAGACTTAAAACTCAAACGAGCCACGTGGGCGCGTTCCCACATTTAGTTCCATTCTTGTCACATTTATCGTTGGAACTCGCCCATTCTCTCGATTAAATATGCAAATAGAATCGTTTATTTCCAAACCATCAGTTATTTTAGTTCATTTATAATCTAGAATATAATTAGAATTTTCATTAACAAGGGAAATGAGCTAAAGTCATTAGCATAACCGTAGATAGTGTCGTTTTAATGATAAGTAAGTACTAGTTTTACAAAACTATTTAGTTTATTAGAAATAAATACCTGACAACATGGACGACCAGACAACGAAGTAATTTAAAAATGTATTTTATGAACCTATTTCGATGTTACATGTATTTTATTTAATGTGTCAAAAAAGCTGATGTCCTGCCGAGAGCTACCAGACAAACGAATTTATTAAGAGACACGATTGTGGCTCTGATAAAGGCCTAATGAAAATAAACTGTAGTTGTGACCTAGTTCACAATCGTACGCTAGTTTGTTTAAAATGATAACACGCTGTTTCCAATGATAAATTTAATAATAAGGATTTATGTTATCAGGAACACTTAGAGATATGCGCGTCTATGTAAAAACACGACGAGTGAATGCTCAAACGTTCCTATCAGCCGACAAATTGAGTTATCAACAATTAATTCAACACAAAATCACGTGATTTTACAAATCAGCGCCAGCGCACTGCTTTGTGGTATTTATTTATTATTTATTTATTATTAATTAATCAAAACGGCAGCCAAATGCCAATTACACTGATTAATAGAACTAATTTAACACATTATGAAGCAAAATTACACATTTAAAATAGAAATAGCACAATACAAATTACATATAGACTAATAGGCCTTTCACTCAGTCCTCTCGCAAATCACCAAGCATTCTAAAAGTATTGCCTTCCATTCATCAGCAAACAGATCAAGTCCAGGACTAGATTCAATGAGAGCGTTGAGAGCGGTCAGCATTCGCGGAATAGGTGACATACGTCGCGCAACCGTACGGCAACGTGGCACCATAAAAAATGTGTGCCGTCTTGCCCGGCAATAATTATCAGGCACAAAAATATTGCACAGCTTACCATGCAAGCTAGGAGCGTCAATGGTACTGTGAATGACTTTACAGGCAGTAACAAGCTGATCGAATGCACGCCTGACCTCAAGTGAGTTGAATCCTAAGCAACCCAGCAGAAATCTAGTTGGATACATATATGGATAGTATCCAAACCTACGTTTGTAAAAATATCTTAAAAAAGCTTTTTGAACCCTTTCTAGAGCAAGGGCGTAAGATTTTTCGTGAGGGTTCCAGACACATGAGCTACAATCAAGCTTACTTCTGACAAGTGTATTATATAGTAGCCGAATAACGTGATGGTTTGAAAACTCACGACAGTTTCTAAGAACGAACCCTAGCCGCCGAAAAGATTCTTTAGCTAGAGATATAATGTGTTCGTGGAAGGTAAGCTTAAAATCAAAAATAACACCAAGATCTTTGACTGTCTCTACTCTGGCTATTTCTACGCCATTTATATTATAATTATGTTGAATTGGGTTTCGTGAACGGCTAAAACTCATGACACAACATTTAGATGGATTGAAATCCATTTTATTTTTGACAGACCACTCACCTATAGCGTCAATATCTTTTTGAAGGGCCACGCAGTCAGCTGGAGACTGTACCTCAGAGTATACCTTTAGATCGTCAGCATAAAGGAGACATTTGGAGTGATTTAGTACTTGTGGAATGTCGTTTATCATAATAAGAAATAAAAGAGGTCCTAATATTGATCCCTGGCTGACTCCTGAGCGAGTATCATACGGCTGAGAATTATACAAGCCCAGTCGCACATACTGTTGACGGTCACGAAGGTAGTCTGCGATCAGTGAGAGAAGATTTGGAGCAAAACCTATGGCACTTAACTTTTCCAACAATATATCATTATTAATGCGATCGAATGCTTTTTGGAAATCAAAGTACAGGACATCCACCTGCCGACCTCTGTCCATACTGGTGGCGATAAAATCAGTTAATGTTAAAAGATTAGTGTTAACAGATCTTTTGTTGCGAAAACCGTGTTGTTCATTACATAGGTATCGGTTGACTTGCCTGAGAATTTCTTTGTGTAAAATATGTTCAAAAACTTTTGCAGGTGAAGATAGGATAGCTATAGGTCTAAAGTCCTCGACAGACACCTTAGTTCCCTTTTTAGGTATGGGTGTAACCCTAGAAATTTTCCACTGGGGCGGATATTTACCGCTACTGAGAGCTAAATTATAAATGCTACATAATGGTTCTATGAGATATTTCTTTAAGAGCTTTAACATAGAAGACGGGATGTTATCCGGACCGGCAGAACTACTGGGCCTTAGTTTGTTAATGCTAAGTTCCACGTCTTCAGCGGAAATATGACTTATGTTGACATAATTGCTGCTACGAGATGTATCACGTGCACTTATTTTGCATGCATTTAACTCAGGAAAATCGGGAAGGAAAACGCTGGAAAAGTATTGTGCGAATGCATTGGCAGCATCGATACCAGACAACGATTGGCCCCGGTGAGTGACAGAAGACTGAAAGCCGCCCTTACATCGTAAACTTGTAATGTGCTGCCAAAATTGTTTTGGGTTTATTTTAATGTCGTTTTCGATGCGACGTAAGTAGGACTTATAAGCAGTCGAGATGCGTTGTTTAAGGATCTTTCTACAATCAGAGTAAATAATGTAATCGGCCGGACAGTTAGATTCTTTCCAAGCCTTGTGTAGCTTAGCTTTATAGACTAAGTCACTAATTATGTCGCGTGTGAACCAAACCGGATAACACTTCGCTCTAGTTTTACTTCTTTGCTTTTTGGGCATACATTGGTCGAATATTTTATAGAGTACTTCGTAAAGACAATTCATGCCGGTTGCTATATCAGTCGCCTGCATCACAGAGGTCCATCGCTCCTCAGATAACAAAGTGTCAAGAAGCTCATAATCAAATTTATTGAAGTTAAAATCTGTAGACCGTTCAATATTGCTAGGTTCCAACGAGTTGCTATGGGAAGCTGTGCCGATGCTAATGTCCATATTTAGTGGAGGATGATAGAGATCTGGTGGTACCATACCTTCAGAAGAAGTTATACACACTTCAACGCTCTCTTGGACCAGGATAACATCAAGCATACTTCCATACGAATTTTTCACTACATTCTTCTCAGTCAAACCACAAAATGAGAGAAAACAATAGTAATAGTTGTTCACATTAATAGAAGCACTATTCAGATTTAAGTCACCTAATATTATCACATTACCATTAATACTATTAATAAAGCTTTCGACTTTGCAAAACCAAGTCATATAAACATCATCAGTAGCACTAGGCTTTATATATACAACACACACAAATACCGGGCGGCCGAACACGTAGAATGACACCCATAAGTCTTCACCACGGTCGGTCTCAAGATCTGGTCGACGGGTCATAAGAATACCTGCTCGAGCCAAAACCATTACACCACCACAAGGTGAACCTCGGTCACGCCGAAGTACACTGTAGCCGTTGCAGACAATTTCCGAATCTTCAACTGAATCATCTAGAAATGATTCAGTAACTGCGACAAGATCTTGTTCAAGTTCGAGTAAGTTCAGCCTCCATAGGGACAGTTTGGTTTTCAAACCACGAACGTTTTGATAGCGAACCGAGAGCATAGTCATTTTAGTGGATTTATGTACAGAAGGTTTAGACACGAAAAAAATGTTGTGTCTGTGAGTGTGAGGTAGTAGGCGATCCAAGAGCCTGATCTTTTCTCTTGCGGTATGGTATCCAGGTTTGGATCTTGGCGTTAATGGGCCATACATCCATCGAGAAACATGTTTCGAAGTAGTCAACAGGTATGCCGATCTTATACGACCTATAATGTCCCTTTGGTCTAAGTTCCTCAACGGTGCAGGATCCTGGAGGACAAAGCTGGTCCAGATAGTCTCGAACATCATCAGCGGAGGACTCCATATTCCATAGGTGGAGGTATTTTCGCGCTTCAGCAGCTTTTAGTGAGGTGATGTTTGGGCCAGCAGTGCCGGACACCCATCTGTGGTTATAAGGTTTCTTAGGACGAGTATCAGAGTTTATGTTCGGCATAGTGACAGAGTTTGTGTTCAGTACAACAGTAGATTCCTGTTGTTGCGGATCGCGAACGCTCGGCAGAGGTAGTATAGATGGTGGAGCAGGTGGTGGAATAGGTGCTGTCTTATTTAGGGAAGCCTGTGCCGATAGTGTTAGTGTTTGCGGCTGCGTATGTAATGACTGGTGTTCAGCAGCGCTAATCAGAGTGCGCGCACGGCCATTTGAACTTTCAACCTGTCGGGTTGATGTTAATTTCTTGCCCTTTTTGCGTGGGGCAGACTTAGTTGGAGTCGTAATAGCCGCCACAGCGTCTACCGTTGGGTTTGGCTCGGGAGGATCCGTTATACCCACATTAGTCTGTTTGTTTTCATTATATATTTTGAGCTTCTCGTCCAGAGCTGTTATTTGATTGGAGTATAGTTCGAGTTGCTCATGGTAGCAGGCAATAGACGACATAGCCTGACACAATTGCTCACTTAAGCTGAGTACTTCCTGACGCAGGTAGCCTATTTCGGAAGTTAGTTCACCAATTGGTAGGTTTTGGTCCTCGTTCAGAACAGCTGCCTGGGACAGTTTTTTTCTCAGTGTAACGTTTGGATCCCTTCGTTCGTATTGCGCACAGGAGAGCGAAACATCCTTATCAATTTCTGCGCATGTAGGTTGCACTAACTTACTCGCAGCTGCAGACAAAGCTGGCGTCACCGGGGTCGGCGGAGATCTCTGCACGCGAGGCATAACGTAGCGCAGGCCGGCTGAACGTAAACGTTAGCAGCAGAATCGGTGCAAGTGCACTTGATAGTATGGATCTAGAGAGGGACAGCAATTATGGCAACCGTCTTTGTCTTGCACGGGGGCGTGGCCAGCTAATGTTGCACGAGAGTGACAAGTATAAAGATAAGGATCGGCACAGATCGACACAGGACGCGATCCTTTCCAGCAGACGTTCACAGTGAGACACAGTGTTAGGTGGGCGGAGCTTACCGCTGCTGTCGTCCGTCGCGGTGACACGCTGAGACACAGATCGGCACAGAACGCGGTCCTTTCCAGTTACGCGACACTGTGTTTTTTCTCAAGAGTTCGTTATTCAAATTTTGAGATTTGTTTTTGTGAATAACTTAATTACCACTTATTATTTTTAGTTTAGATTTCACAGTCACACTGGTAGTTTTAACACACACATCACAGTATATTTTTCTTTATAACTAGTTTGGTTTTTACGCAAAAATAGAATTTAAATTCGCAGCACTCGTTTTAACCGTGTTTACTCTCCGTGATTGTATTGTTTCCTTAAAAACCTTTTGAAGTTACGATTGTACACGTCAGCAACATGATGAGTAATTTGTAATGGTATAAATAGGGAAAATGCAGAACAGGAATGCATAATATTAGCGCAGCAGGTAATCAATTTCATGTTCATGGAATACAAGACAAACAGCCACGTAAGCTGTTTATATTCCTGTGAATACCGAAGAATCGCCTGGGAAATATCAATAAGTACTATATTATTGAATATTCTGCGTTCATTCTTACGGAATACGGCTGTTTATGGCGGAAAGGTGACCGGCTGCGTCTATTGTGTATTGTTATGATTTTCAAACCGAACGCATTAGCTACACATGGCTTTTAACTTTACCAACCCACTTCTCCTTTTGTTTACAGCTTCATGTTTCCGTAAGAGAAATAAAACCAGCAATAAGTAAGTTCTGGGAAAATTTCTAATACGATCTATGTATTGTACAGAGTTCAATACCGTCTGATATTATTATCAGTCTTGATACGTGCTGGTGCGTGATATCGTACAGACGCCAGCAGGTCAATCTACCCGAAACTGTCAAATTTTCCCAATCAACTTTGAACCTTATACTTTATGAATAAAGTTGAAAATCGATTAAAGAAATTTGACAGATTGTAGAAGGTTGATGTGCATGTTATTTTCCTATCTTACGACTGGTATTATTTTTTGCGATCAATTGTAAGATAAAAGTCTGCTGTTCAATTTAATGAACACAAGATTAGTACCTACACGGCATTTATCATTCAACATTATTAGAATTCTTATTAGCAGCCATTCTAGATTAGGATTTCAAAAGCCGTTATCACTAATATCATTAATTTTATCTTGGGCGATGTCTAGCCAAATATTTTGGCATGGAGCCCGAGTCAACCCGACATAACACATGTGCATGTATAAGTGCTCGGATGAATATATAATGGTTGGGAATACGTCTGGAAATGTAGTTACACTAAACGAAAACTGACACGTCTGATTTATAGCGCTAAATTCATGACAGTTTGAGTACTTGAGCTGTTTTGATCAAATGCTTGTCTCTGAAGCTCTGACTCATAAAGGACACGATAAAGTATGAATTAATTAAGAATAATATATTTCTGGAACGTAGGTAAGTCTAAGTGCTAAGTGAGCGTGAGCGTGATTCGTGTCTGTGTTTAAATTAATAGTTATGCAGACAGCATAACTCGTAGTGGACACAACAAGCAAATGTAGTGACCCGGTACAGAAGCGTGGCATAATTTTGATAAATTATTTTTTTATTATGTGAATTATACGAGTATGTGTCTGAATTGTCAGTATGTGTAAGCTTTATGGATTCAAAATTTAGAAGCAGGAAATTCGCCATTTTTAATCTGTCTAATTTGTTCTAATCACGCAAAAATATTTGTAATAACTTTATAAATTATACGTTAAATATGTAAGCAGTATTTTATGAACACAAAACCTTGTTAAACATACTCGTAGCAATGTTTTCAAAACAAAAAAGTCCACAGCTAAAAATATTAGCACAATAAAAACGCCGAGGGGATTAGAGGAAGATAAACGGCTAAAATTCCGCTGAAACGGCGAAAAATTCCGTTTGGATCGCCCCATTCCATTCAATCAATTCCTAGTATCGAAGGGGACTAATGCCTATTGATTTTCTTTGGTCACAATGGCGTCAGAGTTGACGTCACATGTTTATTTTTAATCCACACTGGTTTATTACTCAGTCATGAATCTAATATTCTGGCCAATTTCGCATTGTGAGCGATGTGACAGTTTTCCGGCTATATTTCACCGGATATTCTGTAGAGCATCGGAAATTTCCTAAGAAATATGGCAGCACTTTCTACGTTATTGACTTATAGAATGGGAGTTTACTTCCTGGAAGCGACAGACATCAGTAATGACGTTGGATATGAGCGGAACTTTCAATATCATCATTATGCTTGAAGAGTAGTGCATTCTGAAAGTGGGCAACGTCGCAAAAAGCTGACAAATATTTTGCTGTTTTAATTAATTTGGCAATATTACTGTATGAAAATGTGCTATTTGCGTCGTTGCCAACTTTTAGAATACACTGAAAAACCTGTAAAAAAAAAGTGTAAAGAGTTCTTGCACTTTTCATTACACGTGGGAAGTTTTTGATAAAATTCTGAACGGAAACTGCTTTTAAAACTCGACTAAATTCCGAATCGCTGTAAAACGAAAGATTCGAAACAAATTAGCGTGCTATCACTAACGATTCGGAAAGTCACGATCGTTTAGCATGGATAATAGACCGAACCGTAATCAGGTCGACAAATATCGGTTTACGTACCTACATTGAACGAGGCTCATGGGAAATTAATTCCCCACGCTACTTCAGGGCGTGATGACCTCGTAAACAGCAGTACATAATAGATGACTAGATTAGATAATGTTTGTAAATAAGCTTAAACATGCAAAAATAGGTGTCGATAAAATTGTTACATTGCTACAAGGATCTTCTGGCGCTTGAATGACACAGCCAGGGGCGTTGTTGGTAAACATAATTATGTGAAATTGTCCCAGAAAAGTATTGAAAAAACAAGATGGCGGCGTTAGTTCTGTTTTGACACGCGCCAAAAGGAAATGTAGCGTTGTAATCTACTATACAGTAAATCAATCAATCTGCCTAGTCTTTTCCCAACTATGTTGAGGTCGGCTTCCAGTCTAACCGGATGCAGCTGAATACCAGTATTTTACATGGAGCGACTGAATATCTGACCTCCACAACCCAGTAACTGGGCAATACGATACAGCTTAGTAAGACTGGTTGTCAGACTTTCGGGCTTCTGACGACCCGTAACGACTGTCAAAGATGATGAATGACAACCGGGACCAACAGCGTAACGTCCTTTCCGAGGCACGGAGGAGTCTCGGTATGTAAAGATGGACACCCATCCACGGATCAACCTCGGCAAGCGTAGCTTAACCTGATGGATCGACCCGTGCGGCTGTTATTACTTAGCCACGAGCTCCTCGAATCTACTATGATGGGTTTTCATAGATGACACTTTCTTGTTTAAAAATACGATAAACCAAACTAAATTCATTTTAGATTTTTACAAGTTTCCTGTTATAATAATGTACCTATGTTTTTTTTTTGTTAGATTTATAATAATAATAATTTTCTATTTTGTAATCTGTCTATTGTAAAGAGCACAAAACTCTAAGGCCCATATTACAGAACCTCACTCAAGACTCAAGCATTACTTAAAACTAGTTTCAACCAATCGAAAAGACTTAAACGAGTTTTAAGTAATGCTTGAGTTTTGTGTGAGCTTCGGTAATACGGGCCTAAACGTCAATGGATTATAACGTTGCTAAATTGAAGAATACAACTGCGAAGTACAATGACAACTGAAGTCACAAGTATTACGTTTAGTCGGTTATTGAACAGCTGTCTCGTCACGTGTTTTTTTTTTGTTTATCTTTATTTAACTACCTACCTAAATCTATGGAGTATAGGACAAATATTTTTTGATATTCTGATAGCTAATGAGTCACTCATGATCATGAGCTAAAGAGGTGCAATAGAGAATATGAATTAAAAATCTCGTCTAATTAAAAAGTTATGCAGAAACGCGTTTCGCGTGTATGCTGGTTTTATTTTAATAAATGTATCCACAGCGTTATTCTCATTAAACTTTTAAACATAACAGTGACGGTTATCGACAGAATAATGAGGTTAATTAAGAAAAGATTTCCTCTTGCAAACGATAAGCTATAACAAAACATTTACCTAAAATCGTGCCAAATTCCAATGACTAATCCACTATTTGTAGTATGTTTTCCCCAAATGGCGGGCATGAAGATATGATTAAAAATATTTATTGTGAAATACCTACAAAAGGTCAAAGTGATAAAATTGATAATGGAATAGGAATAATAATATTGACTGTCTACATAAGATAACAATAGAATATAATGTCTCTAGAGGCAACTGAAAAAGACATGTTTACTGTACCTTCAGATTTAGTTGACTCTGTCAATCTCTGCGTACCTGGAACACCAAACAAATGAAATATAAACAAATTGTAAATAAGTTAGAAATAAAATAAAAAATAAATGATTCGTGTCAAGTTTCATTAAGGAACATTCATGACCTTGTTTTATTATGATAAGTATGATAACAGCTTACAGTACAATAGATTTAATTCCGACAAGACTTTTTTCATCTCTGATAAAGTTTTCTAAGCAAGATAAATGGCTGAGGAAAATAAATTGAAAAATGTGGTTTTATCGTACGATGCTGATAACGCTATTTACTGAGTATCAGATAAGGATTAAATAGAGGAAGTAATGCTAAGTAGATTTTTTTATTTGATTGCATTTCTATCGATCATATTATGTACTAAAATGAAACATATTTTATAATATTACTAGGAATAAATAATAACATATTCACAATACAAGTGAATACATACACATATAAAACATTCATAATTCAAGTAGGCATAGAATAATACTAATATAACTGAATCCACTATTATAAGTGCGGAATTAAATACATAAAACATAAACTGTATCGAACTGAATTCCCGCTGCGATAACCTCGCTGATAACACCCAAGTTCCCGGTTTTAATTAATGAATGAACAATTAAATTAAAAGACCTACCGTACACGGAACGTATCTTTGATCTATTTTCGAATTTTATAATGGCAAGGAGCAGCGACACAATATATCAATGAATTAACTTTCACTAATTTGAATTTTAATAGCACTATAAATCGTTAGTCTGACGTCGTCGGTTAATGAGACCGCCACTCCTTCGGGTCACTCCACCCAACGGTCCATTGCGCTAATTAATTGCCTGTTAAACTGCAGTTCCTTGTATGTTAATTCTTGATGGTGCAACTGGCTCGCGTACATTCAAACCGGATTAGTTTATAATTGAGTTAAGTCTTTGATATCGTTGTATAACTATAATGTTCTGAGGCTCGAGAAGTTTCACCGGTTTGATCGGTTTATTTTATGGTCTTATTATGAGTCATAAGACTATATTTATAGTGGCATTTTAGTACCTATCAGGATTTGGCTGAAATTGCGTATTAATTAGTTAGCCAATCATAGGAGGAAATATGTTATTCTTTTCATTCCAAGGTTTATTAACGGTCATCAAATTGTTGTTGATACTTGAGTGTCTACTACCTACTACAAACTCATTAGTTTTTCCGACATAAAACTGTTCATTGTGTGCAATACAAGCAAGCATTATAGAAAGTGAGTGCGGAACACCATGGTTTCCACTGCAAAACATTCTCTTGGTAACGGTACAGTGGTTCATCTATCATATTCAATTGCATGTCCGCTGACAGTCGCTGCTATAGCCACTTAAATGTAGCTCTCGTCATGTGTCCGCTTGATGAGGATGGATTTATTTATCGTTGGGACGCATTTGACGTCTCTGAATTGGATCGAACTGGGTTTTGAATTCGACCACAGAATAGTACCTTCGAAATTTAAATTCTGTGAATTGGATCAAACTGGGTTTTGAATTAGACCACAGAAAACCTTCGACATCACGTACGTAATGCTTAGTGTGCCTACGCGTTCAAAACCGGTTTTTCAAAATGCTTCACAACAAAGCCATACCTTTCAACATACTTGTGAAATACTCAAACATTGAATTACCTCCATCTACGCTAGCGAAATTTTACACTATTTGAAAATGTAGTACAAACAAAGATATTCAACACGAGAGCTGTGTCATCATACCGCTAGCGGATATAACATGATAAACTATAATTATAACGTAGTCATAGGAAGTGACAATAAAAAATCCTCGTGTGCTATCGCAGTGTTGCGACAAAGGGATACTTGGAACTGTTATCGGGCGTGCGATAAACGTGATAAGTCTCCTCTATCGTGCACTTTTGATACCGATAACGGTAACAATCTAGTGGTAGATTTCAAAACGTATATTATTATAATGTTTACTCATGTGCGAGCGATTCGGTAAGGTTTTTCCGTTGATAATCCATTTAATAACAACCTTGCACGATGACCCGGTTGGTATTCTGGTAATAATAACAACTTTGTGCTAATTATACCTACCGACGATATTTTTTATCTTCATTTGTACGTTTAATATCGTTTGACCGGTTTGACCTTTAATCTAATAAATTTAAGATTTAATTTGTGTTTCAAGGTGTCTTATCTTTCATCATCTGGTTCTAAAATAAGAATAGACACCCTAATTTCGACATGAATATTTTTATTTTGACTGGAAGTCGATTTTTATATTCGTAGAATAGAACACAGCCGTTTATTTTGTTTTAGACTTCATAGATAACCTTTAAATAATCTTCATAATCATTAAATACAGCTTACCTTCGTGTTCTTTAATGAGTCTTTGTGTTCTTAACTGATAGATAATATTCTTGACCGTTCAATTATAAAACACGAAAGATGATTTATTTATTTTGCAGTCTCATTGTGTTAATTAACTGAACGTCTTAGTTAATCATGCTTACTTATGCTAAGTATTCGATCCATCCATAAATATTGAATAATCAATACACTGAAGAGTTTCATCAGAAACTGTCTGTCAAGGAAAACTCAGTAAGTAAATACTCGTATTATTCATAGTTAGCAATGTAAATATAATATCAAAACACACTAACCGAAGTAACTGATATATATAATAATAAAGCAAACGGTATGGGGTCCAGCTGTACGAGGATCAAATGTCAAAATTCGTGATAAACAAAAGGTCACGTGGTAAGTCAAAACATAATAAGGCTTATCTTACAGCGAGCTCGTTTAGCAGAAGTTGGCCATCTGATCTGACACAAGTAGTGAGGGCACGACCCTGGCATGCCGCAGTAATGGGACCAAACAGTGCGGGTCGGGTTTCTAAACAAACATTGATGTCTTTAACTAGTTGCACTAAGAAAGTCCTTAACTTAATGAGTTTGTACAAGATCGGGTTTCGAATGATGCAGAATTATTTATTTTTAACCACTAGCATTCGAATGTTTAAAGCATTCGATATTAAGAAGGTCATGATCGTATTTGTTAAAGAAATACCTGCCTCACTGGTTTTATAAGTATTGCTAAAGACTGCACAATTAATAAAACTACAATTCAGTGTCAAACTGGAGGTCAAAACACGGGTAGGTACCCGATGTTAATAACAATTATGTACAGAATTAAGACATATTTGCATAATTTAAAATGTGTTTACCATATTAACGAGAATCGTGAATGTATAAACAAACTCATATCTGACATATGCCAAGGTATCTTAATGAAAACAAAAACCCGCATATAATAATCTTGATGATGTTAGATTATTGTAATTTAATTCATTATTCAGATGCAGATGTTACGTAAGTTCTTATATAATCATTTATATTTTCTGTAAAGTATAATAAAGAACCGCAAGACGAAGTTTCTCCCCTATTATTAGAATCCGAGGAAAGAGCATTAAAAGTTTGGCATTTCTTTTGGGAAGTTTGTTAAGTTGGCAGGAGCAGTGGCGGGCAATATCGAGCTAAACTGAGATTTATATCCGCTTAAGACTTCTTTGACAACTGTCTGTAATGTTTCACTTGATTGAGAAAGTTTGGTAACTCTTAATTTGTTACAGAGCTTCGCAGTGATGACCTTTTACTTTCAAGTTCTGTGTTGCACACTGCGGTATTCAAAACTTGTTTGGTGCCAATTTAATTGAAATATTACGGCCGTCAGTTAAATGCTTAATATGGACACGAATAACAAGTTTCACAACAACACCATTCAATGTGTCTTAATATTCAAGATCGTTTGTATAACACACCGAAGAGGAAAACTTTATCTAATTAAGACTTTAGACTACTTCATATTAGACCACAAAGTCAAAATGTCGTGACACTTGTCTATTTGTGTCTCGTATTCAAAATTGCAGACAAGCAATTCGTTGTTGAGTGTCCTTTGGACTGTTTCAATTTTATAATCAGCTGTGTCAATCGAACGAGTATTTTATTCAAAGTGTAAAGAATAATTATAAAGTACATTAAATATTAAAACTTCCGATACTTTCAGCTGATAGTCGATATCTACATACCGGTGATTATTAGTACAGTTGCCTGTTAAGGTTACGTCAAAGTGACCTTACGCTAAACAAAGAGGCGGCAATGTCGAAAGCGCATAATTTTGTCGGCTTTTTCTCACCTTTATCATTGTTTATTTTAACTGCATTGTGCTGGTGTTCTAAAAGGTCAGTTTATTGTTTGAGGAATTGCTGCTTCAGTCTGATTAATGCTAAATGTAAATTGCAAAAGTATTTTCCTTTTCTCAGAAATTCTGTGTTGTGTGAAATAAATGCCAACGATTATATAGGTATACTCATTGCGTCTTCGTCTTTATAACTTGTCTTCAGTTTAAATTTAATTGCAGTTTATAAAATTACATTGCAGATTGAAATTCAATTACTACTCGGGGAACCGCAGACTGACCAAGTATTTATGACAATATCACAATCACAATAATTGTCATTGAAACCAAATTAATTGTTATCTGGAAATCAATTTCAATAACTATTCATATTCTTTTCCTTCCGTACCGTTGACAATGGAAATAATTTACTGTCCATTATATCTTGAGTCACGGCTGAAATCAAAGGACGCTTGAATATCAAATAAGCTCTGGTATGCGATTACCGACTCCTTGTTATTCTTATTATCAAGACAATAAATAACCCTTATTAATCCCTGATTAGATGTTTCTAAGTTACATAAAACGAACCTAATCTAAAAGATAACCTTTTATTAAAACACGTCCATGTAGACATAATAATTTCGCGATTCTTATCAACGAGAAATAACGACAAAGTTATCGGCAACACGATTAGTTGTATGATTTTTGTTCTAGAAAGCGTTTTAATAACAAATGCTATCACTATTTTACAAAGCTTGTTATCGTCAAATTACACAGTTTGACGATAAGGTGTTGTTAACTCGCAGTCACAACACGTAGGGTACCTAAACATATTGCAAGATGTCTATACAGGGTGTTTGGCGCATGGACCGACACAATTTTTTCAGGGATTTGGGAGGTCATTAGCTAGGTTCTACCCATACACCCTTTGTCCCAAATGTCACGGTTGGTTACATATGATTATTTTTTTTTAATGAAAAAAATTCCCAAAATGTGTCCTTTAATTTGAAATAACTTTTTTGTTTGTGGGTGTAGTGGCACAAAACAAATTTTGTTGCAATCTCCAAAGTCCTTTAAATCTAAAAACATCTTTGTTTTATACAACTGGTTTCAAGAAAATTCCTTACAAGCTTCCAAAGTTAATTTTTGTATTTAATGAATGAAATTTTACAACTTCTAAATTAATTATAAAAAAAACTAAAAGCTATTTTGAACTTAGCTAGAACCTAGCTAATGACCTCCCAAATCCCTGAAAAAATTGTGTCGGTCCATGCGCCAAACACCCTGTATAAATAAACAGCAGATTAGTATTTTGCGACAGCTACATAGTGAAAAGCGAACGGTTACGTTTATGTCCCACGACATTGTGACCTGCCGCAAGTAAGTCACTCACATTCACAATACTGCCTGTAAATTTGTCATACAATCACCATTTTCCATCCATTGTTGTCGAACATTTTAACGAAACGCCGGATAACACATCGATCTCACAGTAAATCCCGATTCCGCAACGCACCAACGAATTGTTTACATTTTTTTGCGCATGAAAAAAACTGTTCCATATACCCCATATTTAAGCTGTAGAATGCCTCTTTCCACAGAATTAAAGGGAGATTTTTTGTTGGCCGACAAAAACTGGTGCTTTCTACCCGAAATGCTTTGTGAGTTGTAATTATATATAAGTAAGAATAACTTGGGAATATCTTTTGTTACAGGAGGGGAGTTTTTCTGTGCGGGTAACGACCGCGGCAGGTGGTATATAAAATGGCGGCTGATAAATAAATTACAAGAAAAAAAGTGCAACAAAAACTGTAGAAGCCTCGACGGGTGAGCCCGCCAATGTCAAATAGAGGTCGTCGGAACATACAACGATTTATCAATTAACTATTATAGCTTTTGTGGTTTCATTTTGAGGAAAACAGTAACAAAACAGGTATTTTATTTAGTAAATATACTATTTAACAAGAAATATGGGCTTCGTTACCTACACAATAATAATAAATATATTATTATTAACATCGAAGAGCAGGTACTCAGTGACATGAGTATTTACATACATAATAATGTGTAGGAATATATCGAATTATTCAATATTATGTTTCGGTCTTCGCACCACACGAGTCACGAGTAAAGAACTTTGCACAGTTGGTGGAACTAAGTAGTTTATACCTACCTACATGTTTATTTTACATTATCCATGTACTAATTACTGATATCAACGTCTGCTTCGAAAAAGAATTCCGAATAAACAAATAGGCAACAGTAGGAGCAGGTAATTAATTTGAATACCATTCAGTTTAAAATTTTCGTTTGTTATTCGTATACTTAAATGAGTAGATAGTTCCACGATCAGTATCATGTGAATAATAAATTCAATTTCATGCCGCGTGTACGGCGTCCGGGGAACACGTATTCTACACGCGATAAAGTTTAAAGGCCCCGTCTTTGTATTCATCCGGTCGAGTCCATTAATATAATGAAGCTACAACACACCACAACGCCATCACATCACGTTCCTAGCACTGGCCACGTCCACATGTGCTACAAAAGGAATGCTTGGTATTATTATTACGGTGAAAAAAAAAACTGACACTATATTTTTTCCCGGCATCCAGGTAGCGCAACAAAAACCGAGCGGGGGAGAGGCGGGCAAACCGGTATGGTGAAAAAAAAACACTTTGTAAAAGCAAAGGCATAAATCATGCGGGCTCACGACCGAGACCGGTTCGATGCGTGGTCTCGCTCGTCTTGGCTCTGCACGGCTAATGAGCCTTCAATCAAGGTCGACTCTACGAAACAGACGTTTCCACTATGTAATTTATAATCCATTCTGCTATTGTGTTGTATGAAGACTTGTTGAAGAAGGTAGGTATAAATTATCTAAGTATATTATTTTTGTGGTAAAAATTTGTCATTAAGTATAACCTGTTCACCAGGGTCTGGTTATTTATACGATTATTAAAGTTTCTTTTTTGGGCCCTAAGAATATTAGGTAAGTGGTTCATTTTACGTAGATGACATTTAAATAAGGTGTATGTGTAGGTATAACAAAGTTAAAACTGACAGCTAAATGTATAAGGAAGATGTGATCAACAAAATGTAGACAATTATTATTTTTAGCGACGGAACACTGAAGGAGATAATAATAAAAGCAACAATGAGCAGTAGCCATTGTATGAAGCTGAAAAACAAACATTTCTCATTAGGCGAGTAGCGCGAACAATCTATTGTTCTCTGAGAGGACATAACGGACCGTGTCGGATTTACGTCAACTGCGCCGACCGACGACCTTTGGAATGCCAAGCAATACAATGGTCCCTTTTACCGATAAGGTTACCCTTTTTTGTCCTAAATCATTATTACAAATCTGCCTGTATAGAATTCCAAGCATAGTACGTTTTCCTTAAAGAACAAATGAACAACAGCTGTATGTGAAACAAAAAATAAACATGAACAGCAATAATATCCTCGAGAAGTCGTGACCTTTTGTTATTTTATCTGATCACTTAATAGGAGCGCGAAAATAATCCAATAAAAACATAATCACTAAAAATATGTGCACTAGGATAAAAATAATGACATACCTATTGTGTAATTTAATCTATCAGCCTACGGGCACAACGTTAATAACGAGTGGAGTGGAACGGTTAGGTCAACGGCCGGCGGACCTCGGACCAATTCGCGACATGAGATTGAATAATAAGTTGATTGCGAGATTTGCGAGTACGACCCAAGGCCGGCGGCCATTACTGCGCGTGTCGTGGCAGCCATTTTGCGCAGCGTGCACCCTTCGGAGATTTTCGTGTAATGTTCGTCCATGTGACCCAATTTTCCCCATTATCCGACTGTCCCGAGAGTTGTGACCTCCATTTAACCAATTTCGGGTGAATCAAAAATATTACACTTCAAATTGATTTTAATTGGTTTTGATCACGAGATTCATGATTATTTATGTGTCCGTATGTTTTAAATGGAAAATAGACTTGTTTTAGTTTGAGTTAGAATTAACATTTAGAACTGGTTTTTAGTATCCATAATAAGGTAGGTAGTTAATGTTACAAGCTGACGTGTAAGTACCTATCTCCTGAAACAGTTCAGATTTTTTTTATTGAATAATAGTGCCATGATATTGAGAAATATGTGATGAAATATTACGAATAAATAAGAATATAAAACAGCATCTAATTTAAATTAAACTATGGAGATTGGAGATATAAAATACATACACGTTTGTTATGATAATTAATTCACTACGTGGCTTAGCAATACCAGTTTCCTTTGCTAGAAACGTCATATGAATTCCATAAAATCGTTGTGTCAATAAAGATCGCAAAAAAGCATGTCGTATTATAGATAATTGCTCTATGGTATGGTACCTATTTCTAATTGGTGCTATAATCCAAACCGATAAAGTAATGCAACATGAAATATTTATTTCAATTCAAGTAAGCTGTAAATTAAATACTTAGTGATTTAGACTATAAATAGGTGGCGGTAACAGTTTAGTCACGTTTGAAAAAAATAAGTTTGGATTCCAGGCAATGTCATTAAACCTTGGCAAAATCTTCAAAAACATAATGATATACCTTGTAAATAAAAGCTGTTTAATTTAGCTAAATATCGCAACACCACACTACTCATATTTTCAAAATACCAATGCCACATGGAAAAGGTAAAACAATTTGCTGGATTTTAAAAGTCAAATAAATGATTATGGACATTAAATGATTTTTTTTGTTCAAGGATTTCAAATGTACTCTGTTGGTTAATCACCAATTATAAATAAATAACCTCTTAATTAAAAATAAGAGCGTTGCATTTCGTAATTAAATAATTGTTACTATGAGAGATTATGCAAAATTACGTATTTTGCAAATTATTACACTCAATTAAATTTTCAATTCAATGGTTAATAA
Organism: Xanthia togata; assembly: GCA_963853775.1. Classification (NCBI taxonomy): domain Eukaryota; kingdom Metazoa; phylum Arthropoda; class Insecta; order Lepidoptera; family Noctuidae; genus Xanthia; species Xanthia togata. Next base: position 8,502,147 of record OY970803.1, read on the forward strand.
TGATTATTTGAATATTTAGCTCTCGTATAGGTACGTGTTTTAACTTCAAAAGCGGGAAAATTCAGTCAATAAAATGATAAGTAAATAATTTTGTTTCTCATTTTTGTTGAAAACCTGATAAAATAATTTGTGGGTAGGCGTTGCGTGCTAGGTAGGTAGCGGTAGAGTCGAATAAATTACAAATTGTTCTTGATGCGAGTCTGCCTGTTCCAACGTAGGCTATTGTCCTCTTTTACTATAGCGGAAATTTCCATTTAGTGTCTGACTAAAGAAGTATTATTTCATATTCAATAACAAGGAACTTTAGCTTAATGTAATCCTGACTGCGTAAATTGATTTGTTGCCTTTCATGTCAGCATTCTGTCACACTGTCAAAATATAAACTTATTTCAATTCAACAATAAATGAATAAAACTTGAACAAAAAATTTAAATGCTAATAGATTTAATTATAGATCTATTAAAAGAATTTTATTGTCATTCCTCAATTAATATTGTCATTGTGATTCGTCATGCTATTACTGTGATTATCCTATTGAATAGACAATCTATTCGGTTTCTTTTTCCTTATTAATGTCCTTTACATAGTTGACTGCGACACAGATCTGTATTTGTACACGACTGCAAAAAAGACCGTGAGCGTCAATCAACACAACGATCAATTTAATGCGACGCGCACCGGAGCTGACGTCATACCCGCAGCCATCTTGGGGAACTATGTGTTCTAACTTTAAACTCCGTATAAATTTAATCTGTGTAGTGGTGATGATTCTTGCTTTTATTTCTGGTTTGTATCCAGTTTCTCGGAAGATGTGTTTAGTTCTCAGAATATCTTTTCAAATAATAAGACATGGCAACAGCAAGGCGTATTCTTGCGAAACAAAAACATGTCTCGCTCTAAGATAATGACTGTCGAATGAAAAAGAACTGTTGCAAAATGTGGGAAGTTGCCTCGTAAAAGCTTAAACAATACGTGAAGGATCTCTATAAATCCAGCTCTAAAAGTATTTCTTTTGTGTTAGTTACAAGTTCGAATAATCTACCCTTTTATGGTTCTTCGTTTTTGTCTAATTATATAAGACTGCATTCCAACCCAATTAACGGTCCATTCGACTCGATAGACATTTAAAAGAAGAAAACAAGCTCACAACCCTTTAATGTAAAGCCGGCCGCATCGGAACAGGTTCTACGAAAAGGCTGGTGATAAATTCTTCTAGGAACCGATTACGATTCGACAGCAAAATTCCCTTTAAGGGCACCATGAATCTTTCCGTTTACGGCGATTAGAGGGAGATGAATGTATGTGAGAGATTATCCAGATAGGGCCTGCATGCCTCGCCCTACTCGTATTTATGGAGCTGGTTTCGAAACCTGTTTGTGCTGGACATGCGTTCTACGGAGGGCAAATAAAAGTCATAACACTCATAACGGAGCGAGAGTAGCCACCGGCGCGGTGCGGCGCGATAATTGTGTGAGGAATGCATTTGCGCCGACGCGACGTGTGAAACACGACCTTATTACATTATGTTTCGTTATTTATTTACGGATCTATTGCGAAACGAATAAGAATAATTATATTCACTTAGGTATCTATTATGAATAGACATTTTAGAGACCTTTGTTTCCATTCAAAGCATGTTTAAACGAGGTCAGCTACCCGGCCTGAATAAACATATAAATCGCGCTGTTTCTGTCCGTTCAATAAATTTCTAAAGAGGACAAAATAAAGGCAGATACATTACCGTGGCTATTACCAGTCTTGTCTCTTTCCGTTGAGGCCATTTAGATACGAAAACACCTACTGAGTAAATAACTACACTACTCTGAACATCAGTGTTTAAATAAGGAGTTGGTAAGATAATACATCGGTGGCATGACCTGAAACCGGATTACCTATACCTACGTACCTATCTATATTCAGGTAAATTATTCTGAATGAAGATACTTGTGGATTTTTCCGATACATTTGGGTTTTTTAATGCTTCGCAATTTAAAAGCGACAAATTAATAACGTACAGCCGTGAATTAATGATTGCGTCCGTTATTTAGTGTAACAAACAGCTGAGTTGATCGAGATTGTGATCGTCGAGTGCGAGAGAGATAGCGAATATTCAGTAGTTCAAGTAACGGTGTATCGGGGTGAAAGTACACATAATAACGTAACGTCTGCACCGGCCCGTGTGTAAACGACTGTTTGGCTTCCAGATTACATTTACATGAAAAAATATTATTTTATACTATGTGGAAATGTACATTTTAATGTCTTTGTAAAATTATAGGTAGTCTTTGCATAATTTAACTTTACGATACCTACTTATTATTTTTATTTTATTGTGCTGTTATACCTACCTACTTGAAGATACTTACATACAATGTAATTATGTAGGTTTATTTCTACATTGTTTATCTCAATAAAAACATCAAAGAATGAACAAACAACACCACAGAATAACCGAGCATGTAGAATATGAACAATACCTGCCTACAATTAGGGCATTTCGCACTCGAAACACGGCCGTACGAAAATATGCAAATCGCTGTTTGTCCCACACTGAGGACGGAAACGGTACTGCCGGCCATTTGCGATTCCACACCGATATTGTTAAAGCTGAGTCGTCACTCGGAATAAATAAATGGCATAGATTCCGTGTAGAGGATTCGCATCGCGTTCACGGCCGCGTTCCCAGCCAGCCATTGTTCTTTACGTAACGCCAACGTGACGCTCCGCAAACATTTATTATGCTTACGCAGGTGCCGGGGCTCTTCACCGTGTCGATTTCCACCGACTATTGTTCTTGTAATCGCACTGATCTGCATATAAACACGGATATTATAAGACTATTTCTAATAATGCAGCCATACAAGAATTATAATTAGCTCGATCAACATAAATACATGTTAATTGTCGCAGCGACTGAAGATATCGCGTGATGTAATGTAATAATAAACAGTGTTCAATATTCAATGTGATTGTTTGTCAATTAGCGTGTTTCATTAATGGCGGGCCGTTACTATCACGTTTTTAACACGACCTCGATGCAATAAAAATTAAATGAGCTCGGAAAGCCGGCTCTAGTGCGCCCTCATAAATCTTCCATAACGGTCGACCCAACATAAAAAGGGCATTCGGCTGTCTATTGAGGGTTCGGAAAATATAGAAACCATTATTTTTTGCACTCATTCACTCTTGCCTGACTTTCGTTATAGAAAAAAGTTATTAAAGCGTATACGAGTACACTTAACTTGTATGGTTAGGGTTACGTAATAATATAATAAGTGGGTGTTATTGGATTTTAGACACAACAACAAGTCTTCACTTTTGAAATAATCGAAATGGCTTGGTCGAACGCTACAACTAGCGACATCTATCCCAACGAAACCAAACTTGAGTACAGAAATCAAAACAACAACAAATTATAACTGACTTTGTCTACCTATATGACTTCTTGCACAACAGCTTAATTCGAAATAGTTTTTCAGGATATCAAGCAAAGTCAAGAAACAGTGATTAATAGTGGTAAGTAAAGTTAGGTACCTACGCTGTTAAAGTGGCATTAGGCGCTAGAAAAACATGATCAAATTGACGCAGTGTTTATTAGATAAAAACAAATGAGGATTCGTTTTAAATGAGACACATAGAAGGCAGACTATGCCTCCCCCCTCCCCCTTTGCGTGTCTAACAGACGCTTTTCTTCTAATTAAGTAGATGTTGATTCACTCACACGCTCGCGTGGCGTCGCGTGTCACTGACCTTCGCGCAATTGTAGGCCGGATACGGCTGTCATGCGTTCGTGTACTTCATCACAAGCGGCGCTGCCTGTTTTATATCAAAACAAAACATTGCGAACTCACGTTGTGACTCATTATTTAGTGTTAATTAATACAATCGACTTTTGTTTACACGCACTTTCACGCGCTTGATAGGTCGGCTGAATCAGTAATTAGGTTACGTGGGCTTCGATGATACCTATATCTTCTGCGATTATATGATTTGAATCGTTCCGATGTTTTTTTTGGTTTATACATTTAGTACGTGGGATTAGAACTAAACTGTTTCTGATAAAGACTAAATTAATTTTATTCAAATGGCTATAAAATTCGCTACAACCCAAATAACATGTCTGTGCAGAAACAAATTGCATAATTTCACCCCATTGTCTCAACCTCCACGTCATTACAGTCAGGTGAGGGTTATTATGGAGCAAAGATTAGGGTGACACTGCATTCCTGCACGAATTTCTAACGCCACCCCACAAAACGTGCGCTAGACGTGTCACAATTTCCCTGTTCGCCCTGTTCCACCCCCGGCCACCCGTCCGCCCCGGGGATGAGGTCGTCGCGTGCCGCAGCCCGTTTTGCCGACATGCAAATTTGATATTGTTATTTTTATTCTAACTTTACAAGGGCAGTGGGGGAAGCAAAGTATGATAAAGGGGCATAATGTGTATTAATGCACGCCCGGTTTCCTAAACTCGTATAATATTCACAAGTAGAGGGACTGCCTTGAGGATGTTTTATTATTGAAACACCATTTTGCACTTAAAGTATGATAGCGTCTGTACGCGTACGCGGAATTGCATAATAATTTTACAGTTGAATCAAGTTTTTAGGTCACGAACTCGCAATTAATAAAGGTCTTTGTTTAACCTCTTTGCATATCTTCGAGATTGTAAAGGGAATGCATATTAATTTAATTTTAATAATTCAAGCGCCTAATTGCCTATGTTAGGTAGTATCCCTGGGTACATATTATGTTTATTTAAAACATATGCACTGGATATACCGCAGTCCCAGCGTACCTCTAGTGCATTTAAAGGTAAATATGTAAAGTTATGCTAACTACATGATCCAACGGGCGCGCACGCAAAATTTGCGATGTTCCGCCAGCTGAATGCAGATTACTTCGTTACCGAATATCAAGATTGTATAAATCTGTCAATGAGATAAAATTTGCTCCAATGGAGCTATCTTCTCCATTTGCAATTTAGAATTATATGACCTTTACATTGGGGACGTAGATACCTAAGTAGGTACAAGAGGGGTGATTAATCTGTCATGTTGAGTTAGAAGACATTATTATTTTAACAGAATTCTGTCTGTCGCTTTCTAGGAACATTAGCATGAATATGTTAATATTCAAAAGAAGAGGTTAATATAGTCAGTTGAAATGTGCAAATTGGTGTGACGCGCGTTTGTCAAACATCGTTACGTAACAAACATGACATGACATTAGGGTTAACTAATGTTACATTATTATTCTGCACATTGAATTATCTCTGACAAATATCTGAGACAGGCGTACAATTAGTTGAATTATACACCGTGTTCGATCGTAATCTTGTTACACGTAATTACTAGCAGTTCAATGAACAGCTCCGCTTGATAATATTAAATACCAGTAGAACATTTTGTCGCAAATTGAAACTCGATCGATAAACAAGACTGCCCAAACATCAATTAACAATATAAACAAACTATGATTACAATGCGATAATTGAGCGTATATGTTTTAAGCAGCACGACACGGGGACGATACGAGGCGACGAGGACGCTCTAGGGCTGCGAAAGCAATTAAAATCAAATTGTTAGGTAAACAAACAGGCGGGGGACCGCGGAAGCTTATCCAATATCCGAATTCCGTTAACTGACACAAAGGACTGTCGCTTCCACCGCCGCTTTGTGAATACACAACACCGCATACATGTATTTGAAGAGGTATACGGTTGATAGCTTTGTCAGTAGTTGTCGCTATCGACTGAGTTATGTACTACGATTGTTTGGGTACTACATTATGTGCTATCAAAATGGGATTAATCGAACACGCTCATTAATGTCATGGTTTGTGTTACACGTTGTATAGTATATACTTATTTAGCCCTGGATCACTAACCATTCGTAAAAATGACGACGCGTACGTTGCACATTTAGTGTTTTGATTAGATTCCGACTTCCACCACCATTGCCGTTTGTAATACCTTCCTGATTCGCATCATTGGTGACCCGCAATGATTCATTAGTATTCATTACGGATGCAGTTTTTTTTAGATCGGTATATATCGTATTATCGTTGTAAAATTTCAGATTAATTTTGCAATGAAATTCGAAGTAAATTATCGCGGAGATCCTGAAAATTGTAGACTAGATCACGAAGGTCCGAGTCAAAACGTTCCCAGAACTCACAAAACTTGCAGCTGTAAAAACAACGTCGTATGACCACGAACTTCTGCAAGGGCTGAAAAAAGTGATTTGCAGAGAGCATATTGTGTCTATGAGCAATCATTGTTCAATGTAGGTTTTTCTAAAACAGATTATATTAATTAATGAATAAAAATAAAACGAAGACTGCTAATTAAGGTCGTTTTGTGTCTTAAATAAAGTTGATTAAATAAATATTGATGTTTAAATCCGTCGTATAATTTACGAATGGTTAGTGATAACGTTAGTCGAAATTAAGGTTAGTGAGCTAGGGTTAATTAATTAAGTACTAATGTCACGTTAATGTTGCTATACATATACGCTAGTCAGTGCTGCACAGACAAAAAAACCAGTCAGGGAAAGTGATGAGAAACTGTGTCAAAGCTGCTCATATCTACCTGTTTAAAAACATAGCTACTAACAATAAAATCAAGCTATGCAACATGTACAAGTACATACTCTATATAGCAAACGTGCCGTAAAATATTGACTCCACCAAAGTATTTGACACAAACATCTTGGTATTTTCGGAACGATATGTGGCTTAGAAACGTGACTACCAAACGTATAGGTTTTTCCATATAAGCAAAACATTCTCAATTATGTAAAACGGTATTGTTTACTGAATGGTACCCACACGAGTTGCTGTTCTACCAACCTTGGAAACTTAACTAGTTTCACATTCAAAAGTTGGTCCCACTGGCCGATGGGGCAGGTCGCGAACGCTGAGTGAACGAAAGTGACCGAACTTGGAACGATGAACAACAATGTGAACAAAGTTCCAACGATCCGAGCAATATTTGTACGAAGCCCACGGTTGTTCGCAACTCCGTTCCGAGTTCCGAGCCAATATAAAGTTAGTTGCCGTTTGAATACATACATATAGTAGCCCCAAGGCAAAACTTGCCAACTGCTAAGTATACAATAACTTTCCTACACTTAAGTAAACGCATCACTAAGGAATAAACGATAGCACTGATCCAGTATTTGAATAAACATGAGAAGAAATAATATCAAAACGGAAAATGGTTCAACATATTAACGCAGATGGCTTTCAAAATCACAAAGAGGGTTGCGCAAAATTATGAAAACTGCGGAGTCGCTTGCTGCCTACGTTATTAGATCCCAACTCTTTATTATGTAAATATAATATACGTTGGCCCAGCGGCACCAGCGGCGAAGAAATTTAATATAGGTGCTTTGAATTATTCAAGGAATAATCAACATCATTCTCAAAATAAGCCTTTTAATATGTATGTGATTTTTAAACACTGGTCAAACCAAACGGTCTGCATGTTATAACTGAAGAAGTCATTGAATTCCATCAAAGGAAAGAAAATAACTATTTATATTCTGTTGTAAATTGAGTAAAACTCGAGTTTAAAATTCATAGAAACATACCTAATCTAACGTTTGTTCTGCAGACGTGGACGTGACATATCTCCGATTACGTAGTAAAAGATACACGTGCGTTGCTATCAAAGCGGCATGTGAAGTAATTATATATACTACGCAGTTCTCTGATTTATATGACACATGTACTCGTTTCACATGTATGTAGCATCCCCGCTGCCGCCCCACGGGCAGGCGGCCATTCTGTGACGTCACGAACGAAACTGTCACTCGCACCCGAGCACCAAATGAAAGCACGTTTTTATCTTCCTTTATCGCTGACATATTATTTCACTCAAAGGATAACATCCCATACCGTCCGCTGGACAGACAAAAGAGAATTTCTGCTTCTTATTTAGTTTTCTTTTCAACTCTTTCTGTTTCAAACTGAATTGAAGTTAAACACAAAAGAGTAAATGGATTTTAAAAGCACTGAAAGTTTTAGAAAGTTTAAAAGGAACAAAAGATTCTTGAGCTCGAGTTGAGTTTTTACTCGCTTAGATTAAGTGGATAGGTAATTAAATTCACAAAGGAAACAAATAATTTATCTTTGCATTCTTGTTAGGCAAAACCAGTAGCTTAGCCCTGGATAATTTGCTACTGCAAAAATTAAATCGTATGCGAACTACGAAGCTCGCGTGGAAATCCGCATTTTCCCTTGAATTTAGCTTGAACGTAGTCGAAGGTATAAATTGTGAGTTTATATCCTGAAGTGGTCTAGTTCATTAGGCTAATACCGTCGGCTTGTGGGTCTTGAATTCTCCCAATTATCGCGCGATCCGCTTTTAGCTGGGATTACACGAAGAGAGCTTGAATAGCTGGATACTGTGAATACGTTTTATTAGTTAGTTACACAGTATGAGTTCAGCACGCGTATCATGACAACGGGTTTTCTACAGGTTTTGCCGACAGAAGAATAGACAAAATGACAGATTGTGATTTTTTATCTTTCATTTTGTCTGTTCTTCCGTCGATAAAACCCGTTTCTTTTGTGGTCATGCTAAGTGTACAGGTGCTTCTTATATTACACTGTGTTACGTTTAATTGAGAAAACAGTACCAGGTTCTCATACATAGTAACTGAGGTAACAGAAACTGTTATTAAATTGGGTAGAAAAACCAACAATAGTTAATTCTTCAAATGTTTTTTTTTTTGTTTTTCCAGGAAATTGTTTTAATTTTGGCTGCTTTTAATTAAATTTTTTGCAAGAGTTTCGCATGAATTAACATCTACAATGAAAAATCTTAGTTCATTCTCAAAGCTTACCAGCTTACATAATATGGTAAAAAGGACATCATCTCTAAGTATTTTAATTTCACATAGATTTCATAATAAAACTTCACAATGTAATTATAACAAACGCTGTTTATAACCTACACGACTTGACACAAAACATTCGACGCTGTTAGTTCACTCAGCTGTAGGAAATAAAAGATAATTGAATACTAACAATTCACACACTCAAGAATATCGCATTATAAAAGATTCCTTTGTTTTGATGAACTGTTTCAAAACTAGAAAGATTAAGATATTCTATCGGGATTCGGGAATAATGTTGGAAGGACCTAGAAAGAAGGTATATATCATTATATTGCAAATGGTAGCCATCCATCTTAGGTGCAGTCGAAGACGAAGAAGGATCATCCATTAAGGGGAACTATGGGGCAAATGTACATCCTATATTTATTACCGGTACCAAACCAACACAGAATTATTTATTATACTACTATGTTTATTCATTTTTAAACGGTCTGACCATTGCCGACAATAAATTGAAATGAATATTTATAAAAACGCTCATACTTTTCATCTGCACTGAAAATACATGAGCTTTGCGTGTAAAATATTTTTCACCACTCCCGCACGAAAGAAGTGTCTTTCCTCTACGGAAACAGTGAGGAAAGTTGGTTTTTCCTCACTGCTTGAACAGTGAGGAAAGTTGGTTTTTCCTCACTGTTTGAACAGTGAGGAAAGTAATGATCCCGTTCAGAAACTAATCTTGCCTGATTTTTTCATGTTAAGTTTTAAAGATTTTTTAAAATATAAAGAATTATTTTGATTTGCTTTGTGTCTATTTAATTTATTTACCTATGATGACTGAATACTTTCTTGCTGGGAGTGGTGAAAAGTTTTGTATGCAACTTGTGAGCAAGTTCATTTGCTATTCGTTTTGTTGAGTCTTGAGCGAACGAAGGATTGAAAAATAGAATCACGAGCGCAGCGAGTGATTATAAATTTCAATCCTTCGTTCGCTCAAGACTCAAAATCAAAACTCATAGGAAAAACGAACTTTCCTCACATGTTGGATAAATAACTATTTCACCTCAGCACCTCAAACAAGCAGGTTTTGCTGTCAAAAAACAGTGAGCAAAATTCGATTTTGCTGCGAGCGAGAGACAAAGTAACTTTTTAATTATTTTTTTTAAATGCCGTGAACAGTGTTGGGTCTACTCACAGAATTCTAAAGATTTGAACTTCAATTAGTTTTGTCACTTTCACTTCGATACGAAAAAAGCGAGAGATAGAAACAAGTCGATTCGAAGTTCGATTTCAAAATTCCGTATCTAGTAGGCCCTAAAATGAAACAAACAATAAAACGTTCGGATTCACATAATAACCTTAAAATTCCAAATTATCTGATAAGGTTTTATTAAAATTCTGTTTTTTTTTTTAAACGAATTTCTATATGCGGCTTGCGGTAAGAGTGCATTGGCAGAATTCATCACAGGAAAAGGCGCTTGCGGCCGTCTTCTTCTGATTCAAAGAGAAAGAAAGACGGAGTGAGATAGTAACTGTGAATTTGGTCAAAATGGAAATCCAAGATGGCGGATGCGAAAATTTTCAAATTTTTCTTCATGGGTATCGTTTCTATGGTTTTCAAGGTTGCTAAAGCCAATAGTGAAGTCGAAATGTAAATCCAAGATGGCGGCTGCGCTAATTTTCAATTTTTTCTTCATGGGTATCGTTTCTATGGTTTTTAGGGTTGCTTAAGCCGATAGTGAAGTCAAAATAAAAATCCAAGATGGCGGCTGCGAAAAATTTCACATTTTCGTCATGGGTGTCGTTTTCATAGTTTTCGAGGGTACTAAAGCCGATAGTGAGATCAAAATATAAATCCAAGATGGCGGCTGCGAAAATATTCACATTTTCGTCATGGGTGTCGTTTTCATAGTTTTCGAGGGTACTAAAGTCGATAGTGTGGTCAAAATGTAAATCCAAGATGGTGGCTGCAAAATACGAGGTGATGAAGATTATGTAAAAAAAAACCTCGTCCGATCCGAAAAGGGCATGTGGTACTGCTATAAATTACAAAAGAGTAACTTTTTTATTATTATTTATAGTAAAAAAGTTATTGGTATTTAAAATTCACATTTTTAGTTCCAAAATTACCCCAAATCCATAAAAAAATTGCAAAACTCGTACTACGACGGCCGCCGCCCGCACCAAACGTAAAATTTGGTAAAATTCACCATTGAAAAAAAAATGTGGAGATACCTTTTTCCTGAAAATTTCCACATAAATATGCTCACAGTAGGATACCTAACAACACCCTCACGGATCGGACAGGTTTTTATTTACATGTTGTATGTTCTCGCTGCTGAGGTGAAAAGTTGTATGTGTTACACGAGAGCAAAGTTATTTGCATCTCGTGTCTTTGAATCCCTCGCAGCGCTCAGGATTCTAACCTAGAATCACTCGCTACGCTCGTGATTCAATTATAGAATCCTTCGCTTACTCGGGATTCAAAATCAACACTCGCAGCAAAAAACAACTTTGCTCTCTTGTTGCACAAATAACTATTTACAGTTTAGTGAGAAACGGTCTCGTATAGTTAAAATTATCGTTTTAAATTATTTATCGTAGACGCAAGAGTTAAACAATTTTTGAGCTTTCAATGAAGAGAACAAACGTTTTTGTACTTGGTTTTCCAAGGAAAGTGTTATATCTTTGTATGAAAAAAGCAATTTAATTTACATATGAACAAATTCGGAAGCTCAGTAAGTACATACGAGTATATGCAGTACATTTCACGAGTTAGCTGCAAGAGCACTAAACCCAGCTGTGGGCGAATGTACTATTTAAGTTGAAGTTACTCGTTTATAGTCGTCGGTTGGCAACGTGCCAAGGTATGGAGTGAAACCCGTAAAATTTGAGACTCGCTTATCTATACATTTAGAAGTATATACCGAAAGACGTCCGAATAACGACCCACACTTTACACTGACCCAAAAGTTATCTGAACTCATATTTCAGGAGGTTAAACACATGCGTATTTTACCGTAAGCTGCTTTACTTAACGCCAAACAAAAGGAGATAAAACGAACGGTTATTTTAAGATTAAACGTAAAAGCAAAGTATATTAGCTTTTTGTTCTCTACGATGGAAAGGCTAGGAGATACTGGAGCCATATCTTAATATGATAACTATGTTTTTTAATCACACAATCTAAAAGGAAAAAATTAAGACATGAAAAGCTACGGTAAGTCTCTCACCCCCTTTTGCACTCTTTCAAACGTGAAAGTTAAAACTCTAAACGTATGTTTTCTCTTGAATAGCGAACGTTTTTCATACATTTCAATTTAACCGAAAGCTTTAGTGTATAGTGCATTCAATCTAATAGGAACTGCAAATGGAACGGTCACGGGTGCCGCGGACCGTGGTACAGTCAGCACACCTGAATGCTCTGAATTCTATCCTATTAAGCGTGGAGCCCGGCTAACTCTCAGGGGAGCTTTTGTAACTATCCTCTCTATACTACTGTACAGTGTACCATCCCCCTCGTATATTGTATGCTACGTCGATTGCGACATACTGAAGATACCGTTCGTGCGAGTTCGGAAAAAACCGAATCAATACATGGTTAAAAGGAATGAGATGTTACTTTTTTTTATTAATGATCAGATCAGAGATAAGGAGGATTTCTGGGATATTTTCGTATATCTTTTAAGCGTGTTTTACTTCAGCGTGCAGCGCTTGGTTAATGTTGTTTTTAACATCAATCATTCTCATTCGCTTTTCATACAATGTTATTTGTTTTTTGTTTCTAAATTACCTAAAATTCTTCTAGCTAGATTAATAGGACGAAGTTGTAATTGACTTTCAGATAACACCCGTGAGTGTTACCGGAGGTGATCCATCAAACAACTTTCACTACAAAAACGTTATTTTATGACGTAGTCATCGACAGCAATTCTCGCCTTTTCAAGAATAATACATTCATAGTGAAAATAGATAACTTTGTAATGGCGCCATAAATTTTGGCTTTTATTGAAGAGTTGGCAAGTTTATGTGATGAACAAAAGAGATTTGTTATAAAGGTGAAATAAAAAATAGTTTTGTTTACCTGCAGGTTGTGGCGGAGGCTCAGTGGGTGCGATTTGCCCGTTGCTCCTTACGGCTGACGATTTCTTCCTGCCACCGGTCGTCGCTGGACTTTTTGTGTTCTCACGCTCAACTCTCTGGAACAAATAAAAACAAATATAGTCATTCGAAATTCGAAAATAATCTTGTTCTTAAAAAATAAAGACAGAAATAAAACGCGAATTCATTACCTACAACGGATTCTAGTTAATCTGGGTTGTTTATAGCATCTATCTTAACCATATGTCATTTTTCGGTTTGCTTATTTTGCTTTAAGTATTGTTTTTAATTTATTTTCTAACTAAAACATTCAAATTATAGGTACTTGGGTATTTATATAAAAATAAAAAGTGGACATATGGACGTGTTTCAATAACAAACTTGAGTCAAAGTAAACAAAGGACTTTGTGCTCGGAACGCAATGTTAATTTGAAACCCTTCAGCCCTTTGACATTTAGCTAAACGTGGGGGCCGCCCTACATACTTTAATGAACTTCTAAACTTTTAAGTTATCAAGAACGGCTTTGTTTTGTTACATTTATGGTAATTGAAAACCGTTTCGTTTGACATTCAAACGGGAAAACGTTAACTTACATGACTATTAATGTTATGTGACTAGATCTAAGAATCGATAGCGCTGATGCACGATTAATTCATTGCAAATTAATATACATGAATGTTTACTATAAGACCTGCTTTTTGTATGTCACTGTTCCTGTATTAGTAATTGTAGTGTTTATCTTTTAATATAAAAACCTACATAATAAATCCTATACTAAATGAATTGTGGACCGATACTTTAACACGTGACCAAACATGAAATCGCGAAAAAAAATATCTGCTGTTCCCTACATTTTAACGAGTGTTATATAAATGTAACGAACAGCTGTTTTTTTTCGCGATTACATGTTTGGTCACGTGTTTAAGTATCGGTCCCTAATTTCCAGTCACCCTATACACAAATATTGTTCAGCGAGTTTAGGTTTGGTCCCATAGTAAAAGTTGTTCATAATGATGAGTAAAGTGACGTGTTTAAGTATCGGTCACTAATTACCAGTCACCCTATATATATTTGTAATCTCGGTCTCGAAAACGGCTGTAGCGATTTCGATGAAAGTTGCAATATAGAGGTTTACGGGGGCGAAAAATCGATCTAGCTTATTCCTATATCTGGGAAAATTGGTTTGCTATATTTGTCGCCCAGCTACGGGTAGTCCTAAACTGATTAAAAGCTGTACTCATTCTGTATTGTGTAAGGTTCTAAGATGTATTTACTTAACTCCGTATTTACACAAACGCTTGGAAGACATGTTTGTGGTAACTCGACCTCTTTTAACTCGTGTTCTATGTGTCTCATCAAAACGTAATTCAGGCCATATTCTAATTTCTTACGCTCATTGTAAGAACACAATCAGAATGCGTTAACCTCGTAACATAAAGAAAGATACCACACAATCATACGGACCGTGTTTTGAGGAAACCTCTCCAAGATGAAATTAATGGAACATAAGCATGAAGTAATGACATCAGAGAGCGCCCTTTGAAATGGAATCATTGAGCCGTGAAGCAGCAATCCACTTATTTCGGCTGATGGCGGGCGATCCCAGTCCGAATTACGTCGAGTCATGACTCATGGCGTTTCGTGCAGGCTCGTGCTGACTCACGCTCGAGTCGGCAAGACTCGGCAGGACTGAAGACTGCCGACTCAGCGGCGGCGCACCTCGCCAGCGGTTATTGCGCTGACGGGGCGGAAATCGGCCGCCCGTTCGCTGTTATGCACTAATACTGATTGATACCCGATAATCACAAACTAAATCTCTTCTAATACTTATACCTTTATTATAAACGTTTGCCTTTATCAGACACAACCTGAGTTTATACAGTATTACAGCCGACTAATCAGTATTAATAGTTTCGATTAATGAGAATTAATAGGAATTCCGTTTTGTAGACATAGGACTAATAAAAGAGGGAATGAACTCAATAAATCATGGTGTCAAGAGCGAAACAGGAAATTTAATAAAACAACGGTAGAGCAGAATGGCTGCCAAAACGACACAAACGAATTAAACGATCCTGTATTTTAAATTTTAATTAATGACATCAAGCGCAAAAGATATCAAGTTACGAACTCGAATAAAAGGCGAAATAATAAGTATGCCTAGACAGTTGAGAAAGTGGGTGAAACTCAGAATTTAATTATGTAGAAGATGAAAATAATGTTTCTGTATTAGTAAAACATACACAATTCAATAAATGTATGGCCCAGCTGACCGTGTTGTCATAACAAAAATGTATGGCATAAACATGCGAAACTTGGGGAGGTAGGGGATGGGGGAGCCGACCACGACATGCTAAGTACTTGTGAAAAATGGGGCAGCGGGGTGGGCGATCCCCCCCGTCTCTCCATAGGGGAGGCAGGGGGTGGTGGAGTCGACGGTCGCGACTGAACTGTTTATGTGCACAAGCGAGCTATGCTTTGACAACGCGCTGCGTCATCGGGAAATTGACAAACAACCTGTTTGTATGGATCGAGGAACACTTTTGGCTCAGTGTGAATACCTATACTAACTTTGTTTATTATATTATCTCTCGGATGGGAACGTTTATTGCTTACACATGCATAAGTGGAGCCGTCAATTCGGATAAGTAAGTTGCTTTCCGCAAAATTGTTCTAAAGGAAACAAACTGCTGCGATGCACTGAATATAAATAAATGTATGCAATTAAAACGTTAAAACCATATAAAGAATTATTTAGCATAATAATGATCTTCCACAAAGTAACAATAACAGTGATCAAACTCCAGAATTACATCAATTAAGACGCGAAATTCAAACAATCTACACGCGCAGAAACTTTTATATACGAATAGAAAGTTTTTAAAACATTAATTAAAACTTTTGCATTGGTAGTCGACTGAGCTGCGAACGGGAGAAAGTTATGACTGTTAAGAACTTATGAGTCATCTGGTTCACTTTAGTATTGACTCTGTTCTTTGTACGTTTTGAATTACATCACATTTTAATCAAACGATTGTACACCTACGTACGGCAGATCGAATTGTTGATTAGACTAGTGTTGTTACTATGAATGCCATGTATAATTTATTAATTATAATGTACATTAATGATCATTATCTTCGTAAAATTATCATAATATGAGCTACATCGTACACTACGCTATTTTTTGCCGTTAAAAAGAATTAGGTACATGCTAATTATAGCTCTCAGAATTTTTTGTTACGACAGCTTACACAACACGTGCAAAAATAAAAAAGTGGGACATGAAATAACGTTTGTTCATTAAAAAATTAAATGCTCTGAAAAATGACATCAATGTCGATCGGCGAGTGAAAGTGAAATGGTACATTAAAGAGAAAGTGTGGTCACACGCGACATGACTGACCTACGCAATGCGCCTCGCAAACTAGGCCACGGCCTGAGCTTGCACAAACATACTTGCATACTTTGCATTACACTTCTTACTCTATGCTAATAGACTTAAAGTGTTTCGCGTCCGTAAGTATTTGCACAAGATAAATTAAATTAAGAATTTCAACATGGACGCGACGTGCAGCTTTAATGACTACCGCATGCGCATCTTAGTCTACTCTACCTACCTACGCTAAATCCGATTCAAAGATTATTTCAAGTAAAAGATATAGGATGAGCTATTATATATTAAGACTTAATAAATACATTTTAAGTAATATATTTAAATGTTATAAGTCAATAAACCTATTTAGTATTTAAAGTACCTGGTCGGCCGAGCTCTTCACGGGTGAAAATAAAGAAAACGATTTTTTCCAGAAATGAGACGGATTAATTTTTCGCCCCCGTAAACCTCTTTATTGCAATTTTCATCGAAATCGTTAGAGCCGTTTTCGAGAACGTGATTACAAATATAAATATACAAATATTGCTCATTTACAGGATATATTGTACAGGATTTACGTTAATTGGTTCATAAATGTCTAAGACTTCTAGAGATGTCTCATTCTGGGTTACGAGCTCTGACCTCGTGGTCCAACAAACGTGATTTTATGCATGTGCATAAATTATTTTATGTGGAAAACCCCTAATAAATTATTCATCAATGACAACTTGATTACTACTTACTTAAATCCTTGAGCTTATAGGAAAAACCTGACTTTGTTTACATATTTACATTGTTTACTTAGAGAATTTGTAGATAAAAACGGGACGACGCGACGTATCACGAAACGTGTTTCAAGCATCGTGGGTGGTCCGTTATCGACCAGGGGAGTTGGGGAGTAATCTATAATAGGCGCTATTAACGTCCACCCGCGCACGTCTATTCATAGCTTTATAGAATAGATCAGTCCGTTTACTTTACTATGATGAAGTAAATGCTTCTTTTTTCAAATATTTGGCAACGTTCCATTCCATAGCGCCGTTTGATTGTGCCTCGCGCCTCGCGTCATGTTTGCAACCATTGAACCATAGCATAGTCGATTAAACTGACAATTGAATATTGTTATGAGTAGGTAGCTATTGTAGACTTATTTACGATGATGTTTTGGCAATTTCGTAAATAGGTACATTCGTCAGCGAAATATTTATAACATCCTATCACGGTTCAAGATGTTCAGTTCAATAATGTATTTTGATAGAAACTCGCGATGCTAAAAATACGGGGTATCAAACAATGTGTGACAAGTACCTACAAATAAGTATGATTGCTAGAAACCTATTTGATTCGTATGAAAGATGTCATGCACTTATCGCGTGATATCGTTTTTTTTTTTTTTAATATAAATAATTCAATAGAAATACTTTTCTTGACCCCTTTCGACTGTTTAGACAAATTCAATCTATTTAGATTTTAGATTACCGGAATGAAATGTGAAGCACTTATAATAAACTTGGCTGCATTTCACAAAAGTATGCGAGTAACGACCTTGCTCTCTTCACAGTTTCAAATAAATACATTTCGCTTGGCACCGCTTCTCATAAAGCGGACGGTCTATTTTATGTCGAGTCATCCTTTACTGTGTCATTCACCCCCGGCACGGGGTCTGTTACACCCCTTACCCCTTTATCGCTATGTATGGTACCTACGTTGTGCGTGACAGATCAAAACCATCTTCGCTTTAATGAGATTTCACATGGAGGGGTTAAGGGTCGCATTTTTTATTTCACCCACCGAGCAATTATAATGTCAGACTAGGAAGAAAACACTGTGATTGTATGATATTATGTTGTCAGATTTCATTAAAAAAATACTAAGTAGGTAATTATCCAATGTAAAGTAAGTAAAACATATTTTTCAAAATCATTAGAATGTTTCGTATTTATTTTTATCAATGAGGTTAAAAATATAAAAAATAGAAATTCATATTAGTATTTTACATTCAAATGAATTTCATGCTACCTATTATATAAATTCTCCGAACTGGAAATGATCACATAACACCCTCTCAATATTATAAGCCGATTTTCATACACAAGTATTTTTTTATCAATTATTTATTTTACATATTTCGAATATATTGACTTAATTTTTTGTTTGCACTCTATTTAGTAAAAAATACACACTTTATAGATACTTTTATTAAACATACAAGGGCTGGTTTTTTATGATGGATAATACTTTACAAAACAAAGAACCAGCTACAACTTTGTTGAAAGTATCACGAAATAAACTAATCATAAAAACAAAAAACAAATAGTAGGCCAAAAGCTCTTAAGTATTTAGACATTGACAACCAATTACTATTACACATTGATTAAATGAACCTCAATTCGTGGAGCTGCATTTAAATGAGTACGGTACAAATTGATTTGGAACAAATAGCAACAGTCATAGATACCTATTAAAATCAAAAGCAATTAATTACATCATGCATTTGAAAAAGGCCATTCGCTCTTATATTCTATCACTCGAATCGACTATTAAAAAAGTAATCATACACAACTATACTCTATTTAATATAGCATTAGACAAATAACGGTTATCACCCTTTCGTTATTTAGATATAAACGTAATATAAACTCCGTTATTTCGATGAATACAAAGCAATCTATTTACCATTTACGTTAAAAAAATAACTCTAAAAAGCAGTAATCTCAACAATATGATACAATACTGTCGTTATTTAGCCGTTATTTGTCTAATGCAATATTAAATAGAATATAGTTTTTGGGCTCGTGGTTGAATAATAACAGCCACCCGGGTCGATCGAAGGTTAAAGGCTCGTGCAGACCAGCGCGACGCGACTCGAACAATACAATTTCTAAGAAAACTTCACGGAATAACAATAGCCGGTGTCGCGTCGCGCTAGTCTACACGAAGCTTAAGAGGGAACAGGGCTTGCGAATCTCCATACAAATGTATTCCCCTTTTTCTTCCTGATTATTGCCTCTAGAGCATTTTTTTTTTTTTTGCTGTTGGCACGTCCCTGTTATTTCCTTTTTTTCAGTAACTTATTGGTAAAGAAAATATGACCCTTATAATATGATGCAGATTTGAGGTAAGACGACGGCAATAGTTTCTTCAAATTCCTCGTAAGCCCTGTTCCCTCTTAAGCTACGCTTGCCGCGGTCTGTTTGTGATTGGATGACCATCTATTATATACAGACACCTTTCCCGTGTCTCGAAAAGCACGTTAAGCTGTTGTTCCCGGCTGTCATTCGTAGATCTTTGACAGTCGTCACGGGTGCAGAAACCCAGTCTGACAACCAGTCTTACCAAGAGGTATCGTATTACCCAGTAACTAGGTTGTGGAGGCAGTTACTCCATGTAAAATGCTGGTATTCAGCTCCATCTGGTAAGACTGTAAGCCGACCCCAACATTCTTTATTGGGAAAAGGTTAGGCAGATTGAACTTGTTTTCAAAAACTGAACAAGCGTGACTGTAAATAAAAGACTGGTGACACTTTACCTATTTTCTTTGAATATGGAAATGTGTGCGTCTATAGTCTGAGCGCAAGTGCTAGTCACCTCCTGAGGTATGTGAGGCGAGAGCGCCATTGACAAAATTGGCAGACTGAGTTAGCTTGGCCTTTGTCTGCGTCCCCCGTCTCACCGCTCACATACCTCAGGCGGTGGTGGTGACTAGCACTTGCGCGCAGACTATAGTCAGTAAATTATGATAAAATTGAAGTAGACTACGGCACGTCAATTCCGAGAAAAAACGACTGTGACAGACCGACTGACGTACGCTAAATAAACGTTAAAGTAATTTAATAAACGTTCCACATTTTCCTTTGATGAACAATAACCTAAAGGTACTTTGAACCACATGTAATTAAATCCTTCGAAGGAAAAGGAAACTTGTCAGATATTTCAAAATAATAAGCTAACTATGGCGACTGAAAGTTGCCAACGATTTGTTATTTATGCACCTTGTTCAGCTGTGTTTTGCTTGAAGCGGTTTAAGTTACTAATGCCTGTTCTACTTATCCTATAATGGAAAAGCGTAATACAAGGTCTATAAGGATCGTTGATATGGCAGAAACGCAGGTTACACACTCAAGACGTGCCGCTGAGAAAGTAGGGTTAGAATCAATTTGACAAACGATGGATGGTAAAGATATTGCAAAAGTGCCAATAAAAAATATGTATATCAAACGAACCAACTCAATCCACAAAAGGATATGGGCCTCATTCAATTTCCCATGTACATAAGCTATAAAGCGAATTTTCCTAAGGCCAGTCCCTTGGTAACGCTTCCTAGCACCGAAAACGGTACATTCACCCTATTCAAATCCTCGGGACCGTTATGAGATAAAATTGACTTAAAGGAAACGGTCACCGTTATTATGCTGGGTGAATAAAGTGTAACGTGAGTGTAAATCACTGGCTCCTTGGCCTGTTCAATGTAACCTAGTTTTAACTTCGATTTATATACTGATAGCCATTAATATTAACTCACAATATGATAAGTACCCGGGCGAACAAGCTTTGCTCTGGTGAAAATAGATAATGCTCATTTAATAGTATAGAATAGTTCATACTGATTCCACGCTGCCATGTCATTATTATAAGGTAGCCATCTTGTTCTAAACTTTGGGCGACCCAGCTGTGCTCTGGTGAAAATACGGAGAAAACGAATTTTCCCAGATATGAAACCTAGCTACATCGATTTTTCGCCCCCGAAAACCCCTAGATGTATTGCAAGTTTTATCGAAATCGTTAAAGCCGTTTTCGAGAACGTGATTACAAATTTGCATTTTATAGCATAGGATGAACAGGATAATAATAAGCAGTGATAGCCTAGTGGTGTGACCGTCAGACTGACAAGTCGTAGGTCTCGAGTTCGAACCCAAGGCACGCACCTCTGACTTTTCGGATTCATGTGCGTATTATGTGATTATCACTTGCTCAAAAAACGGTGAAGGAAAACATCGTGAGGAAACCATGCCTGAGAGATATTTCTCGACGGCATGTGAAGCCAAGTCAGAGGCCCGTGGGCGGCTTTAAAACTCTGACACCAGGTTAGTTTACTAACCACACGAAAAGAAGAAGAGGATAATAATATGTTCAACATTCCGGTAATGACTTTTAAGCTTCGGTGAGTTTCATTTCCATAAGTATTTTCCGTTGTATGGTAGGTGATGCTAGAAAGGGAATGACGAACGAAATGACGACTAATAGAGAAGTATGGAAAAAAAGACATGTTGCGCCGACATCAAATAAACTGGGATAAGGAGAGAGAATAATGAGTGAAATATGTGTGAAATTGTGAGTTGTAAGATGATGATTAGCATTTCGCAAGGAAATTACTTTATTTGACATTAAATGTTCATAACAGTAAACGATTTACTCTTTCACATATCCACAAGTTCGTAGTCAATACACATATTTCACAAGTGCTCTAAATAGAACTTATAAACGATTAATATTCCGCCATCATGAAAGCTGTATAGTGCAAGTTAATTCAATGGGAACACAATCAGATCGTTTATATTCTCCGTGGTGGCGTTGTACCGCATGTTACACTCAGTGTATCGGGCCTTTGTGTGTTTCCCTTTGAAACACACAATAAACAAGCTGAGCATTGTGGACGGAGTGTACTGAACCATGTTCTATAGCAACGGTACTATCAAGTCGCTTATCTATAGTAAAGTCAACTTGTCCCTATCTATACCTAGGTATATACGTCCGGAGTCCAGATTGATTACTCAGACTCAAACGTACTAGATTTATAAGAGCTTTCAGAATTGAATTTGATGTCTACGGCACTGCTACAGTGCCAATAAATGTTTTGGCAGACATTGAACTAGATTCAAGTAAAGCAAATGAATACAAGACGGAAATCAAAATTGAGGAAGAAAATAAAAATAAAATTCTGAATAACACTGAAGAATGAGAACAAATTGTAATGAATACCAATTTGCCGTCAGCTATAAAAAGAAACACGTTAAAATTACTTGATCGATTAAATGTAAAAGAGCTTTACGAGCCGAGCGAGGAGTAATTTCCCGGGAAAGTCATGGCACAAGAAGCGTTTGAAGGATCTCGGCCTAGCAACGGTGCTGCAGCATCTATTACCGAGATATTTGAGAAAATGTGAATATTATTCTGCATATTTAATAGACTGACAAAATAAATTAGATTTCATTCCAGTCGCTGCGTAACAGCATTTGGCATAATATGACAAACTGTCGTCTTGAGATATTTTACTGACAAGTGATAAAAGAGCAGATTTTACTCGACAATACCACTATAGTAAAGATGGAGTACTTTTAGCAATTAGTGAATGTAAACAGAAGAATGATAATCATCTGAACGCAGTAAATATTCAATTGAACGACGCTACAAAAACTTTAATGGCCATTAATAAAAATAAAAGGGAAAGATTTATCACCCCCAGACCCCGCCACGTTTTATACGAAAACTAAACGAGCGGCAGGAAAACTAAGCGGATTATCGACACGTTCCACGTTATGCAAACAGGGCCGTATTCAGACAGTATAATCCTTTATGAAACCACAACAACGTCCGTGCGAGGAAGCAGAAACAAGTATAAAGCTAAGGAACCCATCAATCTGTCACATGTGTAATAATCACAAGGAACAGTGCAGGTGAACGTCCCTAGCAACAGTGATTTATTTCCAAGTTCACCTTCTAGACAGCGACCGCTCCCCGGAGGGTAATATCGACAAAATAACCAAGATAAATTGAACCATTCTGCCTTCACAAGATCGTGATAATAGATACGTGGGTACACAATAGACGGAGCTTTGATTAATTGGTTAATTTGAACATGAGAGGTTAACGGCACGGGTCTACTCTTCAAAGCGTTGAAGTGCCTTCGAGACATTACTCAGTAAATACTCAATCTAATTCTTAATAAATTTTCTTTACTATGAAAATGTTCGGCGAGTCACGATTTTGCGTGATAAAGAAAATCTCATTAAACCTTGAGTAAGCTTGGAAAGACTGTAAAGCGGATAACTAGAAAATGAACCTACTGAGTTTAAATCCTGAAATAACGTTAGCTGCCTTATAAGAAGCTTTCTAGATAATAAGCCTAAAAATGGCGCCATAAAAAAGATTTGTAATGGATTTTAAATATCCTGTTGAGACCGTCATAGGATGCCACTAGAGCCTTTTGTTCTTTTACTGAGGAATTCCAAGATAATAAGATCAGTCACTCCATTATGTAAGAAAAAGGCAACAAAGCGAATAACAGACGAGTATCTTCCTAATATTTTCAACATATTTCAACATTCTGACATACGTCTAAATCTTTCAGCTTGTCTGCAAAGAAAGACTCGTCTGCATTAACGAGAAACATTGCATAATGCAGATGCACGGAACTCTGTCTGAGGAGTAGAACACTTAACAAATGTTACGCAAGTGCACGCTCGCCTGACCTTTGTCTACCGATGAATGCGTCCAACATAATTTATATAATACTGTTACACTCTCCTTTGTATGTTCTCCGCTGGCAGTAATTGGTTTAAGAGGATCAGTCAGTACATTTAATCCGTACAAGCGTACCATACTCTACCTTTATATTATTATCTTTCGTAAGTTGTCTACTTAATAATTACTCATCAGCATTGTCAATTAGGGTATTATTTTCTTCTACCTTATCTTTTACAAATACAGTAAAAAAAATTGCGTGTAATCATAAAAATACCAAGTAGTTTTAAATGCATTGTAATCATTCTCTGTTGTTATTATTTCCATTACATAACACGGAGTAGGATTGTTGTGATTACTCAAGATGATTAAGCGTCTATCATTGTTGAGCGTAATATTACGCGGTTCGTTCTGTACACGAGTATACAATTTCACGTACGTTCTAAAGCTCGTGGAGAGAAAAAATATAATGTCTCAGGCGGAATACATATAGTGTGTTCATACGATCATTTCCCGGTACGTTTATCTCTCAATCTTGTGAAGCCGGGGGCAGGAGTGCAACTCGACTGGTCGGACCAGCTCGCCCCCTTCCCCCTCTGTTCCCACTAGAAACCGGTATTCCTAGTCCGGTCCTAAGCCTTTGGGGCCAGACTCGCTAACTAGATTGTAACGTCGACAAGATACTAACTAGTCATAATTGTTATGACTGCATTACCTTATTTTACCTGTTTGTATGGATTTTTATAAGTCATATTGAAATCAACCATTTCCTTTTTGAATAATTTTCCCTTAACGGTATGATTGGTATCCGACTATCCGATTATTGAATCCGAATAAATACTTATTCCTTCCCTCGTTATGCGAATTGCAAACGTTTAAAAATAACATATTCGATTAAGTTTAATTCATTGTATTTATTTCCATTTTAAGTAGGAAGGTATTCTATGTTGATTATATTAAGTATCGCCAAACAGGAAGCTCTAATGATTAACTTGAAACGTAAGCATAATAAATTAAACATACCAGTTATGTTGTATTATGTAATAATAATTTAAGATAAGTAAGTATAACGAATATGTATTGTAGTCCGAATAAGGATAAAATAATTAATATGAAGGACAAAACTTATATCAGAGAGTAAAGTAATAACAATATTATTAACACTGCAGCAAATGCCGGAAACAAGGTAAAAAGACAATGCAAATAAAATAGCAAGGAAAGCTATAAACGGAGTACACACGAGCAAAGCTACACACAGCAGAAAGTTGGATCCGTCCCAAACCTATTTTATTAATGTCTTGTGCAGTAGCAATAAGTAAAAGGGAATAGGTATGTAATTAATCTACGAGAACGTACAGAAAGTGGGTCAAAACAATAAAGAAGAGATTAATTTTATAACTACCTTTTGAAAGCTATACTTCGCTTCATCGCATTTTAACGGTCTCAAATAGAATTTCGAAGTGAAGCTTCTGGCTTGCTCGAGTCTGGGTTTAAATCGATGGACCAAATAGTATCTCATTTTAATGAAGTAGAATTACAATGTTGTTTTGCTTGTTTAATGTACCTACTGTACTACTACTTAGGCATAATTATTGTTGATGTTTATCAGACCAAAGCCAAAACAAATTAATCTGTAACATACATAATGAATAATAAATCAAAGTTACGACGAGGTTAATATAAGCAAGCAACGGGTATTTTATAACTCGTATCGGTTTATGACGTCAATATTATAAGTGTATGTGGTTTACATACATAATGGCAAGTCTCCAATGCGGTTAGAGATACCCGAACATAAATAAGAGGGAATGTCGCCGTGACAGCCCGTCGGAACTTATGCCTTTGTTACTTCCATCGCGATTGCTCTCCGCAGCTCGTCAACTCTGAATAACAACATTCTGTTACATTTTTTGTGGCTAAACAATTGAATTGGTTGAGAATTTTCACATCTCTAGCTATTTATTGTTACATTGTCACAATCACAACGCTTGATAAAATAAAATAGGGTATCAAAATGTAATATTTTTTCAAAGGAACATTGTTATTTTATATCGGAAAATAACTGCAATTTCGTGGAAAAGCTCACGTTTCTATTAAATCCGCTAACGTAAGATAAACGTAGCGCTACCTTTGTATGGAAGGCTCGGCCCGGTCTCGGCAGTCCGTACTCGGCGTTGTCAGGTGAGATTTATTCACGTATAGCCGAGTGGGCGTACGTGGGATGTAGACGGGCCGTGGTATTCGTGTACCGCCTTTATGTAGTTGCGTCTAGTGGACTATTCAACTCCCTATTTGGGCTTTATTGCCCTTTACGGTCATATTTTATTTCGTAAAAGCAGAATAACAAAAACATGCCAGCACCGCGCAGGTATTGGTGTTATGCCTACAACTTTGGTTTCTATTGTTGTTTCAGATTCAGAGAAAGTATCCCGCATGACCTTCGTGAATTCTCCGATTATTGTGAGAGTAATGCAATAGAAAATAATCCGATCGAAGAGTGAATGTTTATAAATAGTCTCCTCCGCAGCGGTCGCTTTATCATGCCGAACAAAGGAACAATAACGACTAACAAAGAAGTTAGAAAAGAACAAAAGCAAACATCGAGACCGAGTCAAACGAGCTGTTTCCTTCTAAGGCGATGTAATAACAATAACAATATGGCGCACATTGTGCGTGCGTGCGACGATTAGTGATGCGCAACACTCTCAAACTGATCTAATTCCGGGCTCCGGGAGTGCAGTCCACTCTCGAGAACGTTTTCAGAAAGTGTCGTAAACATCTCTTCGGAATTAACGGTCTGTTAAGCTGCCTCATATACTGAACAGAGATGTGAAGGTGGGAGAGAGACAGTCCTTATCGGGGTGTGGCTATCTCTACTTTGTATGCACTGCGCCTACATATATGCTTGCGATATCTATGCATGCGAGCGTAATATAGTATGCATGTATTATACGTATGTACTAGCCGGTCGTGCTCAAACCATTATATGCTAATTAGCTTTCCGATGCATGTTCACTGTTGCATGGCAGATTAGGCTCCGGCCTGTAAGTACCATCATATTATAAACAAAAGAAATGCGAAATCGAATTAGGATACAGGTGAGTTACAGGTGGACAGCTGGCCAGACAATAAATTGACTTGACTGACATCCATTTTCATATGGATATTCATATTCATTGACATTTAAAACAGGAAGCAGAAGATAAAGCGGCTATGCAAATAAATAAGTAAGTATCATAAAGTTCTTTGAAGTAATATTTGTGGTAAGTATATAAATTACAATAACATAATGTGATACGATAATAACGTGTAATACTGTAATACTCGATGACCTAACGAAATAAAGTGTTATTGCTGTTATAAATAGGTATGTATAATAAATCATACAAGTAAGCCGGCTAACTAATAGGCGATAGTAAACAATGAGTCATGACAAGTACCGGTGGCTCGGCGGGGGACGTTCCACGGTCCACACTGACCACAAAGCACCAAAATCACTTCACGACGTCACGCGGCACATTCGAAATTTGAAAAAACAAGTGACGCTAGTGCGGTGAAAGGTAAGATGCGTTCAGTAAACCGTTCCGAGTAACGAGTAACCGAGCGTAGTGATGCCGACGCGGGAGAATGGCGCAAACTGGCTGGCCGAGAGGGAGGGGCCCCCCGCGGTAACCCCCCTACCGCGCCCGGCGCAAGCCTGGCTGCCCGGCCAACAGACACAGGCTTGCATAATTAATTATACTTCACACACATTGTGCCTTCCGCACAAGCAAGGTCACCTTTTAAATGATAATATAGATTTGCGATACGCTTATCTCTGTGGCAACTGACGGTTCATATCGGCAGGTGATAAACAAGATTTATCTGTTGAGTAATATTGTATAATGTAAACTGGTTGTAGCTTATCTAACTCACGTGCATGCAGCTAAAAGCATTTTATCTTTAATCGCCAGGAAAGAGGAAGTAATAGAAAGCTTGGTTTTGGTAACATAAATAATTGGACTGATGAAAATTAAAATTATTTTTAATTCTTTGGTTCCTAATGGATAATTTCAAGATTGATGATATTTTTGTTCCAGTTAACTGATTTAGAAGTTTTGGTGAATCATTTTTCAATAGAACAAACACACATCATTCAACGCCTACAAGAACATCTATCATCAAAAGAATTTTAACAAAGCATTCTAATTCAAATTCCCATTTGAACAAGGAATTCCGTCATTCAGGTCAAAATGAATATTAACCTTCAAACAAAACAAGAACAAAGTAGTGAGTGGCACGTTATACAGACCCTTTTGACGGGCGGCGCGTAGGGTGGGGCGAGGGTGTTCGGTTACCCGGGACTGCCAGACGAATCCCGGGCGTCCCGCACTTGTCGCGATCGATATCCGTATCCGCTGCACGCCACGGGAACTCGCATTAACTAACTTCACCGATGGAGGTGGAAAGTCGGCCGTGTTGTTACAAACTTTACCGATTACAGTTTCACGAGATACTCTCCCCTCTTGTTATTCTAAATGAATCAACTACTTGTTACTAAGTAACAATATTGACGCCTTAGCTCCAATGTACAAGTTTTGCTCAGGAGCTAGCTATCGAAAAAGTTAGACGTTACATAAATTAAATACAAATCAAGCTCATGTAAGCTCGAAAGTTTGACTTCATTCTATTTTGGCATAAACACAAAAAGTTAACGAAGCCTGACGTTCACGAAAAATTATTTTCAGTAGAAACTTGGTAGGTGGAAATAAAATTAAAATTATGATTAAAGACTTTTTGGACGATAAACAATCTTTGTTTTTATTCAACTCCCAAAACATGTGCATCATGGAAGAGAGGCTACCCACCTTTCAAAAGATCCACAGTACGAGTATAAGATTACGTTTTGGCGAAGCATCAAATCAATCTAAATGAGATATATTACGGGAAAAGCTTACAGAACAACGGACAGACAGATTGGCTAGTAGAACTTCTGACGGCTGAGAGAATCGACAAGAATAAACCAAGAATAAAAGACTGAAACTCTGAGAATAAAACATTTACTGTATTCATATAAAACTATTAACGTAACTGTAGTAACTATATAAACGAATACAAATGTCATTTGCATACAATCCTATTAACTGCGGACTTAATTATAATGTAATTTATGCAAAGTAACATCACGATCAAAATATATGTATACGTAGATATATTAAATTAAGCAACGATTGGATTCTGAGAACCAAGACCACATATAATTTAATTATTTCTGTGACGAAACCTGTTACAGACAGCAACGATATTAATATTATTTTAGAGCAGCATGTGCCCGCGGCTTCGCCCTCGTAAAAGTCGGAAGTTATTCCACAGGAACGAACTATCGGCATTCATAGTACGAGTACATATCCTATGTCCTAAACCAAGTCATTGCATACCCGTAAGCCTTTCATCAAAATCTGATCAGCCGTTACGCATGAAAAGATAACAGACTGACAGGCAGATAATAAATTCAAATAATCTTTTTTAGGGTTCCGTACATCAAAATGAAAAATTTGAACCGTTATAAGATGACTTCGTTATCTGTCGAGACTCTTTTTATCCGGAACGCGAGCAGGTATAAAGTTGAAATAGATATAAAAAACTTAAATCTACAGTCCCTTGAAGCTGTAAAGAAAATCAAACTTCCAAGTCGACGCAATAAAAAATACGGTACTTCCCGTTGACCTAGCAGCATGAAATTAGGCGAGAAGCAAGATTTTACAGTCCAAGTCAAGAAAAATATCCGAAAATTGTTAATATTTATAGTTATACTACAACTGCAAAGTTAAGATTGTTTTTCAATCTGTCTTGCCGTAAAATTTGGTCTGTATTTCATTCAGACCAGTCCTCTCCACTCTATTAAAAGTTTAAAAGTAATTTTTCAACTGAAAAGTTTACCCTTAAATCCAGAATTGGAACTTTGGGCGGCCGCGCGCTACGCCGCGCCGAGCGTGCACAGTATTGAGACGGAACCCTCAGAGGTGCGAGTCCTACTCAAACATGTCCGGTATAAAAATAAAAATAAACATTTTTTTAATGATTGTAATGTCTTATTTAAAATACCAATAATAATTTATTTTATATTTGTAACTCTAGTGCTGCCATTGACCACGTAATACCTACATGTTAGAAAGGTTGGTTTATGACTTTAAATTGTAGTAACTTTTGACCGAGTGGGTCGATTTTAATAAAATAAAAACTAAATATTAAATCAAGATATTTCCAATCCCATAGATCTCTTGAAAAGAAGTGCACAAAATTATCAATATTACATGTGAATTTTAAAATCATGGGATGGATGGAGGGATGATTTTATAAAAACGCTGATACACGTAATTCTTTATTTCTTACCAAAAGCATACATTTGAATTTTCATATCCCTAACTTAAGAAATGCTGGGTTTCCCATACAAAGTTTCATCCCCAACATCACCCCTTTTCGGATTATTTTTTGAGACAAAATGTACCCTATGTCCTTCTCCAAGATGCCATCTATCTCCTTGCCAAATTTTGTCGAAATCCGTTCAGTGGTTTAGCCGTGAAAAGGTAAAATACAGACAGATAGACAGACAGTTACTCTCGAATTTATCATATTAGTATGGATATTTATTACTTGACTTCATTACGGTCTCACGGAGATAAACACCTAGAAATTACGTAACATATTTTCGTAAACGATTACGACTAATCTGTTTCATTTTGACAGTTCAACAACATTCATTGCGTTATTTACGTTGTTAAGCAGATTTTTTTCTCGAACTTTTGAAGATATAGTTAAGCAATCTGTTTCAAAACAATTCTGATTCTGATTGATAGTGTATTACGCAATTAGTGTACAGGACTTCAATTATAAAAAGGACATGTACACTCGAGAGCAATGAATCCGGGTCACTTAAAGAATGTTAAAAATCTCGGAAACTAAAAATGATAGGTTAATGCAATAAATTGTATTTAATAGACAATGTAATACTCCTTAAATGAAAGTAAAAAAAATATGAGTCACCATACATTTTATTAACACAAAATTACATAAAGAAAAAAACTGCTGATCTCTCCTTAAAACAAAAATAGGAAACATGAAATTTTTGAACTTTATTACGATTTTCTTGAATTTTAATACTTCGTATTGCCTCCTCGTGCTTCCATTACTGCGTTTACGCGGTTTGGCATGCTGTACACCAAGTTCCTTATACGATTTTGGGGAATATTCTCCCATTCCTCTGTGAGAGCAATTTTGAGCTCACGAAGCGTGATTGGGGGAGGGTTTCGTTGTTTTACGCATCTGCCTAGCTCGTCCCAAGCATGCTCGATCGGGTTGATATCCGGGCTGCGCGCTGGCCACTCCATACGAGTAATGTTCATCTCTTGAAGGTAGTCATTCACAATCCTACCTGTATGAGGTCGGGCATTGTCATGCATAAATATAGCATCCTCACCTAAATTGACCATAAATGGACCAACGTGATCATTGAGGATTTCTTCCACATATCTTTCGCTAGTTAAAGAGCCGTTTTCTATGATCACCAGCTCTGTGCGACTTTCATAAGAAATTCCGGCCCACACAAGTACAGACCCACCACCGTAGGCTACTTTTTCTTCGATGCATGCTTGCTTGAATCTTTCCCCTGGTCTTCGATACACTCTGTGTCTTCCATCGTGCTTGTAGAGCATAAATTTTGATTCGTCGGAGAACATAACTTTTGACCAATCTTCAATACTCCAATTTACGTGGCTCTGGGCATATCTTAGTCTTGAAATACGATGCCCACGCTCCAGTTTAGGGCCGTTTGCAGGTCTAAGGGGTTTTAAGTTAGATTCAGCAAGCCGACGTCTTACTGTCCATGCACTTGGGTTACTTCCTCCGAGGCGTCGAAACTGATTTGTGAGTTCAGTTCCTGTAAGAAAGCGATTTCGAAGCATGGTGTTCACCAAGTATCGGTCTTCTCGTGCTGTGGTACACCTGGTTCTGCCCGTTCCTGGTCTGCGTAGGTTAGAACCAGTTTCTTCGTAACGTCGGAGAACTCTTTGTACTGTTGACAGCGACACACCGACAGTCCTGGCTGTATCGCGCTGACTCCGGCCGGTTTCCAGCATTGTAAGTATTCTGGTGCATTCTTCAGGCGTAAGCGACATAATTTCAGCTTGAATAATGAATATAGAGCACTATCAACATGGTTTATGTACCCACATAAATGACAGATTACAAACAAAAGCAAAACCAAATGCTGTAATTTCGTAGTTCCATCTTCGAAAGTGGCCCTTTTTCAAATTTGATTTTTTTATGATATAACTTTACAATAACTAAGAAGTTTTAATACCTTCATTTAAGGAGTATTATATTGTCTATTAAATACAATTTATTGCATTAACCTATCATTTTTAGTTTCCGAGATTTTTAGGATTCTTTAAGTGACCCGGATTCATTGCTCTCGAGTGTATTTGCAAAATATCATAATTTTACAAAAGTTTTCCACGTAGATATGCAATGGGGGCTTTAATAACGTAACGTTGACTATATTATACCTATTTACTACAATTACGTTGTGTAGATGGGAAAGGACACGTTTCCAAGATCATCATCTGCCTAGCCTTTTCCCAACTACGTTGGGGTCAGCTTCCAGTCTAACCGGATGCAGCTGAATACCAGTATTTTATATGGAGCGACTGCCTATCTGACCTCCACAACCCAGTAATTGGGTGATACGATACCCTTTGGTAAGACTGGTTGTCAGACTTTCGGGCTTCTGACGACCCGTAACGACTGTCAAAGATCCACGAATGATAGCCGGGACCAACGGCTTAACGTGCTTTCCGAGGCACGGAGGAGTCTCGGTACGTAAAGATGGTCACCCATCCACAGACCAACCCCGGCAAGCGTAGCTTAACCTGACGGATCGACCCGTGCCGGCAGTTATTACTTAGCCACGAGCTCCTCACGTTTCCAAGATAAGGTTAAAAATTGTCTTCGTGAATAATATCAAGAACATGAATAATACTTAGTTACTGCTACTACTCCCAGGTTAACTACGTTTGTTTTTACTGACAACAAAGCGTCTGGCGAGGAGCCAAAAACAAAAACGATGACCAACGCTGAGTATCGAAATTGTTCAATATGCCCTTGATCTGTCAGCCGAATTGATTCACGAACAAACGAGTTTTAGACCAGCCATTAAACACAATGATGGAGCGAAATGGGCCACACTCAGCCACTTCTATGTACGTCTCCAAAACAAATATGACGATAACGGAATAAATTGCGAATGTGGACCATTAATCCTTGTTACAATGTCACCAGTGACCCGGTCGCAGAGGGGAGCTTTATTTATTCGACATCTACGGTATTTACATACAAAAACTACCATTCAAGTGTTTTCAGACTTTTTATGGGAAACAAACACAAAGGAATCTTGATCGTACGTATCTCGTACCCCATGTTGATGTTTGTGAAATATTTATGTTTATTTTACTGGTTTTCTATGAGACATGTCATAGAAAACCAGTAAAATCGCCATAATTATTCGATATTAAAAAAAGATACTGCAATATGTAGTAAATAACAATAGCACTAATAGGCAGGCCTCCGGCTGTCTCGAACCTACGGAGTTTTTAGAATGTATATTCCACTGCTAGATTACTATGTTTTGTTACTACTTTCGTCTCTCTATATGCCATCACATAAAAAAATATTGGAGTTCAGTTGGGTGAGCAAACAATTCCAGTTCCATGGGCATGTATCATCAATTCATCATTCAATCATACTGTACAGGGTGGAAGGGACATCTACGCGAAAACTGATACCATGGATTCAGTACACGATTCTGAACCCCCCTCCGTTGAAATTTTGCGTCCGTTTAAAAAATAAGAATAAGAAGTTTTTGTTATTGTTTACAAAGACAATATACACAAGCGAAATTGCTTGTTTAAACTTCTTCGTCTAACTTTAAGTCAATACAAACATTTAAGCCAACATTTGCAATTTCTTTGAAGCAATTTTGAAGAATTTACAAGTACTGCTCAACAAGACCATTCTACAGACGTTTGAAGGCTTTCGCATAGCGAAAATGGTGGAGATATTTCTCGACGACATGTGAAACCAAGTCATGGGCCTCTGACTTAAATACTAATCTGGCGGCATAAAAACTCTGACACCAGGTTAGACACTAACCACACGAGAAGAAAGAAGAATGGTGGAAAAATCAATTCCATCAAAATATTATGAATGTTTGATTCAGATTCAACATTGAACAAGATTTTTTTATAAGTTGGAAGTTAATGCAAAAATCACAACCGTTACAATCGGAAACAATGCATATGTATCGGCAAAAAACAAGTGTGACGTCGAAGCCAATTCCATGGTAATAGGAAAAGTTTGAATCGATTCACGAAGCAAGTTTCTCGCCGACACGAACGCTTGAGAAGCAAGGGCCCTACATTTTCTACAACATGCTCAGATACGGAACAGCTTGCAATTGAATTTGCATGCCACGCTCTATTTTCAATATATTCCCATTTTGTAAACCTATTACGTTTTTTAACATCCAATAGACACTAAACTACACAGCAGACATTCTCTTATGAATTTGTTTGTAGTTCAGAAAATGTTCACTTGGTGCTTATTTTAACTTCGGGACAACGATAGCCAGTTTTCTGGATTATCAGGGGTATTTTTCTTGGATAACAAAAAAAAATTAAAACTAAATCTGGTAAATAAGTAGTAACAGTTGCAATAAAGATACTACCAGCTCAAAACTGTCCCCACTGCAGGGCAAAGCCTCTTCTCATCAGGGCTCGGAAACGTTATTTAAAATAACGTTTTTAAAACGTTTATATCAGTTCTTTATTCTTTCTTTTTCTTTTACCGTACAACATTTTGTTCGTTTTCAAAAACCGGTATAATTATACCGCAGGACACAGCCGCGCACAAGGCGTGCGCAGACATGAACTTGCTTAGTTAAATTGTACGGACAGCTGCAGAGAAATGTCACCCCCTAGCAATGTATCAATACATTGCTAGGGGGTGACATTTCTCTGCAGCTGACTGTACCTTATCTTCATTCCATTTCATCATTGATTCCAATGCACGTTGCGTTGCGAGTTTCCTATTATCCAATAACCCAAAAATGATTAAAAACGGTTAAAATCGTTTTAATAACCGACAACGATTAAAAAAAATTCTTCTTCAAAAACATTTTAATATCGTTCCGTTCGAACGTAACCCAAACAAATCGTTTCTTAGGTTTTTACGACGAACCCGTATCGAAAAATATACCGTTATCCGAGCCCTGCTTCTCATACGGAGAAGACACGAGGATTGATCACCACGATTGCTCAAGACGGGTTGGCGATTTCAAATACAGAACCGTTGTTTTTTTTTTGTTAATACATAGTAGGTTGATCTTGTCCCTAGCCTAGTTTTCTTTGCAGTATTTTGTTCTAGATTATTATAATGGAGGGCTTATAAATAAAATTATACATCCATATGTTTATATTTCAACATTAAATATCATAAAATTTTCATTTCACTTGTGTATGTTTATCAACACAGTCTCAAATGATAATTTATTTGAAATTGACCAAGAGGTGTAGAGTTGTTCTTGGCAGCTCTCCAACTCGAAATGGTTTCTCAGAAACGTTTGGCGAATGCAAAACTTCCTTACGTCTTTAATAATTATGCGTGTGTGCATCTATGTATAACAAAGAATATATTTATTGTTTTACTTTTATTTTTATGGCCTTCAGAATAATAAATTTAACATTTTCAGTGGTCTTTACGATCTGTCATACGGAAATTCCAATTTTTAAGTGGGCGAACTACTATCACGTAATTATTTTTCATTATGTTCAATGATTTATGTTATAAAGTAAAAATAATATCAATATAATAATAATGTTTACGACCTCTAATCAAAATATATATTACCTACTTTGTAAATTTTAATGATTTATTCAAATTAGAACCAAGTAGTATATTAATTACTAATTGAATCGGATTATGTAACTGCTGTCATAAATATTTAAATTATGTATTGGATAATATAGTTTTTAATTGCTTTAATTACCATAAATGTTATAAGTGATACAAATTAAAACAGTCATACTTCAGCATTTTATCACTTTCTATAAAAAAATAATTAAATGGTTCGTCTGACAGTTTATTAACCGGATAATCTACTTGCACGATATCTTTCAATGTTTTTTATTCAAACTCGCTTATAAATCAACACAAAAAGTAGGTTATAGTAACGAACGAATACATTTTGATTAATAGCCAAAACACATACAACTAAAAATGTGATGCCAATAACTTATTTTTATGACCCCTATCTAACGAATTTTAACAGCTGCAAATATGTCAGATTTATTGTGAAATCGCGAGCAATACCAAGCGATAACGTTGCCAAAACTATTACGTCAAACAATGTTTTCATTTACTAAATTACTGGGGACGGCAACATCGTGACTAACCGGATTTCCCAAACCAAAATCCCAGGTCATTAGCAAAGTTTAGAACGAGTTGTAAATAAACCTTTACGACGCAACCGGCGCCAACTTTCGATTGAAATCTTTATTACAAGTGGGAGCTGGAGCCAACGTTAGACAAAAAGCAATTCCAGATGTTTCTTGACCGTTCAATTCAGAAAAGTCAATAGAAAAGAAGCTTAGTAATAGCTGTTTCACGATCACGGAACACCTGCACACCAAGTTGTCGCATGCAATCTAAAAACACTCTAAAAGTGCACTTTTCAAAGTCCCTTTTACTATTTCCGTGGAACGTGCAGGAACAACTCGAGTTAGGATTACAGTTTAGCATTCCACTCACGTGCGGAAAGAGACGGTGCTATTACAGCTCGGCTAGAGGGAAAAGTGGAGATGATTTGTTTGAATGTACTTTTTGAATCGATAGTAGAGCATTCATAATGCCCTGTTCTGATCTACTACCGCTATGCGTAGATTTCGCAAGACGAATTGTTTATAGGTTAGTAGCCGGGAGAATACTCATGTTTCCGAAAAGGGTCACTGAACCAGACAAATTGCTAAGAAGAGAATTGCTTCGCTCCCCCATTGTTAAATCGGGGCGCAATGTTCGGTTTAATCGCATTATTTGCAGGATTTACGTTGACTTGAATTTTCGGGTGAATTAAAATTAGAGGTAAGAGGAACAAGAATTTGCACTAATTGAGCATAAATTGCGCCTTTATGAATGTCAAACTAGGTTTCCGTTGGGTATGCAAATGTGGGATTGTTTTGAACGCTTTGTTGTCGGTTGGAGTGGATGCGATGTGAATTATTCACGTCACAAACTACAAGAGCTTTCAAATGTCTTTTTCATATTTTTGTACTTACCTGGAAAGTAGTGCAGCGGTCGTAGATAAACAATGTTAGCGTCAGAGCTGAGCGGAATATTCAAGGTTCATTCTAGGTTACGAGATTGATTGACACAGTAAACTGGTGTAATGGACTAATGGAACGTTTAAAGTCCACTATTTTGATGAACGACGCGCGTGTCGTCGGCTCCCAGGCAAACATGGCCAGATGAGAATTATGGCCGAGTGTATTGGTGGCATACGAGATGAGCACTATCGGGCATTGCGCAGCTGTACGTGACATCCATACACTATGCACCACTAAATCTCTCTCATTGCCTCCTGGCTTTCAAAAAGAATTATGCTTTATGGAAGGTGACACGAATTCGGACGACTGCATTACCGTTTTATAAAATACTTCCATTTCCGTTTCACAATCTAAATTATACTTCCTTTGACAGAGTAATTTAAATCTAAATCAGATGTTGCTGTTTCGTAATCTAGTCTGGTAATAGAAACTAATTTATCATGTAATTTGAAACTCTTTCGCTCAAACTATAATTGCGGAGACCTTATGTTCACGGCCAAAGATTATTCAAATACTTACATATAAAGGGTTCAAAGGAATATGAAAATAAGCGTGGGTGTTCTAAATTGGACCAGTTTAATGAGACCCTTTCCACGAGTCTGATATTCCGACCTACATAATAAAGGTAGACAGTAGTTTCGAGGTCCGGGTCCTACTATGATTGGTCTCTGTGAATAATAACTACACATCCTGGGGCTTGGATGGGCCACTGCGCAGTTACTGGCCACTTTCTTTGTCTTCGTTTTATGTTAATCTGTATCGTTGAAACTATGCTATTATTATCCGAGGCTTCATTCGAACATTTCTTTGTTATGGAAGTAGATATTTTCTTTGATTGTTTACCTTATACGAAAAAACAAAGAAAAATTTAGGTTATTTTCAAAAAAAAAATGAAAGGAAAAAAGTAGTCTTCTTCTTTCGAGAAGAAGAAGTAGGTCAATAAAACAAAGTAGTCACAATAGGCCTAGTGGAAAATCTAGGTACTTCTTCGTTTGTACTAGTTCAAAAGCAGTAAATGAACTTTAGGGGCGAAGTTATACCCTAGCAACACAGATCGAGAAAATATAATATGTAAATTAAAACAAAGATAACAGAAAAAGAGACAGTCACGCAAGAATTATCTTGGAAAAATATTAAATTATTCCAGTCGATAAGATTTTGACAAGAGCGTCAAGATTATCTGAAGGTGAACCATATAATTAGTCATCCACATTCAGAACTCATTTCATCTAAGAGTAAAAGACACGTCCTTCATGAATGTCGGGACCTTGGAGCGTCCGATCCTTGAAACCTTGAAAGCTGTCTTGAGCAAGACCGACATTTTAATAAAAATGAATTTCTACGTAGCTTTAGAACTTTACCGTTTATTGCTCAAACAAGGTCTTGAATTTACATAAATGTGGGAGCAAAATAATTGCTAAATAAGTACGGTTATTTAAAAAAAAGGAATATACCTAGTCCTTAAATTGAGAATTAAGATACATTATCCAGTACATAATAGATAAGATTCAAAACTTAAACCTCAATAGAACCACAAAGAGGCAAAAGCAACACCAGTTGTTTCTCAACTGTCAGTATAAGTGTCTCTTTTATAACTATTAATATAGTTTGTGAATACATCTACTCAGAAACAGATTTAGTCTGGACATATTTATGGACTGGAAGCTAATTACCTTACACTTGTAACACTGGAGCTAAATTTGAAACTCCAGAGAAGTTTTAAAGCCAACACGTATTTCAATATTCAAAAGGAGTATTCCGCTTGTGTCCTTACTCCTTAACCATCCTTAGATTAACACTAAAACAATACCAAAGCCAAACTTCTTAGTAGAAGTTTCTATTCCAATATTCAAATGAGTTCAGTGGTGCAGAAACTCCATCGTTTAGAGTTTAGAGTTGGAGCGACAGAACTTGAACAGCCGAAACATTGTTCAGAAAATATTCTGCGGTTGACTACAATTCTACAACACTGTCATGTCATTAATGTTTAGTGGATTTCAGTGAAACAATGGCGTACGTCAGGACTGGAGACAAATATCGTTTTCCTCGCTTTATTCGGCTTTTATTTGAAGTTGAATAGGGCTGTAATAGAGCTGTTTGTGTTAAACTATTTCGCGATTATATCGGTTTGAATTCTAGATTATGTTCAAAATAAATCATTCGATTCACCATTTACATTATTCAACGTTCATACTGTTTCTATTTCTACTGTTTTTATCAAAGCGTGAATATCAGATTCATTTTACGATTACTACCCGATTAATTCCAAACTGGTAGCATCTACCAAGATCGTAACTACGCCTACCAGTTAGTCATTTATACCATATTTAGCTGAACCGATCTGAGTTCAGCATAATGGCGGCATATGCGTCACCAGGCGCCGGGGACTTGTCGCGACACGAACACCAAAATAACCGACGGACGGATAGACAGACAAACGCTACTTGAATATACATACATAAATGATTTGCATCATTTGCATTCTATGAACATTTTGAAGTAGGCTCGGCAGCTCATTCTCGTTCACTTTTAAGAAATTACCTACAGATATAACAGTAGGCGTAGGAAACTACTATTCCTCTTTCAATCTATATAATATGTACATATATAAAAATGAATCCCTATTTCCCTTGGTCACGCACGGCATCACGCGTGAACGACTGGATTGATTTCGCTAATTCTTTTTTTGTTGTGTTTGTTATTGTCAGGAGGTTTTAGGTAGGGTAGGTAGGGTAGGTAGGGTAGGTAGGGTAGGTAGGGTAGGTAGGGTAGGTAGGGTAGGTAGGGTAGGTAGGGTAGGTAGGGTAGGTAGGGTAGGTAGGGTAGGTAGGGTAGGTAGGGTAGGTAGGGTAGGTAGGGTAGGTAGGGTAGGTAGGGTAGGTAGGGTAGGTAGGGTAGGTAGGGTAGGTAAGGTAGAGTAGGTAGGGTAGGTACGTGAGCCGTAGACTTATCTACGGTTCACTTAGTGCTACCCGTGTGAAGCCTGGGCGGGCAGCTAGTCGAATATAAATTCCAACCGTAAATAACGTAATTCTTGGAACGCTAAATATGTTACTTAAATGTCTTCCATTTATTTTAAGAACGCTCCAAAATCAGAGAGAATTCAATTAGATGGGACAGGACTAACAACTTACATGGGCACATGTACGTAATACAGTTAGCTTCGAGAAACATCGTCTTGTTGAAACTGTATAATTTTCCTTTATACCGTCGGAGCTCGGATCTCTTACTTAATTAAATATTCAAGGCAGATTATTAGCTAGTCAACTTACTTGGAGGTTGGAGCGAGATCGTCTCGGCATTACGCCCACGACTTCTCCCTTCATGATCGATTCGATTACTGAAAAAAATAAGATGAATTCAATGTTTGGATTTGTGGAGTAAAACACAAGTAGGATTTGGTTCTTTAATATCTACTAAAGATATCTAAAACGTTTTCTTTAATTTTCATTTATATTTTCTCTCCATAGTTACTTATCATAACATCACGTCTGTTCTCATCGAAAGGTTAGGCAGAGGTGCCCCACATTTCGCCAGTCCCATATAATAGAGGTCGAGTCTATTTCCATGAACCGGGCACAAATCTATAGTTACCTGTATTCAAATTAGGATCTTTTGCAATGCTTATAATATGAATTAATGAATTTACTTCCTACGAAGATGAACTGAACTAGGTCTTAGTTCAGCATGTCGATTCCCGTAACCACTTCACCGTGAAACCATGTGAAGTGAGCGTGGAGTGAGCTGTCAGTGTCATCTCACCCTGTTGGAATGACAACTCACTTCACCTAAGTTTTCACGGTGAGATGGTTACAGAATAGCACTGCTGTTCCTCGTTGCGCTAAGTCACTTGTAACTTGTAAGCGTACATTCTTTATTCAGCATAATGCAACGTCAATTACTAAGGCTTCAATCCAATTATGCACGTAAAAGTATTTACAACACCATCCTATGTTCTCATTGCAATATAGCCGTTAGCACACACGGTTGCACAATATTATAATGCACTATTATTAGTCTGTCAGTTGCTATCTAAACAAAGGATCGATTTATAAAAGATATCTTCGCATTCATAGCTCTACTTTGCCCCGAGCTGGATTCATTGTTTGATGAAACTTGTACGTGTACTGAATAATTTCTCAGACAGTTAGAACAAAGAGAATCTTAACTAATGAACTTTCTATTTAAAGGTATAATACTTATTTATTTTATTTAAGGTATGGGATCTCGCACACTAGACGGCCACGACTCCGGCCAGTCGTGGTTCGTGGTCACTCGTGGTCCGTGGCCCGGTCTACGGCTACCAATCGAATAACGACGGCTAATAGTGCTACCATCCGTCCGGATTTTTCCGAACATGTCAGGGGATTTTCTTTAAAAAAGATAAATATTACTGAAAAACAAAATAAGATTAAAAGCATACACGTGACGTCTATGATTAGAAGGTAAATGTCCGTTTTTTGCAAATGTAAGGCTTTTTGTCAGGACTTTTCAAATTTCGAAAAGGTAACCCTACTTGCGACCAAGTGCGCGATTCGTATCGGTTTCTATCGTTTACCTGGTCGCTGCGACCACTGCACTGGTCGTGCCGTCTAGTGCGCGAGATCCCATAAAGTACTACTAATATGCTAATACTTTTTAGATAGTCCTTCAATTTGGACAAAAAGGTTAAGTGCCAGATACGATTGTTTACTTCGTTTTCACGTAATAGGGTTAGTAGTTTTGATAAACATTCATAATATCGACCTTACAATAGCCGCCGAGCGATATCTATTTAAAAATACATTAAGTATAAAATCATAACTGTGCGTGGTGAAACCAGCCATTGTTCTACAGATGGCCGAAGATTGTTCACTGCAGCGTGTAGGTTATGTAACAAGACCCCATTGTTTCCATGTACCCACATAAATGTTATCGTAATCTATCATGGCGATCCTTTTAATCGTCAACCAGAATAATGATGCGTAATGCGACAAAGCGATACGGTTTTGCATTGTTTGGAATCCATTGGCTGATTGCTTTTGGTTTGAATTGTATATAAGAGGTATTATGGACGTATTTACCACCATCTCCCAAGAGTCTCATCTGCACCAGTGATGGATCTTCGCTGTGTTCCTCCAAAACTGTATCATCTGTCACAGTCAGCTCCTGGGAACAAAATAACAAATATGTAAAAACTTTATTACTCTGTTTTTCGATGAAGCTACTACATAACCAGATTCTTAGAAATCGCCTTGTTTATAGAACCAGATATGGTAATACGATCAACTATGATGATCTGATACCGTTATAACACCTCACGTCTCCGGTTTGAGCGTGGCCGCTTAGCTCGTTACTACTAGCGCCATCTAGTTAAAAAAGTAGGCATCGGTATGCTTATATGTATAGAGTGCAAATAGTATGCGTTAACTCAATAGTTTGATATTTGTTAAAAGAAACCATCTAGAATATACAAATGAGTTTGAAAGAATCCAAAAAGGCTGTCTCATAAATATTTTGTTTAGCTCTTTCATCGACGCTATTAATAAATTTCCATTCCATCATACAAACAAGAATACTCACAGTATAAGAATAACCAATTTCTTTGGAAGTAAAACACGAAGTTTGGCAGGTGTTTTATATTCGTAAACAAACAAGATTCCCTAAATTCCCATCTAAACTTTCTCACGCCCGAGCGCTGCTCGGTTAAGTTCGGTAGAATATGGCGTAAACAAATACATCTCTGTTTTATGTTGCTCGTTGAGTGGGTACAGGTGTTTGAGCGAATATAACCTTGAACGTACCTATTAACTCCACCTACCGTGAGTTTAATCAGAATCGAAAATGTATTCACAAAAACAACGTCTGGATCATTCTTTGTATCTAATTCTTACGCACGGATGATCTTGTTGTAGAGCAATATGCGGACATCCTTTGTTGGATGAATCGATAGATGTATTATTAAAACGTATAATATATCTATGGATGAATCATTTGAGTAGTGACGCATCATAGAAATTGTTAATCGAAAACGTCAAAGATATTATCGCACCTTTATAGTAAAACCGTTACTAAACGAAATTATAAAATTTTACAGGAGAGCCAATATTAGAAAAAAGTCACCATTTTTTGTCAATAAAATCTGAGTGCAGGGTTCTTTAAGACATTTAATGAGGTCTTATTATAGATCTCTGTTTACATTATGACACGTGATTTACGAAAGTAATTTTTTTCATTTACAGTATTATTTATTTTGATTTATATTATTATAGTAACACTTTACCATTAATAATTTGTTAATTATGGTATATTACTATGAAATTACAGTGCAATTGATGTTACTAAATAGAAAACTATTAAAATTTCATAAATACATTAATATTATTTAACATTTAAATTAAAAATCATAAAGTTGGCATTTGCTGTGGTGATATAATAACACCAAATAAAAAAACATTCCAAAATTTAATAGTGTTTTATTATAATTTAAAGAGAGATCCATACAATCATTTGGCATAGTTATTTATCAATCAGTCTTGAGAAATTTGTACCTTTAAATCACAGCATGTACGTATCTTACTATATTAACTACTTTTTATGTATCTTATTACATTTACAATCAGTTTGACGAGGAACAAACCAATTGGAAATAGCATTTTTCTTAATTTAACAAAGTTACAATCACAGCATTATTTCCCTATCCACGAAAGTTACTCGGGGCTAATCAAAGTTATGTTGACTTGTAGGTATCACTTAATTAGAATAATGAGGCAAACCTATTGCCATATAAAATGTTATATAAAAAATAAATCTCGTAAAAAACTTAAAAATAATGTTATTCTTATTGTTTTTCTAAATCAATAATCATCAATAATAAGTTGTCTTATTACAATAATATCTCGTTTTAGTATTGCTAAAACAAGATGCTGTTGTAATATGACAATGCGTAACTCTGTGGTATTATATTACTGTTAATTAAACTCTTTAGGTCGCTGTTTTTTCTATCACTTAATTTTAATCTAGACTGATATAAAG
This sequence comes from Xanthia togata, assembly GCA_963853775.1. Taxonomy (NCBI): domain Eukaryota; kingdom Metazoa; phylum Arthropoda; class Insecta; order Lepidoptera; family Noctuidae; genus Xanthia; species Xanthia togata. Next base: position 8,546,358 of record OY970803.1, read on the forward strand.
GCTTCAACTGGAAATCTTGAAGATCAGTGCTAGTACGTGTTCGAGACGAACGATTGTTACGGAATTGTATTTCTTTGAAATCTGTATCTGAGTAGGAAGTTTTATAATAAATGCCAACGTGGTTGGAATCTTGATGTTTTTCAAATTTCATTATTTTAATGTCACTCATTTTAACTGTTCCGCCTTCAGAATTTTTTGAAAATTGAGCACCGCATATCTCTGTAAGATTTTTTATATCAACAAAGTCTGAATAGCACATTTCGGAAACATTGTAAGGATTGCCTTTCTTTCGTGCAGTTCTGATAATGGTCACGTATTGATCTGGTGTGTACACAGGACCAGAACGTAAGCACTTTTTAACGGCTTTTTCTATCACAGAGTGAACAGAATCGTTTTCGTTTTGTGTGTGCCCACTAATTAAATATTTGTGCGTAATAGACTTAATTTTAAGAACAGATAAGGCATATAAATACATAGAAAACATAAACTTATTCTTTTGCTGACCACAGCAATTATCAGAATAAAATGTGATTCGTAAATTATTGTCATTTATTTCTGATGCCCTCTTTGTCAAATACTTCCAAACACACGTTGCTATTTCGTTAGCTCCTCTTAATGCCTCGACCTCGCTCCAGACAAAACAATCACAATAGTCTTTCGCTAATTCACTTATAGTAAAATTACAAACATTGAGCTTACACTTGTAATATAAAGTAGAAACATCTCCTTTCGGAAGAGGCAACACTGCCTGGAGGTCATAACAGGCAACAATGTAGTTTTCCTTAACCATTGTTTTGTCATTTGACTTTTCCTGGCGACATAATTCTTTTTCAAGCTGGTGTTGGTCGTATCTGTTCTGTAATTCTATTGTTTTATCAACAGCGTTTTTAAAGCTAATGCATAGTTCGCACTGGTCTTTTTTAGGTGTGTGAAAGCCAATGTTGTAATCTTCATTAAACACTTTTCTATATGTATGAATTTTAGCAGCTTCACCACCATCACTCAAGCATTGTGTTTGGTAGTCGGTATAAAGATCTGTAAGGTTTTTACCCCCATCAATAAATTCACGAGTCGTTTGTTGTCTTAGATAATGAGATTCAATTCTTGGGATTGAGTCTATGTGGTTTTTTATTCCTTTAATTATATCTGAGCTTATTTTGTAGTGTTTTCCATGTTTACCCCTTTTTTCTTCTTCAATCGTTCCCGCTTGGTTCTTTTTTGCTATTACAGTTGCAATAGGTCGATTATTAATGGCTAACGTGTTCTTGAAGAATGTTTTACAGATACGATGCTTAATATTGTTAATCTCGAATGAAAATGAATGTTTAGGTCCTCTATTGCTATTATGAACTTTATATTGATACTTAGGTGTAATAACATTAATACACTTTGCAATATAATCTCTTTGTCTAGATAAATCTCCCATTTTCCAATAATTGTCAAAAATAATTTCTCTGTCTTCCTGTTTGATCAATTCGATGCACTTTAGTCTACATTTCTCCCCACATGGGGGTCCTATCTGCTTCTTTGGCATGACTTTTTTTAACTGGGACACAGAAGTATATTGTTGCCCACTATTACGAAGTCTTTTAGCATCTTGCCTCACGGATGCTTTTGGAAATCCTTTACGCCTTCGTTTGTTCGGAGTTCTGTTTTGTTCTGGAAGACCCAAATTATTTTCTTCAACTAGTTGTACAGAAATACTATTTTGAGGAGTTGGGCTAAATAATACACGCCTAGGTGGGGTTGCTGGTACATAATCAGGATCGCAATCTGCCTCATCAGGGGAAAAGTCCTTACCCGATTCAGACGCACTAGATGAAGATGATGAAGAAGAACTTGTTGATGATGAACTTGAAGATGATTTCGAGCTAGTTGAATTGGATCTTGCTCTACTACTACTAGGACCTGGTCTGGTAAGGTCTTCTTCTGGAATTAATTCTGGAAAACCAGTACCGCTCAAATATGGATTTGGTATTCCCTCATCAACTGGTTGAACATCAACTTCCATAGTATGACTAACGGACTGAGGTAGTGCTTGTTCTTGCAATAAAGAAGGAGATCTACAAGTATCGACAGTAATCGGATTTGCATCGCGTGAAAAATTATAATCCAGGTCGTCCATGGATATTAGTTTGGGGTTTTCAGTACTTACGGAATCTTTCTTAGATTCCATAGCCTCCAAAATGCGTGACAAACGTGGGTTCCGTAAATGCGCCATGACCTGAAGCAAGTGGTTTTATTATTATTATCGTATAATTATTATAATTGACATTTTAACTTAAATATTTAGTTACTTTAAGTACAACTTTTATTTATATTAGTAGTAAAGTGATACTAAAAGAAATGTGTAACGTTATTATTAACTGTTTCATAATCTATGAAGTAAATTTTAATACTAGATGGAATTTAAACAAAATGTAATATTTTACTTCTAACATTTTTATGCAAATTAACGTTGCGTAAAGAAATAAACTGTGACTAACATAAATATCCCACTATTGTAAATAAGGATATGATTTAATTTACTCTTTACTTATTATAAAACTGTAACTAAACAAATGGTTACTCTTTATAGATAAACGTTATTGGAATAATACCTAAAAAAATAAAAGGCAAACTGACTATACAAACAGTAACATTTTATCAATGAAATTTTATTATGAATTGCGTAATTTCATAACACAAAAACTGTGTTTAAACAAATTGAAACACTTTTCCTATTAAAACAAATTAACAACTTACCTTTTCTGTGACATACAGCCGTGTTTATCCAAATAATGACACTGTTACTTTAAACTTCCGTCATCACTCTTCTACGAACATGTTCTTACTGATATAGACACAATATTGTATTTCGCGAGCCGATCACAACTCGGTTTAGTAACGCTTTAATTTAATGCTAGATGGCGTAAAATACAATATTTTACAAAAATGACAAGTTTATGTTGTAGTTTACGTATATTTTACATAGATGGCATTGATAACTCAATTCTTGAAAATTTTCGTTTAGTAACGGTTTTACTTTAAAGGTGCGTTATGTAACATAAAGATATTGTAGAGCCAACGTTTGTCAAACATATCAATATAAACAAAGAGTGTTGTCGATAAACATGTCGACAGCCGACGGACAAAGTTAGACTCAAACTTGCGAGAAACAAAGAAGAAACTTTAAGAAAGTTACTTCAGAAACAGGGAAAGGGGGCGAACGAGGGGGTTACTCAAAACTTCGACGTTTCGGACTCAGTAATACGAACCTTGCGAAGAACGAACGAAGTTTTCCACTCGCTAATTCGCAGTATAAATTTGTTTAACGTCTCAACTTTTTAACTGTAATTACTTAGCCAAGTTCGAGATAGATTGAAGTACTCCGAAACTCTGACAGTCTGTGAAGAGTTTGATGAGTTATTGTAATAATTGTAGTTGGCAGTTCGCAATCACCCACTCGAACAAGAACGACAAGAAGTCGTGAGGTTTATGTATCTTCTTTACAGTGTAGTGCTTTGTACAGGCCTCCACTTCGTTTATCTTTTCAGATGTACCAACTGAAAGACTCTTTTACTTCAAGTATCCAAGTCTTGAGCTTATTTGATTGATAATGAAACTGGTGCCATTACAAAATCTCCTTCAAAAAGTGGTACTTAGCTAAATTCATAGCTGGAATGGGAATTCGGATACATTGATATGTCTTTATCTCTACAATTGGGACTTAATTTGGGAATTAAAGAGAAAATAAAGGTAGACCGAACCCTTCACGTTTCTAAATTGCAAAATAATTACAATGTTAGTACGTTAACATAAAAATAATCAACCTATAAAACGTTTTAGACTGAAGACTGATTGATTATATTCAACCTGTAAAGGACATAATATCCAAAAATGTTTTTTATTATTCAATAATTCTAACCAGGGTTAAATATATTTGGATAGACATCCCAAAAACTACTGGTTCTAACTGTATCATACATTTTTAAGCGTCGCGCGTCGTGTAGACTAGCGCGACGCGACGGCGCGCGGCGCGAGGCAACACCGGTTCACCCTATAGTTTTCGTAGAAATTGCATTGTTCGAGTTGCGTCGCACCGTCGCGTCGCGCTAGTCTGCACGAGGCTTTAAAGATCTTCTATTTTGAAAAAAATATGTTTTTTTTATTTTAGTGTGAATTTACTCCTATAACGAACCTTTCTAATTATCCAGGATAATAAAGTGAACACACTCCAAAAGATTGTAAACTTGTCAAAATTTATACAGCTATCATTACTGTCAATTCATTGACAGTAGTACCATGTGTCAATGTCATATTTGACCGATGAATAGAATCAGCTGTCAATTAAGAAATTGTCAAAGTGTGTGGTATGTTCATGGACTTACAATAGGTCCATGGGTAAGTTTTATTTGAGTTGCCATCAACAAATAAAATATATATGTATTATCATTAAATAGTTTATAATTTTTCTGTTACATGGAGGGGTCTAATAAATATTATTTCAGTGGTTCCTAGTTCCATATTTTCGCCCATATTGTTGTCTTTTATTTAGGTGTAGTTTGATGCTAGTTAGATTCTTCTCGGAATAAAAAACCAATGTCCCTACAAAAAGCGGACATATCCTTTAAAAGTTTAAAACTACAACAATTCCTGTACCTAACATTAAACAGTACAGCAACAAAAACATTTAACAAGCAATTCAAACAGAAACATTTCGTTTGGATACGTTCAATACAACTTCGACATCGCCATCCTCAAAGGAGAGGAGATGAAAGAAAAACAATAAAGTGTTTCAATAACGCAAAACAACAAAGTTTGTTTAGAGAAGTTAGCGAAAGGGTGAATGGGGTGGAACGGAGCGCGAGCGCCCAAAACCCACCCACACCCACACGCCACACCAACACTTCCCCCAAATATATTACAGATTTATCTTGATGAAATAGTCTGTACGCTAATTTCACTACCCAGAATCGAAATTAACACTGTAATAGCATGTATGGCTGCTAGGCAACGAACCGAAGGCATTATGGAAATAATTAAAGGAAATGATTGTACAATAATAAATTAATAAGCATTAAGACGGAACACGCCGGCAGACGGTTACAACTTCCTCTCATAAATAATTATGACCAATGGTCGTAATAAATATGCATCGCGTAATGAGGATAGCGGTTCTGCTTGTAAAAAATGTTTGATAGAAAATATTAACATGCTTATAAAAAAATTAATAACATTATTGATGATTGTAAAAATCGACTTCTCGTTAGTCGATTTTTACTATTAAGAAGAAAAACATAAAGCTTTGTGCAGGCTAGCGCGAAGCGACACCGGTTATTGTTATACCATGAAGTTTTCTTAGAAATTTTATTGTTCGAGTCGCCTTGCGTTGTCGCGTCGCGCTATTCTGCAAGAGGCTTCATTCAGCAATGTAATCAATTGAGGCATCCGATAAAAATGCTGTGTTAAACCACATTAAACAAAACGCTCACAATCAACATTTCACAATACGTAAGCGTGAATTTTTCATATTATAATTTCCGTTTGATCGTAATACCAATAAGTTGTTCATACGATACTTTGTTTACATTCTTTGCAAACGTATATTGTACTAAGTACACGATACGTGAGTTTACATGGGAACTAATATTATGTAACAAGTTAAGCTGTTGTTAGATCCCAGTTAATATCGTGAGCAGGCCTTGATCCGTAAACAATGAACGGTTGGCGTTTCAAGTACTATACGGGCATGGAATTTGAAATTATGGATATTAATATTCAACTAGAATACACCCAGCTCGCATAGATTAAACTTGATGCAAACATGCGTTAATTCTGTATCCCTACGAGAATATCGCTCCTAAGTAAAAGTAGCTTGTTATTTTCAAACATATACCAACACGTATTTCTCTTTGCGAAATTTCTTCACCTTAACTCTCGTGAGACTAACTCGTAATAAACGTATAACTTTACCAGTTATGTTAGTTAGAAGCGCTATCAAAGACCACACTGTTGTAGGACATACTGTGGCATTAAAGACAATTTAATGGACTGCAATTAATTGAACGGCACTTAGTCCTACGCATGACATGACACATCCATCACGGAATTCAATTAAATCTCCATCAGCGTTACCTCACACGGACACTGTCGACATAAATTGACTGGCTGTTTTACTAACTTCTTATACATCTACATGGTCGACGTTGGCAGTTACTCGTACATGTAATACGTCCATGGCTGCCTTCGAATTAAAGAGTTCCATCAAAGTACTTGGTTATCCATCAATATGTAGACAGGTTCTACATTTCCATCAGGCGCCGGCGACCAATACAGAGGCAGCATTATAATTGGAAGCATGAGGAAAGTTCTGAATTCTGTGTACTATTATGGAGCGACACAGCGTTCTGCAGAACAGGTTTCCATATGTTGATCAAGTAACGAACACGCTGTTCAAGTTGGTTCGTTACTTATGAGCGCCCTTATAAATTGAACATCGTTGTCGGATGCCATCTCGTTCAATAAACCGGGTTAGTAGTCGATTCGCACGAAAATTATTCGTACGATCGTGCGAATCGTCCCCTTTCAATAAAAATATTTTTTTAGTAGGCGATTCGCACGGAAGTATTTAAATTGCGTGCGAATCGACCCCTTCAAGAATTAGTAGTATGCGATTCGCACACTTAACAAAATGTGCGAATAATAAATCTAAGTACAGTCATGTACAATATTCTAGAATATTAATATTAAAATTCAATAATTCTCTATTCGCATCGCAGTCAGGCACAAAATACTAGTTAAGAGGTAAGATGAAAAGTTTTGTCAGTATTTAATATGAAAACTTATAATATGAACACCATAAATGAGCTACATAAATAAATAATAATGTTACATTTTTAAGAACTTTGTACCTATTAATACTACAGATTACTCTGTTTAACAAACTGTGATTTTGTGATTGTTTTAACTTCCAGTGATGCCAATGCTCCTATCATCGTAAAATTTTTGTGTTAAGAAATATTTATAATATTGTTGATTAGTTAAGTGTTACATTTTTAAGAACTTTGTACCTATTAATACAACAGATGACTCTGTTTAACTGTGATTTTGTGATTGTTTTAACTTTCAGTGATGCTAATGTTCCTATCATCGTAAAATTTTTGTGTTAAGAAATATTTATAATATTGTTGATTAGTTAAGTGTTACATTTTTAAGAACTTTGTACCTATTAATACAACAGATGACTCTGTTTAACTGTGATTTTGTGATTGTTTTAACTTTCAGTGATGATAATGCTCCTATCATCGTAAAATTTTTGTGTTAAGAAATATTTATATTATTATTGATTAGTTGATTGTTATTTTTTACCTATTAGAGCAAAATATTGTTGTTATAGTAACTGTGATTTTGTGACTGTTATTTTATTACATTTACTATAATACTCCAAAATTGTACTAGTTAATACTTAATAGAGAAAAAATATTTTGTTTTTGTTTATTTAATTGCCACATTTAAAACCATACCTTAGCTAATTAAAACGATTTTTATATTGTTATTACGAATATTTAAAAAGATTTATATATTTATAGTTTCGTTATATTTTTCGTTGTTTTTAAAATTAGCTTTTAGACCATTATAACGTTAATTATTTAATTTTGACTTACCTTTTCTAAACAACATTATTTTTAACAAGACTCAGGGGTTCATAAAAAGTTGATTTCGGTAAAAACTCTAATAAGTAGTAATTTGTGATGATTTAAGGTAAATGCAAGTGTACGGAAAAAGAGTACTTACTTGTAAAAATGCAAAACCAAATATTTGATTATAAATCGTACCTACTAACTGTGATTTTATTTGTAATCTTGGTTATAATTATGGTTTTAAGTTATTTAAACTGTGAATGATGTAAAATCACTTTCTGATAGATACAAAGTAAAATATAAAAACTTGATTTCCTTAAAAATCGTTTTATTTGTGTCCTGTATTAAAAGAAAGCATTTTGTACGTGATAGTACTTTTTTCTTGAAACTTTTCGATAAAGTATAGGTGTGTGCGAATCGCATACTACTAATTCTTGAAGGGGTCGATTCGCACGCAATTTAAATACTTCCGTGCGAATCGCCTACTAAAAAAATATTTTTATTGAAAGGGGACGATTCGCACGATCGTACGAATAATTTTCGTGCGAATCGACTACTAACCCAATAAACCAAACTGGTTCTCTCCAGAACTTCCCGCTTTGAAATTATCTTGTAGAATTTCTTGTACAGTTACTTGTTCGTGTTATAATGCTCACCTGCACTCAATTATTTAAGGTATTCCTTCGAGATCCTATTGTTAGCTAAGGCAACGAGCTGGGTAATAAGAATTCACGAACGTTATTATCTTAATGGGTTTTGTTATATCCTGTTCGAAATAGATAATTTTAAACGACTTGTTAATTTTGAGGAAGGTGTCATAAAAATCCTTTTAAAACAGACTAGATATTAATATTGAGTAGGTAATAGCGACGAATCTTTTCGAATCGAGATTCGAGATATATTTCTTTTAGGAGTTTTTTTATGACAGATGTCGATCGTCAATCAGGTTACTATATTGGAAGTTGGTTTTATTATTGGTTTCGTTTAATTATTAGAACATAAAGAAAACGGAAGATGACTTTTGAACCCAATTTCCCATCTAGGAAGTAGAAAAATATCACATGTCGACGTGAATCCAATTTATATTTTTTGCTATTATTGGTTTATTCACCCAGGTACTAAGTTCTCCATAACTTAAAGAAATTTAACCACGTTAACAAGCGTTAGTGCATGAGCATTGCAGGAGTTATTACGCTATTTTTCACCTAAACTCTTTATGAATCAAGTTTTCTATCTTACTTAAAACTATCTTAGATTGATATATCCAAGATCTTCAAGGCAAGTTTTCTAGGAACTTGGCTGTTATAGTCTTGTTACATTCAACTATCTAATCTTGATCAATAGAACTGCTTAGAACTTATCGGATACTGGTGCATTAAGTACCTATTTACCCTTTTCCTAACTATTTTGGGATTGGTTTCCAGTTTTACCAGGTATGGTCAAATATTTCGTTCTCCAGAAAGCGAATGCTTGACCTTCGTAAAACCCTAGTATCGATGAATCTAATACATGCTTCGATTGAAATGGATTTAATGGATTCGATCAATCAACCTATCATATCACAAAACTATTCAGGATAAACGAATTGAGATTACAGATAGAACCAATGAGAGGATATTTGGGCTATTTCGTAATTGTTTTACAATCGATTCTATAGCAAAGCCGTTAGTTGCGAGTGGCTCTAAACTAATCATCATCATATTATTATTAGCTAAAACACATTTGCTGCTCGATCATGGACATAGGGTCTCTACCCAAAGAATCGTCATAACGACCGATTCAGAGTTAGCATGCAGCAGATTCAGGACCATCGTTTTCTAAAAGTCTGTAGAAGATCTAAGGGTCATGAACATAATAGAACTCACTCCAGTATGCTCGTTGACACCGACGATAACGGCAGTGTACCATTGCGTGGCACCTGCAGACCGATACACCTGGGCGCGGCAGCCCCCGAGCACCGAAGGAGTGGTGGTCAGGATCCGCTGTCCATCTTGTATAGTCTTCCATTCTGCGGCTTCGGAAGACAAAGAGGAGAGTATGGTGGCATCTAGGCCAGCATCTGCTCCTGCTTGACGAGGGTCCCAATCCTGGAAATAAAGGATCAGGTTAATTTTTGCATGTAGGTACAGGTAAAATTTGGATGAGCTATTGCTCGTAATTTAGTCAATGTTTTTGCAGGTACAGGTTGAATTTGGATGGGCTTTTGCCAGTAAATATTTGAAAGAACATTATTTTTGGGTGTAAGTACTAAATTGGAACACAGTCTGCCCAAGGCAAGGGCTGGTTGTTTGGATAGGTCAACTGATTCAGGTTTCCAAGGTATTAAATTCACTCGATATATTGCAATAGCCATATTGAGCGTTTCTCTGACATCTCTTTCGAAGTTCTTTGAAGAAACGATAGCAAAATGTCGCCGATGGCTTAATGAATATTTTGATTCAAGTAAAAAGTGTCATGTTCATGTCTTGGAGTTTCAGAGCGTAGTTTTCTAAAAATGATAATTGGGTGTGTGTGACAAAATTCTTGAGACACCAATTCGTCTACTCTCTAGTCCTTGAACTTTTAATTATCTTATAACAAACTTCAAACTCTAGATTAATTTGTGAGCAATTCGGAGAATGTTGTTATTTTCCTCATGATGAAAGTCTACATTATTAGCGAGAACTGTTGTGTCGAGTAATCGCGTTCCCATTATTTCTCGGATACCCTTTGTCACAACCGCTTCACGAGAAAACCAATTGGATTTGTATTAGGAGAGTATTTTCTTTGTTATTTTACTGGCATATGTTATTTGGATAATACGACAACATATTATATAGCTTCGCCTTTCTCAACGTAATTTTATTATTTATCTAGTTATCCAGTGTAAATGTTTACGTAAATGCAAATAAAAACTTACGTCTGCTATGTTAATTTTCATGAAACTAGAAAGTTTAATCAATCCAAACAGTAATAATTTCCAGTTGAGCTGCTACAGTTTCAACATAATTTAACGCCTATTTAAGTATAATGTTTATGTATCTATGTCCCAACTCGTTTAATTAGCATCATACATGCTGGTAGCACACAAACCTAACGCCAACCAGAACATTAATCTGTATTTATATATTAATTAATGCAGAACATCGATAGTTGCCTTTACGACCTCGTATCACATGTAAACATTATGCCCCACATTATGGTACACCTCCACAAATCAACATTAGTATAGATGCCCACGTATATCGTGTTAAGTGCAGCAATAATTCACCGTACACACACAATCTACATACATACACATGGAGCTGTTTGTACGCCGGAGTGCCGGAGTTGAGCGTGCACACGATTGCACTAGTATTTATGTCAATGTTACAACACACACATCGACATAAAACGCACACCTGTTTCAGTGTATTGCATACAAGCCAGTGCCCGGCGACAGACGTATCCGGTGCGTTGAACCCGCCCCCCTCCCCCCAGCTCGCCCCCTACAAACGGCTGTTATATCTACATGTAGACCTACTGTATCCGCCTGTTTGCTAACTAACGCTATTAGACCATTCAGGGTCACCGGAGTTTTGTAGACAGCTTGCTTAAAAGTATTTATGTGGGGCGCAAGACACGAATTTTAAGACCAAACTCAACAAAGACAATGGAAATACAATTGTGTAATTACAAATGTAAAGGATACAGTTACAGTTAGTATCTTTATAACATAAACTGTTCAAGGTTTACTGAATATGATTGTAAATGTTTGCAAATGTAATTCAGAGAAGCAGAAATATTGCTTTGCTTGCCGGTAACCTTATATTGTGGAACGAATGAGAACGCTTTACGGATGAAGCGGCGGAATACAATGAAGCCCTTTTCACGGTCAAATCATTTTCCGATATTATGGTCTGGAAACCTACGTAGTAATCATAAGCGGTAAGTATTTGTTAAGTCACGCACTGATGAGCATGGCAAACGGCGGCGGTGACTCAGCACGACTCAGCACGGCTCAGCAGCGGTTACGCAACGTTGCCTGCAGCCATTACTGTTTATTTTGCTCGCGGGTCGCTCTATTTGGTGAGATTACGTCGTGATTAATACTGGGCCGTGGCCCCAGGATCAGGGAACGGATTAAGCTGGTTCTGTTTGAGAAAGTGATGAATATTAATATTCTTAGCTCTAAGTCTGCGTGGTCACCTCTGACAAATGAAAGTTTCAAGTTTATTACGGCTATCAATTTTATCGCCATTGTGAGTTTGTGAGTTAAATTTTTTACGAGACGTGTAAAAAAGTTTGGAATGTTCGATGCTTCTAACTTTGAAGTGTGAGAATATGCTAACTTAGAAATACAACTTTTACGCTGTTGTTATGTTGTTTAACAGAGTGAAAAGTTGTTTATCTGACCTGTGTTGACTAATCCCTAATTATTTCAGTTGATCTTATTTAGTTATTAGATTAGCTCGTGGCTAAGTAATAACAGCTGCACGGGTCGATCCATCAGGTTAAGCTATGCTTGCGTTGGTCCGTGGATCGGTGACCATCTTTACATACCGAGAAAGCACGTTAAGCCGTTAGCCCGGCTGTCATTCGTAGATCTTTGACGTCAGAAGCCCGAAAGTCTGACAACCAATCTTACCAAGAGGTATCGTATTACCCAGTAACTGGGTTGTGGTGGTCAGATAGGCAGTCGCTCCATGTAAAATATTAGTACTCAGCTGCAATCGGTTAGACTGGAACTAAAAAAATCGGTGAATTTTGTAAAAAGCGATACTGCTTCCCTCCAATCACCATTGTACCAAAATATTGCATTTCAAAACATTATTTTTAACAAGATAGTATAACATATATTATATTTCAGGAAAAACCTTCCAGCAAATTGAAGGTCTTCCAAACATAATTCCATAAAGTATTATCGGTATTATATTCCTTTAAAGTTTTCCGTATGCTCTGCACTAATATACAAGCTGATAGGTAGCTAGGTAGCACTCCACCAGGAAACCATTACGTCTGGCACACATTTGCGTCTCCCGCGACTCTCATTCAATTTCCTGCCATGCAGCGGTCCAACTAGCTGATAGCTTGTAATACTACTGGTCTACTGATAACAGGTTTATAGACACCTATGTATAAGTTCCAATAGAATTTATTCCTAAGATATTGCCTGTATTGGGTAACGCAAATACTCGGATAGTTACAGACAACGGTACTCCCAACAATTATCTTCAATACCCATAATAATGTTCCTTCCTTATCTAAGATCTTTAAAGGCAACATACAAGGATCACATAACAGTTGTAGGATTCTAACTGGCCATTATTTAGCTTCTAACGATCTTAGCTACGATCACAATACGTAAACGGATACCTTTATATCCTTATAGAAATTAATATATGGTTTGAAAGCACTGAGCGAACACAAATATTGAACATTCGTTCATTGTTCACAGAACAAAACGGATGAATTTGAACGCAAATAAAAATAGACGCATGAAAAAATTCGTGTGTATGTGGGAGTTTTACAAGTGGCTTTATTGCGAACTAAAGTTCCCGAAGCGGTCATAAACGAAAGGTTTTAGTTCCCTAGACAATGCACTCATGCTGTATCCATCAACCGAGATGAAACGTCTGGCGTATCCCCCTCTGAGGAAAATGCAAACACTTACAACGGAAAACATAAATTGTGCTTTTGTTATTCACTAGGTACTCTTCGCCCTCGCCGTTACAAGAATGTATAAAATTATAATGAACCATTGTACAGTCAAAGACTGTGTCTGAAAAGCTTGACAAATTAATCTTGGGAGGTTCAAACCGTGGTGAAAATTTAATAATTAATTCTGTAATGAAACGTAACAATGGAACCTAGATTCATTATTCTAAGCTTTATTTAAGTAAACAATGAAGTACAATTTAAGATAGCCTGTATTTTATTCGATATTATTCAAAGATTATTGTAATAGCGTATTAATGAGAATCTAATAACAGCACAGAAACAAAGAACTAAGTGAATCCGTCAACAATCCGACATCATATTTCTTTGAATAGAATTAGCAACAAAGACATGTCGCTCGGTATTGATGTCTTTCATAAAATAGGAGCGCGATCAAAGTAACATTGTCTCGTGTCTAACACACGCCTATATCCTCCCTATTGGGGGGATAGGGGAGGTTGGGGAGTACCGGACAGTTGAGTAAGCTAACTGAAACAAACTTTACTCGTTTAAATTTTGCGGGGAGCAGTTTCTGAGTTGGGTTGCGTGCATGTTGTCGACAAAGTTAAGAAACTCGCGATAAACTTTCATTGCCGTTTGGGTAATTGAGTTTTTTAATTATAAATACTTTATTCTTCAAGTTTTTGGTGATTCAATTAAGTATGTGTTTTTACGGTATGACGACCAAATAGCTGTTTGTACGTTTGCGTAATGAAATATTTATAATTTTTCACGCTTGTTACTAATTGGTGAAACTTATGAAACTTTGAAAACGTAATTAGATGTAAACATTTTAATTACGTAGTTATCTTATATTACTCTTATATTATCTTATATCTATACTCTTATATTATCTTATATTATCGTAGTTATCTTATATTATCTTACCTGTTAAATAAATAGACAGATCAAAAATCAATCAAACATTTTCATCAATTTCTAACATATCATGCAGCAACTACACACATCAACACGGTCTAGGGATATTTTAAAAAAAGCGAATTACTATCAATGTGTTAATTATTTATATGACATGTATATATTTAAAAGATACGTTATTTAATATTCTACCATTTTTTAATAATGGTTAAGGTACTTAGATTAAAATTTCAGGATTTTATGGAAAAAAAATGAAGCATAGACGGAAACCGTATATGAATTAACTTTTAATTTGTGAGTAAAAACTGAAAAAAATAGAAAAATCATTTAATTTGTGTTTATAAACTTGAATTTAGTAGTCTGAGAAAGCGCCCATGATGTTCATAACACATCGGCAACGATTCGGCATGCTCAGAACAAGGTTGTCAATGTCTTGCTGCGGAATATTGTCCCATGTCCTTCTGAGGTGCGCAAAAAGTTGATCTTCTGTAGCCAGATTTTCAGGAACTTCCTTCAGAGCTCTTCTTTGCAGCATATCCCACGCATGCTCAATGGGATTTAGATCTGGCGATTGAGCAGGCCAGTCTAAGGCCCTAACATTATGTGTATGTAACCAATCTGCTACCGTTCTCGCCGTGTGTGCCCGGGCATTGTCGTGCATGAGCAGGAAATCTTGCCCCATTTGTGTTCTGTGGGGCAAGATTACGGGCCCCAGCACCTGTTGGACGTATCGTTCTGCCGTCATATTGCCCCGCACCCAAACGAGATCCGTCCGTCCTCCAAGACGAATTCCTGCCCAAACCATAATTGTTCCTCCTTGGTATGGGTGGACTTCCTGAGGGTTCTGGAGACGGCTCCATCGTCCAGGAACTCGCCAAACACGCGTCCTTCGTGAATCTGGATGGAAGCCGAACCTGGATTCATCCGTGAACAGCACATTGGACCATTGCTCACGGCCCCAGTCCACGTGGTTCCGAACCCATTCTAATCGTCGTCCACGATTGCCTCTCCGTAAAGGTGGGACCCGGAGTGGTCTACGAGAGCGTAGATTGCTTTCATGCAGTCGCCTTCTTACAGTTTGGTCACTCACAAGCACTTGGTGTTCCACTCGCAGCCTTTGGACCAATTGAGTCGCCGTTGCATTTGGTTGAGCTCGCGCAGTAATTTGCAAAAATCGGTCTTGTCTGGGGGTAGTGATGCGACTTGGCCCCCGGTGCCTCTCCGCTACTTCACCTGTGGCACGATAGCGTGTCCACAATCTTGAAATTACATTTTGATGGGTCCCTATGGCCTCAGCAACATTACGCTGAACAGATCCAGCTTCCAGCATTCCCACAGCTCGTAACATCTACGCCCTCGTCAAATGTCGGCGTTGCATGGCTACAATACCTCAATTTTAACTTTATCTTTCGTTTAAAAATGAAAAAAAACTGTAACTAAACGTAATTCGTATTGTTTTCTAAATTTCGCACAAATGAAATTTACCTCTCCTATACATCAAGACATTTTTATGCCACCGAAACAAAAGAATTTTCAAAAAATTTAATTTGGAATTAGTCTGAGATAAATTACAAACAAATCGGTGTATAAAAGATTCCAATGCGGCCAGTACTTTTCGAGTTATTTAATTGAGTATGAAATATCCCTAGACCGTGTTGATGTGTGTATTTCTCTTTGTTTAACGTACATAGTATTTAACGTATGTACAACAATATAGTACGTGTAGATTTGAACAATCTAGAACTATGTTCGCTCACCCATATCTGACCACCAACAGCCACCCCAGTCGCCAGGGCAATAAGGAGTTACGTAACGTCCATTGTTCTCCACTGTTATACTAATATCACAGAGCTAACAACTGCTTTATCTGGAATACCATAGATTACACCAAGTTTCGTTGAAACTCCTTCCAGAATTCGAACAAAAACAACCTCAAAGAGTATCGAAACTTTTTGGTTACTTACTTTATGGTACGATCTATTTATTTTAATTGTTCTCATCCTCGTCTTTATTACCCACGCGATTTTCATTCTATAGGTCAATAGATGTATAATTTACTACATACATAATGTTACCTAGTACGAAGTCTTATGTAAACTGAAAAGAAATTCCTTCACGTACTTAATTAGTATATAATATTACCGTCCGTAAAATGAGAGAAGTATCTCTTTCTCAAAAAAAAGAAAAAAAATAATATCAAGTTAAATGTCAGAAAAGAAAAAAAATAACCAAAGATCGGGAGCACGGCTGGCTGACGTTGAAAGGAAATTTTACATTAATGAACATCCCTTTTCGTAATAATATTCTGGTTAGGGCTCCTAAAGCGTTTGTATGTCTTCAGTTCTTCACAGAATAAATTACTTTCTCAAATCGCGACGTAACGAAGGTTTTACTCAGATATACATTGTTTATCTTGTACTTAGGTACCTTGTACTTACTATGAAACAAAAACATAGTTTTCGTTTAAAAATATTGGCGAAATCATACCCAGTCACGAAATTTACAGCATTTTCAGTGAGAATATTAAATAACAAAAGTAAATACACCTACCATGAATCCAGGGGAATAATTAAATTGACAGACGACCTTCAAATGCTAATCGAAGTTACAAAACTTGAGGGGTCCTATTCCTATGTGATGAAATTGCAAAACAAAAAAGAAATTGGCTTTGCGGGGTAGCAACCAATCAATCATAGCGTTTCCACGGGTGCGACGTGGCCGGGCTAACCGAAAATAGCACAACAGTCGGCAATACCGCCATCCACCTGGCTCGGAATATGTATATAATAAAGGGGAGGCTGGGGTGGAGCGGGCGCGGAAAATCAATAAAGCGGGCGGCGAGCATCAAAACATACCGCGCCCCGCTCGACGCTCGCCAGATCACCTCCGCCACCCGACCCTCCCCTGCGCCCGTCTCCCGGGGAAACCCTCCCCATGTTTGGCAGACATCGTCCTTGATCTCCCCACTTCGCCGAATCGCGCAAGTTTGGATAAACACTCGTATCGTCTCATTCGAAATTGGGTCGCTAATGCGTTTTGATTTTTACCATCCTCCCTCTTTCATCTCTGAAAGTAATAAGCTTGGAGTTTGATACGTGGTTCTTTCCATGGACGAAATATTGACGAATTGCTCTCAGTTATTTTTAGAATTTTCTACGCGTAATAACGTAAGTAGGTAGGCAGGTACTTCAATTTATCACGAGTTCTCTACACAATGAGAACCGATTAAATTAGAACACGTTATCAATACAGGTAAAAGTAGTAAATAAATGTTAATTAGAGTATCAAAATAAGTTTAGTACTTACATACCTAATGATTTTACACAAGTCGCCACTTTTGTTGTTTTTTTCATTTAATTCGAAAAGTTCTGATTTTAAAGTTTTACCATTACCATTACCATTTTTACACGGTATGAATGAAGTACCTACATAAAAGACTAGAATTTACAATCAATAAAATTTCGAACTTGAGCTAATTACGGTAACGAACGCTTCTGGCAAAATTTAGCTTTGGCTTTTTGTTTGTTTTTCTTGGAAAATAAACCATCTCTAAATGTCCAAGGGCCGTATTAAGACGTATTAATGTCACCGTTATTCCAGTGTGAGTGAGAGACGGATCTAATTGAGGCCATCCATAGCACCATCCTTTTTTCGCAGTGGAATAATGATGACATTAATACTTCATAATAAGGCCTCAGGACTATGCAGTAATCAGTTTTGGAGATAAATGTTTGAGTGGCTTTTTATAGCTGAAAAATACCGAGCATTCTTTATAATCACTTTATTACTTATAATGGTAGATTATTACTTCTACACATAGGTATTATTTACTTTCATGTAATCGCCGAATAAAATGTAGTGTGTTCCAATTGGTTAAATCTCACCCTCCGACAGTAGCGAGTAATTTTCACCCTAGCGATGGCTGTTTTGAAGATACGTGGCATTACAAAATATTCAAATTAGAAAATAAGAGGCTTTAAACAAAAGAAAACCTAATACTTTTTTCATGAAAAAGTAATGCCCAGTAAACCCGAAATTGAATGTAATTTAAATCAAAATAAATTAAACCTTTTCAATAATTTTAAATATTATGATAAAGATTCAGTAAAATATTACTGGTGGGAATTGGTGTGATTTTAATAGCAAATAAGGTACATTACTTGATTTTGGTACCTACTTTCACTAATCAATAACTGATAGCTTTAATAGGTACCGGATTTCCGTAAACTAAAAGAGGTATTAAAAAATATTAATACAGTGTACTTAAACACTCAACATATTATTTTTATTACAACATTATTATGTAAAAGTCGGAAGCAATTAACACAGTTTGCACAACATAGCGCCATCTATTGGCAGCTTAATGTAAGCACTTAAGTTGGAAAGTTTTCAGTCCGATATCTGAGATTTCTGTTTTTGTGCTGTCCAAAGTATTGTAATAATTATGCTTACATGAATATTAATGAGTGAGTTAGTTTGTTTGTTTATGTTTAATATTTAATCGGCTGACCAAAGCATTACAGATTACTATTAACTGTCATGTCCTGTTGTTTTGTTGAATAAGTAATTACTGCAGAGTACAAAGGAATAAGGGACATAGGGAATCTCAAATTCAGGTCAACTTCTAGCTTTGTAGAATGAATAACTAGTTCTCTGATCGAAATTTAATATGGCTTTATCTATATGATACCAAATAAATATCATTTATTATATTATAATATCATTGAGTTATAATGAATTCTCTAAGCAGACTTCAAAAAGAAATAGTAAACATAACTGAGATCACGTTATGTCACCTTAACATTCTGAGATTGTAGGTATGTCATTGATATATTCTACGTATATAAATCACATGGTCATAATGGTCGTTACATAAATGACAGATGATTGGCAATGCCGTCACGCACGCAACATAGTGATACAACTTGACCTACAACCTGCTTAACAACAATAGCAACTAAGTTATCGCTGTTGTTGCGTGTGTTGTGTCCATTAACTATATTTGTGTTGTTTAATTGTTTAATATGTTCTTTAAATAAATAAATTATCCATACTAATATAATATGAATACAAAAGTGACTGTCTGTTTTGTATGATTATCTGTCTGTCTGTTATCATTTTACGCTTTAACAGCTGCACGGATTTGTATGAAACTTGGCACACGGATAAACCATGACCTGAGTTAGAGAGAACATAGGATACTTTTAATCCCCGTAGTTTGAACCCGTGGGATAATTTTTGCAAAAGCTATTTTATATTATGTAGTAGTAGAAAGTAGGAGTCATGCTTGTGTCATTGTGGGATTAAATTAATTGGACAGTTACTTTGCTAGACAAAAAAAAAACAGATAGTAGTGACCATTTAGGCTCAATAAAATACATAACAGCACGCCTGTGTTCCCCGCAGGGTTAAGCAGAGGTGGACATCAATTAACATTACTTACATGATACATTCCCATTTCGCCACTTATGTTCAAGCAAGCATGTACAAGTTTCTTGTATTGTAATAGGGGCAAACCTATTGCCACCAACCGTGCCTCTGCTGCCCAGAATTTCGTAATAGAAAATCCCAAAACCCTTTGTCCCAACAACAACAGAATAATATATAAGCATTAAATGTCGACCAGACTCATTACTTTCAAGTTTCAACCCACGCAATTAAGTATTTATAGTATTCGATTTGAAGCCTTAGAAGCAAGTATCTACCTACGTGAGGAAATGCGCCCGCATATATTCAATAATGTATTCCGAATGCCTGCACCGGCGTCGTTCGAACAATGACCCGTAGCGCCACCTGTCTTGTACTATTCGAACTACCGGTAGTACGTGGTTAGCTGGCTAACAGTGCGAAACGTTTCTTGTGAATTAATTAATTATTATTTTTATCAGCTGGTTTCTTATTTTAAAGGTCCTTTGTATTTTATTCTATTGAAGTTGTCTACCAATGAGTTTCTTAATAAGTAGGTATTTGATATTAGTATTAACTCACGGAATGTACCGTACCTTCACATTAGGGTTACCAACAATTTGTAGAAGAACAAAGAACCGTCTTTTCGGTCAGGGAAGAATCAGGGCCTGACAATCCATGGGCCCCCTAGTTCCTGCCAGCGTCATAGCTAGGTGCTGTCAACAGAAAAACTAACTTTACGATTTAGATTTTTTTTAAATAACAAAGTAATGCTCTTTTTATATCTGTACTTCTATAATTTCCCTCTCTGATAACAGAAATACTTTATTTCTTTTAAAAAGAAGTTGGTCACCGTAGGTTTGGTACCCGCCTTATTATAAATAATTTTAGCCTTTCCACTGATACTATCTGAACTGAGTCATATGGACTATTACAGTTTTGACCGTGGACTGATGACTGTAATTTTCATATCATTAATTTGCTGGCATAAAGAGGGGTCAATACAAAGGTTTTCGGTAATGTTCGGAAGTAAGTAGGTTTAGTACTTAACTAATTATGAGTTGTTTTTCTGTTTACATTACATGACTTCAACTGCTACTGAGAAATTCCTGACGTAAATACCCCAACCCCATGATACTGTCCGTTCTTTTTCTTTTATTACTAAGTTAGCTCACCCGTCCCCGCTTCGCACAGTTTTTACGACTTGAAAGAAAATCGAGATTTTATTATTGTTTTTAAGTTTAATATTAATGTAATAAACACATAAACCTTTCGGGATACATTTTCTAAATAATGTTGAATAAAAAACCACATCAAAACAATATGTTGCATAGTAAAAGAACAACGCAGCCCGTAGCCACACAGACAGACATTAAAAGCAGTGAACGAAACGTTTATTTTCGTTCACTGCATAAAAAGTGTCTAATTTATAATTTGTACAGTCACGAGCAATAGGTTCTCACAACTTTAAAAAAAAACCGGGCAGGTGCGAGTCGGACTCGCGCACGAAGGGTTCCGTACCATTATCTATAAAAAACGGCAAAAAAATCATGTCTGTTTGTATAGGAGCCCCCTTAAATATTTATTTTATACTTTTTTTAGAAATACATCATCTGTGAACATGAAAATTTCACTGTCTAACTATCACGGTTTATAAGATACAGACTAGTGACAGACGGACAGCGGAGTGTTAGTAATAGGGTCCCGGTTCACCCTTTGGGTACGGAACCCTAAAAAGACCTATTTCATAATTATGTAGTTTGTTTTCGATAATATAGTCCTCTTTATCGACTTCGATAGCGTAATTATAATAACTTATCGAGTAAATATTCGGTCACAAGTCACAACAATACAATAGAGTTGGCCAGAGGTATAACAATAGGAGGGCTTAGGTCTCTCCTTACGTATTTCACGTATTTGACGTTTTCGGGTATCTAGTCGCTTTTGTTTTATAAAGTTTAAAGATTATCGAAAAATATCGATACTTTTATGTTCTCAACCCCATAAAATATACAGTAGTAGAGATGCCGCGAAAGTATTCGTCATTAGGTACTCGTTTTTTTTTGTTATTTGTCGAATACCGAATAATAGTGTCTAATATTATTCGACATTCGGCGAATAGTTGTCTAAATACACAGTTACAGTTGTGTTGTTTCCTGTTAGGATATTTACACTCGTGACTGTATGTAGATTAAACGTATGGTCTCTTACTTCCTATGGAAAAACTATAGACTTATAAATAATTAAACTTTTAAAGCTATAAAAACAGAACACTTAGTATTATTTTCATTAATATAGAAAGTTATTCAAAAATCAGTTATTTTGAAGTTAGTCCAAAAGGGGCCTATTTTGGTGCAGAAAAACTAGTTTTTCTTGGGATCAAGTCGGTTGCGCTTTTTTTCATAAATCAAACGTGCCTCAGAAAATAAATAAACTATATTATTATTTGGGAATAAGTAAACTTTTTTTATGACGAGTAATAATGGCGAGTACCTATTCGACTATTCGCCATAGGGAATGGCGATTAATCGGTATTCGACTATTCGCTATAACAACTATTCGCGCATTTCAATTAAGTAGGTAATAATGTTTTAGGAGAAAATCGCTTATAAATCTTGCGTAACATACATAAACTTACGCGTTCTTCCCATGGGGTAGGTAGAAATTATAGAACTCTACCCGCTACGATCGTTACATACTCCTTTTGCTTCGTTTACGTTCATACATGCTCGCCAGTTGCGAGTACTTGCGAGTACTAATACGCACCTGACCTTTCTGAAGAACATCAACAATAGGGTCACTATGTGCCCTCCTAGGGCGTCGCATCCCGGCGCGCGCGCGGCGTTTCCGTTTCAAATCTTGTGTAAGTGTAAGATATTTACGCTCGTGACTGTATGTAGATTAAACGATGGTCTCTTACTTG
Organism: Xanthia togata; assembly: GCA_963853775.1. Taxonomy (NCBI): domain Eukaryota; kingdom Metazoa; phylum Arthropoda; class Insecta; order Lepidoptera; family Noctuidae; genus Xanthia; species Xanthia togata. Next base: position 8,568,864 of record OY970803.1, read on the forward strand.
ATAAGGAAGCAGGTTGGCGTAATCCAAGAAGTCCAGCTGCTTGTCATGGAGGAATTCCACCGGCTGTGCGTCGGCCTGGAGCGTCAGGTCAGCTGCCAGCGGCATGAATGTCTAGGAAACATTTACATCATTAGATATAAGCATACATGGAGGTATTATTGAAGGGAAAAGATGTAGGAAATACCGACAAGATTCGTTGGTTGGGGTAGGGTTCCCATTTCGTTATTTGAATAGTCCTGACAAAAATTACGGACATTTGCGTATAAGTCTGGAAACGTTTACTTTTCAATCTGTCCTATATCACAAATCATTGAACTGTTTTCATTTTCACATTTTCAGTTCAGTTTTTATTTTAAGTTCCATTTGTCGAAAAGTTTGGTCCATTGGTCAAAGTCAGGATGGGGGGTGTTGAAGCCTTGTGTGTGATAGATTATGCGTGATTCTCAGTTTCTTATCGTTAGACATAACTTTACAAATTAATTTCACTATGTAATGTAAACATAATCTAAAATATTCCTATACTAAGAAAATGCTCTAATTTAACCATTTTTGTGCAAATCATTAACACTACTCGTTTGGGCGTGATCTTCAGTATAAAATAATTAAAAACAATTTACAGAAAGTTCTGAAAAAAATTGTCCAGATTTTCGGCTACCATCTAGTTTTACGTGAAACATTTTATAAACTCAATTAGTTAAATAATTCGTTTAACGGTCTGCTGTGCTGCTTCTAGTAGTCATAAATTAATTTTAAGCAGAATGAAGTTGGTCTGAATTTTATGTATATAGTTAATTAGCTCTGGAAACCTGTTTACCCCCTTTTAATGACTATCAAGGTATGGTTTGCATAAAATAATATCATGATAATAATATGTAACGTTAAATATTCCTTTGAGGGAACCGTGTATGTTAAAAAGACTTGCAATAGTTGCAATTATAAAATGTCAAGGTTCACACTTGTTTCAGTATTTAATTTTGTTTTGCTTGGAGTACGGTTTTCAGTACGATCAAAACGTTTTGTGACCTCTGACTCGCACAAAACGTGACCAATATACGTAAAAAAAAGGTCACAAAGAACACGTACTTGTAGAGCAACGTTTCTAGTTTCGACGTAACCTTATAAACAACTAAAACATTCCCTCGTATATTAAAATAAATTATCTTTATATCAGACCGGAGAGGACTATGTATAGATAGGTATTACCTACGGTAATTCCATTTGGAACTGTTGCCAAAGATCCAACCGTCTATCTGTCTTTATTTTGCTATGATAGAGTGAATTGTAGATTTGTAGAGAAATTATAATTACGTAGGTATGTTGTTTCACAAATGTTGATGTTTTGTTTTTTCCGGTTCAAGTCTCTAAACTAGGGTGCATTCGGCCGTTTAGTTTATTTTATAATATTTTAATACTTTATTTTGCTATTCAATACTATCAGATACCTAACAAATAAATATCAGTACTACAAAAATATTGGGTTTAGTTAGCGGGACTAGTAGCGCCAAAGTAGCGCCATCTACTGAAGATTGAATGAAGTAAGAATAAAAATTTACCAAAGCCGGCCATTTCACGTCTTTTTCTTCGTGTGTTTTGGGAGCCCATACAAGAGTTCTTTCCACTAAAAAAACACGAAACGTCCGTCGTGAATAAACTGCAACCCACTCGCGACGTTGCCAGTCTACACCATCATATTCCACTAGCACCTGAAACAAAGAAAAATTGTTTTAAAACACCGAAAACCTATTATAATAAATTCAAAAATATATGTCATGTATCTTCATCAAATCAAAATAATATTTTCTGTTAATAGTAGCGCCCTCTTCCATCGAGTAGCGACATTAGTGTGACTGGAGGAAAATATGTTGACCTAGGTGGTAAGTTGAACGCATTCTGCCACTAGATGGCAGCACGTGTACTCAACAGTCCCGTGCTGCAGTTCGACCCCGCCCAAATATAGTATAGCGTGGGAAAGAGACTTGCATTTTGAAAGAGACGACAATAATAACAAATCAACTTTCTATCCTTTCCTACCTAACTATCTCATCTTATCGTAGTATTACTATCAAAGTTGCACCGATACAAACACGTTTTGAATAAAGTTGCCGCGAAGTATCGAATATGATATAGAATGCGTATTTACTCCTACGTGCGTCTTATACCTACCTACTTAGTAAATGCTTGTTTATCTTAGCTAATACACACGTCGGAATAATTTATCTTGGCAACTAGTAAGATCGCTGACAGTGATTTATGTAGGTAGGTACCTAGATCCCTTTACTTACGTAAAATCTATGTAAATTAGTGGCAAGATTGTAAGTCAAGATGAACTACCTAGATATAGGAAGGTACCAATTTAGATAGGTGTTCGTTTTAAGTGGAGGCAGTTAATGAAGAGAGAATTTCAGTTTATCAATAAAATATTAAAATAACATATCATTGAAATAATAATGAAAAAAAATTACACCCTGTCATGTAAAATACATCTTGTATACATTCCACATGTCCTAGCAGTGCAGGCTGTATTTTTTCGAATTAAGGGCGATCCATAATTCCATAGCATTGTTGAAAGCTGTGCTAACATGTTATATCCTATCTAAATATCTCCAAGGCTAGGAAATGTGAAACATCAAGCAGCCATGTTTTTAATTTAGGACAAAGGGATCGAATTCTCCAAGAAGCTCATATTATTATGAACTAGCTTACGCCAGCGGCTTCTGCCCGCGTGATATCTCTGTAAATTATAGCTGTATACAGGGTGTTTGGCGCATGGACCGACACAATTTTTTCAGGGATTTGGGAGGTCATTAGCTAGGTTCTAGCTAAGTTCAAAATAGCTTTTAGTTTTTTTTATAATTAATTTAGAAGTTGTAAAATTTCATTCATTAAATACAAAAATTAACTTTGGAAGCTTGTAAGGAATTTTCTTGAAACCAGTTGTATAAAACAAAGATGTTTTTAGATTTAAAGGACTTTGGAGAATGCAACAAAATTTGTTTTGTGCCACTACACCCACAAACAAAAAAGTTATTTCAAATTAAAGGACACATTTTGGGATTTTTTTTCATTTTAAAAAAATAATCATATGTAACCAACCGTGACATTTGGGACAAAGGGTGTATGGGTAGAACCTAGCTAATGACCTCCCAAAATTGTGTCGGTCCATGCGCCAAACACCCTGTATAATATTATATACCTATATGTTACTCAGTGATATAGGTACTAAAGCATTTAGCTGGTGAAAGAATATTTTAAGTTTTTGAGTTTATTCATTACAAACAAAAATACAAATCTCTTCTCTTTAAATATTATTACTGTAGGATAGTGTACAGTTCTCGCAAAACTTTATGAGCCCTCTGAACGTAGGCCCGAGTACTAAACCGCGCAGGGCACAGATGAGTGCAAAATCATTTATTGTAAGCTGTGAAACATTTTTTACTTACTGCGCAGCCACTCGCGTGCAACTTCCGAGAGCTCAAAAAGTTTTGCGCATACTGTACTATCGAAGAACTTCATATCTAAGCAGTTTGAAATCAAAATCCCGGGAACACGATGACCACATCTGTTACCGCCCCGGTTCCATAGCGGCCGAGCGCTGCAAGCAGAAATAGTCCTTACGGTGTATAGATATGAACTTCTTCGATGGTACATAGATGAACCATTTTTTTCTTCCTTTGACATTTGCGGCCTGCAACTCTACTATGAATTTTATTGGTTAATACTGTAAAGATGTATACTGTAATACTGTAAAGATTAACAAAAACTCAAACTCAGTAGATACTACTGTCCATAGGTATAGGGACAAGACAGTGGGGATCAATGAAACAATCAAAATCAAATCTTGAGGTTTTCAAATAGCCACGCTCTTTTTACCCGACCAATCAGGTTATTCTTCAAGTTACACATGCAGTTAGTTGCATTGAGGACTAGTCTTGGGAGTTTTTTTTTAATTTTTTTTAAGTAGCCTAAAGTTTATATAGGTAGGTATGCAGTGAAAAAACAATTCGTTTTTCCGAAGAAATATTGACACAAGGTTTCTGATATTTTTTTATCTATAAATTGCGTATTTGGGACTTTTAATAATATATTTGGCTACATAGGTATAACATCAAAGTAAAAATCTTGACAAAAAAAAAACAAATACATACAAACTGTGTATTCCCATTCAATTTTGTGCAATGAAAGTATGTTTGAAGAAATTTAGTTCTATTTTTGTATCTAGGTGGCGTTATTCTTTAACAAATGTATGTTTTTTTGAGATATGAGTATTGAGATCACGCCAAGCCAAGATCTAATACGAATATTACTTTCAAGGTGTCCGGTGTTTTATTTATCCGAGTTCCGCGAAGTAAAGTTCACTGTATTAGATTTTTTTTTTTTTTGAGTCTGGCACTATGAAACAGGGTTCAATGTGTTACATTGTATTCCCATAAAAACGAATTGGTGTTTTATTACTAGGTATTGTAAATATTTGAGAATTGTTTTAGTTTATTTTTTATATTTTCACTTCTCATGCTCTGAAAGTGCTTATTTGTGCAGGATATAGGCTGCACAAAATCGAATTTTGTGCACAAGTGCATTAACGTAGGTATCTTCTCATAAATGTATCTTTACTATGGCAAAGAAAATGAGCCATACAGCCAAACACAATAAGAAATTCATAGATAGAATTTGTTATTTTATAATATTTACTTTAATTTATTTGCCTTGTGTTTTTTAAGACATAAAAGATATTAAAATTTTAATTCAAGTACGGTAGGTTATTTAATTAATTTAAGAAAATTATTATTGCAAAATGAATTTAATAGTAGGCTGTATAGGTCTGCAGCCCAAGCCTAATATCAATGTCGTAAGATTTAAAAAAAATGGGAAAAGTAATTTCCTTCAGTAGGTATTCAAAACTGTACTAATTTTACTTTGAATTAAAGAAATGTTATGTTATACTACTGTTTTATTTCCTCGCAATCGAAGTGAAAAGCAGAGTTTATAACTCGTCCACAAAACCATTTTATCCTCGACATTACTATCAGCCCTCGCCTTCGTCTCAGGCTGCTAAAAGTCTCGGATAAAAATAGTTCGTTTTGTGCATTTGTTGTAAAATTTACTATTTTTATGCATGTATGAAGTTATGATGCATAAAAAATCATATTTCATTGTGCCCAGCTGTTTCATTGCACCCCAGACCTGGGGTACAATAAAACAGAGGCAAGGTTTTAAATAGGGTTAAGATTTGGATTAAATTTTGATCTCGTTTCTATGATTGATTTTTAGGTAAAGTACCTATAAGGAAGTACAAAAGGAAGGAAGTAGAGGAGCTCGTGGCTAAGTAGTAACTGCCGCACGGGTCGATCCGTCAGGTTAAGCTACGCTTGCCGGGGTTGGTCTGTGGATGGGTGACCATCTTTACATACCCGAGACTCCTCCGTGCCTCGGAAAGCACGTTAAGCCGTTGGTCCCGGTTGTCATTCGTGGATCTTTGACAGTCGTTACGGGTCGTCAGAAGCCCGAAAGTCTGACAACCAGTCTTACCAAGGGGTATCGTATTACCCAGTTACTGGGTTGTGGAGGTCAGATAGGCAGTCGCTCCATGTAAAATACTGGTATTCAGCTGCATCCGGTTAGACTGGAAGCCGACCCCAATATAGTTGGGAAAAGGCTAGGCAGATTGATTGATAAGGAAGTACAAAAAATACGATAAGTTAATTAATATAGGTGTAGGTACCTGCCTAGATTTTTTTATGAATGAAAATGACTTTCGTTCAAGAATTAGATATAAAAAATAATCGATCTACCGACCTAATTACAAATAAGTAGGTACTTCTCGTACACACCAATCACGAATCTAAAGCTTTTGAATCACACAAAGTTTTAATACCAAAATCGTGTGTATAACGTTGTGATACTTATCTATTTCTAAGTACCATAATCATATCATCATTTATCTCAAGCGTTACGTAACTAACGGCCTAGGGCGACCCTCGGGCATAACACGTTACGTTACGTTTCCAATGTCACCAACTACACCTACTGATAGGGTTGCCAACATTTTTTATATCAAAAATAATGTTGCCTCTCACGATTTTCCTAGAGACATGTTCTAGGCTCCTAGAACGAGGATATTAAGTACTAACTTGAAGCTCTGCAATTAAATATCGCAATAATGAGCAAATACTTACTGTAGCTCATCGTCTAAAATCAGCTATCTAATTGCGTAGCACATATTTTGTAAAATTATTATGACTAATCTGTTTCATTTTGACAGTTCAACAACATTCATTGCGTTATTTACGTTGTAAAGCAGATTTATTTTTCGAACCTATGAAGCAATGGATTAGCTATCTGTTTCAAAACGATTCTGATTGTGATTGATCGTGTATTACGTTAATTACAGCTATAATTGTCCTTCATTTGACTCTTGTTAAGTATTGTTGCATCAGACAACAAGGACAGAAACCATTTTGAACTCGTTTACTACAAAAGCCCCGTTTGTATAGACAGTCAATGATAGTGCTATTTTATGATTGACTATACTATCTCCCAGACGAGCAATATACTCCTTGATTACTATAATGAATATCAGATTGGCATTTTTATTTACCCGTTTCAGCTTAATTACCATAAAAGGCATTATTATACAAACAAGGCACACGACACGACTGACTGGCATGGCATGTCGTGCCAACTCGTCCTACTTTCAATCGAAGCCCTACTGTCAAAGCGACCTTGTCACAATATCCGAGTCTTTCTGTACATACATTAAATATATATTTACTGATGTTTCATGTATTTACAGAAGGTTTGTGTACAAAAACATTTATATTGGACGCAAAGTGAAACCCTGATTACTTTTGGCAGGCCACCAATGAAAGTGCCATGAAAGAGATTACTGTGTAAATAGGCGGAAAGGATATTAAATGGAAATGTAAAACTTGTGTGATACTGAATGAATATTGAATTTTACGCACAACTAGAAGATGCACAAACAGAAACCCAATTAACCCAGTTTATGCTGCAAAAAATGCCCCATGACTGATTAAAAATAGAACATGGACAAAATATGTATACTTTTAATGCAGTTGCTGCAGCCCATTTAAATGTTAAAGTTCAGATATTTTGGACGACACCCACGAAAATAGAAGAGTGCTCTATTCTCGTCTGGAAACCACACGACAACTAGCAACAAATTCAGAAATATCAACAGAGAACTGAGTCATAATAACAGCATCAACATAAACACTGGCAAGTGGCAATCACTCAGAAAGACTTAAAAAGGGACAAAACAGATCTAGAGGCACAGGATAAATCAAGTCCTGAAGATGACACCGTAAGCACAGATACAATAAAGTGACTGCGAGACACTGAATTAATAATGGGGTCATTGAATTCAATTAATTTTCAAACGCGTCAAAGAGGTCTAATTACAAGACTTGAAAACAATTTAAAATGTCACCTCTATATAAAATATGCAAATGAATTAATGAATTCGAAGTTTAGGTACCCGTAGAACCGGTTTGAATCCGAAATAGCACTACCGTGCTTACGAATACCGATCACGTCATCCGAATGTGTAAACAAACATTGTAGACACTGCACTGCATTCAATGCAATGGAAACCACGCTCTAATTTGTATTCACCACCGATATCTTGAGTACCATCGTATCGCACAAAAAAAATGTTATACCACGTAATATAACCTCATTTTGTCTTATTTGCAATCTAAATGCCAGTTTGGTTCTCCTGATTGTAATTTTATTGCCTGGCTCGGAAAGTTGGCAAAAAATGTTTTAGTCGTCTCAGCAGAAAGATTCCCTTGCTTTCTAGAAAGACTAGAAACAAACGACTGTCTCTAGTTTAGTTTATCTTATCATTTTAGTACCTAGTGTCAGTTTATCTTGGGGTCGTAGTCTCTTCGTCATCGGAGACAAGACCCAGAAATCGACTGCACTGCACAGTACACGTTTAATAACTTTAAATTAGCCGGACATGGTGAGTTATGAGACATTTCCCTTTGTTCATAAATTACAGACGGAAATTATGTGTAAGGCAGATCTATCTATAGATATGCTGTTTCGTAACACTCGTAGTGAAGAGTTCCACCGTCTGTCTTGCTTGTTTGAAGTTAAACTCGGTCACATAATATAATGCAAACATTTGACAGGGAATAAAATTTTCAGACGCCAAGTTCCATTTCAAATTAATGTTAAACTTGTATCATTAGACTTTTTCAGGAATTTTTATTTCCTTATTTACGTACCTACCTATGATCTGATTAAATGCCTTAGGTATATAATATTTTGAGAACTGGAGAATACAACAGTTTTTTTCGCTGTATTGTATTTTATATTCAAATGTGAGATACAATCTCAGTAGGTAGGTAATTTGACTTAACAATGAGCCAAGGCCAAACGGTCACTAGTTTGTAAACACAACTAAAAAGAAAAACAATGACAAGATTTTCAGAAGGAAAAAAGCCCATTGAACTTCAAATAAATATTTTCATTTAGGAAAATGTTTTCCTCATGGGAGATGGGAGTGGATCTGTCCTAAATCAATGTTATTGTTAATTTATTTACTTATTCAATCATCTCCTCTTGGCTTAGCGCTGGAAACGAGTCTGCCATTATTATTAGAAACACCAAGTACCTACGTCAAGGTTTCGAAACTAGGCCAAACGCGAGATTATACCAACAACCAGCACTGCTGTGTCTATCTATCCAGTTGAATGCAACATTTGAAAATGAACTACCTATTTGATAAACGTTTCATTGGGCCGAATATAGGGCACGTAATAAGAGGACCGCACTTACACTTTCGATAACGAGTAACGGTGCACGTGCAAGTGACATGACGAATATTTAGAAATAAATATTTATCTGTAGCTGTACGGAAATAATATTCAAAAACATCCGAAGTTGTTTAGCAGTCTATAGAATAAGCTTTATAAACTTAGGTAGGTAACAGAACTATTATAACTTAAAAGAATTATTGTTATTAGTTTATTACTTATTTATTATTATGTAGTCATGATAATTTAAAATAAAACAACTATTTTAATATTAACGACAGATCTCTAGCCTGCAATAAATTAAATAATTCTACGCACCTAAAACTACGCAAGCAAGACCACCTCTAATTCTATTTTCAAATTCACCAAACCAGATGTTTCCTTTGTCTCGGCGAAATTCAACTAAAAAAAAAACAGTTTCCCGCCCAAAGAATCTATCATACATGGGTCGTATTATAGGGCTCCGACGCTCCGAGGCGGTCGGCCTGAGGCGCAGCCCCTGTAAGGCCGGGTTCAGTGGGTCAATGAACGCTGTGCAGACGCGAGCGCGCGGACCTGTCGTGCGATCCGTTGCAAAACATTGTCACCGCCCGACCTTGGTTGGTGCCACGAGCGTGTCTCAGTCTCAGTGAAACTAAACAAAAGATTTTATGGCGATGGCGCGAGTAGATGTATAGTACCTACCTACCTAAATAGAGGCGAGTTTTGATTTTTTTATTCGTCAGTCAGCTCGACTGCGGATTGAATCTTTTTATATGGGAGCTAAACCTATTTCTTTTACTACAAGATTTGACAAGATTTCTAGTAGGTACTTTGACGACAGTTTTTCGACAAGATTTCTTACTAGTACTTTAATGTCAAGAGAAATCTTGTCATTAAAGTACAGAAATGTAAAACTGTAATCGAATAATCATAGGATGGGTATCATGGGATGTGAATAATATCGATTACCTAATTTGTACCAATTGTACCTACTAGTAAGAGGAATGAATGTGGCACTACGGGCACTAGACCGAATTAAAACTCAGAACAGTATCAAAATGTTATTTCCAGTTTTAATTTGGCAGTTTGAAAACCCCAAGTTATCCCACAAAATTCTTAAAAATTATAAATTACTGTTTAATCGGGGTCAAGTTAAAACATTCAGATTAGACGAACAGCACATACTACCTATATAGTTTGTAATAAACGGGCATCTCGCAATAAAACAGCTCATTATTGCGACCATAATTATCGATATATAATGTGATAGACGGGTAGGTATGCATTATCATTGCTGAGGTCTTCGACATCCTATCTCACCTAATGAATGACACTTGACGGACAAATTTATACCGCTCAAATAAATTGCTACATAGCTTCGGATAATATGTAAGTATCCTCCTGAGGATAATATCGTATGAACCTTTACTACGTTTATTTTCCCAAAATTCCAATATTGCATGTAATACCTACTTTTTTATTTGTTTGCTTTTTTTTCACACCTTAATTTTCTTTATTGCACAATAACGTTGCACTCGAACAATACAGGATATTTAATTATTTCGCACATAGTTGTTAGTTACCTACTTACATTACTGCAGTTTTATTTATATTTTATGCTAGATTCTAGGCGAAGATAAAGAGTTCAAAGACTGCTATGTATCAAGATATACCGGCTATAATCTTGAAATGTTTAACACTAAATTATGTAGAATACCTACACATTCCACAGCTCGAGCAGATTCGCAGGTACGTTGTCTGGTGTTCAAAAATACTAAAACTATTTTCATCTGGTAGGTACATTTATTTGGAATAGAAAACTTGCAGTAAACAAAACACGAACGCATTCAAACTGTAAGGAATCTTTCATTGATCTGCTACATTACGCCCTCGATTTTAAAGGAAAGTTATTTTGGAAGTATGCAAATGGCTATATTATACTGCATTAATATTGAATATACAGGGTCAAAATAAATTAGCTAGAGAAACTCCGTAGACGTGATGGATATCGTTAACTAAACATGATAAAATGAAAAAGAAGTTAATTCAATGTTCTTTTTTTTTTAATACTAGTTTAAAAAAATCTGTGTTTTTGTGTAAACTTCACAGAAGTGAGTAAGATGTCGATATCTAAACACGATTAAATAAAAAAGTTTTGTTTTTTGTTTTTCGTGTTTAGATTATTTATTTATATAAGTAATCACTTACAACTATTATTACTGGTACAACCCAATGCAATAGAAAAAAGCAAACTCAATAATAACAACTTATTTTCTTTAGATATCGATAAGTACTCATCACTTCTGTGAAGTTTACACAAAAACACAGATTATTTTCTCATCATTTCTTCAAGTAACATGACGCCAAAAAAAATCATCAACATTTTTATTTTGTCGTGTTTAGATATCGATAACCATGACGTCTGCGGAGTTTTGCTGGCTTATTTAATTTGACCCTGTATAACAACGAAAAGAGAAATGGAGGCCCTGCAGTGAGACAACACCGGCTAAAAATAAATAAAAAATAGTGTGCCTTACAGCAGTCGCATATGATGTGTAACATCTGACATCTTGGCTGACAGTACCAACCTCTCGGAAAATGGGTTGGTACCATCTGACGGCCCACAAGCACCGCGCGCGCTCATTGGTCAAATCAAATAGCGCGCGCTTCCCCGGCTTCCTGTTACACAATTCCGTCCCTTTTCACGAAATCACTCACAGATTGCAGGAAAGCGACAGGATAGATGTTACACATCAATAAGTAATAAATATAACAATGAGTATTATCAAGGCTTTTAGAAAAGCTTTTAACACGGCAGCTAGGTATACACCTCGCTTAAGAGGGAACAGGGGCTGCGAGGAATTTGAAAAATAGGTATTTGAAGAAACTATAGCCGTCGCGCTGCGCCCGAAAAACCGAGTTAAACCCCGTAAAGTGCGATAGGGACAACTGCAGCTCAGACCGATTATATCACAAATTTTTTGACGAAAACGATGTTTGGCATTCTCCTTTTTTCTCCTCGAAAACTAAGCCGATTTAATAATTTTTTACATTAAAATTTTAAGAAAGAGTATGTCTAGGTTCCTATTATTTTCTTTTATGCTAAAAACTATTCCGAATTAGTCTGGTAGGCCTCTAATCACAGCGGTAAAAATGGGGCATTTTTGTAATTTTTGGAGGGTCATAGTTTCCTTACTTATTAATTGCTGAAAAAAAAGAAATTACAGGGACATGCCCATAGAGACCCTGATTTTATAAAAAAAAAATGACAGCTCTAGAGGCATTTTCAGGAAGAAAAACGAGGAATACGTTTGTATGGAGAATCGCGGGCCCTGTTCCCTCTTAAAGCTCATCCTCCCACGCAATTGTAGCGAGTCCATTGTGATTGCGAAAGAAAATGCAGAACTTAATTGTAGGCGTAAAACCTGTTAATCTGTCCCTTACTGTAGTAAGTTCAGGCAAGCTGGCTGTGTGAGGCTATCAAAACTGTCAAGCTGAAGTTTAGGACGGTTCAACACCAGCCGGTTGACCAGGTTAAATATGTTGTCTATATTCACACTGTCCTTACAAACCCGTGAAAGCATAGCTTTTTCATTGTGCGTTTATATGGGCATTCTTTGGAAAGACTCTTGATAAGTACTGGGTCGGATGACAGGAAAACTCGCTAAAGATACCGCGTAGTAAAAATGATACACAGAGCTAAAAAAAGACTGTTGGAGGCAGCATGTACTGAGCGGTACCCAGCCCCATTATACACAGACACTTCAAATATTTTTATTTATATGTGTAGAGAAAAAGGAATAGTTCAATCACCACTTGGGTTTTTATTGACATTACGTCAAATATTGCACCTACATTACATTAGCTACATCATATAGAACATAATGTACAATATGTGCGGAAGTATAAACCGTAACATACTGAACATGACTGGAATGATAAAATGCGTGCAGCGGAAAATCATACAGTCTTGAATAGGCAGAAGAAAATTTATGATTTCAGATAATCTGTCGGCATAGCGTACCCCATATTTAAGTAAGTACTTATTTAAAATTTTAAATTCATTCATTGACAGACGACATACTGCCTAAGCCGCTGGTTCTAGAAGCATAAAATTTTGCACTGAACAAGAGCTGCAATAGCGAAAGTGAGCTGAAGAATTTTTGAAAATTCACCCCCTCTATGGGATGAACAAAAAATAAGTTTGTTTGGAAGTTCGTAATTTTTCCGATGGGAAATCCCATCGGGCAAAGGCCTTGTCTTATACATTCCTGTTAAGTCTGTTGGTTGACAGCTCAACCTGTAAAAAAACAGAGAGGAGACAGAAAAGTGCGCTGATAGCAGCTGGGTGAGGTTAGAGTGGCCAAGGATTGAGTTACCTAATAGCATGCGAGGGCAGATGCCTTATTCCAGCACGTAACATCAGTTTGACCATTTTCTAGTTGGAAGAGCTAATTTAGAGAACATGAAATCCTGGGGCCCAAGTCTGCTATTTCTATAAATTCGTCATTCCAACACGATCCCACTGTCATTTTGCTAAAAGTTCGTAATCTGCTAAATTCATAATGGTCGATCATTGGTTGATCATTGTATTCCACAAACACGATACTCATAACGAATTAAAAGAAATGACTGAACAATGACGTTCTCATGGTAGGTCACTGATCAAAGGAACTGTCAAAATTTTAGCAGATTACCGCCTAAGTCAATCATTAATTATTCATTATATACGAGATTACCAATAGATGCCATTTCTTTCAATGGAGTGTCAGTGGCTGACCATTGGAAAGTCATAATGACGCTAATATGTTAGTAGATTACCAAACTTGTCAAAATCAACAATTATGAAATCAATGATAGCCCATTCTGTCACTATTGCAATAGCAGACTTGAGGCCCAGGCCTCTTGAATACTCTGAAGTCTCGTCGTTTATTCAAAGCGTTCCATTCCAGCGATGTGAAAACCTTCGGTACACTATAATTACTGTACGTTCTATGGTACATGTGTAGTGGTATTAATGCGTATCCAAGACCGGTCGTTAATAACAAGCATAGGCCGTGTTGATAGCTCAAACGTCTCGGCTCGTGTGAAAACTTAGCGCCATCTATCATCTGGTGTACAAACCGCATGACCCTAATTTGTAGATACCCTCAAACGCCCTCAAACTGAAATTGGTTTGAAGGCTGGGCGGGGACGTACGATGTCTTCTACTTTGACAAAGCTTTTTCTCTCTATATGGTCCATTATTACATGGTCTTACTGCTATCTGGGTTCAAGAACTTTTAGCGAGTGCTCAATCAGTCCCTTTTATTTTCATGACAAATCGAGTTTCTTCTCATTAGTAAATATCTTTTTTCAATTGAATTCCGATCTTTCATTTCTTCGAAAGGATGCTCCGGATTAATCTTCGACTATATATATACATATATGTATAAGTATAACGATACCTTTTGAAAACGTGTTACTTATCCATTTCACTATTCATGTGGCTGGTAAGATCTACAGGATTAAAGTGTATACTTACTAGCTTTAATCTTTCAGTAAATTGCTATCCTTATCCGCGAGCGAACTTAAGTATTTATTTATCTTTGCGAGATATAAATCACTGCCTGAAGGTACCTACTTCACACGGTGTAAACTGTATCTTATAGTTCCTTATAAATATATTATATGAAGAGGTAGGTATATGATACTAGATGTGTAGATAGGTTCGATACATCTCGGTTCCTTTCACGGGCTAATAAATTGAGCTCTTCCCTATCCTTTGGTGATATTTCTCCATCAGGCTAAATCTCTTGGAGCTTCGTAATGTGAATTTCCACACAGATAATGTGCTTTCAATATAATTTGTGTCTGTTAAGTTTTTTAATGTAATCTGTTGGAACTTACTTAAATTAAGTACGGTACTACTACTAGTTATGCTTTGAAACATTACTAATCTAATAGCTCGTACTAATGTCCGATGTGTAAAATCAATACATACCCCTGAACACATAGTATAGAATGTTACAAACCTTAACAATGATTTACATCCATAACTATGTAGGAGGCAAGAAAAAAGGTAAAAAGACAGAAGTTTTGTCCTCCTGAATGTCACTAGGGCGAATGCAATCTTGGAATTTTCCTATGTTCTTTCTTATCAATATCATGAAAAGTAAGACTGACTGAAATGATGCTGTTTGAAGAAATCGGTTGAGACTTAAAAATATCAGAAACAGGTATTGCACACTATTTGGTCATAGAGAAAACAAGAGCAAACTGTCAAAAATCGCAAATACACAGCTGACTGCTTCCTAACAATTGGATAGATAAGGCTTTATGAAATAGTAGGTATAGAAGTTTCTTTAGAAACTTGTTCAAAGATCCCACCGAAGACACCAATATAGACCCAAGTACCATTCAGCGACAGCGCAAAACAAAAGAAAGACATATAACATTCCTTTTTCGAATAATCGTAACAACCAGCGAAATATGACACGAATCCACGCCAGCCGGTTCCAATCTCAAAACTAATAATATAGCGTGAGAATACCAGATAAAGAATTTTACTTACATCAACAAACGAAATGATAACAATGACCTTGAAGTTGGTACGCCCAGTTTAACTGCAGCGTGAAGTATTTATTTAATTATATGCGTTTAGAGACAAAAATTAGTACCCCGAGCCTCTCCGATAGATCATTTTCCTGGGGTCTTACTCAGATATATTCAGATTTCTAACAGTGTTTGGTCTGTGTTTTCAAGGAGCATCGACCATCTCACCTCCGTATCTCATTGAACTGGGGTTTAATAAATGATGATTCATAATAATATGAAGGTGAAATCCGTGTGGCTACTAGACTTGCTTGCAAAATTTAAAGGTCAGGCTTTAACTGCCGCAAGGTCGTAAATTGCAACTACGGTATATTTTCAAGTAAGAATGAACCAGAATCCCAGAAGCATCCTCGACTGCGTTCAGATAAACAAACTGAATACTAGATTTGATCGCTACACTTTATGATAACGGCAGTTCTCCCTTACGAATGTCCGTGGATGCAGGAGGCACATATTTGCAAAAGAAGTAGAAATGGTTAGCGTTCGTAACACCCGTTTTAGATTCCGATTTAGATTCCCTCGTGCCTATGAACACTACGGATTCCAATCTGTCTGTCAGTGTCGCAGCTAGCCGCTTGACAACAGAGACCGAGTCTGTTAAATATTCACCTTCATTAATCTTTGAATAAAGGGCAATGTCCTCTAGACAAATTAATCCATTGAAAACCCAGCTCTGATAGAGCAGTAGGTACTTGGTACGAAAATTTAATTTTGAAGTTGACAAATGGGTTCACAAGACTAAGCTCTTGAAAATACGGTTTTAAAGTATTGTGATGTGGGAATAAAAATAGAATGTTTGATGGACTTTACACTGTACTTTGCAGAATTGAACAATTTATAATGTAGTTGGTGCTAGGGGTTGAGTTCACTAAGTTATGGCATAACATTCTCTAGTTGTGTTGTGATGTATACTCATTCCCCTTTTCCCAAGAAAGTGGTCTAATTCGAAACTTTCTTCGTTGGGAACCGCTGGGCCGATAATATTAATTTCTGTAACTCCCCTGTAGAATTATAGTAATTTCTAAGTGCAGTGTTAGTCAATTAAGTAATCATAGATATAACTTCTAACCAGAATTAGAAGATACTACAGTTCGTTTTTAATCCTAGAGACTAATTTGACACATGCAAATGTTAAAATCCAAATAACAATCACTTGAAATGTCAAATTGGGATTAAAAAACGAACTTTAGGAACATTTTACATTAGTTAATGAAAATCAACCGTCGTCGCTCTGTTTTCCTAAGTCCCAAAGGCGGAAGAAAACAACGTTATGTATCACCGGGCCTTTACGCGTATTTCGCTCTTATCGCTACATTATGCAACATTACTAGACGTTAATCTAAAATGCAAATGTGCATGCTCTTCGGCTTTCTTACTTTCAATAAAGAAGCACGAATCCCTGTAAACTAAATGTAGTATGTACATATTTTTTTGCAGAACACTTTTTCCTACACGGAATGTGTGGTCACGTTGTCATTGGTGATGAATTTATGAGCAAGACAGTAAATTAAATCAAAAGAAATCGGTTAGCATGAGTTAGCTTTCATGTTTTATACAAATAAAATCAACGATTCGTTGTAGTGACCTTGCTGGCACTGACCGACCTCGGTGTGATACATATTCAATGAGACTATTCCGCAGTTAAATTATCTGTAGAAGTACACATCAAAACAAACAACTTTGTTCAATGTTTTATTATGTGGACCGCTCCGTATTTGGATGCACTACAATTTAGGTAACCCCGTGGCACTAGTGTTGTCAAACAAGACTTTTTCGCTCTCGGCCTAGTTCAGTAAATGTGAGGGGTGGTGAAAGAATTTTTACGAGAAAATAATCTGAGCTTCGCTGGATGTAATAAGAGAGTAATTCCAAGAGTCCAAAGGAAATAGCTGTCTCGCTGAAATATTAGGTCATTGAAGATTAAGTCAGAGTTTCGGAGACAGCTGAATTAATACATTATGAACATAAGACATGACTACAATTTGTTTTTACAAAAATTCTCAACATTTACAACATACGCCCGAACTATTTTATCGGTAATTTTCCCCCAAACAGAGATGAGACGCCGCCGTATCATGAAATATTTACGAGTATTTTCCCAACGATTTTCCTTGGAGTAGGGGCATCGGCAGTAAAGCCAGATTCCATTTATAAGTGCGCTGGCTTCTGATGTTGCTCATAAAGCGTCCCTGATAAAGCCTCCGGTCCTGAGGGATAAGGGGGCAGACGGGGTGAAGTGGGGGAAAACACGTACAGCGTTGTAAAGAAGTTGTCATATTTGGAGAGGACGAAAGATATATTGAAGGATTGGTTGGAATATAACTATCTCCTAGCATGTAATGAAAATGTCGTGAGAAAACTTTTGAGTATGAATGATGAAGACCAAAAAATATATGGATAAACTGTCTGAAACATGATATGGCTAGAAAGGGCTATGGCTACCGAGATGACGACTAATAAAAAAGTATGCAAGAAAAATACAACTATTTACCCCAAATAAATTTTGATGAGGTCACGAGAATGATGATTTGATAACTTAGGTAGACTTAAACGAAATACGCCATTAACCTTTTTTAAAGATTACGTTTCGACCTAGAGGTTCATGAAACCAATATACAGATAGTGCAATCCACGACGGCGCGCGACGCGCCCCACTCCGCGATTACTGTACTGTAGTTTAGCTGTACTTTAGTACGGAGCGGAGCGGAGTGGGGCGCGTCGTCGTGGAATGCACTATCTATACTTAATGTTCAAAGAAGCACGCCAAAAACATTATTTTTAGTTTCCGCCTTTTCCCCATATAATATCACACGGCTAACCTATCTACTGTTTTCTACCGTTCCCCCAGCGAGTACCTATCATGTTACCCCCAGGCCGCCCGTTAGTTGTTCCGAGTTCAGAGGGAACTTCCGTACTGCGCACCATTCCCCCTTAATGTTGATGGTAATCTACATGTGCTTGGAATATCGTGTTGACATTCGTGGCGTTGTTTTTCCCACGAACATTAAAATACTGTTTCTGAGAAGAAATATACAGTTCTGAAAGCGGATGTGTGTACTAAAGACAGGAGTCACGAAATACCTAGATTCGGATGGAAATAAATAAATTAAGTGAAATACTTTCATTGTAATTTAATTCTGTACACTTAGTGGAAAACAGGTTTTATTGGAATTTCTAGTGTTCTGAATGAGAAATCTAACGTTGGAATGACTAAATATGATGTATGAGTAAGGAAGACGATGAATGCGGAAGTCAGGAATGTCTCTAGCTAGGGAATGTTGGATACATCATGCATCAGATATAATTTCATAATGGTGTATTGTATTTATGACGCAGTCGGTTTAGAATGTGATACGAGTATCGTGACTTAATTCGGTAAGACCCAATAATCAATCTGCCTAGCCTTTTCCCAACTATATTGGGGTCGGCTTCCAGTCTAACCGGATGCAGCTAAATACCAGTATTTTACATGGAGCGACTGCCTATCTGACCTCCACAACCCAGTAACTGGGTAATACGATACCCCTTGGTAAGACTGGTTTTGTCAGACTTTCGGGCTTCTGACGACCGGTAACGACTGTCAAAGATCCACGAATGACAACCGGGACCAACGGCTTAACGTGCTTTCCGAGGCACGGAGGAGTCTCGGTATGTAAAGATGGTCACCCATCCACAGACCAACCCCGGCAAGCGTAGCTTAACCTGACGGATCGACCCGTGCGGCAGTTACTACTTAGCCACGAGCTCCTCTTTTCGGTAAGACCCAATTCATAAAATTGCGACGCTCATAACTTCGTATAGTTTTGTGATGAATGTAGGTACCTACTAGATATTCAAATCACTTTTTGTATACACTTGATTAATTTTCATTGCGTCCAACAACTTTGGAATCATGAAATGAAAGTTCCATCATTTACGTTGATTTCTTGTAATTATTTTTGTAATAAATATTCTCGCCAACAGCCGTCCAAACGCCAGCGGAACAGGGAACAGCTGTGAGTGTGTGCTTGCCCATGCGCGTGCGATACATTCCTAGCGGTCAACGCACGCGGCTGTGCAGTCTCAGCGCATGACTTTACTATACTATACAACATTTTTGTTATTACTCTTTTTATTTTAAGATCGCGTTTGACCACATTTTCACCTGTGTGGTCTGTACTCTTGCCTAGAAGTTATCTTTTCACTCGTGAAGTCGTTACTTGAAGATTCCCAGGTTAAAGATATCGGGAAACACGGCCACGAACAAGCAGTTCTGTTTGATACTTAGCAGCATTACATAATAAACGTATTGCCAATCGTAATGTGCGTATTGGTGGAATACAATGAACGAAAATAGTGAAATATCCACCAGCGTGTTTCACGACAAACAAATAAGATTATTTCAACAAAGTAATTTTAATTTTAACAAAACATAACAATGCCCTCTTAAGTTTTGAAATGCTGCACTCATAACCGGTCGTGCCCTACCGATCACGTAATACCATGGACTTACATCCACTGCAATGGCACAACTATGGCAAACAGCCGTCTAAAATCATTATGATCTCTGCCTAAACTATGTAACTTCCATGAGCTCGTACCTGCTCATAAATTCAGTTGATGGATTTGAAATTCAGAGAGAATTTCGGAGGAGTTGTAGCTTGTGAAATCGTGTACAATCTACATAGTTGCTGATACTCGTCTAACTTCTTGTGATGCTTTCCAACAAAAGCAGAACTACATTAAACATCAGGGTTACTAAGTAGTTCCAACTAGGTCCTAGTAATACGAAGTAACTATAAATATTTCTCAACCAATCAAAACTAAACAGAAACTTTCTACAAAAAAGAATATGCACCATGAAATGTACGTTCCGAAAACATTTAATTTATCAATAGATCAACCGTACAATTTCACCAGACACACAAAGTACGGAGTTATTTCGCGGCAAATTAAGCGGTCTACAGACTATTAAAAAAAACAAGCACTACTAGTTGTGGCACCGCCCGTAGATTGGCGAGACGGGACCAGCATAGCAATTAGAAAGATTGAGACACAAAAAGTCCCGTTCCTTTGAAAAAGGCGTTAATTTTTCATTCGCGGTGAATTAGACGTGGAACGGGTTGAAGTCTCGACGGCTGCTGGCGACGATCGATAGAAACGAGTTATGGGACTTTCAGTTGTATGGTCTTGTAAAGCTCTTTTGCTGTTTTATACGACATTGGAAATAACGCTTCGATAAACTAGCACCTAATACTAGGAAGAGTTAGAGAAAAAAAAATACAATCATAAATTTTCAGAAAAATGTATTCCCACAACATGGAGATCAATTTTCCGCTCTATCTAGGAAATACGTAAAAATATGCATTAGCTTATAATATGTATTCCTGATCAGTCTCAATTTATAGATATATTTAGCAAACTGTTTACTTTTATATTGCTATTTCGAATGGCACGCCACGTTATTTCTCATGCAACCTTGAGTGGTGGCAGTGGCAACACGCCTTATTAAAACTGCTTATTTCAGAAACAAAGCAAGACATCATTTATTTAGTCGACTTGGATGCTGAAGAAGGAGTGAATTGTCAATTACAGCTCAAAAACATGATAGTAAATGTAGATGAAATTGCAGAAATGAGACCAACTGCAACCATCAAAAAGATATTGAGAGAAACAGAGGTCAGTGATATTGGCTTTCCAGAAAATACGAGCGAGCAATGCACTATCTCACAAGAATAGCGTATTCCAAGTTTAATTTACGCCTCATAAACAAACAGTATTTTATCAACTCTCAGTTTGTTTCATCTAGCGTAGTACACTGGTGTGGTATAGTGCTTCTATTTATAATTAAACTGTTTAACCTTAGATCTTTACAGGTATTATTTCCAAGAGTTACGCCAAGCCACGCATCGTGAATGAATAATTCATTAAAAATGATCGGAATACGCAACCGCTTTCCTTGAACGTACAAACTTATGAATTATACAGAATTAACACAACTACGATGCATTCCGCTATTTTACTATACATTTCGTACCGTATTTGCAATTCAATTTGCTAGTAAAACGACTTCGAATAGTTACAATCGGTATTTTATGCGAACCCAATTTGGAACGAATTGAGAATTTGAGATAAGTAAAGAATGTGTAGTGTTTAGCATTACGCAACGCTTTTCGTAGTAACTATATCTTTTAGTATTGTATTCAGTCCAACCAAATACGATAATATTTCAAAACACCGAGAAAGTTGGTAATCTGGAGACTAGAAAATAAAATTAGCTCAACTAACACTGATCACAATCAAAAATTGCAAACCTAACTCTAAATAGAAATCTTATTAATGCACTAACGCTATTCAATCATTTGAATTGACGCCAAGTACCTCACCAACCACAGCAAGCATGCAATACTTCATTCAATTTTGCAAGCTTGCCCAACGTCTACTGCATTATCTTCAATAAATAATAAAATGTACTATAAATAAAGCATCTATCGAATGCATGTCACGTATTCGACGAAATAAAATTAGTTGTTACGAAATGCCATTGTTGTGACACTACTCCATAGTTACTGGCCTCAAATTTTGAGACGTGAGCTGGTTTTTTACTACAAACCAGTAGTGTTTCTACGATAAAATGTAATAGAGTACTTACTATTCTTCTTCGCATACTAATTAAATTAGAGAAACATGGAAAGTTGAATGTAACATTCATGTTTGTCCTCGGGTTTTCTTACGATAACGTGCTTCCATGACAACATACATATTCAAAAGAATGTCTCTGCTCCTCTTAATAGCTACAAGTCCTAAGTCAATAAAAACCCTTTCATACTCTTGACTATCTACCAACCTTAAAACAATAATTTCCCTTGTTATTTACCATCGTTAAAAGTTTTTCAAACATCGTAAACCAACGACTTAGCACTTACAATGATTGAAGCTACAACTTTAATATGCTGGTGTGCTGTCCAATTTAAATCTCCTTTAACAACCCTCTATTTTCTATCATCATCAGGCAAAGCCGTAAAATAAAATAGAAATCCTCTACATTATTCATATTTGCTAGCATTACAAGTATTACAACCAGCATGAACGTTCGTATTGGTGTCAAGTATATTTTTTTGCGAGACGGCCCAAGAAATTATATTCATAGCGAATTGATTAAACTCGCGATGTTTGTACGCACTTACGCAGTATTATAATTTATAGCTATAGCATGTATTATTGAAGACGTCTCAGGTCACGACTTCGAATAGCAAGTTTAACAAACTTGATACTTCGACTTGACAAATCATACGAAACCGAGTCAAACAAACCCCCGACTTCTGATTAATTAATATCAGGTGGACAGATGAAGGTTTCTCTACTAAAATATCGCGATAGATACATTTTAATTTGGAAGACACTGCATTTAGATTAATACTGGCAGCAAACTAAAGACACAATATATTCCACATTGTTGACATGTATTACCTAACAGAAACGATCAATACGAAAAAAAGACACGTCGATTCTATGAATCAGCTTTTTTTGTATTCCAAAAGCGCACACCCGCAATGCCATTAGGCAAATCCCCTGCAAGCCGAATGGGATTAAAATGAAATTTAAAGTCAATACAATTTCAAATAGCGACGTAGGAAAGCAGTAACTAACCTGCCCTCATCTCTCTCCCCAAGGGTTCGTCCCAATTTCGTCCCTTCACGCTGTGACCCAGTTCTGAAAGCCGCTCATTTGCCACCGTAGGTTTAAAATGGGGTTACATGTAATCGTTCTTTGCCCTCATACTCGGAGGGTTTCAGTACTCAGCTGGTAATGTCTTCTCTTTCACACAAATTGATCTTTCAGTAATGGAGGACAGAGTATTGTTGATCTACGAACAAGTTTTTGTCGATCATGTTTTTCCTTTAGTTTGAATTGATATCACAAGGTTAGATGATTCAGTAACCATTACAGCAAAAAAAAGAAACCACGCAGAATTTAATCACCATGTAAAACTGAATTTTCGTTTTACCGTTTACGTACACTCTATTATGCCTACTCACATAGAGCAACATGAATTGGCAATTTTAAGTAAGTATGAAAGATGAAGAGAAAAATGGTTCTTCAGTTCGTTTATGCTAAAATAATTATGATCTTCTGGCGCATGATATTTCGTCTCACTCTATTGAAAATAGAGCTCATTGACAATGAATTGAAATATAATAGTTTATTCAGCATCTTGCATTTTTAAATATATGTAGTATCAAGTAAGTCATTAGCGCCAAGATATAAAATACACGTACTCGTAAAATGGTCAAGAAACCGTTGCATCAGAAAATTCACGAATACATTGCAATGATATGAAAATATTTGTTAGCCTTAGCGAGTTGCTCAAACGGGATTTCGTTCGGTACATGTCATTCTGGACGTTGTTTACCTCGACAAGACAAGCATACGGCGAGGAATTTACGTGCGTCACTCTTTACACTTAACTATCTTTAGTGTTTAACAACAAATCATACGAATAATAGAAAGTGTCAAACTAAAAACAAGGTCCACTTCTCGACAGGTGAACGACCGAAGAATGTTGCAAGAGTGCTACAAGGTTGCTGCCTCGGACCAGTATGAGAATTTAACATCATGCAAATTACGATAATGAGTGCTTCGTAAAAATATCCTAGGGATGTGGAAGCAAATTTGAACTGAATGCTGGAATCGGACTTACATTAGCGTGCATTGATTTTGATAAAATATTACATGTAAATACATTTTGCAGCTCGCTGGTGTTAGATTTTATAAAATTCGCAATTCTATAAAATATTAAAGCAGCAAAATGTAAAAAGTATTGTTAGTAACATTGAACCTATCTCCTTTAAATATTTTATGTCTGTTTTAGTCCACAGATATAAAGCACTTGTTTCAATTCTCAGTTATAAGAACAATACCAAAACAATTGTGTCTAAATACACCTACACGAAGTCCTAAAAAAATATTGTGGTGAGGTCTTTTTGTGATGAATAAAATTGTTCCGACCCAAACCGTTGAAAGAAAAAAAAACAAAAAAAATGAATTTAAAAGAAGACGAGTTTATTCAAAAGAAATAAAAAAAATACACTGAACGTAAGTGGAGATATAAATCTGGGTAATAAAATCGAATAGGTACGAGTAGAAGAAACAACAGATGCCTCTTACTTATAAAGAAAGCTAAACACCGATAAGGTTTACGAGAGATTTTTCCAAGAATTTATTTAAGTATCGAAGACTCGAAGTACAATAACTAGTCGTTGCGTAACTAGCGAATGCAGTCAACCAAAATGGCGTGGTAGCTTATTGCGTTGTACAAACAAAGATTGATCTCACGACCGTGTCAAACGAAACGTAATAATTATTGAACAAATAGTATAAAATCTAGTTATGTCACTGGATGACTGAGATCAATTTCAAGCTGGGCAAAATATACCTGCAGTCGTTAGTACTGGGCCAGTACTAACGACTGCAGGTATATTTTGCCCAAAAAAAAGTAGGTAGTTTTTTTTTTTTTTGCATGGGAAATCATTAAATGACTTCTCCCGCTCTGGGTGGAGCGGGAGGGAGTTTCAGACTCTTACTGACTAAAACCCACCCGTGTTCCTTCTGTTGCCTGTGCAATGCCAGGGGGCCACGGTATCCCTTTCGGACTTTCCCGCAACCCCGGCAGGCAATGGTCCCATCGGACCCCTTCACTTGCTGACATCTCTTTGAGGCGCACGTGGAAAACTACGCGCCGTCGACCCGGGCCTGGTCCTTACCGAACGGCGAGCTACCCATAGCTCACCGTCCGCTAGCTCGCGCCTACGGTGGCCGGGAATCGGCTATGGATTCCCGACGCCCAGGGCGTCTCCTCCTGCGGCGGCTAGGGGCGTGAGGGCGCGAATTTTGCCTCTCCCTCACGCGTTATGCCTCCTCCTTCTCAAGCATTACTGCTTCGCATAAGTAGGTGACGGCCTCCCATGCCCTCTCGCTCCGTACCATGGCCTGGGCCAGGGCCGGACGCGAGAGATCCCCGCCACCAGAATACGGCGGTGCTCTGCCCAAGCCGGGCAGACCTCTACCGTATGATCCAGCGTGTCCTCCGGGCGATCCACGCAGTTATGACACCCGGGCGTTTCCTCCCGCCTGATACCGAACAGGAACCTCCCGAAACAGCCGTGTCCGGTGAGGACCTGCGTCAGGCGGAAGGTGAGGACGCCGTGGCGCCTCTCTACTACTACTACTACTGGGTAAAGTCTTAATAGCCTTTCTGTATACTCTAGGATCTGAGTGTTCGAGGATATTATGTAGATCTTTAGTCATGGTTGTGTTGGAGACATAATGTTCCACTTGCAAATGTTTGAAATGAATGGCGTGGCGATTTATAAAGGCTCGGAACGCTGAGAAAGTAAAATTACAATTAAAGTGAGATAATCCGGAAAATTTATTTTGGTTGAGATAACGACAGAACGCAGTACGGCACATTCGTTTTCATATCAGAGAGGTGTGGAACAATAGAAATTGCTTTTGTACTTGTTCCTGGTGAAACCTTAAGTTAGCAAAGATTTAGTAACTATTCTACCACATGCGGTCTAGCTCGCATATTATAGAATCCTTCATGAGTTATATATTAGTAAAGAAGAAGATATCTACTGTAAATAATGATGGTCCTTCATCAGTAGCATCGATTCATTTACTGTATTAATCTTATTGTCAGCTTCATATAATATGTTTTTTTCTAATGTCGTAAATTGTAGGCTGACATCTACAACATCGCCTTCACCATCAAGAATTTTCCTCGCCTGCAATGTGTGACCTACTTGGCCTTGACCTAGTTTTGTACGAATTTTACTCGACGAAACTTGGATATCATCAATATAAATTATTTCTGATTCGGATGGATTACGATCATTATGTAATTCAGCTCAGTTGTATCGTACTTACATTCGCGTCCTAATCGATAAAATTATTTGGATGATTGAATTTTTCCTCATCAACGGCAGAATTATGTCGCCATCGCTACGCCTCAGGTCCGATAGCTCATTAACTCATTAGACATAAATTATAGTAACTAACAGGTTTGGAAAACCTGTAATAAAAAATACACCTACTGTAAAGCAATACTACTAATGTAAAGCTACGGCTACACAACGTATAAGACATTATTGTGATCACCGTTGAACAATTTCCTTTGGTTTAGTAGCGTCTGCAAATGGGCATAGAGTTTCTTATGTCAGACTTTGGTGAATCTTTCTTCTCTTTCTTTATATCATGACAAAAATGGAAATGGAAATCAGTTAATGGCTAGACCACAAATGAATAATGCGATTAAAATCTAATAAAAAAGTCGTCTGGTATTCTTACATTGTAAAGGTTGCTTAATATTATGCAAATTACTTCACCAGACTCGGTCATTAAGCACGATGTGACATTGATATATTTTGCTTATATCATAAACAAATAATACTGGTTATTCAGGTCACACCTACTTACATCTTTAAATAATGCTGTTATGGGCAAAAGAAACACGTTCTTAATCCTTGTTGGAAATTCTAACAACAGGAATTGCGGTCGGAAATTACACATTAGATTAAAATTCTCTAAAGGGTTTTTGCTTTTAGGATCATCGAACCCTCGAAAACACCCGAAGAACCGGGTGGCCGGGTCTTTCAAAGGATGATGGCCTAAGAGGGATCAATATTAGAAATATAATTTAAATAACTTGCTAAGTGGAGCCTTTGCGTTTCTTTATTTTTGGCATTTACCATCATTCTCTTGCCTTATCACAATTGGGATGATGTCTGGGTAAAAAACCGGCCAAGTGTGTGTCCAACAACGCACTATGAAGGGTTCTGTAATTGGGATGAATTAATCTCAAGAACAAAAGTATCATTGTAGTTGAAAAACATATTCACACAACTGCAAATGTAAGTTTGTACGCATAATATTGAGAGATTTACCATGTTATTTTAAGACCATAAGCTTCTTATAGGTTTTCCTGTAATCTATGAGTAATCATTCTCTGTATTAAAAAAAAAATAGGTTCTGTAGTTTCGGAGATAAGATAAGATAACTTTTTTCATCTATTTTCTTAAATATCTTTAAAAGTATTTATAATAAAACGATGAAAAAAATTGAGGTCCTCATATCAAGCCCTTTCATTTCACACGGTACAGTTTGCAAGTTTTGTTTTCAATTTTTCGAGCAAATTGGCTGTGACAGACAGACACACGAGTGATCCTATAATAAGGGTTCCGTTTTTCCTTTTGAGGTCCGGAACCCTAAAAAAGGAAGTTTTATTAAGTCCGTGCTTCGATCAATAATAGCAGTGCTATAATTGATCGAAGAGTCCGTGAGTCAGATAATAAAAAAATATTAGACACGAATTTTTTGCTTTATCATATTAATAAAAAATGCCTTAGATAAAACGCATTAAAGTTGGGGAGTGGGGGCTCACTACGTCACAACTTAGTATAAAATCTACCTATGAGTGACATGCCACATTTTAACTCAATGAATCGCCGTAATATCTAATATTTTGAAAACGTGAAAAGAAAAGTACATGTCCAATATTTTTTTATTACCTACCTGAGGGACATTTTGTTTTTTTTAATATAATCCCTTTCATTTTCATCTCATCATTTATTTGGAGTCTTCGCAACATGTCTTTTCCTTCCATACTTCTCAGTAGTCATCTCAGTTGTCTCTCACTTTATAGCCATTATCATCTCACACAGTGCATCCATCGTTTCTTGGTCTTCCCCTAGTCTTATAGCCATCCAAATTCTTAAATCTTTAGTACCACCCAAAGAAAGATGGCCCTATAATATTGGTAAGGCTGCTTTACCAATATTAGTGTCTTCTACTCTACTTATTTTACTTAGTACTTTTTAAACAATGGATCAGAGTGTGTGCCTATGACTATGTGCCTACCTTTACAATTCAAAACGTCAAATTTTTTTAAATAATAAACGCTAATAACGAAAAATTTGAGTTAAATTAGTTTTATGTCAAAACCAACGAAGCTTACTTTTAAGAGACTATTATTAAAGTCGTACTGAATAAAACGAAATTAGGTTCCGATGAATTCAGGCTTTTACAATTTTCTTTTCGACGCTTCCAATAATGATATACCGTCGTCCAACTAAATTCTTTGAGATGATTTCATTGTTACCCTGTAATCGAATTACTTATAGGTAATTTGTGTTGTGAAAGTGGCCAGTGTTTACCAGCAGGGTAAAGAACGGAGTACTTCACGACTTGGGACCGGTTTAGTGGACTGACCCCGGCTGTCAAGCAACATCGTGTCCTATTGCACAACTAATCCCCGATTTATCGGCTTTGGATCAAGATTGCAAGTAAATATAACGATTAAGTATCTTGTTATCCATTGATTCTAACTTAGATAAAGTGTACCTAGGTGTTTGAAGAGCAATTAGTTTGAATAGTAATATAAATTCATTTAAAAGCTCTTTGTTCAGTATATTCTTAACAATTTAACAAACCGATATAAATAATGGTTTAGAACTGTTGAAGATTATCACTAAATTGATAGGAGTAGACTAGTCACCGCATTGTTGCAGACTGTTCTAAGTCATAAATTATTCGTTTTGAAATGTTCTTAAACTCGGTAGCATTTGATAGAAACCCCTTTCTGGTAGGGAAGATTGCAAAGGGATCCGGCGCATGAGCAGGAAGAAGTTCAGTGAAATCTAAGCAGTTGTCCTAAATAATACCGAATATGCTACCCACATCAGCTATTTCTAGTCTTTGTTTGATACTTGATCCTTTTAGCAGATCGGGAGTTCCATTTAGAAGTTTAGAAAAAAGCCTTACCGATATATCATAGAGAAGATACTTCGCTTCGTGTTTAAAATGCATTATGTCCAAGTAATGTCTTCAGATATTCAATATCAAAGTACAACGCAACGCAAGTTGATCTGTTTACTTGATTGACATTCATACCTAGTAGGTACTAAGCACGTATGACGTTATTTATAGAAGCTGGCGTGATAAAACCTCAGTAGTTGTTATCAGAGACAAACAATAAAGACACAGTTGCATAGTTATGTGCACATTATCTTAATTGCACTGTCGTAACAAAATGATAATCATTTGTAGAGAGAGAACTAAAACAGAACTAAACTTTGGTAAGTCTTGTAACAGCAGAGCAGCCTATTGTTCAAGATAATATACACAAAGGCTAAGTAAATTGTCTTTTCACTGCTTAATGTACCAGAAAATGGTGTCTTCAACGTATTTCTTGTAAGCCCAATACATTAGCAAGACAGCGAGTTCTTTCTTCGAAATGTTGCAAGCTTTAGTTCTACAAAGATGGTCTGTGGTTAACGTCTTTAATGTCTGATGTCATCAGTCAGCGTTGTGAAGGAAGAGGCTACTTAGAGTACTTGATACTCGATCATCATATCAGTCGCATACATATATGTCGTATGTATGTATGCACTCATGAATGACACTGACTGTCACACAATCCTAGGCAAATATACAATGATTATAATATTATGGTCTTCTTCGTCTTTAATGACTACTTTGTGATACTGTTCTGTCCTGGGAAACACAGGTCAGCATGCAGCGCAATTAATTTCAATGTCAACCATTGAACAATCTATAACAATTGTATTACTGTTTACTAAAGTAAGGAAAAGAGTGCAAGAGACGATCTTGAGATTGTTAGCATAAGAAAACCTAAATACGAGTAAAGCATTGTTTCCTGCCATTTGCTTACATTTTTAAACAATTTTCATTGTTTACGTTCAGTTTGGCCTCAATGATGCGACTGTGAATCACAATGGGGCTTAACCTTCTTCCATTAAGTTACAGCCATTACAAAACCATTATATCATCAGTCCTAACACGATTCGTGGGATCGATATACATAATACATATATAACAGATCATCGCATTCCTACAGAGACTCATGTACTTACAGATCTACGTAGCTTAAATTTAATTAGGCCAGGGGTTTCATTAGAATCGTGCTGGACCGTTGCGTAATTACGATCGTCAGCTACAGGCGGTGTCGGCCGTCCGTTGGTCCTAACACTCCGAACGCCCTCTTCATCAACGAGTTCAGATTCCTTACAGCGAGTTATTTTTAAACATTATTTTGGGTTACGTAACTGACCGTAAATGTTTACTGACCAACATGGATGTCCTTTATAGACAGCCACAACCTTCAAAGAGATAATAGATGCTCGATAATAGACAACAACCGATCCTGGGAGAATAATGCCGTAATTATTACGCTTCGCAGGCGACTGACCGCACTATGATTTTATTAGAAGCTTTCGTTGCTCATTCGCTAGGCTCTCTTACTAAGACCTGTTAGCGGAAGAAACCACAAGAAATTCAGGAATAGCTGCAATAAGAATCATGTGATTTATTCCAGTTGACTGACTGAGCAATTTATGTTGTCCTTTAGAAAAAATTGCATAAATATGATAATTATTTTATAGTGTACGATTGCGATCAATCATAACATTAGTGATTCATCATGAATAAGTACTTACCTACAGATAGATACTTCATACTTGTCAGTCAATATCAAATGGAAGTCATGTTGATGGGTTCTAACTGACGCAAATTGCACCAGAACAAGACAATCAAAAAATTTATCCCACCACCAGTGTGCGTTGACGTTGCAAAATCATCAGCAGAAACCTTTGAAAAGCCTTCAGACTGAACCACTCACCAACCAAGGCCGACGGTCATGGCTGGTCATGGTTCTACATAACAAAGTAATACAAAATCGAACAAGAAATATAATAAAGTAGAAAATCTCGGTAGTATAGATAACGAAGACTGTACAAATACACGAAACAGAAACGCAGCGGCAGAAAATAAATAAAGAAGTTAATTGGTGCATTACGCTATCCAAGAGTGAAGCAACCACTTTCGGCAGATTCTGTTCGCGGACATTAGATTTGTCGTTATAATCCGAAATCGATGCCGAAATACTTTCGTCGGTGCTGTAACAGGTTATTTCAACGGGGCCATCGTTGTTGGTATAAATAACAGTTAATTTCTCGTGTCACGCTCCGTTAGATCGCGTCGCGTGCCCACCGATGCTTCCTGGTTTGCCTCGACAGATTCCATTGCATTTAACTATAGTTTGTGATTTCTGCTATCGACTGATTTGTGATTCCAATATATTTGTTGACCACTCATTAAGTTTTTTTACGGTACACAATTTTGAGTTCTTAAAAACCCGTGTCGTAGATGCCAGTCTTGCAATAATTCATACAGCAAGCACATGATGTTAAAGAAGTAAAAACAGTCATTATCATTTTATTGCATATTTTAAAAACAGCATCTCATTACAGACTCCCATCAACATGGGTCGCCCAATACACATTAGCATCATGATTACATTTCCAATGGAACACGGCACATCATCAACAAATATAGAATCATTTACACTTGGCTCATTGAACGTAATTGAAATCTCAGATCATTACTTCTCATATTTTAATACTTGTTATGTAAGAGTGGTTGCTATGAATGCAAGGCAAGTAACACACGGACGGAAGAACCATGGTGCGTGACCGACGGCTATGTGTCCTCGGCTTTGTTCTGCGGAACATAAAATAACGGTACCGATCGATGCTACTGGAGGTCCTTTATTATAAAAGGTTTCTACCTCGGACTTAGCGAATCAGTTTATGATTTCGTGTACAGACCTATGTAAAGCGATATCTGATTTGTCATTATTGCTATCAAATTCATTGAATATGATTCTGAATTCTGAATCTAGGCAATGAATTCAATATCATAACAGAATCATTATTTTTACTGAAGTCTAATTAAAAAACGTGTTCCAGTACCTAAGTAATACCTTACTGTTACTAAGATTGATTGTGGAACTCACTTCCGCATAGCATTCGTGATTTAAAAACTGTTTCTCAATTCAAATATCGAGTAAAAGAGCATTACCTGACCTCTCAACTGTGTATTTATAAACCTATCATAATTATGTATGTTTATATATATTTATGTATTTATTAAGTAGGTATATATTAATTTATTACGTTATACGTGTACACGTTATATTTTAATATTTTTTAGTATAAGACTTCACAAATTCATAATTTTCTCCCAAACTATTGTCTACATTTCTTTCTCATTTCGCAGGTCTGCTGGAAGAAATTCCTTAAGAAATAAGCAGTACCTTTGTACTCAAATTATAATTATGTCGTATTTAGTCGTATATAATAGTATAAGTATTTAGTAGTATGAGGAACAGGGTGTAAAGTTCACTCATCCACCATAGAAAAGGGAGAATCCTCTGACCAGACGGGTGTTATGTCTGGCGGGCCGACTGCCCGACTGTTGATGTCGGGTAGTCTTATATAATGTCGTTCGCGCGGTAAACTCTAATTGCGCGATGCAGGATTTGTGTGACGTTATGTCTTTGATGCGTAGTTCGTATGTGGCGGTGTAAGTGTGTAACCGCTACAAGTATAACGTCCCACTGCTTTTATACATCGTTTTTTGGTAAAATATACATATTGTCAGTACCTACCTATATCCTACCCCCTACCCCCACCTACCGTCTTCTGGGCACGTTTCCGGATGACAGCGATGCGAATGAATACTTCGATGCTCGTACCCGTCACCGGCTATGTATTTTACCGTGTATACATAAATAATAAAATAAATAAATAAATAAGTTTTTCTTGTTCGACAATTTTATGCCAAAGATCATTTGAATATTTTAAAGTTAACTATAGAATCATCATTTCATACTTTGTAGTATGCTGTAACATTCTATTCAATCATAAATGCAATATTTTCACTTTCCGCGGTTGTCATGAAACATTTATTTTGAGAATTGGAGTTTGAATTTATAAAAGTGAAGATTCCTTGAGAATTCAGGTCGTGCAGTTTGGGCGGCAAGCTATTTCCAATCTTCCCGTGCAGTGGATTCCAACGGCGTATGTGTTAAGATATATATCTATCTCATTTGCACCTTTCATTCCTTCAGATACGTATTTTAGACTAGCTACTTCTAGATTATCGCGACCTAGTAAACATGTTTTCTTTCTATCAAGCTATAGGTAATTAAGCAAAAGTCTTATGACATGGCTGACCTTTAAACTATTCTGAATTATACATATATCTCTGAAAATAGAATACAGTTCTCAAAACACGTCTATTTATCCAGAGGGTAAGAATTCTACATTCGAGAATGCAAAGCAAATACACTCTCCTAATCGTATAAATAATTAAGACAAAACAGTAACCAACCTTGGTATCTAGATCCAATTTTGAACGGTTCGAACAAGAAAATAACAATTGAACTACGTATTTCAAGAAAACAACGGCTCGCTCAAAGAACAATAACATTTTATTCAGCAACAAAGAAACTGACTCGAATGAAGTATTTATTATGTGTCTTTGTTCATTGCAACTTGCATCGACAATTGCTTACATAAACAAACAGGAAACACTTGTTTTACAGTACAACTACTCATTAGAAAATTTATGATTAATATCGACATCTCTTACGATTACGACATTACGAAAGGCTTGTTTGAAAACTCGATCAAAAAGGTTGTAGGTTTTTCAAAAACTCGTGAGAGAAGAGTATGGTTTGACGCGAATGATTCCAGAAAACTTACTCCTTCAGGAAACAAAATATTTTTAGTAAATTGTATATATGTAGATTGTTCAGGGATTGGATAATCACTTTTTATTTGAAACCGATTCAATCGTTTATCGAAGTCAACATAGAGATAGAATAAATAAACACAAACAGACGAATTTTATAAGTATTATTTTTGTCGATGGCACTGAGAATCGGGGCCTCGCAGGTTGTTCGTCGCGAAGGGCTTTGCGAGGTTACAATAGCTAAACCTTATTTGGACGATAAACATCGAACAAAAACTAGCCACTATTAACTACTTCAAGTTTTACAAACACAGAAGATGGGTTTGTTATTTCTGTATTAGCTTCTTTTGTTCGTGAAATTCTGAGTACATTTCAGGTAAGAGCCCTTTTAAATGCTGAACACGTAGGTCCAAGTTATTACTTCCTGCCCACCATCGTTGAGTATCAAGCTTTCTCTGCAGCAAGTTCATTCGTTCAGTACTCAAAACGTTTACCTCCTTTCCCCACAGATTCAATCTCTGGACTTCTTTCAACCACTTTATCTATAGAGGGCAAACATGAAGTGTGGAAGATAACTACCTAACTAGTTTGCCAGCTGCCTCCACTTTGTCAAGCCTACTCAAACTGGTATCAGGGCAGATGGAAAGCGACGCACGCGTAAATACGAGTGATTTCACCTCTATCTAGCCTGTGGACAGTTGTTTCAAAATATTTAGAAAGTTATAGTCATTTATTTACAAATAGATATAACAAGAGATGATTCGTTAGCAATCAAGTCATCCAACAGCTCTTAAACTTTGATTCGGAAGTTTCACTGAAATATTTTACCTTGTACTGGCACTGACAAAGTTTAGAACGCTTTACGAAGGGCACAGCCTTCCTCATTACGAATAAAGGTAAAATATAATTATCTAATCTGTGGAGAAGCATTTAACTCGAGCCAACGAGCACAACAGTGCCAGATATCTACCAACAAAAATTTCAAGAGACAAACTCGCTTTCCCCGCTAGCCGCGGCCCCGGTCGCTCGCTTGATAAGTGGCCTAAGGGCTCCCCCCGCACTTCTGTGACCTACTTCCCGCCCTCGCCCTCGCGATCTTTGTGCTGCCACTTGCACAACTCGTTTGATATCAGCTGGATGATAATGTTGATTGGATCATAGGTACCACCTCTATTCTGAATTTGGATCGCATTGCGAAACTCTCTCAGCGAGTTTGTTGAACTTGTACTCTTCGTCTCTTACATATTGGTTGATATTACGATTTAGATAACTTGTTATACTTAACTCTATTGCTTTTACAACTTTCTTTATGTCAACGACCGGTAGTAACATGGGCTCCAAATAACTTTCACAGTAACTTTGTGTTTTATTACGATCGTCGATATTTTTACTCCTTTGTTTTCGTGGTTAATTAAGCCTAAGTAGTAAAGACATACCTGACATAGTTTGTAAACATTACAGTGTATAAAACCGCCAATTTCGTTCGCAATTGCAAGTTTTGTTTTTAGAATGTACTCGTAAACGTCAGGCTATTTCCCAGTTCCAAGTATTGCGAAGGTCGACCCGACCTCTAATGGATATTTTACAGCTGAACTTTTTACCATCTTCCACTTCCATGACTATGCATTGATTATAAAACTATTAAAACTTTGAAAGGATTGTTGACTTTTATTGTAAAGGGTTTAATTTGAATTAAGTAACGGAAACGTTAAAAGTTCTATTGCATAGACTTCTCTTCAAAAATATAACAGTTAAAGAGTTTGCAAACATAGACTATGAAAGATAGACTTCGAAGATGACTGCACAAACTAAAGTGGCCAAAACAATATCATCGAGGTAAAAATTTATATAAATGACTAATTGAACATAGCCAGAATGTGAATCAAATCATAAAGTTAGGATATAAGAGATTCTTCATTAGGGAACATTTTTAAGAATAGGTTAAAATTGTATTAATTAAGATATTTTGTTTAGTTTATCATATGTATGTTTTTTTGGGAAATAAATTTCTTTAATCCGAAAGTGTTCTTTGTACCTACTGGAGTCCCAACGATCCAATATTATGAAGACCAGCTTAACAATGAGTATGACCATTATAAAAATGACGGTGGGTCAAATCGCTAATGAACCTGAGTTAGATCAATAAAACATTTGTGAAGGTCAAATGAATCCTGACTCAGCAATGTCAACAGTCAATTTCTATAAGCACGCAATAGTAGCTACGCTACGTCGTGGAGGATCGGGTGTCACGATACGATTTTTTCCCAATATGTCAGCTGCACGCTTAGCATGACCACAATAGAAACGGGTTTTGTCGACGGAAGAATAGACAAAATGACAGATAAACAATCAGAATGTGTCATTTTGTCTATTCTTCCGTCGTCAAAACCCGTAAAAAACTCGTTTTTATGGGTAAATTTAGGGATAAATGATTTCGTCACCTCCTGGAAATAATTCAAAAGCTATTCTGGATTCTTATTTGGACAATTTCCAAGAGATTCTAGCTACGAACTGTGGTATCCTGCCCTTCTAGAGGTGGCCTTGACCACTGCTTCTCTACATAACATAACGTGTATGCCCAATAAAACTGTGTCGCCGGCAGTGACTAATCCCTACAATCATTTAAAATGATCACTAAGAACAAAGACTGATAAATTACATGATCTTTTGTTTATCTTCTCTTTTTAAGGGTTGCGTGCCTCAAAAGGAAAAAAAGTAACCCTTATAGGATCACTCGTGTGCCGGTGTGTCTGTCTGTCCGTCCGTCTGTCACAGCCAATTTGCTCCGAATCTAATGGACCGGTTAAGTTGAAATTTGGTACAGATATGTATTTCTGTGACCCAAACACGGACGTGTAACGTAAATAAATGAATTTTGAATATAGGGGTCACTTTTGGAGAGAAAATAAGAAAATTTAAAAAAAAAGTTTTCAAACGAAATCGTGCGACATATCAAATGAAAGAGCTTGTTGCGAGGATCTCGAATACATTTTTAAAATAATTTTAAAGATATTTAAGAATTGACCATGCCCCTCCCTTATCTCCGAAACTACTGAGCCAAAATTTAAAAAAATTACAGAGTATGGTTCTTCACTCATAGATTGTAGGAAAACTTATAAGAAGTCTATGGTCTTAAAATAACATGGTAAATCTCTCAATATTGTGCGTACAAACTTACATTTGTAGTTAGAATGTATGGGAGAACATGTTTTTCAACTACAATGTTAAGTTTGTTCTTGACATAAATTCATTCCAACTACGGAACCCTTGATTATGCGTGGTCCAACACGCACTTGGCCGGCTTCTTTAACTAAGAAATCCAAGGCTGAGGAAACACTTATTTAACCAGATCCAAACATCTTTGTGATTTAAAAATGGCTGACTTTAATCAGCAGTCAGCACTGGCGTGTCGTCAACTGGGACAGAACTCTAGTCTTATTTCAAGATAAATATTTTTTGTGACAAACCAAACGAGCCCAGCCCCCCTAGCCAAGTTGCAAACTATAAACGTGAACGCTTAGTAATCTCCAATAGATTTTCAACTTTATACCTAAGAGCATAAAGTTGAAAATCTATTAAAGACTACTGAGCGTTAGCGACCGGAACGAACGAAAACACTATGTAATCTTCAATAGATTTTCAACTTTATGTCGAATAACATAAAGTTGAAAATCTATTAAAGACTACTAAGCGTTTACGTTTATCGTTTGTGACTTGGCTAGGGGGGCAGATAATACACGTACAAAAACTATATGAGCAGATTACGATGAATTCAGCACAAAACCATTGTATAGTAGACCATAGAACGTTCATTACACAATCATCTTACAATAGCAGCATTTGCCTAAGATGAAGGTGACGTAATTACTATAAAATAGAATTGATATTGGAATTGATTAACAAACCGGTCTGCCTCTGGCCACAGTTTAATTAACAACAAATGACCTATTAATATTGACATCTGCGTCCACTCAATTGATTTGACATCACTTTGTTAATTATCAAAATATTAGGTTAGATAATGCTTCTAGGTTCAAAATAGTTACCTTAGGTCCATAATTAAGATTACAGACTGAGTGTTTCGGATAAACTCATACCAGTTTAGGTTGGAAATACGGATACTTAACAGATGGTAATAAATAAATAATATACGTCGGTCAATCAGAACAAGAGCAAAATGCCTCAGAATATCAAGCCAGAGTCAAGATAATGCGCATGTAAAATTAACAAAAGAAAAACGAAGTGTACATACCATTTTATCGAAACCGGATTTAAGTATTGTTTATATTTAAACTCGTTTGATCGGGTTTAAAACAAGTACATATGTTTAAACAGGATTATTTGTCCATGAAAGGAACTGACCAACATATTACTCATCACCAGAAAAACATTGAGAAATAAATAAATTCAATATCTTGAGTGAGACGTAGTTTCAGGGATCCGGCTACATCATTTTTGGTAAAGATTGTTCTTCATGCAATAGAAATGTTAAATTTCTTTGATTGATTACAGATATATATTATATATGTATAACACCAATCACGCCCTTTTAATAAAGGTCCTTAAAATATATTTTTTTCATCTCGCTGATCAAAGGGTTATTTATTTCCACCGTATTTAGGACACCAGTTTTCTCTGGAAGCTTTTAAAAATATAGGCTTTGGGAGATGTAGGTAAAAAGTTAGTAGTTTAGTAATTTCCTGTTTTGGGTACCAATCTATCTACTTTAAATTTAAAAGAGAACAATATTCTAGAGTTCCAAATGCCAAATTAGTGACTTAAAGTCATGCTATATAGTAGTAGTAATTAGTAGAACAGGAAGCTAGCGAAATA
Source organism: Xanthia togata (assembly GCA_963853775.1). NCBI lineage: Eukaryota > Metazoa > Arthropoda > Insecta > Lepidoptera > Noctuidae > Xanthia > Xanthia togata. The sequence continues at coordinate 8,607,650 of OY970803.1, forward strand.
GATCACTTAGGCTGACATGACGGACATATCAACTACCTAGACTAACTGCGTGCGTGGTGGCAAATTTGCTTCGCTTCAAAACGATTTGAAACTGATCGCTGTTCTCATGTTTAATTTTGCTATACAAAAGCAAAAGACACCTGCGCTCGCGCCCAGTGTTCAAAACGCGTAGGTAATCTAAACAAATTATCTTTCATGTGGCGTATAGCTGTGTGAAGTTGGTCTGGCGTCTCTCACTCGGCGGGAGAGCAGGCGAATAGCGATGCATTGGTATAAAGATATGTCATCTATTTATAACAGACGAGTAATGCAGGCGTGCGGACGCATCACAGAGCAACTTGGCTTTTGTCGTGTCTCTTGATTTTGAATGTTTTGTGTTATACCTGGTGTTTATGCGAGACAACACAGATACGGTAGAAACATGCCATTGTGTCTGCGTGTTATCTCTTCAAAACTCCAAGTCATTGTCCGTTGCAATACGCTTGATAAGAGTAATTCGATTCGATAACTGAAGTATTGTAAGAACGAACTTTATAATGAGATCGTATAGTTAATTATGAGCTCTCGTTATATTGTGTGAGAAGTTGCCAATTTCAATAACTGATTACGCAACGTGTGAGCAAGGTATTTATAGGTGTGTTATAATTAGAGGGGCTACATCACGCACAGGCTGCTCTTTGGGTTATGGTAAGTGTAATATGTTAAACAATATATGGTTTTTGGATACTGACGAAAGAAAGTATTAGGGTGACGGTTGCGTATGGTAAGTGAGTACCTACTAATAAAAAGGGTGAATAATTCACTTTAGTGGATTCAACACTAAGTGTTGGTTTGTTAATAATTTAGTCTTCTTATTTTCAGTCTTCTTTCCCAAGACAGAACATTAATAATTTAATACAAGGTATAGGTACTATCAGAGGGGCAGTTCCCTTTATGTTTGCCTCTAATTTAGCTACATTTTAGACATTGTTTTTTTAAACGTTGCCCCACTAGGAATTTCTCCTGTATTGTGGGTGCGTTTACAAACATTTAAACTCACATACACAAACAGTCTGACCCTGAACAACTACGTGTAGGTCATACAAATATTTGCTCCGTACGGGAATCGAACTCACGACACGCAGCGCAGCAGTCAATCGCTAACCGTGCCGTCCGTCGTCGCGTCGATTGACGCTGAGTTTAGATTCCGACTAGATTTTGACCCCAGTAGCACACATCCGCTGCGAAACCTTAGCAGCGAAACCGTGGTAGTAAAATTCAATAGACTCGCGTCATGTTCCGCTACTCGAATCGGATGAGAGTAGCGGAAAATGACGCGAGTCTTTTGAATTTAACTACAGCGGTTTCGCTGCTACGGTTTCGCGGCGGAGGCGTGCTACTGGGGTGAACGTTTAAAAAAAAGGGAATTGGCCTTCAGATTTCCTCCCAATGCTCTGGATGTGGAACAGAACCTAAGTGTCATTAAAAACATTTTTGTAGGCCGTTTTTCAAACAGAATTAAAAACAAACGCAAAACCTAACTGCGTACTTGCGTAGTTCCTTCTACAAATGCTACAAGTTCTTGTTACGTTCTCAATTTAATAGAATTCTTGTAGGACTACATATTTCTTCTAGAAATAATAAGGGTTGTTTTTTTTCTCACGCTTCATAATTTACGTCAACGACGTTATTTTTTACGATAATGCTACCTCAACCAAAGTTGAAACTTTTGTAATTGCGTAATATAGGTACCTACGATCCATCAGAATCTGAATCTTTTTGAAACAAATTCGTAATGCATTCATAAGTTCGAAAACAAAATCCGCTCAACAACATAAATAACGCAATTAATGTTGTTGAACTGTCAAAATGAAACAGATTAGTCGTAATCGTTTACGAAAATGTGTTGCGTAATTAGATAGAAGTTGGAACTTGAGACTTTATTTTATGAATGACGCAAGTAACCAAAAAATTGACTAACTGATTAACAAAACACCATTATCGAAATCAATAATCTGCCTAGCCTTTTTCCTAACTATATATTATTGGGGTCGGCTTCCAGTCTAATCAGATGCAGCTGAAAACTAGTATTTTACATGAAGCGACTGCCTATCTGGCCTCCACAACCCAGTAACTGGGTAATACGATACCTCTTGGTAAGATTAGTTGTCAGAATTCTGACGACCCGTAACGACTGTCAAAGATATATGAATGACAGCCAGGACCAACGGCGTAACGTGTTTTCCGAGGCACGAAACAGTCTGCTCGGTATGTAAAGATGGTCACCCATCCACAGACCAACCCCGGCAAGTGTAGCTTAACCTGATGAATTAACCCGTGCGGCTGTTATTATTTAGCCACGAGCTCCTCTCTCACCACTATCGAAATCAAAAAACGTTTATTATAGTTAGGCTGACAATCAAAGCACTGTTTGAATGTCATAACTATACAAGACAGTCCCCAAAAACGCCCGCTTTTCACCACCTTCCAGTGTTTTAGCTGGGAAGAAGTGGATGAAGAAACTGTTCAGCAAACCTATAGTAGGTACCTTACCTACCTAAATAAGATTAGGAGAGGTCTGTAAGTCTTTCAGTCTTCTCGTTACTCAAAATAGATGAAACATAAAACTGTAGTAATGCTGGCCGTATTAGGTCAATATTCAAAATTCAAAAGACATTTATTCAAACTAGGCTGAGAATCAACACTTTTCGAACATCAAAATTACACAAGACAGTCCCCCAAAACGCCCGCCCTTAACCACTTCCTAATGCTTTAAAATTTAGTTTCATAAGACGTGTGGTGTGAAGAAAAATCTGAAGACCAAAGTTTAATAAAAGAGGCTCAGTTACTTCATTTACTCTTATTGTTAGGTTAGGTTTTCCATTCGGGTTTTCTAAATCTCTTTTAATATTCACGAAGAAAGGATCTAGCTAAGGATTCGAGGAGAACATAGGACAAGTAAATTGGAATAATTTATATCCAATTTGGAATTCCTTCGTTCAAGTAAAATCTGAGATCCGTAAAACCTTTCCATGTCTAATAACTTTTTTTTCTCCGTCCAAAATCTGATTGGGCCGAGTCGACACAGCCAGCGCAGCGGTGCGTACTGGCGGTGCATCGAACGCGGTGAGAGCGGGGTCGATGAACCTCGCGCCATGTGCATTTAGATTTGTACAATTTTGTACCTAATTGCAATTTTAGTGCTAATGAAGTTGTTAATATAGGTTGATCAGTTTTACGTAGTACATTTATATACTGAAAATGTGTCATTAGAAACTGCATTTTAGTGTTGCGTACCTATTGCGCAGGTACAGACACAGTAGGTACCTACACTACCTACCTAGGTACCTATGTCTTATATCCGCTATTCAGTTATTCACCTCGAATAAATCTAAATAATGATGAATTACACTAATCGATAACTCATAAAAAGTGTTTAGGTATAAAACATTTAATTAGGTAGGTATTCTTGAATGTTTTTTAAGTTAAAAGTTATCGGTAGGTACTAGGTATACACGGCTACACATCAAGCTATACATTTCCAGTATAACCTGACCTCGTATTGTACGGAAATCCTATACAATGCGAGATTAGCATAAACTTATAAATTTTATTACTATAAGCAGATTTTTGACTTTAGTCTCGACATAAATAATGTTGATTCTGTAGGTAGTAGGTACCCACCCAGACCTACCTATACATACATATTATTATAAATTAAAGTTTAAAAAAATAAGGTTTAATCTTTAATGTACCTACTTTACTTTACATAGCTACCTATTTTCTATGCTTTATGCTAAAGGTCAGACCAGCAATAATTAACTAAACAATGACAGACAAAAATATGCTCTGCTTCTTTGCTATTGAATTTTAATAGAAAAAACCGGCCAAGTGCGTCGGACCACGCACATGAATGAAGGGTTCCGTAGTTGCGTTGAATTTAACCCAAGAACAAACTTAAAATTGTAGTTCTAACTGCTAATGTGTATACGAACAAAATAGAGAGATTTACTATGTTATTTTAAAACCATATAAGTACTTCTTATAGATTTTACTGTGATTTATGAGTCAAGAACCATTTTCCATAAAAAGGACAAAAAAAACTACGTTTAATTACGAATTTGGGAAGACCTGCCTACCTACCTACCTAGCCTAAATTTCATGAGTATGAATGAAGTCGTGTGAATTAGGTAATTAAGTACGTACAGCTGGGAAAAAAAAACTGGATCTCACTTTTTTCTAACAATATTTTTCGTAATCTTTAGATTTTTTACAATTAAATTAGGTATGTACCTACTTGGTAGTACTTAGTTACGTTGTGGTGGTTATACCTATAGATATGTAAGTATATAATGTACTACTTACTTAGCAATGAGTATGTTTGTGTGAACACGCAATAAAGTCGTGCCTCTCAGTTCAGTTCAGTTCTCAGTTTACAGTGAAAACGAACTTTCAACTACCTAGGTACCTAATCTGAGCCTCAAGTCTGCTATTACAATAGTGTCAGAATGGTCTATCATTGATTTCATAATTGTTGATTTTGACAAGTTTGGTAATCTACTAACTTAATGGCGAATGGTCAGCCACTGACACTCCATTGAAAGAAATGTCATTTATTGGTAATCTCGTACATAATGAAAAATAAATGACTAACTACGCGGTAACCTGCTAAAATTTTGACAGTTCCTTTGATCAGTGACCTACCATGAGAACGTCAGTGTGCAGTCATTTCTTCTAATTCGTTACGAGTAAGTATCGTGTTTGTGGAATACAATGATCAACCATTATGAATTTAGCAGATTACGAACTTTTAGGAAAATGACAATGGGATCGTGTTGGAATGACGAATTTATAAAAATAACAGACTTGGGCCCCCTGTTTGTATCATGTATGTAGGCTAAGAGGACCCACTGACCGTAGGTAGACAAATAAAAGAAATAGGTACCTACCTATAACTACCTAGTGTTACAGTAGAAGATAGATACCTATACATACTTATATCATTATTTATATAGAATGTGCTATAATAAAATGTAACAAACACTACTTAAGAAGGTAAGTACCTACTCTGTGTGCCCCTTCTTACCTAACAGGATAGGTACCTACAAGGTCTATGTAGATAATTAAGGTGTGCCTACCTACCTGTGTTTTAAAGGAAAACTACCTACTTAATCTCAAGTACCTACATACCTACCTACTAAAGATACTGACCTTCCTAATTAAGTACCTACCTACTGCAATTAATAGTGTTTTAGTAAGTACCTACATGTATAAACTAGCTTAGATGTGGTAGGTATATAATATAAGGGCCGCAATATTCCAGGGTTTACTAGTCCCAGGCCCTTCCCAACTGCCCGATGCTCGGGAGCCCTTTCTTGTCCTCCTCCCCCCTCCACCCTGCACCTCCCGCGCTAGGACGAAATGTAAGTACCTACGTACTATGAATATAACACCTATTTACTGCGGTAAGTACCTATTCTTTATGTAGGTATTTAATTTTATACATCAATGCACTTGTCAGCTCTGAAGGTCGTGTAAAAATTATAAAAACAAACAGCAATCACCGTTAAATAATAAATTTTCTTGGCATTGATTCGCGTTTTACGACATTGATAACATCTTCTGGAGTTGGCTATGAAAAGCAATGAAAAGTAGCCAATGTATAGCTAACTATAGTAGATAGGTTGAACCGACTTACAGCACGAAACATCCGCGCGTCGAGCCGGTTAGTTTAAACTTTAAATCGCGTAAGTTTAGTTCTTCAGAATTGCGAAATTCGCAAAAAATATGAATGAAACTCCTGATTATTTTAATTAAATATTTCATTATACACTAGGCTTTACCTGAAGCTCCTTGTTCTTGTTATCTTTGAGCGATGCTGCTCTGATAACACCAGCTTTCCATCCCCATTCGGAAACTTTATTCACGTTAATTTTTGTCACACCACTCACAGCGAGAAATCTTTTGCCAACTAAATCTTCACGATACTTATAAGCCATAACGAACTACACAATCACATTATTCACATTAAAAACTACACAAACGTCAAGAAACTCAGCGTTATACGCACTACACGTCACACTCTTCGTTGAGCGAAGGGAAACTACGTGGAAAACACAAGAAACGTTTCTGCGGAACGTACATGCTATACGACTGAATTCGAAATACTATCACGTTGAACTAAGTTTGAACATTGTTCAGAACGTTCACAATTGGTAGCGTTATGATGAAACTTGTTATGAACCTGCTAGGGCAAAATGATCGCAAGGTTTTACAAACTCAACGTCGATATACCGAGCTCCTGAAATTATTCGCATTATAGGCTCATTTTACAAGGACGTAGATTTTACGTGTTAGTTCATAAGAATACCAACAGAGGGAAGTAAGTTCAATGTTTCATTCAACTTTGAATAACCACCGCAATATTGAAAGTTTCTGTTGTAATTTGCAAACTTACAAACGTGTAACACAAGGATTTTATGAAATAAATAATAACTTATGTTAAACCGTAATTATGTTTGCTTCAACAAACAAGACGAAACACTTTCCTGCTCTAAAGCCCCAAGCACCTATTTTTATAAAGATTACACATGTCATGTTAATTAAGTATGGTCTTTACTTAACTTAGTCTTTCCCTCAACTGTGGGGGCACCTGCGGGTGCCCCCACAGTAAGTAACCTACCATAAATAAATGAAAACCAAATAAATGAAGGTAGGTACAGCAATAAAATTGGTTCGAAGTTTAAATCTTAGTTTACTTTAAAATAAACATCATAGATGGCGCTAGGAGAGGTCAATTTTAAGTGACGTGTGTAAGTTAGTACATTTTTCTTTAATCATCTTAGATACAATATAAATCATAATTTATTGTGCTGTTTTACTTTATACAAAATAATGAAGTATAATAATGCGATAAACGTAAGTAATTTGTCTTTCGGACCACTCTCTTGAAGCCAATATTGATCTGTGCGTCACGTGATCAAAACAACTGTCAATTTATCATCATGGCGTATTAAACTTTTCAACGGGTGGTTGTGTTTTGCTATGTTTTGTATTGTGAATATTTGAGTGAATTTTTCATGTGATTATTAATATGATATCGTCGATAATCTCTCGACTGGTCATGTAAGTTTATTTTTATCTTTCTCCTTGTTGTAATATTTAACCAACGAAAATTATTTTCGTCGACTCCTTTGTTTTAAAAATGAAAAAAGTATTAATTATAATTTCCTGTTTGCGTTCGCTGCTAATCAACGGAATTTAACGCTCTTTCTGATCGGACTTATCTATTGCAACATATTAAACAAAATGTACTTATTTCCAAAAAATCTAACACGATGAGTCGTCATCAGCGGTTGTACATATTGCTTCTATTTTATATTAATTTTATTCTTTATTTTGTCCTTATTGTACCGGGCGGCGGTCAACAGTTACTAAGTGGTCTGACGTCTAGTCTAGTAATCTAGTTCTTCTATGTATTATTGTCTTACTACTAAAATTATAGTACAGAGCCAGGAACAGACTTCATTCATCTAATTTCAATGCCAGCTGCAATGTAGTCTTCAATTTCAACTTATCAAAATCGTCGAAATATTTATTTTATAGGTTAATTTTAATTGTTACTGTGTTTTCCACACTCAAAGATGACCTTCTGCCTTGACCTACACTTTATTATTATCAATCTAGACTTGAGATTCATTGATTAAAACTACAATATATTTCATAATAAAATAACTATGTACAATAATGTTACACATTCATGTCTGATTTGGATATCACAATAAGTACTTCATTTTTATCAAATTGCATTAGTTTCATTTGTAGGTGCAAATGTCTCCAATGGCTAAATTTTTATGTCAGTGCCTTTACAAACCTAAGGTTGTAACTTCAAAACATCTGTAAAATAACTATGTAGTAAATCAACTAACAGGCCCGCCACCTGGACTGTGTTATATTGTTCCAAAAACCTGACTTAGGAAACCAAAACCTTAAAAAACGCCGAAAAAACATTTATTGTAAAGTTAATAATTAAAGGGGACCCCTATAATTTTTATTATTTGTTGTTATAGCGGCGATAGAAAGACACAATCAGTAACAATTTGAATTATGTACCTATTATGGTTACAGTTCATGAGATACAGCTCGCTGATAGATGGACGGACGGACAGCAGAGGCTTAGTAATAGGGTTCCATTTGGCACCCTTGAGGTATGGAACCTTAAAAATCATGTATGATTGGCCGTTCTTCTCCATAGGTATCAACTCGCTGCCCTAGTTCAACAGTAAGATATGTTGAACAAAGTATGTTTTGAGTTATTCATACTTTTATGCTTTTACTGTCATTATTTCACTCGTTGTTAATTGAAATGTAGTTGATTTTTTTAAACTATAGCTTAGTTTAATGCTATAGGGAGTTATTTATACTTCAAGATGAATAAAATATTTTGTATAATAGTTTTAAGGCTTTTAATAGTAAGATAACCTTATATTGAACTCAGACTAAATAAAAAATGTTTTGTGATTTTAATGTTGTCTCTAAAATAGTTTATTAAAAATTATGTCTATTTTGTAACTCATAGAGTTATTATTTTTAGTTTTGTTTAAGAAATTCTAAAGATTTATCCACCCAAGCTTCCAAATTTATGGAAAATAAACAGAGATCGACATATTTTAAAGATATCTTAGTATTAAAGCACATCGATATTTGAGAATGTAAGTTGTCCGACTAAATCCGCGGAAATGTTTGGTAAAGGGATAGGAAAAATTAATTTAAAACTGAGAAATTAGTTTGCTTGTAATTTATTATTTATTACCTAGTATCATAATTGCACAAATCAGTCTCATATTATCAGTTAAAATCTTATTATTATTATTGCACAAGTCAGTTTAACTATTATAATAATCAGTCAGTGCTATAATGTTATTTATGTTAATCTTAATGGCACAAATAGGCGAGTAGCAGCCAAAATTTAGTTTTATAATAAAATTAAAATAATATAATTCTAATTAATTAATAACAATAGTGAATTAATTGTTTTAATTAATTCTATTATCATACTGAACCTACTCGTTACAGGCATTCATCATCACTACTGGTGCTTTCATTTTCCTGGTTATTAATTGTAGTTTTAAGACTTTCGTAAAAGCTGTGATGACATTGAGGTATCAAATTGGCAGTACATAATGATATCAGATCTCTCTTTTTGTGATTTGGTATTGCTGGTGCTTCATCATAAGCATGTTCCAGAGTTATAATTTCTGAGATGAGGCCCCTTTGTTTCCTTCTGGTATTCACAATTTTAAAATCAAGATCTGAAAATGAAGATTTGTAGCCAAATTTGTATGGATCTTCTTTTTTTACTTGGATACATTTGATGTCACCCCATATAATTTTTTGAGCATTTTCGTCTATGTTGAAATTTTTCACCATTTGAGACAGTTTTTTCCAGTCATAAATCTGTTGATAGCCTATTTCATTGACTGTAAAAGGTTTACCAGTTTTTTTGGCTGATTTCAGTACCATTGCCATTTGAGCAGGTGTAAATATTGGGCCACTTCTCAGCAATCTTCTCTTTTCTCTTTCTATTAAGGAATGAATGTTATCAGCATCATTCTGAGTGTGTCCTGCTATTAAAAAGTTGTGGGTAATTATATTTATGGGTAAAGCTTGCACTGCGTACATATACATTGACAGAATAAATTTATTTTTATTCTGCCCACCACAATTGTCGCTGTAAAAGATAATTTCTGTTTTTGGACCCACATTTTCTAATAACGAAAAAACACACGACCCTATTTCATTGGCCCCTCTTTTGGCAATACCTTCGTGCCAAGCATAACAAATACCATCTTTATTAATTATATCACATACAGTGAAATTAATGAAGTTTAACTTTGATTTGTAATAGAATGTAGAAACTTCTCCTTGTGGCAATGGAACGACGGCTTGCAAATCATAATCGAAAATCAATATATTGCCATTAGAATTTTTTGCTCTGTCAACATCTCTTTTTTTGATAACTCTGGATAGTTTTTTCTCAGTAACGTGCATGTCATAACCATCTTGAAGATCAAGTTTTGCCTCGGGTGAAGCATTTTTGAACGCTTCACATTTAGAACACTGATCTTTTTTAGGTTTGAAAAAAGCAATGTTAAATTCCGTATTAAAAATGTGTGCATACATTGAATTTTTGACTGCTTCTAAACCATTTTCTTCACAATACTGTACATACAGTCTGTACATTGTAGAAATTGTAAGATCTCCTTCCAAATACTCTCGTCTAGTGTCGGCTCTGCAATAATGGGACTCGATACGAGGGAATCTGTTTATATGATCTCGGACAGACTGTTTTGCAGTATCTGGAAGAGAATGATGTTGAGAATGTGTACCTCTGCGCTCTTTTGCAGTGAACCCTTCAGTATTTGTTACATTTTGAACAGTAGTTATTGCGCTGTTAGTGATGTCAAGTGTATTTTTAAAGAAAAGTTTGCAAACACGCCTTTTAGTATTATCGAGATATAAATAGTATGCGTAATTTAATTTTCTGGAAGCCTCTTCGCGTCTGTATTTTCGCGGTGTTGTTACTTCCATACATTTGCTTATAAAATCACGCTGACGAGAACGATTACCTATATTATAAAAAGTATCAAATATGGTTTGCCTCTGATCTTCATTAAATTTTAAGCTACACTTCAATCTACACTTTTGGCCGCAGCTCATTCCCATTTTCTTGGCTCTCTTTTCACGTCCAGATGATGTTACATAAGCTTGACCAGTATTTACTAAAAGCTTCTTTTTGTTTTTTGCCCAATTTTTCTCATTTCGGATTCTTTTCTTGGGCAGTCGCTCACTATCAATGTCATTCAGTACCGGGATTTGACGAAGCACCGATGTTGAAATATCTGAATCAGTCGAAGAATCGGTGTGTGCAGGGTCCGGTTGATAATCGTCATCTGTGTCTGAAGCACTAAAATCACCAATCGCACCCTGCAACAAAGTAATAGTCGAGTAAAATGGAAATCGATTGTAAGTAGGTATATTCTACTCGTATTATTAACAATTTCTACAATGTACAACTTTAAACTACCTACAAAATTGAACACAACTTACGTCATTTGGTTGGTCCTCATTTACTGTATTAACAATTGATCGAAGATTTTCAACACAATATTCACTATTTTGCAATAGAGATGGTGACAATGATTTTTCTCTTCCTTCTATTTCTAAAATTTCTACATTCTGAAAATAAACACGCATAAAATTATAACGCAGAAAACAAACAAGTTGGTCAGGTATAACTTTTAAAATAACTAGGTATATTTTTTAGATAGTTATCATAATCATCATACCATAATTATACATATTATTTACCTGTAAGTCGTCATTCGTATCCTTATCACTTGTTGGTTGCATACATACTTCGTATGCAACCTGTACCAAGTCATTTTGCTTTGCCGGTAAAATTGGCGGGACCGCGACCGGTGGTGATAGTCGTTCTTGAATAACCTATTACAATAATATAACAATTAAATAGGTAGGTACATAATGAAAACAATACAATGTTATTTGGGAATACCGTTATTAATGAAAATCACATAAGTTTAGTTAAGTAGGTACTTTGTATGAAACTAGACCATAGGGAACTTACCTCAGGAGTTTGATTGTTTGCTAGTTGAACTAATAATCTCCCACGTTTCATTGTGACTGATACTCGTCCGAAAATTGTAACACCAAAACTTAAAATCAATCAATTATTTTATATTTATAAGATCACGCAGGTGACACAAACATTCAATAATAACAACAGCATGGCACAGACTATTCGCGAAACTAGCACGCATTGTATTGGAAGCGCGGGGTACCCCGGCCCGCGGGGCTGTCGCGCGACATTCGACGAACGGAACGAAAAATCAGTGCGCCTCACGCAGCCGCGTGATGCGGACATCTTATTAGAAGAGTAGGTAGGTTATTTTAAAATGTCCTAGAAAGAAATATAATTTAACGATATTTCAGTTAAACACTGGGACAATTTAAGATGTCTCAACATAGAAATGTTTTTATAATTTCATATAAGGACATTTGAAGAAGTCTCTGTGTCGAAATAAAATAAAAGTAAAAATCTTCCTGACTTTATAAATATCTTAAGATGTCAGAATCTTGAACTAAAGGTCGGTAAAAATATGCTTAAATGTCTCAGTGAGACATTGAAATTTAGGCACTTTGGTTGCGTTTTACACATATCCGATTTTTTTACCGGACAGAAGAGCAAATTTTTCACATGAAACAAAACTTATCTCAATTTTGATTTTTTTTAAGATGTCTTACTGTTGAACTAGGGCAGCGAACTATGCTTTGGAATGGGCAACTAGTTTCATATTGCTGACCGACCGTTCAAAAGTGCCTTTAAATGGTTTAATTGAAATAAATGCTTCAGGTTTGATTATTGAAAATATTTTTTTCTTGGACAATTTATTTCTTCTACTGTACTGTTAATTCCTATATGGCCCATAGACCCTCTATTGGCTTATTTAAACTTCATTCATTCAACTGTGATGCATAATGATTGCAAAATGCAAATATTTTAGAAACGTTAATCTTTTAATTAAAATTCATAAATAATATTTATCATTGTTGAAACATTAACACTAAATGATGTAATTCTTGTCACCAGTTTAATACATTATTGTAATTGTTCAGCAGTTCAAATTAGTTGAGAGAATATTTCAATATTGGCAGTGGTCCAAATATCTTGATTTTGGGAGTGCCAGCCATCCTAAAATTTGGCAACACTTTAGTTTTGTGTACTCCTTTTATCATTCTTTTCACCTTCAGATGTAAATCAGCTTTCTTGAGGAATAGTTGTATTTATTGGATCAATTTCCAAAACTATCAAACCCCAGTTTTCTTATAATATTTTAAGATAATAATAACTCTGATTTGAGTGGCAGTGAAGTACCTACTTTTGTAACTGAATATGTGGTGATTCATTAAACAAAGAAAAGCTGAGCTTCGTTGCGGAATTCGTCACTAGGGTATCCCGGTGCACTGCCGGGTGCTATTTTCGGCTAAGCTCGGGCGTTCACTTCTGCTGCAGCGAGAAGAAGGTTTAGTCTGTGGCGCTCACGGCTTGCGTCCGCGTCGCTGTTCTATGCAACAAGTGAAGTGCGTTGACACCTAACCTAACTGTAGAGTGATTCATTTATCGACATTCGGTCTTCGCGAAGAGTTATTAGTGTCTGTTCCGAGTGCGCTGAATCTGTTCGCGCAGTCAGGAGGTCGTACACCTTGACTGCGCCGCGTTATGTGCTTATTAAGAGCGCTTGTCTTGCCTTATTAGGAACAGCCTCGGCTGAATTACGTGTACCCTTTACCCAGTTTTGCTGGTGACATATTTTTGTATAATTTTTAAATGTCTTCGCGTACGAAACTTGACATAAGAATAACTATTTATTACGAGGATCATGTAGTTGTGATTTATATTTAACTAACGGTATGTAAGTGCTATATTAACTTGAATGTAAGTTCCTATAAATATATAATGAGTTGTACCCTGTGTTTATTTTCGAATGCCTTGTGCGACGTGTTTGAAATCTAATACTGCACACTCACAGTAACACAAGAGAGCATAAAATCCTTGAGCCACAGGATAATGCTCCCTTTCCTATTTGGTAACCTGCTTCAAGTAGGTACCGTGAAGTTAATTACCTACGTAAATTAACATCCATACGTACTGGATAGAAGCGTAGTGTGTGTATAACTAGGTTACTCTCTCGAAATAACTGTGACATAATTTATGACTAGTACACATGGTAGTGAGTCAATAAAATTGAACCTATTCCTAATATGAATAAGTATACTGCACTTTGATTAAAATCTATACAACTAGATAGGTGGGTAGCTAGGTATATTGTTAGTCCGGTAGATACCTCTAGGGCTACATTTAACGATTTCACTAATAAATTTCAGAATTCGTTCGATGCACACTTGAACTGTTTTATTACAAGAAACTACCTCTCTATTTAGGTAGTAAAGTCATTTTGTACTTTCAGATTTGAACCAAAACAAACCAAGGTTTCATACCATTTTTAGATCTGACACTAATTTTTCTATGCCGGTGTGGACCACGAACTACAAGTCCAACCTTCCACACCATCCTTGTACACAATATTCGGCTGTTTTTGTTTTGTGCAAAATGTTTGAGTTTTCAAACTTATTCACACAAATTCTATAAGTATAGCATTTGTATAGCAATAACTAAACTTTGGCGCAGGGAGTGTTTCAACAAACGCCGATTATGTACCTTAATTTAAACTTGTAATGAACCAATGGCACGCTTGACCGATTCTTACAATACACAGGAAGTTTACATATTACTAGGGCCGTTTGCGCAAACTTGTAGTTAGTATATCTATTGATAAGATGCAAAATGAAATGCATTACAAGACTATTTACATTGTGAGATCGCATTTATGACGTAAAGCGTCTTCAAGTGCGCATAAAGATTTGAGCGCTCCGTCTGGTTGTCTAAACAACGAGTGCTTCAATGGCCCAGAACGACGCTTTGCGTATTTGTTTATATTGGAAATTGGGATAAATCTAAAATTAAAAGTGAGTTCATTTAGGTCACATTTCCGATACAATTTTTGACTCGTTTACTGCAAGACAAACAGACATTTATAGACTTGAAAAGCTTTTATAACAACAGCACAAGAAGCACAAATAACATGTTTGATCATTGATCGGAAGATGGCCTGCTTATGTGCAATTACAGCTCCACAAATTGCTCTAATTATTTACTGTAAAAACTCTGGATTAAAGTACTAAATGGTTTCCGAAGAAACAAAAAACGCACACCCGTTATTCAATACATTTAATCATAAGGCACGCTGGCTGGACACGCTCAACTGACTGTTACATCGACCCTGAAGAACGTAGCGAGCGATGCGCACGATTCGATGCACACACACTCCTTATTTAGTCCACCAATAGCCGTACTCGTCCGTATAGAAAGGATCAAGCCGTTTCATTACCTATCGATATAACACGATGCATTCCAATAAAACGTGATTTGAATAGGGGAAGCTAGTAACTGGTTTCGATAAGTAACCCATAAGCTTATTCAAAACAACCTGTTCCGTTTCGATTACATTTTTTCTTGAAAGAAAGTTCCTCTTTTATTCAAATTCTAATAGTTTTCTTTCATTGTTCTGATTCAAATCAAATCAGACTTAAATGAACACAACAAAGAAGTTCGGCGTAAAAGGTTTATGATTCATAATTCATTTATAAGAATAGATAACCTTTCGTATAAAACCCACAACCAAGGGTATAATTTGTTCTGCGATGCACAACACAATGAAGTAACGAGCTTGAATTAGCCTTGCAATCTCGAGTCTCGACGTAGGGTTACTAAATGCTGATGTTACTGAAGCTCTTATAATCGATCGGCAGTAATAGGATTTTGATTATTGCATGCTCGCTTGCGGCGTTCTGCCAACCCTGAAGCTGAAATTCAACTAAACAAAGGTTTCTAACATCGCGTGAGATGCTCGGATGCACCACACTGTATTAGAGGTTCTTGACCTATATGCGTGGCGTATATTTTTATAACCGATCATTTTCTTCACGACTAGTAAAGTTCGGGATTTATGAGAGCTATTCGATACTCTTATTTCTGGAATGTTGAAAAATTCATAGGTAGAGGTACTTGAGGAGGAGGAGTTTTTTTTATATTTCATGCTGCTATTAAAGGCCTAAACGTATTCACTATAAGGTCGAATGCTTAATAAAGTTATTACACCCACGCTAACGTCGAAGTTTAAAGATTTATTATTCCACTAGGTATTTCAACATTCAGGAAATCGATAGGTTAAACATTTTTCATAGATGATTAAATTTAACGCATCATTTGTTAGCGCATCAGCTGAATTTGGTAATAATATATAGTAATGCTCCCGGTTTTAATTTTATGCATCGGTATTAATTTCCGAAACTTCTGCCTATTAACATAGAGTTGATCAAGACAGACTTGATTTATAGTCTGATAATCAAAATCAACTCAACTTTCAGAGCAATAAAAGGGTAAAGGTCACCATCTCCACATAGTTTATGCGCCTCTGTTTCAGAGACTCGTAGAGTAGCCCAATTAAGTTATCCTTTCAAACAGGAACATTTCTAGGCGATTTTGTCCTACCGTAGCGGATAGATTGATGGACATCGAATTTTGGACGCTTAGGCTCTCCATCTCGCGTACCTATATCCAATTTATATTACGCCCACGAGGGGCACCAGGTCAGTGAAGTAAGACGCAAGACCGAATATGACCTTTTACACATTTTACAGCACTTCACGGCCTTTTTCTGTTCTCTACCCACGTAAGGGCATGATCGAACAGTGTTACATACAGTACACATACTTTGGCAACAGCTACTACCGATTTAGCCCAAATAGGTCGAGTTTCTCGCCTATTTATTTTAGGACTTTATTGGGGAGTTGCGAAACCGCTCCATGTGCGTGCACGTTCGTTTCGCACGCACGATGATCTAGTTTTATCCACATTTAGTGTTCCACTTCGCCTGATACGAAACAGATACATTTCCGATTTTGAAATAATACAAACGTGTACATAGGAGTGTTACTGGTATAATTTACACTCAAGTTCTGCTAGTAACGTGGCTACCAAAAAGGTAATTGCGGAAAGCAACAGCTATAAAAATAGAGAAACAGAAAAATTGCAAGTATAATTTACGAGAACGCTTTTACATAATGAATTAATGATTTATGATCGATTCCTTATTGGTAACATAGCATATTGTCTCCCTCATGTGGGTGTAGTTTCTGAAGAATGACATCATACAGTTTTCATATATGGATAAACATTGTTGTACTGAAGTTTAGAAACTTGCATTACGTTTATCTCAGTACAAACATAAGTTAAAGAATGAGTATTTTGTAATCTATGTATTAATAAATCTTGCCAAGTTGCCATTGAATCCATTACCTACCAAAACTGGAAATATGTATTCTGCTAAGTGAATGGAAAAGTTATCTAATCTAATTCTAAATGATGCTTAATGCATTGGGGGTATCACGTTTCGCGGTTTATACCTAACTAAGGCGTTCATGATAATTGATAAGGAACAGAAGACAATACAACGATGATAATAAACGAAAACAAACGTATCATTGTCTGGGATGGTATAAAATACAATACTGATTATTGTTCTAGACTACACAGACAAGCCAGGTGTATCTACGTATACAATGTGCAACAGCGGTGCAATTGTGTTTATTTTTAAAGTCGTCCAGTACAATAAGAATCTAATCGGTCTAAGCAATTCGACGATCGGGGTGGCTCATATCAAACTGGTGAAGACTCCTAGCCGACTTCCAATTATTATTCATCTGGATTGGACAATCCTGCATTATTGACTTCCGTCGTGCTATCCTTAGCTTGAATGTGGTCTTGCATTACACCATGTCTGTCTGCGATTCATATTAGGTATGTCTCTCTATCGGATCGGACTCCACAATATTGATTGAAAATAATACCACTAATACTATCGGTGTCTACTTTCTGTAAGCACTAACTCGTTAAAATTTCACGCATTCGTGCACTTAACCGGATAGTGAGCAAGTAGTATACCGCATGATACAAAATTATTGTAAAAATATTTTAACGATCAAATGCCGAACTGTCGGCAAGCGAAGCAAACATTGAATATAAAAATATTCAATCATGATCTGGTCCTATTTATTTAACAGTTTGCTATCGACCACGACACATCTAAACCTTGCAAAAAACCCACGCGCTTTGTACCGTTTACCAATTACAAGAAACTTGTGATTACCAAGTAACATACAACCACTTGTATTGCCCGACGAAGTTACCCAAACCATTAATTTCCAGATAGGCGTTTAGAATCGATAGTTAAATAAAATTGAGAAGCTAATTGCCACTTGAAGGTCGTCTTTGTATACATTTGGTGACTATTACCTTTCAACCAAACACCAGTCCAGGCGGCCTTACTGTGCACTAAGCACGGTAGTATTGATTTACAAGGTAGCTTACAGCTCGCCAATCACGCTGAGACAGATCTTTATTCAATCAGTCTCTGCAATTCATCTAGCGCGTGCGTCTTAAATATTAATGTGCAGTGCACTCGGACTGACACTATTAACCGATACATAAACAGTGAATACACATGCGTTGCTAGAAAACAAATGACGTGGATACCGTATCCATGGCGGTGGGTCGTGTGACCGGTAACCGTGACGACAGCCCTCGCCTGCCGCCGCTGAGCCTCGGACTGTCCAGCGTCCGATTCATTGTCAACAAGCTCGAGGCGGAATACACTCGTGCAACCGCGACCGACACATTTGAATCCTGCCAAGAACTCGTCAAATACGACCCGAACGTCGACGAGGGTTACGACGATAACGATGACTCTCCTCTCGGTCAACCGAAAGGACGAGTCTGGAATCGATTCGCAACGAACCTAGGATTGGCCCTCAGTAAATGCATCCCTAGTGTCTCGTTTGGGAACTTTGGCCTGTTCGCCCTGACGACTGGATTCTTTGCACCGAAGATGATCACTTACCTGGTGGTATATCCGTTTTGCAGATTGATATTCGGGACCCTCTACCCGGCTTATGCTTCATATAAAGCTGTCCGGACGAAGAACTTAAAGGAATACGTAAGTGTAATTTAATACTTCTATACATATAGGTTTACAATAATAAGCCATTATTGTGCTCCATATTCTGTGACGCTTGAGCTATTAAACTACAATTGAACGACATTACTGTCTATAAGCTTCAAAAGACAAGTAATTGTCAAACTTCAAATTACCATTTGTGGAGCGACAATTTGGCGTGTTGAAAAAATGTGTAATTTCCTGTAAATAGTTCAGTAAAGTACAACGGTGGCCTTGTTACGGGCGCTCGGTCGTGTTTGAAACGCTTCGGCTCCCACTGTGTCCTTTACCTTGTTCCCGGCTTCCTATGACTAATTACTAGCCGCCGGTAACAGGTACATTATCCCTCGGTATTGTTTTATAAACAATACCCAGAATACGTAGTCTAGGGTGTCATGATCAAAATTAATATTTCGTTACCGATGTGTGAATGTTGAACTAAGAGGATTCGTAGTAAGTGATTACTATTTGTTTGTTGCAATATTATCCACATTGCTCTAGTTTTAGACCCAGTTCTAGAGACTATTTACCTCATGCATTAAAATTGGCAAACAATAAGTTAAAATAAACATCAAGTGAGTAATGTTGAGCTATTTATAATTTTGCTGTAGAATCAATACATGTTTTCCAATACTTTGTGGTCTACTTTAGACTATTGTATTCGCTACTCACTTAGCTCAATATCATCCACTTACATGTTTCCATCCATAACTGAAATTACCGCTCTTTGGTTTTATGAAACTTTGCTCTATATAAAAGTCAGTACACCTATAAAATAATGTAATAACTGTAAATCCTATCGGAAAAACTGTACTCACCGGCAATTGAAATAGAATCCGTCAGTTTTGCCCTCCTTCACCTAGGAAACCAATTTAATTGACTAGGGTTCGCCGGTTCTCCTATGTACGTCTGTCCCACCCCTTTCGCCCCGTCTAGACTCATTAAGCTCAATACTATTATAAGTTATAACCTATTTTGTTTTGATATTAATTCAGTTTTCGTACTATCTGAACATTACATTGTTGGCTTGTAT
The DNA here is from genome assembly GCA_963853775.1 of Xanthia togata. Classification (NCBI taxonomy): domain Eukaryota; kingdom Metazoa; phylum Arthropoda; class Insecta; order Lepidoptera; family Noctuidae; genus Xanthia; species Xanthia togata. The sequence goes on from OY970803.1 coordinate 8,627,357, forward strand.
TTTTTTATAACTTACGGACGACATTTCATAAATTGTTGGGATAGGAACGATATGAAGCCATACGTCATCATCAACATGGTCTCGTCCTCCTAGATTATTTGGGTTTGCCGCACAACATGCCTTTGTCTTCCAACGTCGTCATCTCAGTATTCACATTGCCACAGTGACACACACAAACAAACATTATTCCCCCCCTTTGTAGCCACATAATCATCTTATAGCAAGTTCATACCATAAAACAAAACCCATTCTGTCAATTCCAGGTAAAATGGATGATGTACTGGATAGTGTTCGCTTTATTCACGTGTACGGAGACGTTCACGGACGTGTTCCTGTCATGGTTCCCGTTCTACTACGAGGTGAAGATAGTGTTGGTGCTGTGGCTGCTGTCGCCGGCAACCAAGGGCTCCTCCATACTGTACAGAAAGTTCGTGCATCCGGCGCTTTGCAGGCGGGAACAGGTGAGAAACTGTGGATATTTTATTTTTGACAATTCAGGGAATCTGATATGGGAACCGAATAGCAGAATCTATGCATCTAGATTACTTATTTTAATTGTTCTTTTGAATCACAAGCTATTTAATTATAATATAATCTTCTAATCAGCTTTAAAAGCTATTCTTAAAAGAGATCTGTGCTATCATGGCGTGCGAGTGCTGTTCCTTCCAGTGAGGACTCTGCCCCTCTTACGAAGAAACATAGTTCAGCTTGCGATGTGTCTGTACACAGTACGACATGCACAAGCTTGTCGTAAAAGTTTATTACTACAATAGTAAACAGATGTGCTTGCAACTTATCACAGTCTCGTTCTAAATATTTATGCCCAATCAAAGTCAGCCAACTCGTCATCATAAGTAATGTATGTATAATGTCCCTAATGTCCACTTTTGAACAACGACCTTGCCAATATACCGTCGTAACCATAACAGAAAGTCAAACGTAGCTCGAATATTGTATGGAATGAAACGTTTCTTCATTCAGAGAAAAGAGTGCTATGAATTTCGTCACATTGTGATCCCTACAAGACAAAATCCATGATACATATTTTATCGACCGTGTTGCAAGTTGTGGGGTATTTCCATAATCAATACGCACGGCGTTCGCAGTAGTTACGATGTTTTTAGTACACAAATAGATTTTGCTGCCTATTCGTGTAATTTAATCTGTAGCGTTGACAATTACACCCACTCGGTGGTGATAAGATGATATTCTATGAACTCAGATTACACTGCAAGTTATTGTTTAGCTGTAACTGCTGTAAGGAATGCAAGCAGTGTATTTAATTTTATACTGATTACCTGCCGCAATCCTCTAAGTATAGATATTAATATTTGAAAGTGTATAGAGTGCCGCAATCTGCGGCATACTAGTAGCACTGCCTCGGCCCGGCTAAAGTGCCGCAAGCATTGCATTGTCTTTGTCACTTGTTATTTTGTTTGATTGTTGAGGTTAGCTCGCCGCCCTTTGATCGTATTTGTTTTAGATAATTTATAATTTTTATAATAAAAAAATAAAAATTAATATATTATTTATCAGAAGTGACTGACATTGACTGAATTTACGAAAAATGAAGTAGCAAATTAAAATGGCTGAAAGTTAATTAGATAGGTTAGGTTAGAACTGTGACCACACAACGCACGAGCCGAGCGAGCGTAGCAAGTGCCAGGGTCAGTTTAGGCACAAGAGAATGTAATGTTTTGGAAATGTGGTGTTTTACAGCGACCTAACCTCAACAATCAAACAAAATAACAAGTGACAGTGACAATGGCAATGGAAATCTGACGGCACTTTAGCCGGGCCGAGGCAGTGCCACTAGTATGCCGTTAACGGCACTTTATCCGATAGGGATAGTGCCACTAACGGCACTCTATACACTGCCTTAATATTTTCAGTTGAGTTTAAACATTCAAAATGATTCAGAATTTTCGCTACATTTTATGAAAGAAGAAGAAATACATTTAGAGGCAATGAGGAACAGGGTGTAAAGTTCACTCATCCACCATAGAAAAGGGAGGATCCTCCAACCAGACGGGTGTTGTGTCTGGCGGGCCGACTGCCCGACTGTTGATTTCGGATAGTCTTATCTATGTCGTTCGCACGGTAAACTCTGATTGCGCGATGCAGGATTTGTGTGACGTCATGTCTTTGATGCGTAGTTAGTATGTGGCGGTGTAACCGCTACATCTTCATTAAAGTTTCTTGCAGCTTATCGTTCAAAGTGATTGGCGTAAATGTTATTATTACAATTTCATTGTTCCAATTCAATGTCTTTGTGTTTTTATCATCCGGCCGAAGCTTGTGACATTTGAGATAATATTGTACTATGTTGATATTTTCCATATTTTAAATTAAGTCCGGAAGCGCAAAGATTTGTTACAAATGAATATAAATGAGGAACAGGTAATTAATTGAGTAGGTACTTAAAATCTTGGGCATATAGAAACGCGTGGCTCATAACATCGTTATAAAATAAATACCAGTTTACTTAAATTCAAATGTTAAAATTTTCCAGGAAATAGATGAGTACATAGCGAAGGCCAAAGACCAGGGTTACCACACAGTGCTCAATTTGGGCACGAAAGGCGTCAACTATGCCACAACTGTTATCATGCAGACTGCCATAAAAGTAAGTTCACAACCCTGTAATCACCATTGTGGCATGCTTAGTTCTACTACGTTCTCATGTAAGATCTGTAGATAAACGAAAAAATTTCGACAGTTCTTAAATGAGCCAATTAAGGGTGTCGGTGGGCTTTAACCCTTAACTAAAGTACACAGGTACAAGTGTTAATTAGATGTTTAACTTTGTGTTGTTTTCATACCACTTACAGTTGTCACAGAGCAAATAGGTTTACCAAAGCAACAGTGTGGCATGTTTGATTACAGTGTGTATAATGTAAATAAGTTAGCAAAACGTGAATTACACCCACAGTGCTAATTTGCACATAGCTTTCCATGTTTTTTTTTTTTTTTGTATTTCCCAAATTTTGGCCTAATCGCACTTAGCAAGCTAGCCATCCAGTAGCCACCAGTCATCAGGCATGACCACATTAAGACCATGTAATATCTCAACTCTCACATCGATTAGATCAAACCACATAGCCGCTTTATTTAATGTTGTATTTTTTAATTTTATTAACACGCTTTTTTAATTTCTCCCCTTCCACCCCATCTTTTCCAAATATCCTTTCCATTGCTGCTTCACGCAGAACTTCAATCTGCCGAGTCCCGAGCAAGACAGAGACGCGCGCGCTAGACAAGCGATCAAGGCGCGTGACGTCACCGACGGCTACCACGATACCTACGACGACTTGGAGTACCCACGTTCAGAACTTCCCGGGATTGTGGAGATAGTGGAACTGGACCGAGATGATGAGCGACAAGACTATTTGTTAGGGGACGGAGATCCTCAGGACCCGGACTACGAGCCCGATGACACATCAGCCCGCAGCCGAGGCAACGTCATTCGTAAACGTAAAGTTGCCAAAGAAAAAGAAAAACGACCTCGTAGCAAGTCCCGAGGTCGCCGCACCAGATCCCAAGCGGCTATAGACAAAGAAAACAACGAAATTATGGTCGACTGAGTAACGAGTACGAATGAAGCTCCACTGTGATGTTTAGATAGTTTTAGACAACGATTAGGATAACCCGTTGTTTTTAAAGTATCAAGTGTATCACTTTTAATAATAAATTTTATAGTTGGAATAGTATGGTTGTATGTTGCGAAATTTCAAATTGACAGCCACTGGTATTGGACATAATTTTAGGGTTTTTGTTAAATGTTTTCTCTCGCTGACTAAGAGAAGAAGCTTGAAATGTATCACCTACGACAGCTACTTCTCATATCACAAGATTTGAGTTCGTTCCCACTGTGTCAGACCAACAAAATGATGTCGTCATTTTATCATTTTGGATTAGTGAACTGGGCTATATAAACTGCTCAGCCATAAGGCCGTAAGACATTTTATTGCCAACACATCCGACAGTGAGAAAAAGCTTTTATGGAAATTACTAATTTTTGGATTCTCGAAAACAGCTTTTGGTGGCAAAAATGTCACTTTAAATACTATACAAATATTATATCCGTAGTTGTTTAAGGATTGATTGTTAGAGATTGTAGGTCTGAGCTTTATTACCTAAAGATTTTGAGATCTTATAATAAATTTCTAATACCATAGAGTTTTGTTTACAATTTAAACCCTTATTTTTACTAAGAGGCTATGTTGGACAAACGCCTCTTGTGCAGTTTATTCTGTTTAAAATGAATTGTTTGAGGCTTTCTTTGAAATCCGATAAACTTTTTGAAACAACTGTTTATTTATTATTTTTGTAACTCTAAAATAAAGATCAACAGTTAATGCAACTCAAACCAAAGCAGTAATTAAATTCATGTCTCATTATATTTTCTTGTTTGATAAAGGCATTTTTCATATCCTACCGATAGTTATGTCTATAAAGTTGTCTTATGTCAAACTATATAATATTCTAGTATATTTTTCACACTCTATATTACTTACAATGCAAGGAGTGTCCAGGCATTTTTTTAAAATTGTTTTTATAATTTGCTAAGCTTAAATTTTCGCTGTTCCTAAACTGTCCTGCACAATCTCATAGACGAGCCGATTTATTTAATATTATTTTACATCGCATGACGTCTGTAATTAATGACATAATTAGCTTATAAATACATAGATGTGATACACATAGAGTAGGCAAGACACAGGATGCTGAAGTTCCTCTCGACCTGTAATGGGCCACTTAGTCTTCCGTCTCTTTCCATTGAGGAAACAGTGCTTGTCAACTTTATGTACATTAACTCTATACATAACATATTTTTAAAGAACGCATGTGTTGTGAGACCACCAACGTTTTGTATTTTGTTATTTAGATTTAGTTGTGTGACTGATTTAGTTTTATGTTCGATGATTTCTCAATAAATCAATATAGTGTCCTTGCTATTGTTTATTTTTGTGTAAAACGGAAAAATATCATCGCTTTAATAGACAGCATGCGCTTTGCCTCACAAAGCTTGTGTCACTGAAGCATTACTGCAGATTCCACGTGAGTATTATTTTTTATTTATATTTTTAAGTGAAGCCCTACTTTGTCCACTAAAGTAAGTAAATGTAAATCTCTTCATGCAGCAGAAAATGGCTTTCACAATAGATAGAAAAGCTTGAAGCCATCAAGTCATTTATTCCACACAAAGCCATCTGCTATCTGTAGCCGCAAACATTAACATTTTTCACGTCAGAAAAAGCAAGTAAAAAATCAAGGATAAGTTTTATTATTATTTTACCACAGGCGCACTAAGCATGCGTACCACGATAATTGAAATATTGTATGAGTAATTCACGTTTTTATTTGATCAGTTTTCTTCTATCTTGAGGTCTATTTCCAGTCGAGGCGAATAAAAAACCGATAAAAATATACCATTGTGAACACTGTTTCTACTATATATAAAATTTATATTTTGTAATAATTCCACAGGGCGGAGGTGGGTTGGTACAGCAACTACGTAAGAGTTACAGCCTGTCTGACTTAACGGAATGCGAGCCACGCGAGGAGAGAGGCAGTGATGAAGCCGACGATGTGCTCACAGAGCCGCGCCTTAAACGACGAGGTGGTAAGAGGTGAGCTCAGCTTGTATATCATTTACTGCACCAGAGGTACTATAAGATAGACCTGACAGTATAGCCACGTGAGGAGAGACAGCGATGAAGCCGACGATGTGCTCACAGAGCCGCGGCTTATACGACGAGGTGGTAAGAGGTGAGCTCAGCTTGTATATCATCTACTGCACCAGAGGTACTATAAGATAGACTTGACAGTATAGCCACGTGAGGAGAGACAGCGATGAAGCCGACGATGTACTCACAGAGCCGCGGCTTATACAACGAGGTGGTAAGAGGTGAGCTCAGCTTGTATATCATCTACTGCACCAGAGGTACTATAAGATAGACCTGACAGTACAGCCACGTGAGGAGAGACAGCGATGAAGCCTACTATGTACTCACAGAGCCGCGGCTTATACAACGAGGTGGTAAGAGGTGTGCTCAGCTTGTGTATCATATCTACTGCGCCAGAACTATTACAAGACATACCTGACAGTACAGCCGCGTGAGGAGAAAGAGCGATGAAGCCGACGATGTGCTCACAGAGCCGCGGCTTATACAACGAGGTTTATATCTGCCTAGCCTTTTCCCAACTATATTGGGGTCGGCTTCCAGTCTAACCGGATGCAGCTGAATACCAGTATTTTACATGAAGCGACTGCCTATCTGACCTCCACAACCCAGTGGTAAGACAACGAGGTGGTAAGAGGTAAGCTCAGCTTGTATATCATCTACTGCACCAGAGGTACTATAAGATAGATCTGACAGTATAGCCGCGTGAGGAGAGAGGCAGCGATGAAGCCGACGATGTGCTCACAGAGCCGCGGCTTATACAACGAGGTGGTAAGAGGTGAGCTCAGCTTGTGTATCATATCTACTGCGCCAGAGTTACTACAAGACAGACCTGACAGTACAGCCGCGTGAGGAGAAAGACAGCGATGAAGCCGACGATCCGCGGCTTATACAACAAGGTGGTAAGAGGTGAGCTCAGCTTGTGTATCATATCATATCTACTGCGCCAGAGTTACTACAAGACAGACCTGACAGTACAGCCGCGTGACGAGAAAGATAGCGATGAAGCCGACGATGTCCTCACAGAGCCGCGGCTTATACAACGAAGTGGTAAGAGGTGAGCTCAGCTTGTGTATCATTTCTACTAGGCCAGAGTTACTATAAGACAGACCTGACAGTACAGCCGCGTGAGGAGAGAGGCAGCGATGAAGCCGACGATGTGCTCACAGAGCCGCGGCTTATACAACGAGGTGGTAAGAGGTGAGCTCAGCTTGTGTATCATATCTACTGCGCCAGAGTTACTACAAGACAGACCTGACAGTACAGCCGCGTGAGGAGAAAGACAGCGATGAAGCCGACGATCCGCGGCTTATACAACAAGGTGGTAAGAGGTGAGCTCAGCTTGTGTATCATATCATATCTACTGCGCCAGAGTTACTACAAGACAGACCTGACAGTACAGCCGCGTGACGAGAAAGATAGCGATGAAGCCGACGATGTCCTCACAGAGCCGCGGCTTATACAACGAAGTGGTAAGAGGTGAGCTCAGCTTGTGTATCATTTCTACTAGGCCAGAGTTACTATAAGACAGACCTGACAGTACAGCCGCGTGAGGAGAAAGATAGCGATGAAGCCGACGATGTCCTCACAGAGCCGCGGCTTATACAACGAAGTGGTAAGAGGTGAGCTCAGCTTGTGTATCATATCTACTGCGCCAGAGTTACTACAAGACAGACCTGACAGTACAGCCGCGTGAGGAGAGAGGCAGCGATGAAGCCGACGATGTGCTCACAGAGCCGCGGCTTATACAACGAGGTGAGCTCAGCTTGTGTATCATATCTACTGCGCCAGAGTTACTACAAGACAGACCTGACAGTACAGCCGCGTGAGGAGAAAGACAGCGATGAAGCCGATGATGTCCTCACAGAGCCGCGGCTTATACGACGAGGTGGTAAGAGGTGAGCTTAAATAATATTGAAGAAACACAAAAGATTGCCGGCAGAAACTAGCCCTAGGCTTGTATAGATAGTGCCATCCCCGAAAACGCACTCAACTCGGCTCAGCTCCGCTCCGTACTAAAGTACAGCTAACAGTACAGTAATCGCAGAATGGGGCGCTGTAGTGTACTTTTCAGGATTCACGAACAGAAACACATCTATCTGCACAAAGACTTGATAAGCTAAGCTGGAATCGACTTGAATAGGAAAGGTTTAGAAATGTGAATAGGGAAATGGCAATATAACATAAATACAGGATTACTGGTAATTCGACGTATATCCGTCAGGGGCTGATAAAGGGGGCCAAATGCAACAAATTGAACCCCCCATATGTATGGCCGAAATTCAATAGTATTCGAGATATTTGAATTTTAAGGGTTTTTCGATATTTACCCAAAATTTGACATTTAATTCCAAATAAAAAAAAAACTACACATTTGAATGGGTACCATTAAAAATCATGTTGTAGCTAGCACTTCAATTAAGCTATGGACATAGTTAAAACTACTTAATTTAACAAAATAATTAAAATAATTAACGATATAAGAATAATATCTTACCAATATTTTTATTTTACGCTTCAAAAATGTTGCCTCCTCACAAAAATTTCTATGACATTAATCGTAAAAATAACTAAAAAAACTTGCCTATTCTGTAAGTTTTCCAAAAAGGTATAAAAGTCAATTTTAAAATACATAATTCGTGGCATGGCATGTGTTTGAAACGGCGCGGGGAGAGAATTTGTATTTGTATGAAATAAAATGCATTCAAAAATGTACGTCAAATTTTATTAAAAATATTACACATCTTGTTCAAAATGAGCCCCTCTATTACGAATGCAAGTTCGAATTCTTTTCCTACCTTCGGTTTTCGTCACTCTTGATGAAAACGTTGTTCTCATCTGTTGCGCCGCGTTTATTATTCGCTGTCGAAGTTCTTCGACTGAATTTATTAGGGTCACATAAACTAATTCCTTCATATGACCCCAGACGTAAAAATCAAGTGGTGTGATATCAGGGCTTCGTGCTGGCCACGGAATTGGCCCTCCCCTCCCAATCCATCGGTTTGGAAATCTCTCATCTAGCCACTGTCGGACAGTAATCCGGTAATGTGCTGGGCACCCATCATGTTGAAACATGAGGTTGTTTTTTATTTCTTCGGGAACATCCGCCAACAAATCGTCTAGGTTGTTTCTCAAAAACTCCTCGTAATTTTCGCCGTTCAAATTTTGGGGCAAGAAATGAGGGCCCACCAAATAATTATCAACGACACCCATCCATACGTTCAGGGAAAATCTCATTTGCGACGCAGTTTCTTTTAGTTTTTTTGGATTACTGCTTGCTTTAGGTGCCCAAAAATGTAAGTTATGGTAATTCGTTATACCATCCCGGTCAAACTTTGACTCGTCAGTCCACAAAATATTTCTTAGGAAATGTTCCTGGTCAGCGTCAGCGTTTAACATAAACCGAGAAAATTCAAGTCGCCTGGCAGGATCTCCCTCGTGCAATGTTTGGACAGGTTGATAATGGTACGGGTGTCTACCTGATAGATGTACTACCGACCACACTTTCCACTGGGACATACCGAGCTGTCTTGCAACAATGTTCGTTGAGATGTTTGGGTCATCAATAAAACACTGAAGAATGGTGTCCTCTTCATCAGCCGTATACCGTCGAGGTCTGCCAGCGTTGAATTGTGCTCTCTGAACACTGCCAGTTTCAGACAATCGTCGATAGGTGCTCCCGAAAACAGTAACGTGGGGAAGTCGACGATCGGGAAAGCGGCGTTGGTATTCTCGCCGAGCCGCAGCCGCGTTTCCATCGGCAAAACCATAACAAAACATAATGTCTACGTATTCGTTATTAGCATACGAAGCCATGGTATCCGAAATAACAATGATAACAAAAATAATAACAAGAGAAACAAGAATTAACAATAATGATCGATAACAAATTAACGCGATGAGAGATTGGTTAATAGCAAGATAACAACACACGTGCTTGCGCGGCGTAGAGTCGAAACTTACTAAGGAAGGCGACGCGAGCACAGCAGACGCCGTGTGCTCCCCCACCCTCACACCCCGCCCCATCACGAAGAATTCCGCCAGTAAAATCGGTTGTTTTAGCAAGGATCATAAACTAAAACACACATTATTTCTCTCCCCGCGCCGGTTCAAACACATGCCATGCCACGAATTATGTATTTTAAAGTTGATTTTTATACCTTTTTGGAAAGCTTACAGAATAGGCAAGTTTTTCTAGTTATTTTTACGATTAATGTCATAGAAATTTTTGTGAGGAGGCAACATTTTTGAAGCGTAAAATAAAAAATATTGGTAAGATGTTATTCTTATATCGTTCATTATTTTAATTATTTTGTTAAATTAAGTAGTTTTAACTATGTCCATAGCTTAATTGAAGTGCTAGCTACAACATGATTTTTAATGGTACCCATTCAAATGTGTAGTTTTTTTTTTATTTGGAATTAAATGTCAAATTTTGGGTAAATATCGAAAAACCCTTAAAATTCAAATATCTCGAATACTATTGAATTTCGGCCATACATATGGGGGGTTCAATTTGTTGCATTTGGCCCCCTTTATCAGCCCCTGACGGATATACGTCGAATTACCAGTAATCCTGTATATAATGTTTCCAAGGCTGGGATATTGCTTGTAAAATGAGTTATCAGCGCAACGCCATACAGCCATAAATTCTTCCATTATTTTCAAGTGTATCGAGTGAAATAAGTACTAAATGATTTCTTCATTTATTTGTTCAGTAGTTTCTCTACCCGTCGCAGCGCTTCAGAGTCGAACAGTCGTTCGCCGATGTACTTCCCCGAGGTCGATGTTGATGTTAGACCTCGTCCTAGGACTGACGAGCCGGATTTCAGGTTAGTCCTGCTTATTTTTATGGAAATACTTGCGTTTGGCATCGTTTTCTAGATGATGAATCTTTTATCTTAACTTAATGAGTGTGCTATTGCAGACTTGCGGATGCACACACATCTGACACATCCCAAGCAAAAATATATAGCAATCAAATTATTTGTGTCTTGCGGAAATGGTAAAACTTCGCAATTTTTTGCGCAATAGGGATGATGCCTGGGTCAAAAACAGATATTCTATTTAGTCCGTCAGTCAGATAATAAAAAAATATTAGACACGTATTTTTTGCTTTATCATATAAAAAAATGACTTAGAGTTGGGGAGTGGGGGTTGATACGTCACAAGTATGTATAAAATCTACATACAAGTGACGTCATGGCACATTATAACTCAATGTATCGCCGTATTCGCCGTAATCTTTTGATAACGTAAAAAAATAAAAAATACGTGTACGTTATTTTTTCATAGTCTACATGACGGACAAAAAAACATTTTTTTAGTCATCATCCCTATTTATGACAAGGCAACATACCTGCCTTATGACTGTGTAACTTAGACCCAAACAGTGATTGGCACTTCTATAAAGCAAAATTGGTTAATCAAAATCAAAGGTTAATTTATATTTGAATTAAAATTTTGGCACACATGAAAAAGCTGAAATTCCATTGCAACCACAAAAATCTAAATCAACAACGGCTAAAGTATATCGTTGAGTAAGTAGGCGATGGAATGTAAATTATCTGAGATGATGAATTTAAATGTATGGCAGCATTATGCTGAGATAGGAGCCTTCGGCCTCGCACGGGTCTTATCTCGATTATTTTGAAGTGTTACGGACAGACGCAATAAAATACTACTTTAGAACTATAACTTGTATTCCTGCCTACCTCGGCACTTCCTTAATATATAAAAGTACAACACAAAGACTATGACAAATTGTACGAACGGAAACAGATATTACAGTAAATGGATAAAAGCTATTAAAGAGATCTAGGACTTTTAGGAAGTCTAGATTTTGGGCAGAGCGATACGTGCGTTTGAGTTCTTATGGGATCGTACACTTCATTGGTGACCCCGACGTGATATGAACACGCAACCTTCTGATAAATTTGTTAGTTTTTAATGTGATTAATGACAATTTTGTTAGTTTTTAATGTTCCATTTTTTCTGTGCGTGTCCCTAATAAAAAAAAAATCTTTTTTTATTTCTTTCAAAGTATTGCTGATATTTCCATCTTCCAGTAAACCATCACAGCGGTTAATAAATGATTCATACATTCCAGTCACATAAAATCATCGGAGGACATAAGCTCGGGCTACTCGAGTGCTGACAACAGTGCTTCCCTGACGCGCACGGCTTCCTTAGGAGCTGGCGCACGCGCACGTGGCCGGTCTTCCCGAACTACCGTCACTTCCATCAAACGACCGCAAGCCGCTGAGGTCTGGTAACACTGAATAAAAACTTAAATGATAAGGCATGAGCGTAGCTAGTGGAAAAGTATGTTTTTTTTTCGACCACTCCAAATAATTAAATAGGTTATTCTTGACGTTTCTGATTTTAATGACGATCACATGTCAATGGCATGACGCGATAACTTTATTTGAACGTCAATACACGAAAAGTTAACCAAATGAGATGCCGTTAAAACTCGTTCTTGCATCAACGTTTTTCTACCAAACAATGTAATAATTGCAATGACAATTGTTCGCAGTTGCCGGTTTGCTATCTTGACACTGTCCAGAATAACCTCTCTCTTCCATACTCAACAAAAAAACAATTATTTGGAGAGTATGAAATTTATGAGAGATTTTTTTCTAGCACATAGAAATCAACAGCTACACTCATGCCAGAGCAACAGATTGCATAATTTACAGACACTTGACTTAGTACAAAATGTTCTACAATGAGTAACCTTGAGAAAGGCTTGTGTATGTAGTCGAACGGATGTTCAATGAAGTCTCTGTATGGTATGTAATCTTGTACTCTATTAGCCCTAGTTCATGAAGAGAATTATTAAAAACTTAACTTGCCGGTTTCAATATGATTTCTTCTAGTAAATTAAGATTAGTATATTGGTCAAAATTATATTAAGTTTGAGATTTAATAAACGGGCAGCAATCACTAGTTTGTGCCTGCATAAAATTATGTAATACTTGTTTTAATTTTAACATTTTTATGGGTTTGGGAGGCAATAAGGCCGAATTTAGATTAAGTGAATTGGTAATATTAATAACTATAGCTTAGTGTTAAGTTATGTGGAGCGTTAATAAAACAAAGGCAGGATGTTTTGTTTTGTTTGTGAATTTCTTGGTCTAGTAATAATGATGTTGAAACTGGCATGCTTGACCGCGTTATACAAGGATGTTTTCAATAAAAATAAAAATTCCATGTTTGCTGAAAACGCACAAAAATGTACCTGGTTTTGGTTGGTCATATTAAATGTTTTATAGATAATAGAAATCATGAATTATCTTCTAAACTAGGGCTATTGGCAACTATAATTTTAAATATTTTAAATTACTGTTGTAATTATTTCCATTCACATCAAAATTACTGTTTAATACTTTGTGAATGTATCTATGGGTGGAATAATTACAGCAATAAAACTAAATTTATATCACGTTCCTTACACTTATTTTATTCTTAATGTTTTATTCGAATATTGTATTATCAAAGATTCTATGGGGATCCATTTACATAGGGTATTCTGTAGACTACTAAGTGCTTTCACACTATTATAAATTTATTATATAAAAATTGTTAAAAATGTATAAGTGAATATTTAAATGTCACGTTAGATAAAATTATAAGTTGCAGACTACCCTACATAAATGTTTTTTTAGTGTTTTGGTGTGGCAGGGTATGATTGGTGCTGGGTCTTGCTTGAAGCCAGAACATTATTATAAAATGTGTGAAAATCTATGAAATATTGGCTATTTGACTGAACAAATATATCTTTAAAAGAATGATGTCTTTTCGACGGCTAGGTATGTGTAAAAGCTCAAATGTAGAAAATGACATACCTACCTACATTATAATGTTATTGCTATTCGGCTTCAAAGTGTTGTAAATGGTTTGTGTAAGATAAGAATACATATAAAGAAAAGTATTATGGTAGTACTAGTTAACAAATTGGATTATTAAATAAGGAAATTCCTTCATATTCAAATAATTTCAGATTCTGTTTTATTTTTAGTAAAAATATTACTGAAGTTTTACAAAACATAGATGTTTTACTGCATGAGTTAAAGTTGCTCTCATAATGGTTACACCAGTATATATATATTTATATATCACTACAATCACGATGTTATGCCAATAAGTCTGTTTATTGCATTTATTAGCTTATTATTTTGTGTTTGGGTTTTCTTTATTATGATATAGACTTAAGAACTTTTTATTTAAAGGAAAGTGAAGTAATCATCGAGGAGCTACAGGACGACGATACTTTTGAATATTCGAATATGCCCGCTCTTATTAATGCCCCGTCCCCCATCTTCTTATCCCATACACAACCCCCCTTTATATACCAATATGTTGGAGACCAAGTAAAGATCCTCCAAGTGCTAGGTGATTTCCCCTTCAATGCAAGTATTAATAATCAAACTGATAACAATACAGATCACTGGGACCAAAAAGAAGGCACTTCTGAAGAAATTACATTAATTAGTTCAGTAGATAAAGATAAAGAAAATACTACAGATGATTCTATAACAAAACAAGAAGATGTCAAAAATAAAGAAAGCGATATTGTATCCGACATTCCTATTGCAACTCAACAAAAAGACAATAATGATGACCAATCTAGTGCAAACAATGAAGATATAGTTTTTGAGGCTGCCCTAGATAATACAGATACAGAAACTGTCACAAAAGAAGCAGTAACTGACTGTATGCTGTTGGACGAACGCACTGATACTACGAGTTTGGATACCTCTCTAAACGATAACGACTCTGCCGAAAGCGATGATGAAGCGTCTTTTGGAACACCAGATGATTCCCCTAAAAGTAAAAGAAAATCCCCAAAGGGTAAATACGGTAAAGCAAAGGCGCCACCGCCGCCACCTAAAGCCGATACGGATGAGGTAACGACAGATAATAATAAAGAAGCCAGTAAACCTGAAACAGATACAATTCTGAATAGTACAACATCCCTAGAAAGCTTAAATGATATCGTAAATAAATTACCAAATATCAGTATTAAAGAATCTGGATTACCAAAAACTCTTCAAGTTGTTAATCCTATAGCCGAAAACAAAAACCGCCATAAATGTAAATCACCAGCGCGCATTCCTAAAGGCAACAGTTCAGGGTTAGGGAAATTATTACAGTTGCCAGGTAAACTTGCTTTTTGGCACAAGAATGAAGAGAAACCAAAGTCAGATGACACTTCAACCTCATCAACAGATGATCATAGTAGAAGGTCATCTACCAATGAAAAGGAAGGTGATGGCTTTCAAAGCTGTACTGAATTAAACAATCTCGCTGCAGACGAGGTAAAAGTAAAATATACCAATGCAGTATCTCAAGAAGAAAAATCAGATGTTCAACTTAATTTCATAGATGCGTCTGAATTAGATGACGAATATATATCCCAAGATATTATCGAAAAGAGTGATGCTCTGCAGAAACTCATTGATGCGAAAATAGCTGGTCATCCAGAATATAAGTTTATATCATTGCATGACGAAGCGCCGACTTCGTCAAAGAGCACAGATGTGTAGAAGGCTTTCCTAAAATCCCAAGCCCGCTTATACTTGCAGCTGAAGTTGGGCAAAACAGTATGTTTATTTTAGTTTCGTTTTGCGAGTGTTATTGACAATTTTGACATGCATGATTTTAGTTTGATCGCCTATCTATAACAGAATTCACTAATACATTGTACCCGAACAGTATTTTATCGTTTCTTTCTTTTCAATTATTTGCTTTGCATTTTATAAAGTGTGCTGTGTCGTACTTTATTTTATTTATGTTTGTTTTAATCAGTGTTTTACTTCCCTTCCTATGTAACCACTGACAACCTAAGGCAATTTATAACTGTATATTTTATGGTTGCACTTTTTTAGTAAAAGTTACATGGACTGAATAATAATTATTAAAAATGCCACCATATAACTATATCCACAGAATAGTACAGAAGATTCACTCCGAAAAATCATAATTTAAATAAAAAGCGACTTGTTACGACACAATAAAGTACAATTCAGGTCGCACACCGCTAATTACTTACAGGTCGCACAGCGCTAATTACCTACAGTTATATAGATACCCCCCACTCCGCTCCGCTCCGTACTAAAGTACAGCTTACAGTACAGTCATCGCGGAGTGGGGCGCGTCGTCGTGGATTGCACTATCTGTATTCACCTAGAAGAGTTGCCTCTCTTTCTATCGTGTAACTCTTATGTCTTCTGACTACGTTACGTTCACTGAATTGGCCCGACAAGCCGAGCCCGCCGCGTATGTAGCTTCTAAAATACGGCGTGCGCGTTCTGTACTATTCTGTGCTCAACTGAGTAGTGTGCTTGTGCTTTTTTGAGTTAGTTTTCAATGTACTCCTTTTATTTTCAGGCAATGCTGACGGCCTCTGCTACCAATACCTTACCTCGTGCAAAAAAATCTAATAAAAGGAAAACACAGTAGATCTTACCGAAATAAGTATATATTGTTAATACTTTCAGCCGAGCTTCGTGCAAGAACGATTTATGCTCTCTATATTCTGGAAAATGATCTTATAATTTTATTTTACTTAGCTACAGTTGAATGATTATGTGCAGCTATTAGGGAGCATAATGTTTTTCCAATCTTTCGCGCTTTTAGAAGAAATGTCATAAATTCATGTTTACTGTCTATCATTGGCCTTTAAATTAGACCTGCATGCGAACTCACTTAGATGTTTACTATAAAAGACAGAGACTTGAAAAAATATGCAGCTAAGCAAACAACAGACTGAACGGTCATTGGACGAATTAACATAAGACCGGGGACGAAACCAAGCATTGGATAAGAGCAGTAAGCAGGTCGATTGATATCTCTGCATCCTACTTTAAATGATCTGTAGCTGCTTTAGACTCGAATTATTAGTACATGCTACACTTTATGGACTTGACCTAGAAATACAAGACTTGAAACATATTTTTGACCTTATTATAGGCATCTAATTTAATCTCTTCTAATATGATAAGACATCAAACGTATCAAATAAATACGTAGTCTATTAATAGTAGGACTTATTGCTGATCTCAGCATTATTATCAGCACCCTAATTGCGAACACATTTTCAATCACAATCCGAGCGATTTGAAGGATATTGCTAATCCATTGCTTCATAGACTTGAAAAATTTATCTGCTCGTAAATAACGCCATGAACGTGGGTGAACTGTCAAAATGAAACCCATTGCGATCAATTGTACCTAATTGTAGGTGTGTTACACAATTGGGGGTACAGGTCAGCCTTTGTGAGCTGATTATTTATTTGTAAAAGTAAACGATGGCTATCCGTCTTATTTATTATATTAGGCATTAAATGCGTGATTGTTTTTATTGATATTTTTATGAGAACAATTCTCAATAATGCTTTTAAACTCAATACCAGTATTTGTATTAGTTTTGCATAGCTATGTCATTAAATGTTTCAAAGAGATCATTATAAAATTAAGTTACAAAAAAAATTGCCGCATTCTCAAACCAACCATCATGAGGCCGTAATGCTAGGACATAATTTCCAATAAATACTAGAACTCAAGCGTTGTTACCCAAATAATATTTTAAAAGCAAGTTCGTGAACTCATTATTGGTAATTTATAATTTTAGCCAAAAATTGCCAAATTGACACTAAACGACTCAACAATTAGCAGAGACTTAGTTATTTTGTAGTCATATTTATTATAGAATTAGTTAATAGAAAGATGAAAACTAGTCGTTAATAATGAATTTAATAAGTAAATAGCTTCAATGAGGCTTCATATCGGAATTGTGTAGTACATCAGGCGAAATGTGGGAAGGCAGGCACATAATTTAATTTCATTAAATAATTATCGATTCTCAACATAAAGTTACCTTCTAATGATAAGGCCTATTACTATGTTTGCTTACTCGTAATGCAGATGTATTGTTTTGTGATACAGAATTGGAGCTATTTTACACCAGGAAAACTAGCTAAGAATGGTACTGCAAAAATTGCAACATAATTATGTGGGTTATTAAATATGTTTGAGTATTTACCTATTCTTTGACCCCAGAATTTTAAGAAAGTTCCTTTTACCCTTACTTCCTAATTGATGTAAATTATATGTAATCAATATTATGGTAATAACTGATTGCAGTATTTATAATACAATAATGTAAACTATCCTAAAACAGTTTACAATGCAGTTAGCAATTTGTTTGTATTAACTTTTCAATGGAATGTTACTGCATATTGTATGAATTTGATGTTACCCTATAATTTTGTTACCTCGTTACATTCAAGTGTATTGTACATTCATTTACTAGTTAACTGTCACAATTTTGCATTATAATTTGTGTTTGAGTTTATAAATAAATGACTATCATAATTATACACATAGGTTTTATTTCTATTCTAATATTTCATGATCATTCGGCGCCTCCAGTTCTTATCTGTAATGATTCATATATGTAATTACCATAATCACGTTTGTATACACTTTTTAATAGTTGTTCTCTTAGCAGATTTAAAGATTCATCATCCCACTTCTTGATGTAGTGCAGCAATGAAAATAATTTGTAATAGCCACTTCCATGAATGTCAACATCAGATATTACAAGCTTGGGCAGGTTGTCTATGATCTCTAACAACTTTGGTCTAACAACCATGTTGAAGGTTCTATTATTCCGAACAGCAAACTTATGGATTATATCTATTGTTTGCAATGTTACTGTCTCCTCTAACAAAATGTCTGGCAAGTTTTTGAGCCAAGTATGGTAAGCATCACTTTCTTGAAAGTGGACCAGCTTATCATTCAGAGCAATTTTACATAAAAGACTAAAGATCTTCTGCCTGAATGAACTAGACATGTCCATATTAAAATATGCCCAAATAATCTTTCTGAATAAATCATCCATAACTGAAAGAGTTCTGGTCCAATTGTTCACTTCATTTGAAAATATTGTATGTAAAATTTTTATGATAACATCATTGATTTCTGCTTGAGTGTTCTTGTTAAAAGTTTTCTCGATATAATTCAGTACAGCCATCATGTCTTTGTTTTGGTTTTTCACATTTATGTTAGGATTCAGCACAATAAACACTTGACATATTTCCAAATTCTGTGTGACTAATTTGGGATCGGTGATAGCATCTTCCAGTAGTGCATTTGCATTTCTCTGTTTTGCTCGCATATTAGTTACATAAGGAAAAGCATTAATAAAATGTTGTAAATATGGCTGGCGGTACTTCTGCGAAAATGCATTTTGAATATTAGAGCTTGGGTTCTTCATATTGAAATGCTTTACAAGACACCATATCAACGAAATAACCTCAAGGGTGTGCTTAAGTAATGAAGCTGCATCTTCATTGATAACAGTCTCAGTATTTTTCTCTGCACTTACATTAGGGCATACTTCCAGCCATGTTTCAAATAGTAAAGGCATTAGCGTGTCAGTATATTCCCTGAATTTATCTACTTCATCTAATGGCACAGCATCTTGCAAGTTCTTTGATGAGAAGCAAGACAGTTGACAATTTTGTGTATAAATTGGGTTAAACAAGGAACAGTGATTCATTTTTGAGGAGTCAAAAATCTTTGTGGTGTCAACAACTGTTCCTCTGAATTCTTGAATGTTATTGTATTTTACAAACTCATTCAGGTAGTCTTTCAGGCGGTGCAATACTTTGACTCTCCATTTCACACTGGTGATTTGGCTCCCCAAGTTAACAGTCAGAGTTCTTCCAGGCTTTGAATCAACCCGTAACTTGGAAATCATGTCAAGAAAGTTTGGTATGATTTTGTGGAAATCTTGAGCTACTTTTGTGGGTGTGCACACAAGGAGTGTATCCAGAAACAGAAGGGAATCCTCTTGTATTCTACCATCAATATGGGTCATGGCACTTCTTAAATATGTGCACAAGATGTCAAAGAATGGATCTATTCTTGCAATATTTGCCTTTGATAGCATTGAATGTAGTGTCTTGAGGGATTCATGGCGCACCTGAAATATAAAACTTATTAGTTTCATAAATGAGTGAGAATAAAATCACTAGAGTAGAAAAATAAACAAAATAGAAAGGAAGACAACAAGATTGGCCAGTGTTAGTATTCCTTAACGGGTCCAGCTGTGGAGGGTTTTAACGATTATTATGAACTACTTACAACTTTTTCAATATTTAGAACCAAAGGTGTTATCCCGTGAACAAGTTCTCCAAGATTGAGTTCCAATACTTCAGGATGAGCTTCAATGAGTTCCTTAAGTCCGGTGAGGGCTTCAGTTCTGGAGTGAGTGTTGAAATGATTGAGACGAGACAAAAGTTCCTTTATATTCAGTTTCCTTGCAGACAATGCTTCAGTTTCACCATGCTTCTTCAACTGTTCCCTTATCACTATCTTCTTTATTTTGAAATTAGTTTTCGTCACATTTGTGCCTTTGGGGAGTTCTTTATTTTTTGCTTTAAGTTTTGTTTTAGATTTCTCTGATTTGAGAAATTTCTGGCGGCGTGTTGCTCCTGTTTGAGGCATTTTAAATTATATTTATTTTCTAGTCTTAAAAACATAACCTATAAATGTACCCCTTGCTGATTGCTGACATTGACAACCAGTGTTGCCAGTGGCAGATAGTAAAATATGACCAATGTAACTACATGACATGAGATAGCTCAAAAAGTAAAATTTTCAGGACAAAAGTAACATGACCGTAATTTATGTGGAAAACGATACTAATTTAGGCACTTTTTTAGTTTTTGTGTAAATAAATTACACAAAAACTAAAAAAGCTTTCCATCCCATTAGTCAAGCTTCGTATAAAAAAAATTGTTGCCGTTAGTTTGAACTGAATTGATCGAATCGGAGTTTTATTTATTTCGTTTCAACTTTGGTTGGATGATCCAACCAAAGTTTAATCACAGGGAGTGTAGCTCTATACAAACTGAACTAAATTGACGGACGCCACTAGGCGTCGTCAATTCAGGCTACTCGCTCGCTCGCCTGAGTAAGCGGGATGGAAGATTTAGAATAACACGCGAGTGAGTGAATATGCAATATGTGACTGTGTGTTATTTTGGCGCGGTAGTCAATTTGTGCTAATGTCAGGTCACAAAATAAGTGCGCCAACACGACGAACGAATTCAAAATTTCTTGGATGCGTTCCGTTTCAAGTTAATTTTTTATTTACTAAGAACATTAATAATATAAATGTTATGTTAATAATCGTAAACCGAATCGTTTTATATTAATATGAATAATCGTAAACCGGGTATTCTCTTTAAGTGAGTTTATGGTTGATATTTCAATCAGTGATATACGTAGATATTTTGGTTTCGATTCTGGTTCACGACGATCGGTAGTTATTGAGGTGATATTTGTGATTGATACTTGGAATATGAAACCCAGTTAAGAAAGTCATCGGTAATTTAACTACAGAACATTTTTTTTAAATTATACTTTTTAGGGTTCCGTACCCAAAGGGTGCCAACGGGACCCTATTACTAACATGATAGTATGTACATTTCCATGGGATAATTTCCGCCCTATAAGCGGGTGAAACTTAACGCAAAAGCTAGTTAATAATAAAAATATATTATGTAAAACAAAGTGATTTTTTTACTACGACTACGTTAAGGTTAAAGGTTGGCAATACTAGTATTACATAACTAGACAAAATTATAAAATTGGCAATATTGTGGCATTTTCACTTCAGTCTGGCAAGTGGCAAGATTTGGCTATTATACTCTGTGGATTTGGCACCAAAATAAGCCAGAATCGGTAATTTTAATTTTAAGATGGTCATACTGCTCATGTCAATTTCTCACGTGGAACGTGTTGTGTGTTGAATTTATTTCCGAGTTTGTTTCTATCTATAAGTTTAACAACTATCTTTAAACATGAAGATCAAGAAGCAGCACCGTAAAAAGAAGTATCAACATAAACTGAATAGAAAGAGAATGCACATCAAACAACGTAGCACCGGCGAAGTTATTTGGTTAGAATTAGTTCCATTTGTTTTGTCGATTACCGTGTACTAATTATCTTTTAATAAAATCTGAATGAGCATATTGCCTTGGGAGGTAGGTAGGCTTTTGGTGTGGGATGCTATGTGTTGCGAAAGCCTTGCGCCAGCCCATCTTCCTAGCACGGAGGGCTGTGCTGGGGCTGCTGCAGCAGGTGCGGAAAACCTCAAACGGCGCAAATACTCCAGTCTTATTGGCCTATTCTTCGGCCAAAGAATCAGCATTGCCATACAACATGGCAATGCTGCCAGCCTTTTGGGCACTTTTCCTGTTGACAGCGATGCGGACGAATTTGTTGATGCCCTATGACCCCTCCCCCCCTTTTTAAATACTTGTATATATTATTATTATTTTAAAGTCTGTTAGTTTTAAATCATGTAAACGTGTGTGTAAATAAAATTCTAGTCATAAAATCTTATATTACAGTAAACCAATAAAGGACGCCTGGGATTTTAAAAAGTCTTCTCTTCGTAACATGAAGGAAATGGGACTTGCCAATGATCCCAATAAAGTTATAAAAATACCCAATTTCAAACAGGAGAAAGTCAGAGAAGCTAAAAGGATTGTAAATCAAGAAGAATCTGATGAAGATAGTGATGAAGAAGAAGTAGTCCAGCCATTTGTGAAAAAAGAGGTTATTGCGATATTGGAAAAAGAAGCTAAAGCACTTCGGCCTAGACGATTTATGTAAGTTTGGAATTATTTGCCCTGCAAGATGTTGAATTAGACGACACAGTGACCACTTGGTTTTCTTGAGCCTACAGTAAAACAACAAAATGCGAATTTATCAAGGCTGCAGTCTCGCAAAATGCACTTGCGGCGAATTACAGCGCCGACCCGACAGACTGTTTCCTGTCCAACTTGCATTAATTCATACAAAAATTCCACAGAAAAAAGGGAAATTTTCAGTAAATTAAAAAAAAAATCTTTACATAGAAAAATAATTCAGACTATTACTTACGAACATTTAAAAACAAAAAAAATTTCAATTTATTCTAGACGTCTCAAGTGATATGATTACTAACAAACAGCATTTCATTTTTATTTATATAGATTATGGATGTTATTTAGCAATAATTTTAATATTTATAATATTATGAGTTGCACAGCAATTTATAATTTTATTATTCCTTATTTTCAGGCTACCAAAACCACAAGTTGAATTCATAACATATTTACTAGACAAATATGGACATGATTACAAAGCTATGGAAAAAGACAAGAAAAACTATTATCAAGAAACATGGAAACAGTTGCGGGCAAAGGTTAAAACATTTATGGGTATCCCTAAACAGTATGGTAAATATTTAGCATCCAAAGGACTGTTAGATATGGAGGAAGATGATGAAGAGCTGAAAGTAATAGCAAAAGGCATGATTACAGATGATTAAATTGTTACAGATAGCGCAATCCACGACGACGGGCCCCACTCCGCGATTACTGTACTTCAGTAAGGTGCGGAGCGGAGTAGGTTGCGTCATCGTGGATTGCACTATCTATATGTTAGTTTTTAAGCATGACTGCCATGGTTAAATTCTCTCAACTATTGAGAGAATAACTTTGTTTGAACTGTAAATATATTTAATTATAAGATATTGTGTTTGATTTACAATGGACCTCTAAATAGACTTGAAAATCCTTTTGCAAAATAATGTATTCTTCATAGTTTTCTAAAAAAAATAGTCTATTCTTTAGTTTGTTGCATGTATGTTGGTAAAGCTTTTAGAAATATGTTATTTTCACCTTATAAATCATGATGCAAGTTAAAACAACATTATTGTATTTATAATATTATTATTTTATTGCGTTTTACAATCACTTGGGATATCTTTAACAGGTTTAACTTTGTTCAACTCTTGATACCACTCTTTATCCATATCCAGAAGCTGCTGAGGCTTTTTATACTGAAAAAAATAAAATAGAAATATTTGCAAGACTGATAGGTACTTTGTAATTGATTTTGTGATTCCAGTATAAAGGTGTTTTAATTTCCAGCTACTGGAGTATCTTCTCTTTAGCCAAAAGCAACTTGGAATTAAATTGATAACAAAAAAATAACTTACAGTTATAATTAAAGTGTTGAATGAGTGACTACATTGTATATTTGCTTGTTCTAAGGGTAAATTCAGTCTGTCCAGTTCAGGCACTTGAAGTCTTTTGAAGTATTTCTTATTTGTTGTGCGGATTATAATAAACCTTTCATCATTGTTGGCGCTCACAGAGTAAGTTACAATAGGATAGGGCAGGTTCCTGATTCTCCATTCCAAGTTTATTCTTGTGTTACGTCTTGTCAGCATTGGCTGTAATGAAAATTCATTATTATAAAATTTAGTTGTCTACCTCTTCAAAGGTGGTTAATTATGTAATTTAATTAGACAGTATTTTAAATTACAGGATGAAAGGAATCATGTGAGAAACATACCTGATCCTTACTTTCCATGATATCAGCTCCAGCACCTTCAATGTGAGGAGTGGCATCAGGAATCGGGTCACCAATCTCAACATCCCATTTCCCTTCGCCACCAAGTTTTCCCTTCACTTTCCAAGCTCGGCGCAATAAAACCTGCGTGTCCACATTGTACTCTTCGACCATTTCCTTGTCATTTTGGAACTTGTAGTGAATCTTTTTTAATTTATCCTCCTTCAAACACGATTTTTCCGCATCGAGCAGCGAGCGGTACCAAATAGTGTTTCTGAACATTGTAGAGCTGCTGAGGGAAAACTTTATACGTTTTTGGATACTATCAAAAGCTTCGAAGTCTTCGATCAAACAATTTCTTTTGATAATGTTTCTATAGCAACAGAGTAAAGCGCTTGTTTACTGGATAACAAACTTCTTCGTAGATAACCTCTATTATTATATTTAACCCATGCCTGCAAATTAACGATTTTGAATTGCAATTGTAAATAATTTGAATCTGTGGAATATATTTTACAAAGAACTAATCAGACAAATTTATAAAAATTATTTATATCCAAATCTAAACAAAAGTAAGTTCAAACTACAAAATATTATTATTCTCTAAAAATAGAGTTTTCGTGTCGTCTATGTTTGCTTTATTTTATTGCAGGGTGGTCAGCTCTGAAGAAGGACTTCCATCCACGTTTTCGTTGTCATGTTACAACGGAGAATAATTTCCCCTGATTTTGATTTGATTTCTTACATTTCCTGAGATTGATTTCCCCTATCGCGATAATAGCGCACTATTATTGATCGAAAGTCTATAACGAATGATCGCATCGTCGCGCGTCGTCGCGTCGATAACATATTATGTGTATTGTATTATATTATATTATGTATCTTCTTGTTAGTACTATACAATACACTTAATACATACTATTACCCTACACCTCAGACCAAATAAAAAACCAAGACAGCGCTGAAAATAATACAGTGAAGCATGCCAAAATTACACCGCTCTGAACATCGACGCTCACACGCACACATTTAGAACCATTGGTTTACAACGCTGCTGTCTCGGTTTTTTATATTTTGTTCTGAGCTCTACACTTAAAAAATAACGCAATGTTTATTGTTGTAGCGTCAAAATGTACATGTGTATGAATGTCATTCGTAGGACGTAGGGTACGCAGTTTTTATTTCTACATATAGTCTAAAAAGCATTGACTTATAGATATGTTTTCTAAGATACGTAGTATCTCTAAGTAGTCTGTGTTTATAAGTCAATGATAGAAAGCTAACCCTCCTTCCTTCCTATATTTAGTCGGAAAATCTCTAAATTGGTCACACTGTTTTCATTCGAACATAGACACTTTTTCTTTTTATAGGGGAGTATTACACTATCATATCTATGATCAAAGATATAATGAAATTGTAAAATAGACATAAATTATGGGTTTATCGGGCTTTATATTAGACTACCACATTATATCATATACCTATCTATGAAGCTCACAAATTACCCATAATTATTATGTCTAACTTAATACATTCGTAGCAAATACGTGACGCGAAGATTCGCATTATAAAATACTCAGAGCCTCAGCGGTCACATTATAACTTTGATCATATAATAATATCTATGATCAATTGATCATAGATATGATAGTGTAATCTCCACCATACTGAAGAGGTGGTTTGTTTCGTGGATCATATGTTACATTATTTAGTCGTATATAATGCTTGAAATACATAATCCATACTATCTCATGATATAAAATTTGACGCATTGAGCTGTTCATTGATAGTGGGGTGAACATTCATAACTCATGTCACTAAATTTAATTATAAGCTGTTGAGTTTCCAAATAAATAATGCATGAACATACAGACAGACGAGATACGTATCATATGTATCTCTGTCTGTCTGTTACCTTTTCACGGCTAAACCACTGAACGGATTTCGATAAAATTTGGCAAGGAGATAGATGGCATCCTGGAGAAGGATATATAGTACAAACGCCAGCACATCGACCTACCACAATCTGTCAAATTTCTTTAATAGATTTTCAACTTTATCGCTAAAGTATAAGGTTCAAAGTTAGTTGGGAAAATTTGACAGATTGGGGTAGGTTGACCTGCTGGCATCTGTACTTTTTGTCTCAAAAATAATTCTAGTTTGTATGAGAAATCCAGCATTTCTTAAGTTAGGGATATGAAAATTCAAATAAATGATTTTAGAATTAAGAATTTCAGCGTTTTTCTGAAATCATCCTCCAAAGGGGTAAAACCCCTTTGGAGGATGATGATGATTTAGGGGATGATTTTAAAATTCACATTTTTTTTTGTGTCTTCTTTTCAAGAGATTTAAAGCGATTGGAAATATAATCAAAGTCCGTATTTTGAATTAACATTCAGTATTTATTTCACTCCGTCATAAGTTCCTAACTTTTCTAACATGTATTCAGGTTCAGGTCCACTCAAATCGGTGTGGTTCTTTTCTCAAAATACCATTTCAGACTAATCTAAATGGTCCTCATATGGTCTGACCATGATTATATCTGGATTAAATGAGACTCAGAATAGTCAGTTATGAAACGTCGAACTCATCTAGCTAATTTTTAATATATTTTTTAAGATGACGTGTAAAAGTGATTCCAATATCCTATTTAGATTTACAGAATTAACAATTTTATTTCATTTCAATGCATTTCATGTAGGTATTCATAAAAAACAAAAAAAAAAAATGTTCAATGGCGGCACTAGAGTAGGTATTACAAATTTAATAGTGTTAATAATATTTATATGAATAATTAGTGTTTTAGTTAAGGCATTTAGAATCATGTATTAAACCTGTTTTATTTATTTTTTTAAACCGGACAAGTGTGAGTAGGACTTGCTCCCTGAGGGTTCCGTCTCAAAATTTCCAAATCGATCCGGATTGAAGGACAAACTTAATTTTTCAATTGAAAAATAACTATTATTAGAGTAATGAAATACAGACTAAAAGTTACTTCAAGACACGGCCTATGAAATTATTGTTCCCAGATTGAAGAACAAACTTAACTTTGCAGTTCATATATGTTTATCTAGACCTATAAATAAATATATATATGACCAATTTTTGGATTTTCCTCTATAATTGACCTTGCTTCTCGCCAAATTTCATGTTGCAGGGCCAACGGTTAGTACCAAATAGACTGGTTTATTTGCGAGTGTCAAAATATGCGGCATTTAAATGGCCGTATTTTTTATTGCGTTGACTTGGAAGTTTGATTTTTGTTACAGCTCCAAGAGACCGTAGATCTAAGTTTTTGATATATATTTCAACATGATACCTACCTCTAAGCGTTCCTGAGAAAAAGGGACTTGAGTAGTCTTGACAGACAACGATGTCATTCTATATGTATTTTTCATTTTGAACGCTACAAAAGATTTATTATCTGCCTATTATCTTTTCATGCCGTAGCGTCTGAACGGATTTAGACGAAAGGTATACGGATAGGCCATGACTTGAGTTAGGACATAGGATATTGAGAATCCCAGTAGCACGTTCCTGTGTCCGAAATCCACTCGGGTGAAGCCGCGGGCAAAAGCTAGAACGTTTACGTAGTACTATTTTGTCTGTGGTTTTCGTCATATATCCCTTCGACTGTGGGAGGTCCGCGTCGGACCGTAAAAATTTGGATACCCTCTGTTAAAGGTCCTTTCGGGGGTCGCGCGTGATTACGGCGTGTCTGGTTAAAACGACGATATCTCCGAAATTACGTTAGTTAGCTCGCTACCAGTTATATTATTGGAATCGTTATTAAATTAGCTTACAAGATATGTATACATTAGTATAGTTTTGCCTTGTAATGTATTAGTAATTGTAATGTATGTTCAGTGTGAGGGAATATTTCCCAGTTTTTCGTGTTAGGGTCATTATAATTAAAAAAATAAACCATTACTTTAAAAAGTGTTTGTTAAATTTCGATAAATACACCCTATTTCACATAAATAAAACAAAAGAACACACCATCCTATACATTTTTTTCATGCCACAAGCAAAACAAAAGAATGACGTAATTTGCACGTGCGGCGTTCCGAACAAAACAATGGGTATGTTTACGGTTCTATTCTGAGAACGCGATAAGCCTAGTGGCTTGGGTTTGTTATTTATAATAATGTTTGGCCCTTAAACTTATTAAATTCAAAGTCTCAGCTGTTTGAAGTGTTTAGTTTAACAGTATCGGCTAACCGAACCCAACACTAAAAAACGGGCGCAAAAAACACCCACTCAAACTTTGGATCACTGTTTAAATTCTGTTGCCTAAATTTGAAATCTAAATCAACATTCTACATTTTGAAGATATTTACAAATCGATAGGCACATAAAAAAGGCATGCTGCCTAATAAAAAAAATACACAAATCAACAATCAAAACGAACAATTTCAAAAAAAGAATCACAAAAAACACAAGTACTTAAACAAGGATGATGGAAAATATGGATGCGGCCAATACTGTCACATTTAAACAAGAAAAATATAATTTTAAATCAAAAACATTTTACGTACTTGTACATAATATTATTATTATTTTAAGTATTTTAGCGTATATATTATGTATAAATTAGGTAAATAAAAAAAATAAAAAAAACTTAAAAACGAAGCAGTCCTCGTTGTGGTCTTCGAGTGAGAAGAAAAATTAAAAACATGTATGCCTTTCCTGTGACAGACAGACAGACAACGAAACAACAAACAAACAACCAATCTTATGTATATATACATGCACACACGAACACACACACACCCAGCTACTATATTTTCAGTTCCAATACGTTCAACAGTCAGACTCGATTTCAACCTCCTTTTTTGAAGTCGGTTAAAATCACGAATAAAAAAAAAACTCAAAAATATAAATATATAAATATAAAAAAATATTCGAATTCAAATCTCGGATGCCGCATCCATATTTTCTATGATCTATAAAATCGTACAAGATGGCGGTTTATCCCTGTTCGTGATTGGTCCGTTCGGACCGATGACTAAATGAAATTTTCATTTCAATAATTTCGCTACTAAAATACTTTAATATTATAATTAAACGCCTAATATCAATAATACGATACATAAACACATACGTAACAACCATATTTTGCATTTCTGCTAATAGTAATACCGCGAAAATACCACGAAATGTTCGTCGACCACGCTTCAAATGTTTTCCATGTTTGTTGAAATGACTATTTCTGCCCGAAATCTTTATGAATTACACTGTTTAAATAATCAAAAATGGTTATTACTTACCCAGGCATGTTATATAACTCGCAAACCACACACAGTACACTCACAATAAAATATTTTTAATATTTACGTAAACACGGCGCGCGTGCGAAATCTCGACTGCGGAGCGGGTGCGGGGCTCGTATGTTGTCAGTTGGTACCGCGTCATTCGGTATGTTACAGACTTGGACGGAGTTAATATGTCTTTCTCATTTCGTCTTCTAGACTCTGTGCAAGTTTAAACGAGATAGGCACAGTTTTAATATGCCATTTATGTCAAAATATGGGACAGATAAAAACACGGTCCGCGTCGGACCTGCCACAGACGATACCCAAATTTTGCCGCCCGACGCGGACCTCTAACAGTCGATGGGATATGCATGCATGTCCCCGGACATCATAATAAATAACGACGGTATCGTCTCTTAGATTTCCAATTATTTTTTTATTTCTGGACGAAAGTAAAAAAAAACAACTGTCAAGAGAACATAACATAGTTAGAGGTTATGTTTTGTAAAAGTATTCAAAATAAAATTAATCCAGTTTTCGATTTCTTATTTACTTTCGAATGATTACTATTGATTTAGTAATAAAATTATAAAAAGATGCCGCCAGCTATTCCTGATAGGTTCTTTAAGTTTTGTACTAGCAATTAAGCCTTTGTAAATGAGTTGGCAATGTTGTTGATTACTGTATTTTTCAATTAAATTTCAGATGGATACCATACAAAGCCTGTGGCACTGTTATTGAAGGTACCAGGTTGATCTGCTTCAAGGTACCTCTAAAAAAAGTACGTATATTATTTTGTAAAAATTATAAAAAAACAGTAAGTATACAATTTATGCCAGATGGAATGTGTGTAAAACAATGTACCTATATGCTTCAACTACACCATGAATAATCAACAATACTATCATATTGATGTGCCTATGGCAATTATTGACCTCTGGATTATACCAATGACTGCATTACATGCACATGCACACATTAGGGCCTGTGCAAACTGATGGACGAGACGGCAGAGGATTTTGAATTTATCAATTGAATTTAATAGTTATCCAATGGAAATAAGGTATATATTGCAATGCTTGCTACTCCAGAGGAAACTGCACTGCGATGCTCTGCGATACTCCA
This sequence comes from Xanthia togata, assembly GCA_963853775.1. Taxonomy (NCBI): domain Eukaryota; kingdom Metazoa; phylum Arthropoda; class Insecta; order Lepidoptera; family Noctuidae; genus Xanthia; species Xanthia togata. The sequence goes on from OY970803.1 coordinate 8,657,850, forward strand.
AGCTTGATCACCAAGCATTGAAATGTATACCTTATTTCAATTGGGTAAGTTTTTTTATTTATTTATTTATTTAAAACTCTAAGACTATCATTACAGGAGCTTAAACCTAATGCGATAGCTAGGCCTATTATTATAATATTAAATGTACATTAAGCTATATAAATATCTACAATTAAAACTCTAGACATATAAATGAACACAAAATTAAAACTAAACAATAATATCTTATTCTACACTTAAATCCAATAGACAAATTTTAAATCCTCTCCCATGCCATCTTCCAGTGTGCGGGCCATTTAGCTCCCATATACTCCCTATGACTAAAATGTAATTGCTTAAATGTGGATGTACCACTGTACTTCTGTCCTATGCTTTTGGGGAATACAGGTGTGTTGTTATACTATGTTATCAATATTTTAATTGACAGGGGTAACTTATGAATCATCATCATTCTCCTGCTCTTATCCCGAATTATTTGGGGTTGACGCAACATGTCTTTTTCTCCCATACTTCTCTATTAGTTGCCATCTCGGTGGTCACCACCTTTCTAGCCATATCATCTTTAATTATGAAGAAGAACTTATGAATAAAATTAATTATAACTTCAATCCCTTTTGTTATGCATAGGTGATTATAACTATATCTTATCGGAACCATTAAATCAAGAAATAAGTGATCTGCGAGGAGCCAAATGTATTTAATGCCAACACACAACACTCAGATGAAAATTTGATAATAGAATAATCTTTAAAAAATTATAAAATTTAAAAAGTAAGAATGTGAATTTTTTCTGAACATAATTCAATGAGTAATGATGATTTTGATCATAGACATATTCAAACATTGGCATTGGTACTTTTTAGTGGTTAGTGTAAGTAATGTTGTGATAAAGCAGTCAACTTTGAAATATAACTTAACATAACATCACGCCTTGTTTCCCCGAAGGGTTGGGCTGAAGTGTACCTATAGTACACCCACATTTCGCCTGTTATGTTTAAGTCCCATATAGGGGGCGAGCCTATTGCCTAACTTTGAAATATATGTTTAATATATATATTTTTCACGAAATTATCTTATTTCCTATCGACAATAATAGACATTAAATAGGTACAGTGTAAAGAAAGCAAGATAAGGCCTTTCTGGGTACCACTGCCATCTGTTAACAACTTGTGACATTTATATTCATTAGTTTATGCAGTATAAAATAGATGGCGCTATAAAACTATTTTGTGGTGTTCGAATTTCAAAGATAATGTTTAGGGTCATCAAACCATTTTTGCTAAAAGTCTGCATGTTCAAGCATGTTGTTGCATAATATTTTATTTCCTATAATAGAAAATAATCATTAATTACAGTCTTAATACAATATTTCATTTAAAATCTCTGTAGCACCATAATTGCACTTGCGGGTTAGGCAAGTGATGATCATTAAAGCTTGAACTTTATGATATAAAATTTTTTTGGTGATCGGGATCACGATAACTATACTCTAGAATATTTTAAATAATATTTCTGATACATCAATGAGTCATTGGATCACAAAGGCATAGTAAACAGGAGACACAAAAAAGTCGTAAGGATTATTTACAGAATTTCGAATTAGAATTTTTTATTTTCATTGGGAACAAACTTGTAAAACGACTATAAGTAGTATATCAGTATCAATGAAGTGCTTACAACTCAAAAGTAGAAAACCTAAATGGTAGCATTTGCACCTGCATTAGCAGAGGTAAGCCGACAATGAAATGCATTATTGGTCCATAAGCGCGACGCACAATGCGTGTTTGTATAACTGTCCGTCAGTCCGTCTGCCTGGGCGTTCACTTGACCGTACCACAGTTAGATGGCAAACAGACTCTTGACGATCTGTGTTAATTTGTTCTGCATAGCGCTTGCATCGTGGCGATATCAACCGAGTGTTTGGCTTGCCTCTCGAGATCGCACGATAATCGATCGGTGCGGGATATCGATTATTTGCGAGTTGAATCGTTTCAGTGGCCCAGATTCGCATAACAGATTATTGATGTACTTATTGTTTTATTGGCGGAAGTAAAACATAAATCTAAATGCTATTCACCTAATACGCTATGACAACTGGGCCTCCTTGAAACTTAAGCCCCCAGTTAGATTCCGGTAAAAATAAATCTTATTGAAAAAAAAGGCCCTTTGCAGGAGTAGATGGTGACAGATTTCCGGTTAAGTATATCAATAAGTCAAAATATATCCATTAGAATTTGACTGTCATTGGAATCGAAAGCGATGTGGTCGAAACAGGCACTGAATCACAATGTCTGAAGACACAATATGAAAGTCAATTGAACAGCAGTCCTTGCCTCTCTTCAGTTTAATCGGTAGGAAGTTCTCCAGGTTTCGCCACTTGACATAAAAGATTAATACTACGCCGTATCAGCCTCCATATTTGTTGAAACTGTGGGCTTAACTCGCCACGTTATTGTTACAGTCAACAAAACATTCTCAGTAAACTAAGTACATGGTGCCTTAATCGAGGTGCTTGAGCAAGAGTTTCAAGAAAGAAATCATGATAATTATGCTTAAGCGTTTTTAAGTTTGTTTGCACCAGTTTGTATGTCGTCTAGCTAGTTTGTGTCAAAAACTTACTTTCGTGTTCTAATTCACACACTTTGTGTCCATGTTTCCCCAACAACTCATAAGATCGAGAGTGTGAAAGAATTAAAGAGTAAAAAGTCGTCAATTCGACTTTTCTCTCATACAAAGCGGCATCTAAAGAGAAGTTCATTATCGTGAACCAATGCTTCAACAATACTCGTAACCCTGACAATTCAGGGCGGATTGCGGAGCCAGCCTCCTCAACTATGCCGCTCAAAGCTTGATGCGAGGATTGCGCGCGTGCCATTATGTACGCGTTTGCCCCAACTATATGCTCTAACCGAACAGCTATAGAAGATGAATCAAGTTGATTTCGAGACTTTCAATGCTGTGCTTCTCAATGAAGACATTATGTTAACTAGCGTTCATGCTTTTAATAATTGTGTAAAACTAGTACTACCAACTATTTCTGGAAAGATAAGTCAAAGTTTTGCCTGTTAGCATGGCATAGATTATCTAAATTAGATCCAAGGCGATGATTAAGTTGTTAAAAGTGACACAGAAATAATCGAGGGTCTAAGAGCATTTTCTACTTCTTCAACAAACATGCGTGCTGATGAAAATTGAAATACTTGTGTTCAAAGAATAAAGTCAAATTTTTTGGAGTACCTATCTATTCTTTTAGTTTGAGGTCTAGTCTATACTGCACAGTTTAGTAAACGTTTACCGGTTGCTTTGGCTTTCAAGCGATATCTCGGAGAGTTTCTCTGATACGTGCCCCTGTTTGCAGACATGCGGTCATGCCATGCAGTACGTCTTTTGATGTCACCCTCAGTCTTTATATCGACTATGTGGGACGATTAGAAGCTTTGCGTATGACATTTGAGAACTTAACTGGTTCACTGAGCTTTCGGGCATCTTATAATTTGCATAGATGAGGATTAAGTATTTCAAATATATCCGAAGCTTCAAGTTTACTTTTCGTCAAAATAATAAGCCTAATTTCATCACGTCTATTCTCGACATATTTTAGCCTTATTTGCCGAACCGCGTGTCATAATATTTGTTTGTTACAAAAGAAACGGGTCCCAACATCGAAAGGACTAATCCCGTATTTGATAAAGCAGCGGGTGCCTCACACGCCGCTCTATGAATACTTGATTCTTTTTATCTATACATCTTTTGTTTTTTTTTTCGAAATATAGCCCTTTATACGGTATCCGTGGCGCTTTGATTCCGTTTCTTTATTCAACGGTATCTGGCTATAAATTAAGTTAGTTTTGTTCTCTTTGAGTTATAAAGGGTATTACGTTAATGGCAATCGGTAGGTGTAATTTGATATCATTCATGGATCCACAACTGTTACTTTATTATGATTCACTATCGACCTTTACTTTCTCATCGTTAGGTTGAATTCCTTATCTATAATCATTTTCAGAAATTCTTCTCGCTGCTGTCTTTCTATTTATTTAAGTGTGGCCTGTATTCACACTCGCTTTTTTATTAGGATATTTGGGATACAACACCTAAATGCTTGCAGAATCTTTTCTATCATAGGAAACGTCTGTCATATTGGCAATTTCTACTGCCTTTATAGACCGTTTAGTCACATTTTTTTTCGTTTAGTTATAATTATGATGAATGATGACAGTTACAAGGGCGTTTGCTATTCATCCAGGTGGCAGATGGCACCTTTTTTGGCTTGTCATTTATTTGGCTGTACGTCTCCGTGCTTGAGCAGACATTTTATTGAGAGTTTATTAGAATGTTGAGAGATCTTTAATATTCGTCGCACTGTTTTGATACTGCTGTGATCAGTATTTCTTTTGATCTCGTGTCGTGTTTTGACTTTCATCAGTAAGCGCGATGTATTGAACAGATGCCAGACGTAACACATTTTATCAATCAGTCAAATATTTCAACGTCTTAAACATAACAATATTTTCTTTTCGCAATATATATTTACGATATCACTTCTAGGGCTGGCGAACACAATTGGTCTGTCACTTTGATGTACGCTTAAGTGTTCATTATGCACACACGAAGATATAAAGTTTTAAGCGACAGCCATTTCTTACTGCGCTCGCAGTAATTTTGTTTTGACCCGATATATGAGCTGGACCAGAGAAAAATAAACCTGTCATTCTGTATCTATTTATTTTTACGAAGTGTCTTTTGTGTTATATGGATACACTTGGTCATGCTCTGTAATATCGATCAGCCTTGGACCTCCCACACCTGAAATAATATCTCTACTCAAACAATTAGAAAGAAACGTTTATCTTTGAGTTTACTGTGAAAGTGTCAATCGGTAATGCATTATCCGATTTAATGTTATTGACCGATATCTCACATCTTTAATCGATTTAATGGGTAATTGCTATGCCGTTGTAATAGCCACGAAACTAAATCGGTGTCAATATCGATTCTCCGGCTAGTCTCCGGTTCTAAGTGTAATGTGTGGTCCTATGAACCTGTAAAATTATAATATAGAAAAGAGCCTTATAATGGTATATTGTAGCCAGAAAAACCTCTGAGAACTGGGTGTGTTCCCTTTGAAATATATTGTACGTCGGGTTTTGTTTTACATTCTCACTATTATGACAGGACGCCATAATAAGACATGATTATTACGAAGTATCCAAAGTGGTATCGAATTTCAATTTTTGTCCTTTTATTATCTACGTGGATGTCAGGATCAATTTTTTTAACTTCTAGTAATGTTCAGCTTTGCTGCATAGAGGATTCTTTGGTTAATCTCTTAACGATTCAACGACGACGAACGGTCGCGTCAGAAATGACCAACTTAAATGCACCGTGATTGGTCTAAAACGACTCATTTACACATTTTATAGGACGCCACACTTCAGTATCGGTGTGGAAATCTGAATCGGGAATGGTGTTGCATTTCTCTGGCCATCAGGCCAAATAAAAAAGTCATAAAACGATGACAGGCTTGGGAACACGGGGTAGTAATGTAGGTCGATATCGGCCGTTTATTTTATTGACCCGACAACAGCGAAAGCCCCAATACGTTGCACTTATCGTTTATCGGCATGTAATGATATAGCGTTACATGCTCGTAAAACAAAACTAAAAACTAGTCCGACCTCCGCCATATTAACTATTAAGGTCGGGTTGAATTAGTTCTCGCACCGTGTTGAATATTCATCGGGGTGTAAAGGATTCAGTAATTAATAAAGAAACCGACCGAGCGTCAGTAACGAAGGTGTTACGGGCGGACTTCAATCATTCTTCAGCGCCAGTCTGATCGACGTCGCATACCTAACGGTATCCTTTTACACACAACAAGGCTCCGCACCACTCCCCGCCAAAACGAGCTTTTGTTAAATGATTTAGAAACGTTGAGCTCACCTTTACAATCCATACTGGAGAGTCTTTTAAGGCTCAATATTGTTCTCGTGGATCCCGTGCCTGGATTGACGTAAATCATGGTCATCAGAAGACACTTTGGACAAAAGACACTTTCTAATTCAGCTTTTATTCGTTTTGTCCCTACGTCGCGCTGCACCTAAATTTCGATCGCCCGATTGTTTGGCATTGTCCGCGAAATTACACCTCAATTATACGTAGAAATTCAGAAAAAACCGAAACTTCTTTGTATTTGGGCAAGGGGAGGGTAATAATTTATTCTCCGTTGGTTTCCGGCTGGCGTCAAACGGTGGGCTTGGGGGCTGTTCGGGAACCCATCTGTTTACTGTAATGTGTGTACTTATTTGTATTTTTTGCAAGATAAAGACTTGAAAATGAAATAAATTGTTCATGTAATGTATTATAAATAGAATGGGGTCAGTTTTTTAGAGCTCAATATCCGCTTGCATTGTCATTGTCACGAGTACTTAGGCAAATGTCTTGATCATGGCGCGTGGTAATTGGTAATTAGTATCGATGTGCTAAAATCAAGTCCGCCGCGGAGTCGATTAGCATCGTATTGATTGCGTCGCCGATAGCGGTGGGCAGTGTTAATGGCCTCTTATTTAGCGAGCTGTTTGATCTTAAAATAGCCTTTTGGGAACGCTTTGTTTTTGTGATCTATGCATTTTTGGTGTGATAATGTATAATTTAAACATTGGTCGTCGTACATAGTCTGTAACGTGCGTGATTGCGCTAAGTTTAACGTACTTACTGTTGGTGTAGTGCCGTCATCGTTTCATTTTTGCTGGTTGTGTTATTATATTTTTTCTCATAAAGAATCATTACGGTGATGTCACCGACGGTTTCTGGACACGATAATCGTGATGGTTACGCCCTGTCTGCTATTACCATGTTAAGTTATGAGCTCATTTATTTAGCCAGTTTATATTTTTTGATTGTATTGTTAGTCATTGTTAAGGAGGGGTTGACACTAAGCGGTCTGTGGGAAATTGATATACGATTATTAGAGTCGACAATTAATTAATGTGTGTATTATCTGGCGCCTCGCTGCAGCTGTGTAGGGCTATATGCGTGGTAGAAGTGGAGGGACCCCTACGGCGACGGCACTGCGCCTCGACTCCTGCTAATCAATGCCCGTTGATTGCCAATTTGCGCCGTGATATATCGCCGATTGCTGCGTTTAATTGTCTGGGATATAAACCAACGACTGCACTGTAGACAAACATTGCGTGTGATTTCAATTAGTTCCTGATAAATCATTAAACCGCAAGCCAAACAAAAGAAAACTTTTCCTGAATAACTTCTACGTGCGCATTAAATCAATTGCATTCTAATTGTTTGAACATTCTGACGTCCTCCAATTAGAGTTAATTAAAATTTATGGTATGTAACAAGTGAATTACGAATTTAACTTATATCTACGTACGTTCCCCATTATAATTGACACAGTTTTGTTTATTGATTTATTTCAGTGTCTGGAATTTATAGACTTGCTGCACTACGGTAGTGTAGACAAAATGTAAGTTTTCATTACGTTGGCCTTATTTTTGGTCGTATAAAGGGACCACCGTGCGATCCTTACCGAGGAGATATCCTCTTATTATGAACAACTGTGTACAATGCAAATGACAGCCGGTGGGTGGCGCAGTTTATGCGATCCTCAATCAGTGACGGTTGTTCGGCGCACGCGCCGGCTACGAATTATACCACGAATTATTATTGGCACTATTTGTCGCAATTCGAGTCCCGGTGGCATTTCTATTACTGCACTGCATTTCTTATGGATGGACCACCAAGGCTAAGTGCGGTTTAAAAATTGTGCGTTTAAATCTTGGTTAAATGGATCATAATTTCAGGTGATCAGTTGTTTAGCTTTCAGCATATTACTTCGTATTATGATTGCTTTTTTAGAAGGACTTATGTGTATTTTTTAAAATAATGCTTTTCTATCACTTGCTTCTAGTTTATTAACAAGATTTAAATGAGCTTTATCTGAACCTACGCATTACTTTCTTTATATGGACTTTTTTAGAGGACAAATTGTCATTGATTAAGAATTATCTACGATTACCATTTAGTGTTCAAAACAAACTGAATATTTATTTATGACCACAGTCTTAGGCCCGTCAGAGCTCCGCCATGATTGTACCCGTATCAATTACGCAGATCGACTGATAAACCAGCGATAAATTATCTGTGGGCCATACGATAACATCACCCAGTGATCGGGGGCAGCCATCTTGAAAATTTTGTTCTTTGTTCATGATTTACTGAAGGGGTTATGAAGGCTACTGTCATTGATCAAAATAGGGTGCGGTGAAGAATTTACGAAATCCAGTATATTTAAAAATTAGGGGAACAATCTATCCGAGCTGGAAAGCAATAAATTATTGAGGAGGTATTCATAATAAATAATAATTTCAGAAGGGTACCGATGCTAATGTACCAAATAGTGAAAAAGAAATAAACACTAAGCAAAATAAAAAGCTAAGCTAAGCTGCTTTTAAATGTCGTCAAACATGCAAAATGTAGTAAGTATCTGCAGTTCAGTTTCTTCATGAACAAAAATAACTTTCTCCAATCCACCACTGGACATGAACAAACAAAATAATGATACATCTGGTACCACCAGCCTAAATAAAGGAAACTTAACACAGCGACCTATTAAAGTCAATCGTCCACCACGTGGTACTAATCCTCGTGTCCAGACTGCGTGTTTGTAAAGGTGCACAGACACAAGACCACACAGTAAGTAGGCAATCACCTGAACATCGCTCACCCCGCTCCCACTCTCTGTAATCACGCCATCATTACTTCTAATGACGTGTTAACGTTGCTTTATGGGAATGCCAAACATGACGTTCACATTTCGGTCATTTACATTTGTTTGTCGACTATCTTCGTATTGTTTGCCTTCGTCTCTAGAACAGAGGGCGGCGTTTCGGCCAGCCACCGGTGTGTTTAAGGCATTTTTTAAGTGCAACGCGGTTTCGGGTTATGTTTAGATTTTGTACTGTCGCTTCTGTCTTTGTGGCCTCAAATTACCTTGGTTTATTGATTTTATTTGTTACTAGCTCTTGGCTGCGGCTTCGTTGGTGTGCATGATTTACAATCTGGTTTTCTTTGATGAAAAGTTACATACTCTTCCTATTAGCGATGACTGACAAACTAATATATCAATACTTTACCACATTTAGATTACATATTCCTTCCAAGTAAATCCATAGTATGAAATTGCCGTTTTATTGTAATAGGTACTTCGAATTGACATAGAACCTTCATGGTTTGAGATTTTTGAGTGAAACTTTTTTCACACGGTACCTATGAAGTTCTTCTTTTAAAAAATAAAACATTCGATTATCGACTTTCAGTTGTTTTTTTTATTCAGCTTAGACAAGAAAGATGGATACTTCGAAAATTCGAGCTATTTTTGAATACGAGTTCCGGACGCGGAGCTAACGTGGCAGAAACAGCTCGCAATATCAATGTTGCGTTTGGAGAGCGGACTGCTAATGAACGCACCGTGCGATTTTGGTTTAAACGCTTTCGTGATGGAAACTTTGATTTGAAGAACGAACCAGGTGAATAACAATGAATTGAAAGAGATGGTGGAAGCCGATCCGAGCCAAACTACCCAGGAATTAACGGCATGGTTTAACGTTACCTTACCAACAATATTGACTCATTTGCGTCAAATCAATAAAATAAAAAAAATGGGTGCCTCATGATTTGACTGATCTGCAGAAAGAAACGCGTGTTGAAACTTGTGTTGCCTTGTTGACTCGATACATAAATTAAGGAATAATGGATCGAATTGTGACATGTGATGAAAAGTTGATTCTTTACGATAACTGTAAGCGAAAAATGCAATGGCTGACCCCAGGTCAAACGCCGCAACAGTGTCCTAAAGCAAAGCTTACCAATAAAAAGGTAATGGTAACTGTTTGGTGGTCTCAGCATGGTGTTATTCACTATGGCTTTCTCCGACCTGGTCAAGCAATAACGGCAGATGTCTACTGTGCCGAACTCCGAACAATGATAGCAAAACTAGCAGTGAAACAGCCCCGACTCATGAATCGATCTTCACCATTATTGCTCCATGATAACGCGGGACCTTATACAGCACGAGAAACCGTTTTAACTCTACAGGAACTGCGATTAGAAACCATTCGTCACCCTCCGTTTTCGTCAGACCTTGCTTCAACGGACTACCATTTTTTTCGTGATTTGGGCAATTTTCTACGTAATAAAAAGTTTTCTTCTCAAGAGGCAGTACAAAATACTTTCACACAGTTTGTCGAATGTAGATCACGAGAGTTCTATCGCAAAGGCATCAATAACCTTCCTATAAGATGGCAGCAATGTATAGATAATAATGGTAATTATGTTGATTAAATAAATATGTTAAATAAAAAAAAAAACGAATTTCAAATTTTCAGTGCAAATCGGCAATTTCATACTTTAACCCCTAATATTTAAAGTACTTTTACTTAAAATAGTGTGTCTCAGTCTCCGTATAATTTTTATTAGTGTAACACTTAAACAAGTAATATAAAAAGAGGACCGAACAGAAACCGTTAGTCAGTTAGGCGTAGAGTTATCATTCCGGGATAGTGTTCACATCATAAACCACATTTCATTGAATTTGTATTAAAACTCATTATGGTTTAGTTAGATAGATGTTTTCTATTACCAGTTCATTAATAACTTCCAATTCATTAATGCCATGTAATGGTCTATCGACAGCTTCATCAGACTTCGAAACATTTACTCGTGCTTCCTTCTTATTCACATCTTTTACCAAATATGCTTGCGGTAGTTAGTGTATACAAAAATACGACTGGTTAGGAACACCCACGGATTTCCACCTTCCGGCTGGTGTTAATACGTCCCTGTTGATTTTGTGGCTACACCACATTCTTTTGACTGTTGCCAAGAGCAATAATGCCCCTTATATTTAACGCAGTAAAAGTTCCCCCAGCTCTAAAGCAAGTTTGTGTGTTCGCAAGCCTTGCCTAATTCACACTATGTATTTAGCTGAACTTTGTGAAACACAACAAAGATGTAATCATGACTGTGGTAATGCATTTTTTTCGTGTACTTAAAGACATCCGTCGCAATGCAGATGTTAATCAAATTATCAATGCAGACTTCCGTGTTATTATTTAAAACAGGTTTATCTTCTCATTATAGGCTACGACATGTCCCCAAAACACCAGTGTTAATTTTTAGAATAAGGTAAAATCTTTATTCATATCTTTGATATTGTTGTTCGGCTTTATAAATGGAATTATTAAAGGTTTACGTACACGCACTTAAATTAATCGATTTTGTATTCAAAAATCGATATTGAGCTGTCGACGGTGTCTGTTAAACAGTAAAGTCACGTTCCTTATAAAGAATATTGGAAAAAATCTATAAAAGCCGCAACTCATAATAGGTAGTGGTCACGAAGGTGCTTGGTATTGTCCGAGGCGCCAGCAGTTGATACTACCCGCTGAGATAGCTTTTCCCTACCAGATTAACTTGAGCCTTTCCTCCTCCTCAATCCTTCTTCTCAAATGGCTAAGAAGGGAGAATTGGTTTTTGTGACAGAGATCTTATAAACTGGTCTTGGTTGCCCCGGGACATTGAAGCTCGCCGATTGAATTCACACCCGCGGTTCCCGTGTCCCCTCCTCGTTATAAATCAAACGCAGGTATGATTCCGTCTGGGGCAGTCGTGTGGAATGCTGCAAACCCTTGCGGGGGTGATTTCTGCAACGATGCTTGCTATTATTCTCATGTTTTGGGGTTTTTTTAATTAAGCACGCAACTCAACTTTTTTATGCGTAAGCTTGGAGGAAAATGTCTTATCTGGAAACATATTTTGTTCAAATTAAAATTCTTTATGCGAACTAAGTGTACAATCTTAAAGTCGTTATCAATAGGTAGGTTCTTAGAACTTAGTTGCCTGTTAAGGCATTGCAATTTAAATGGTTTTGAAATTTAAAAAACAACAAAACAGAATATACACACTCATTATTACAATTATACAGTTTACATTATGTCATATTAAGTTATCATTATTCGTACATTTTATATTATATTATACTATTCTTATAATTTATATCTCATTATTTATTTTTATTCAAGAAATTCCTTTACAGAGTAGTATGCCTTAATCAGATAGTCTTTTCTTCTTAATCAGATAGTCTTTTAGCTTCCTTTTAAAAATACAAATTAAATGAATGCTTTTAATGTCTATGGGTAAATTATTATAAATTTTTATGCCCATACAAAAAATACTATTACTATGTACTGCAGTGAGGGATGTTTTATTGCTTAATGTATGTATGTGTATGTAAGTCTAAGTACTACTTTTTAGTGTGTCATAGCTACTGATGTCTGATTTAACTAAAATTGAGGCCTCTTAGATATAAAGAGAAGGGAGGGTTAATATCCCGAGGTTTATGAAATGAGGTTTACATGATTCTGTTTGGTATATCCCACATATTGATCTAATACACTTTTTTTGTGCCTTGAACGCAATTTCTTTTATCAGTGGAGTATCCCCAATATAGTATACCATAAGATACAGTGGATCCCACATAGGCATGATAAGAACTAAGTAGTGTGGTTTGGTTAGATACTTTTTTGAGCATGTAGAGAGCATAAGAAAATTGATACAATTTGCTACATACACCATTTACATGTGTTTTCCATGACATATTCGAATCTAATACCCAGAAATGTTGTACTTGTAACCTCAGATACAGTTTCATTATCGTATACAACAGATAACGGAATTGATTTTGCGTTTTTATGCTTGAAATTCATGTAATGGGTTTTAGTAAGATTTATTTTTAGATTAATTATTGTTAACCAATGTATTAATTTAGCTATGGCATCATTTATTTCTAGTTCAATTTTTTAATTTTTTTTATTTGTGAAAATTGCCGTAGATTTGCAGATGACAGCATCTGCAAATAAAACCATTGGGTGTTGTATAGCGTTAGGTAAATCATTTATATAAATGAGAAATAGTGGTGGTCCTAGTATCGATCCTTGAGGTACACCATATTTTATACATCTTAGACTCGATGTATATTTAATGCTATTTGGTTGGTTTGGTGTATTTTGTTTTAATGCTACTTGGTTATTTATTGTAAGTGATTGAGGAAGTATGAATTAATTCATACTTCCTCAATCATTTGAAAAACAACCTTTGTAATGCTATTTGATCAATAAATTTAAAGATTAAACTAATAAAGAATTATTTTTTTATAACAGAATGTGCCATGACCGATTTTCTGAAGTTTGTTTTCATAAACAAGTCTTAGGGTAATAAAAAATTTGGGTTATTTTTAACAACAACCATAATAAATTATTGGATTAACGTAACGAATAATAGGACTGTATGATTATTTTACCCGGGCGTGTAGAATGGTGTATTTCAATAAACTTAATTCAATGTATGATATTAATGCTTCTTAAAGCCTTTTTCTAGGGTCCAATATTATTTTAACCTCGTTTCTTTTCTTTCATAAATGTGTCACGTTCGTAATACATCGTGGAAGCGTCTCGGTTCGACAATGAACTTGCCAGTCAGGCGCTAGCCGGGTCTCGGCCGATGGCTTCTCACACAGACGCGACTGTACCGTGAACCCTCTTCACGTGTGACGGGACTATGCATTTGTTTGTCCGCAGCTGCGGTGCCGACAACATATTTATTGTGCTCATTAACCTTCAAGAACGCTATTTAATTGTTGGCCGTTTTTTATTCACTTCACCTCTGACCCGTCCGCGACTTATTGCTCCCCGGTCTCACTTTGAAAGCGAGAACTGGATGTAATTTATTATCCTGAGACGAGGATGCGTGTCGCTTCTATCTTTGTGGCGCTTGTGAGCTCGTCTTTATGATTTATTGAGTTTATAAGGACGTAATTACGGCCACACGATCGGAGTGCGGCTTGCTCTTCAAACATATGAAATACGGTTAATGGAGAAAATTGTTTCTCATATTAATAATATTACTACTGACAATGGCTTATTTCATTCATAAAAATATGCCTATGTTCCGGGTCAATATAGTTACTATTAGATGTCGCTTCTGCTTGACTTCAGTAGTCAATGATAGTTTTTTTTTTAAATAGCAATAATTATACAAAAGATATGTTGAAATATTCCGTTACGTTAAGTACAACTCGTGTCGAAGAATTTAAAATATGTAGTAGACAATATTATCCTAACCAATTTAGGCACATAACAGGATTACTTAGGCAATATGAGAAATGTACTGAGAGCCATAAGGAAATTTAGCTTACGTGAAATCCTAGACGTTTTTATTTACTATCTATACGAGCAGCAAACAGGATCTGTCCATTCACAAGTAGTTTGTAGTGAGATCCACCGCCACGATATAATGAAGTCCCGTGGAATATAATGCAATGGAATATTGGCCGGGTTATGTGGAATATACTCGTATTCGTAGCGACGATATTGTCAAATGACCGTCTATTTCTCACGCAGTATGAGTCTCTACTCGTGGGGGTCTAATATCTATAGCTAATGATCAAAACACACGGTTCACAGGAATTTGTGTATACAAATGTGTTTATTGAATAATAAGCCTGTTGCGCAATTTAAAATGTTACTACTTCTTGAGGATTATGACGGCACTCATGTATATTTTATAGCGATGTAACGTCGCATTCTGCTTTGCCTCCCTGCGACTGTCTTTTGATGTTTTATTCACACTCGTAAACTGATCGTTTGATAACTTTAGTCATGTTTAACTTTATTTTCTTTGGTGTTTTTGTGGCTTTGGCCTGAAGTGTTCGCGTGAGACGAAAACGAGCTATTTCTTGAAATTAAATTTTCTTGTGTCAGACGCTAATGTGAGCTCCGTGATAGATCATCCAGCGTTTGCTTTACATTATATTGTTACAAGGGATTCGTATCACAATGAAAATGCAGCTACCATTGTTCCGGAGCTTTCTATCTAAGCGCGTTATTCACTCCGGCTTTGACGTCTTCATACGTGCTATCGGCAACAGTAAATTGTGGTATCGTGTCGGTACCGTCGTCGGTATGGAACCGTTTATTGATTGGTATCGTAGTTTGTCCGCTGTTCACTTTGAATAAAATTCGAATTATAATTAATCACGGTTGTGCCGCGTGGGAGAGCGTCGTCGCGCACTCGACGATCTATCATATTTTGTGATAACGCCACTAGGACGCATCTCGTAAACGTATTGAGACGATCTGGTTTGAAGCTAAGCTATGCGACAATAGTCGTGTGCAACGGTACAATGCTATTTCACACTGAGTAACCGTAAAGTCATACTTATTACTATGATGTATATGTAGACACGTGTCAATAATGTTATCATTGGTCTCTGCTGCTAGGCGCGTTGAAACCGGGAGGTCAGCGTGTGTCGAAGCTGTTAAGCGTTCAATTTTCCGGTCCATTTAAAGGATTCTACCGCAATGTTGCGGCGTTTATAAAGACGACAGTGTCGATGACAACAATAAAATCGGATCATAAAGTTCCGATCGCATCCTTTGAGAGTTCCTATGCAATCTCGCCGCTCAATTTTATTTCCAATACCAGCGTAAATAGATAGGCGGGTAGATGTAAACGAGGGACACCCTGGGGCTCCGGCGGAGGCTCTTGTCAATTGAATTTGTCTGCAAGCGCTCGGTGCATTAATAGCGCACTAAACTACGTTGAATACTATTATTGATATTTTCATAAAAGCGCGCATCCATTGTGTGGTGACAACGCTCAATGCACGTCTAGTTTTAGTGTATTTTCGTTATGGTATTTTGATATTTTATTGCCGGTGTGGTGCGTTGTGGCAGTCGGTTCTGTAGTTTTATTGCCTTTGTAAATTTTGATTTTATTATTTAATCGAAGGCTTCCGATATTTTTCGTCTTCATTTTATAAAAAAAAAAAAACAAAACTACCTAAATGCATTTTCAGGTAGGTTTTCCTTGCTACTCGAAATATTTAACTCCACGCATGCGGTGCCTCTGACAAGCCACTTGCACAAAATGAAATATCTCGCAAATGATCTCTTGAACAAGGCTTGTAAAATGTTAACATCGCAGTCTATTTGTTTGTCGCAATAACTATCCCCTTTCATCGTTCTCTTTCTCTGTCTGTTCCCACGTTCTTGACGCTTAATCACGTCGGCTCTGCGCTCGCGCCTAATATTGCACTGTAATGTGTTTATTAAGCGCCGTTCCCTTTAATGGCGCACCATTTAACATACAATGTGCAGTGGTTCGATTTGCGTGTTGTCCCTTCGTGGATGCGACGGAATATCCGTAATCTGAATATTAGTTACGATGGCTACGCACGGAATTTTCGTCGACCTTCAGTTGAGATCTTTGGAGCTTATTTTGCTTCTGTTTTAACTGTTCTTTGTAGAGTTCGTTGAGGGATTAAGTTATTTCTTAGAATTCCTTCATTTTCTGAAAGATGATGAGGCCAGAGAGTGCCTTTAGGTCTTGTTAGATTGGATGTAGATAAACCCCATCAGAAGCCTGGGATAATGTTAGTAGTAAACCATGTAATGTGAAATTATTGTTGGGATTTCATTGAGGAAATAGGAAGGCACCTCCACATCTTGATGTCGGTGTGTGAACTACAGTTTACAGCTTGCTTTCTTTGCGTTTCGTCATCGCTACCACGCCATGAATAACACTGTATTAATTATGCTGCGCTTGTTGGATGACTGACTTTATTCATGAGTTTGGCACTGATTCTCATGCGTGTTGGCTTAGTTCTTTTTTCATGTTGACACATACATGTACGGATGGTCTAGTGCTAATTTATGAGTGTTTTTTTTTATATATATTAGCATTCCGATATCATCTTTCGCGTATTAATAGTCCAATGATTTCAGATTCTGTAAAGGTGTGTTATTTTATTTTAGTATATTGAAGCTTGAAATAGTTACTAGATGAATAAGTGTTTCGCTTAACTCCGTTTGCCCAGGCATTATGTCAACACGAATACCGTAATCACCGCGCATAAGTTGTGGATCGAAAGTGTTTGAAAAATCTACTCGTGTCATCATTACACGAATGTGATCTATGCCTCTCATTAGCTTCCTCCTAAATAAGATATTAACCATTGATTAAGTGCTAACGCACCAGTGATTATTTTATTGCATTCCGTCGCTAATAAACAATCTATCGATTAATGAGTTATCCGTATTACGGTACTGTCAACGGTTGTTTCCTAATTACGTCCAACGTAAACGTTTACTGGTGAAAGCCTTAATTAGCATACAATCGCGAAATAATAAATTGTTTAGGGAAAGTTGCATTATTACTCATTTGCGTATAAAATACATAAAATTCACTCACGTCGGCTCCATCTTGATTAACTCTAAAGACTCTATGATTGAAAATTAATGAACATGGCATTAGCCACACGTATAAAATGTCTTTGCCGGTGTTTTTCGGGTTTTTAAATGAAGCTTTTGGGGACACAAAAATTGATAGTTCCATTCCGTTGTTTTCGTTAGTGGATCGTTAGTGTCACCGGTTGGCTCGCTGCGATGCAAATTAAGATGTTCGGTCGGAATTTGGTTTTGATTTATGACCTTATAAAGCGGTGGTACGACACAGGTACTTCCTCCTCGAATAATTCATGTAGGGCGAATTGTTTTTACTGAGTTACAAGTAATTGATCGCACACTTAAAGAGGTTTTTTTGATATTTTCTCCGGCACTTTTTCTTGCTACAGTTTTTTGTGTTCTGTTCTTAATTTACGTCGATGATACGAAATTATAATTATTAGATTTATACAGAGTCCTGTATTATACTTAGAAGAATTTTGTGTCTGTGCATATATTATTTTAGTCATCATCCACGGTTGTTTGAACTGGTGTTAACACTAATTACTTTTTAATAACTATCAAAGAAAACTTGAGGCTTGTTTCTGCAAGCTTTATTATACCCGTTCTGTTAGACGGCAGTATGGATCCTCAGTACCCGGCTAGCATTCCTTTTCAAGCTTATTTAATATTTTTACAACTGACGTCATATCTGTGGCTTCCATGTATTGTTGATCTAAGGTCTAGTGTACTTTTGATGCGGATAATACGTTTTTTTTTTTTTAAATTTTAGTTGACGATTTAAACAAGGTTGAACATTGTTCTGCAGATTCCTTAAATTCTATCATTCTATACTATATTTTATCTTTATAATTTATTGACTATACACATTTTTATAGCCGCCACATCGTAAAAATTGTGTCTTGCTTATTATTTTCGTTTTAGAAACTCCCATACATATTCATTATTAAGTTTGTCAGCTAATTTTTAACCATCGTGTTGATTGAACATCGTCGTCACATAATTAATTAATTAAGGTATACATAATTGCGTCATTAATTTGTATTTTAATGCTTTCTCATTTTATTACTTTATTTAAACATGCATATTCGGCTGGTTAGGAAATAATCTTAGACACGTAAATCATATGTATTGGAATAAGTTATGTTGCGAGTGACTTGTTATTGCTTAATAATTTAAATTAAGCTAATGAAGCATTGCCTGTTCTCGGCAGTAGTTTGATGATAAATATATTATGTTTTCATTAAGAAGATAAATGGAGTTGCTCAAAATATTATGCTCTTAAGAGCTTTATCATGTCATTTTCACAGTCATGCGTTTGTGCTTTTATTTTCTACGAAATATTTCGTATTGTGATGTAAATCATGTTTCGTATCTTACTACATAATGGTTTTTTATGGCACAATGGCACAGTTTAAGTCAATCAATAAAAAGCCAGACACTAATATCCGAAGTTCTTAAAATCTGACCAAGCGATTTGAACCGGATTCTTTTAACCAATTTCCGGATGCACAAATTGTGATTATGTGGACATATCCATCGAAAGTTTTGGTCATTTTATGCCTTCATTGTCTTTATCTTTTCCCTAAGTGGTGCGTTGTCTGAATTCTGGATCATATTCCGAATATATGCGTTCGCCTTTATTGGCGAATGTTATATGCGGTACTTATTTATCTTTTAATTCAATTTACACGCGTGCGCCTTGTTGATCAGTAATTTATCGTTTGTAATTCGGTCCGTTATCTTGTAAGGATCTCAATTTCTTTATCTGTCTGCACTCCGTAATATTTTTTTGTTGGCTCGTTCATTTTATTTATGTCGGATGATTACATTTTTGGATGGCTAATTTAGTCTGGTGTATGGAAGTTTACTGAGTTTAACTACATGGAAAGAAGATGTCCGCTGTGACATGATCAGTATATTGAATTATCCTTTCTGGGTCCTCTGAAGCTTGCATTATGCAATAACTTTTAAAACCTCAACTGAGTCACCACACCACCAACCATTGCACTTGCAGCGACTACCTACTCGAAAATTCTGCAAATAATTAAAAGGATCCCAACAAGTAGGCTAGCTCCCACTGTTTATATAACGTAAAACAATTTTAATGAAGTGTACATACTACATCGGCAGTCTTGTAGCGCCTGCGACGGGTACAGTAATAGAGAGGTGTGTCGCCACGCCTTGCCGCTGATGTGCCGACGACAAGCTCGCAACTCGGCAGTGTTGATTTTATTCTACCATGTACCTATTATTAAATGGTAATTGTATATTAGAAGTTGTTAATAATTTCCTTGAAAAAGAATTACAGGACAAGCGGTGATGGAGAGGAAACTGAAATTAATCTAATTGCATTGTCCTAAAGTCCAGACAGTTAGTTATTCTATTTCTTGACACGAATGTCTTTGAAATTCCAACCCTTTGGAAATAGCCTGGATATAATTTGTCTTGTTTTGGCTATGAATCGCTTTGCTGATGAAGATGATGAAGAAGATAATAGAGCGTTAGTTTTAACGAAAATATATACTAAATGGGGCACATGAAGGCAAAAACAGAAAAGCTATTGTTGATATCTAGTCTACTAGATTAGATATCAAAACTTAGAAACAGAATGATATTAGGGCGTCATTACATTATTCATCAGTGAGAGGGTAGATATCTACCCTTCAGATACCAGTGCTCACAATGTAATTTAATCTTATTATACCAACCTTGATATGGAAACATCTCCTGGGCCCGTAGACCTTCACTGTTGAAATAGCCCTTCACCATAACCATAATCACGTGGACATTAATTTAGCGGACGGACTGGTGGTCACAGTACTTAGTTATTTGAAGATTTCAAGTCTCGTAAATTTAGTAAATAACAATTTGTCACAAACATAATGCGTTGTTGACTTTCAAGTGGTCTCGAGTTAATTAGTCAATTCAATTTTTGTTGATGTCTCTGCTAAGTTTTGCGAGTCCAACTTAAGTGTTTATTTTGCGGTTATGACTAACTTACTATATTTTGTCTCGATGACTATTAATGTTTACACTTTTATATTTAAGATTTTAACTGTTACCACATTTTATTGTAACGATGTCACCGTACATGGTGTCCAAGTGAACCCCAGTGGTGCAATTCTTTATGAAGTGTGATTTAAGTATGTGATTGCAAATTCTGAGTATTGTACCTACATTTCCGATGTGAATTCTTGAACGTGAATCAGGATGGCCTGCTTTTCGAGGATTTACAAGTAATTTTGTGATGCAATGGACGATTAAGTGTTCAGTAATTTTTTGAATGCAATGTGCCTACAAATGGTATATTATAATATTCAATGAATTTGGTCTGCCAGTACTTAGAATGCATATTTCTCGTCGCGGTGTCCGATACTGTAACACGGATTAGTTCACCAAATAGAGGTGTCATTTAGAATTTCGATGATACCTCCTAACTTTTTCGATTAGTTACTCAGTTTCTTTTTTCGTGTCAGCTAAATCATTTTCTTTGACCATGCACATTAAATAATAACTGTTTCTTATATTTCAAGTGATAGTGATGATGGTCGATTTGGTCAGATTGGTTAATTTGATCAGTTGGTTTTGATCGGATACACATCATATTTTTTTTTTTCCTGTGATTAGTAGATATAGGTAGTGCTAACATGTAGCTCACGTATTTGTAAAGCTTCATGTTTAACCTCGGCTAGAACAGTAGGGAAGTTACTAAACACAGTTTATTTATAGGTACAAAAGACTCTACATTAAAACTTCAAGCAGTTTTATTTTATGAACACAATATAAAATGCTGAGATATTTTACCTTCTCTAAACCGTAACCGTATTATGAGAGTCGCTGGCGCCGGCGCAGCTCTCACGAATTTCGCGGCGCGGCGCCTGCGCGTGGGCGGCCTATCGCGTACCGCCATCTCACGTACACTTGCCACCACACCTGTAACATCTCCCCCATATGAACCCTTACAAATAAGGTTTAATTTCCTCTACCACAACCGAATAGTGAAATTCGTATGACGGCCCTTTGTTGCCTAGTACGTCTAATTAGTCAGTCTGTTTAGTGCTGTAGTCGCCGCAGGCACTTCACTATGCAATATGCAGTGTGAAATTGTATGATTTATTGATATCTTATGCGTGCCTTGGATTTTAGATAAATTAATATTAAATACTCATTTAGGTATAGACCAAGTTTTGTTTGGATCTTTAATAGTCTTTTTTTAATTCATAGGAGTTAAGGCTCCATTCATACGCCTACAACAATACAATAATATGTGCTTTAATATTGACTGTCTGGGCCAGTGGAGACGTCGTATTTCAACAGTCGTGTACAGATTCATCTGCCAGTGCTTATTCATAAGAATATTCACAAGTGACATTAAAACTCCTTGTATGACGTTTTTCTTCAGTCTCGTTGTCGACGGATATCAAAGAGTATATTTCGTTGAATTTATTGCGCTCGCCCGCGGTATCGTTTGCGTTGAATAGCTTGGATCGTGTGATATATTTTTCCTCAAACCGTCTTTTAACTGTTCGCCTTGTACACCGAGTGGCGTCTCATGTTTGCTCTTTGAGTTGATATTGGCTGGATATTGAACGTTCTACGGACTTCTTTCCAATGTAACAATGCTACTTTCATTCCCGTGTAAGTTATAGTTGAAAGTTATCATTGAAGTTATTACGCCACTCGTTTGAGTCACGCGTGAGGTCCTGAATCAGAAATATGGGCTGAAAAACGGCGGCACGATGGCGCCATCGTTGAAATTAATCTGAATCGTGTATCAGCAATTTCCAATTTAAAAATGTTTATTGGAATTAAATGAGAGCAGCATTGTAAATATTGTGCTCATTGATAAGTAACGAAGCTTTCGTTACTTATCTCAGACAAAATTATGACATTCATTTGAGAAATTGGTTTGTGTCATGGAATCATTTGTTTATATATCAGAATAATATTGATGGTATTGAACCCACGTATCGAATTACGGCCTCTGTAGGTATCGTTTCGCTGCCTAAAATTTACAAAGGTCCGTTGTTGCTACCGATTTGTCGCGACCGGGTGATTTATCTTCAATAAATTTATCGCTCAATCAACGTCGTCGTACGCGCAAGTTCGCGCCGCCGCTGATTGGATTTCTTCATAATTACATCTTTTGACACGTACGCGCCAAGTTTCGTACTTCACAAGCCGGGGCATGAGATCGTGGGAGCACCGTGTAATCAGCTTTCTTGACTGTCTTGTTTTGATCTGATACCAAGGAAATATTGTTGAACAGAACTGATAGAATTTAGTACTTCCGAAGTATATAATATTCCTGCTTGAAGTATGTTCAACATTTCTCCCGCCGCCCCGGAATCATCATGATGCTCTTTTTTTATTTTTTCTCTTTTTTATCTATTCCCCACCCAAAGCATTCGTAATTCCCAAAAGCTCTATCGTAACGTAATGTGGCCTACACTGACTCCAAGCTTTTGTGTAACCTACTAACGTCGTCGTTACAAACTGAAATCTTATCAATTTTAATCAAAGCTCCATTTAAGCATTTCCAGATCTTCTTAATTCTTCGCCAGTTGCGTGCGCCATGCATATTTAAAACACTGCGTTGAAGGGCGGAGATTTTAGCATGGTT
The DNA here is from genome assembly GCA_963853775.1 of Xanthia togata. NCBI lineage: Eukaryota > Metazoa > Arthropoda > Insecta > Lepidoptera > Noctuidae > Xanthia > Xanthia togata. The sequence continues at coordinate 8,680,794 of OY970803.1, forward strand.
TCGTTTACACGTCATCCGGTTGTCATGTTTGATAATATTTTGGTGGTTATTAACAGAGATCGCCGCCCCTGATAGTGGCTGTATTACATTATTATGTACGCACTTAAAATTTAATGTTACTTGACAATTATTCGTACTTTCATGCCCATTAAGGATTTTGGATGAATCCTTTTTCATACGTCGTCAATTTCGCGTACGTCATAAATTCATAAGCTACGGTTTGATATGTATTTTTTATTTTGGATTGCTATTTATTGAATGGATTTAAAATATAATATAGGTTGTTTAAGAGAGTCACTTATTGTCTGGCATTATTCGCATTTTTGGACCCTTGGGCAAAGCCGGTACAGCCAATGCAATCCTAGGTCCTCGCTCCAATGCAATCCTTAATAGCTGTGTCTTATAAACTGTTGATTATTAATGTCGTGCCTCCACAGACGTCGCACTTTAATCAACTTACGAGGTATCATCACCTGTTATTACCCCAGTAACATGCGGTAAATGATTTAGTTGAAATTGAACGTCCAAACACCGGTTTTGTTGAAGGCTCTGTGGATTTTTATGATTGCACCGTCATTGCGGCACAACGGGTGTAATTTCTCAACTAAGCCGACACACCTTCCAATAAAAATGTGTGGAATATGCAGCAAATCATCTCAAACGAGGCGTTTATTCCGTATATTTATTTTTTGCAAACAATCAAATCAAGGTTTCTGAAATAACCGCATGCGTTTATTAGCTCCACATACTTTTTTGCACATATTCAGCACATTTTTATCGGTTTTTTGGGTAGATTTACAATACTTTAGCATATTGTTCCGGATTCCGGAAGTACTCAAAACAATTCATTTGCATTCTGATTTCAGTTTTTTTTTTGTCTTGTTCCGGTCAAGCTGAAAGGTTCATACGTTTTTACCATTTCTGGTAATAGGTTGCTCCGTAATTCCGGACACCCATACTCATTAATTGTCATAAAATACAATCTTGCTTGAGAGATTTAAACTTGTGCGCGGACGTACAAAAAGAATACAATTAACTCTTAATTCCGCAACACCCAAAAAGCGATGTGTTGTAGGGTGGCCATTAAGTAAGGAGTTATCATAAGGTATGGTTACGACTCGCCTCCTTCGGCGGCACACATATTAGCATTCCAAGACAGAATTCACTCAATATTAATACTGTGTAAATTATAAGAGCATTATTACACCGTTAAAAACGCGTTGCAGTCCAATTTAATTTTTTACCTGCAAATATAGTAACGAAACCGTTTCGGCAATGAAATATTGGCTTCGGATTGACAGTAAATAATCAGGATACATTGATAATAACTTCTCATACATTTAACGAAAATATCTTGTTGGATTCAAAGATCGCTTTTTTCGGATTGTTGATTTATGGTTTCATGTGATTTATTGTAATATCTTAATTTGTGCATTGTGTTATTCGCAATGCCAGCCTTCGTTAGCAACTTTCTTTGAGAATGTAATAAATTGACAAGGAGTACTAAATCAATTGAATTCGAAAAAAGAATGTCCAATCAAGCTTGCTTTACTTGAAAGGTAGGAGATAAGTGGGCTATCTTTAGCCCTTGACTCTATTTTGAGTTCTATTGCAATAGAAAATATACTTGTCCTAGCAATTTATAAGATAATTTCTAAATCGTCTCAGCCGTGTCATAAGGATAGATTGGAAAAGCAGAATTGCCGTTACCGTAAGAAGGACATATTATTATCCTTAAGATACGATAAAGGTCCGACTTTTATACACAGTCGTAATCGATTTGGAGGTGTCTGGAAGGGGTTTTCATTATCCCATAATTTCCAAAACGTTGGGTTACACGAGGAGTATCACCGCTGCCCATCACGCCACCCAGTACGTTCTTAAACTGAATTTCGGCGCGGTGGTCGCAATTAGGCGCGATAAATGCCCCCGACATACGATCCACCGGCTTTTCATTCGATTAATCGGTCGAAACGAATACGGAATCCCATTTTAACAGGTCGTACCTTTTAGTTTTTTATGTAGCACCTCGTGCGATATTTCGATACTTATCTCAGCTTGTTCTCGTATGATCTTCAAATTGTAATCTCAGTTATTTAAAGCCAGTTGGTTTGACTTATGATTGCAATTATTTTTTGTTTAACAACCGCTACTTAATGTTATGACGAAATATTAAGATTGAGAAGGTGTAAGTTCCGTTTATTTCCAGATCTTAAGTTAATTGTAGTTATTGAAACCCCTATGTTTCTTAACACATTTGGCTTTTAAATTAGTTAACTGCTAGAAGCATGAGGTTTTTCTGTATTGACAGAGCCCGCATATGTAAGAAGTCAGCCACATATCAATTGTTATGACACCAAATGCTTTTTTGATCATTACTCAATTACATTGTTAAATTTTATGTCTTACTCTCAATATTCGACTATAACGAGGGTCATATCTGTGACATCAATATCAGTTGATTGTGGTTTATAGTATGTATAAATCGACAAAGTTTATTTTATAGTGTTTAGGATTTTGTAGGTATGTGTAAGAAAATGTAATGGGTATGTAAGAATTTTAAAACGACACATCACGACATCTTTAGGTACACATGTCCTCATAATAACAGAATATAATTAGTTAAGGCATGAACAATTCTTAGACAGGTCACGAATTTGAATGAGTCTACTCCACCCTTTTTAAATCTACCGCAGCAGTCGACTCGGTGTCAAAAGAGAGCAAGTCAGTAACGATCCATAAAACAATACAAAAAGCTCAACCATTACAAGGCGACAAAACTGTAATATCAACAGAACACAATGGGAACAATAGTTGCCCTCTGTCAATTATGCCATCATTACCATTGGAATAAACGACGTAACGGATCAGATGATTGTCAAAAAACAACATGATGACAACGCAATGCGGACACAACTGCATATCGCGACATATACAAACAAAAATCATTCTTATACACCAATAAATAAAATTTCTAATTCTTCCCGAAAATCTAACGATGATCTTGCATATTTTATAAATGTCGAAACAGTTATCCTATAAATGATTTATAGACCGCGGCGCCGTCTTAATTTTTGTCACTTAACAATGTACAATGTATCTGAATAATCAAGTGTCGCACGCCGGTTAATAAGTTTTTTTGTGCATTGTAATTAGGCGATTATGAAATTAGAAAGATCATGTGGTTGAGCCTGTTCCACCGGCTTGTTATGTTCCCAGTTAAAGTTATGCCATGTGCATCAAACCACTAACCAGGCATGATTATCCATATATGATTATGTTGTTGCATCTGCATGCTGCGCCAGTGGCACGTGAATTTCAAGTAGTCAGTATTAGTACCGTGGATCGTCGAGAGAAAGTCACAAAAGTGATTTGGTGTTTGCATCGTGATAAGCTGCTACAAGCTCTTTCTTGTAACCTCGTAAATTCTATTTGGTATCGGCTCAGATTTGTTCCCTGAACATTTCATTGAAATATAATACTCGAACTTTAACGTTGACTCACCCAAAACTTTGTGTGTCTACTTTGTGTTGTGTTGACGTTGTTCAATTTGTACTATTATTCATATCTTGATACTTAAGTTCCTTCCTTGACTTGATAAATTTACTGTCTACTATTTACTAGTGAGTCTACATCATTATTTAACATATTCTGATCACTATCGTATAATTTGCGGAGGCTGCTGCCACGCTGTTTGGATTCTTATTATTTATTAATATAGGTTGGCTTTTTGTTGTATGGTCTCTGAAACGTATTTGCGATTATTTGATCCTCGCATTTGTCAAATATGATCGAAGCGTGCGAAGGTGTTATTCGTTTTGTCGACACGCGATCGTGAGATAAGTCCGGAGCTTGCCACTTGTAATTTGATGGGAGGTCCTCGAGCTTTAACATTTTATTTTTTGTAAACCACTCGTACTGTTTATGCAGTGGTCTGTTTTTTATGATAAATTGATTTGAGCGATTTTAAATCTGGTTGGCAAATACTCATTGAATATGAATACGTTTCGTAATAAATAAATAATGTAACTTATATGTAGGTACGTTTCAGCTATTACCGAGTTTATTTATACAGGTATTTGGCTGGATTCATTAATAAATCAAGGCAGGGACTGGCAACTGGGTACAGCCATTACAAGACCGTGCATAATTTATAACAATTTGATAATTTAATGTGATAAAAATCTTGTATGTTTCACTTCAAGATTTGCTTATCTTCAAATGAATACATCTCAATACCGTCACGTCTCTGCAGGTGGTGATCCTCCGCCCTCCGTGTTTGCAAATGTACGTACATGTTGTATGTCGTAAAAATGACAATCTTACATTTATTGCCTTGTAGGACACATGTAAGTAATGTCTTGTCGTGTCGTATGGTTTTTGTCAGCGGGCAATCGGCGATTTATAGAATCGCATTGTTGATTATTTTATTAACGACTTCTTTCGGTTGCGTGAACGTTACTCGCAATCACAACTTGAATCGCCACGCCACATGTTCTGTTGAAAGGCTTGACGAACCAATGTTTATCACAAGTTATAAATAGCTGTTATTTTTGCTAATAACGATACTGGACGACCAACAAATTTATGGGCTGAGGTTCAGTGGTTGCTATAATAATATCTCTAACAAATACACCTACTCAAAGTTGCTAAGAGGGATCAATACGGAGCGTCGACATAACTCCTCCTTGTCATTATTTATTTCACCTGCTGTAATATACTAACAAATGGGTACGGTTTGCAAAGAATATCCACAAAAATAAAATGAAAATGCAATGGAATTTGTGAGATTTGAACTATCCGACAGCTCACTGTATGCCAATTTACCTTAGCAATTTCTGTGACAACCATGAAATTGAATTCGGGTGGTCAATTCTCATTTTTGGGACCACACCGCAGCATCGATATAGTAATAATTATCGCCAAAATCATCAACAAAATAAAATGTCATATTTAAATACTGGTAAATAAATATAATTTTATTTTGTTGACATTAATCGAAGGTAGAGCCAATAATGTAGGTGTGTATCGGTGCGTGCAGATCCAACTTGTGATTGAGAGTTACGATTGTCATTAATATCGTAATGGAATCGATTTATGATCGAGAATCATCTCATCGATTTTATTGTCCGGTCTCTACTGCATTTAATTCTAAATACATTCGAAGGTAACCTGATTACGGGTTGCTAATTTGTAATCATGTTGCGATGCGTAATTAATTTTTGTTCGCTAGTTATCGATAAGAATATCGACAGCTGAGTTCATATAAGTCTTGGGATACAGTTTTTAATAGCTAAATCACGGTTCATTCCTACAGTTGATAATGAGAGAGTAAATAAAAAAGGTATTTTACCGTCACCCTTTCAAAGCTCTCATTATAGTGCTTCGCCACAGGGCAGTAAAATCAAAATTGCATCGTTTTTCGAACGTTTGTATGGTGTCAAGGTTTAATTTTGTGTAACACCGCATTTTTTACATTGATATTCGCGGTTTCAATAAACTCCTTTGTCCAGACTGCGTTTTATTTGTTCCGGTGCTTTAATGTTAATTGAAAATCGTGGTAAGTGCACCCGATGAGGTCGCGATTGTTTAAAGTATTGTCGGACGTTTGTTTTTGTTGATTCGACATTTTTTTCTGTGACTGTGCTTGCATTTGTTGTAATAGTAATACCTAACACCTTTTCATTAAAATGTCTTAATAAACAGACGGTAACAAATCAAATTCTGACCCAATAGTCATATCTACGATAACAATCTCCAATGGTGTTCATTTAAATTATTAAGTTAATGATGAAAGATTAACTTGGTAAAGCATCCAACGGATTCTTAATTTATTGCGCATATTTACATTCATGTGATTGTCAGACTGTTAAGCAATTAATTACTTGCACGATTGCTTCTCGGCGGTACCTCGCCGAAAAGAAGATGTCGGCGAATAATTTCGGCGACTTTCACATGTCACCGATTAATTTTAATCGATCACATAAAATGTTATTAATCAAGGATCAATATGCAATATTTATGTATATTTCTCCGTATTATAACTACATGGATTTATTTAAATTGCCGTCTCTTAATTTATAATGGCCACCGGCGAATCCAAATTGAAAATTAACCCCATTTAGACACACCTCCTGGCGCTGACTTTTTTTTTTACATTCTTTTTACATCATGTCAACACCGTCGATAAATTATTACCACTCTAACAAGCTATTCTTATGGACCCTGACATTTTATTTAACGTAAATTTGGGCAAAATTGAAAATTTTCACCCAAAATTTTTGGCCTGCGGTGCAACAGGAATGGGTTTTTGAGATTTATGGCCAACGATTTTAGTTATTAAAAATTCTAATTCATTGTTTATTCTGTCGATATAAAATCTTATCGATTTCTTGGAATGGTTAAATGTTTAGTGATCTGGTTCGATAAAACGTAAAGTTTTAAACGGTGACGTTTTCATATTATTAGCATATACATTTTTTAGTTTAACATGTGTCGTGTGACGAAAAGTCCTAAAGTGGATCGAGTCAGGTGGCCCTCATTGGGCACAGTTCATTGACACCGGTCAGGTAGGGCCAGTAGATGATTGATCTGCTCCCTTATCACACGCCGTCGCCTACGTGCGGCGTTCTCAAAGAAGTCAAAGACACATTGTCTACAACCAGAGAAGCGTACGCTAATAGCACTACAACTTTGCCCAAAACACTATCTAACATATCGTTAGTTTATTTTACTCAATGTCAATACTTTTCGTTGTTACAGAGCGTTCAGTCACGGAACAAGGATATTAAAGAAATGTAAGGTTTTTTTTCATATTTTTTATTGATTACAAAAACTGCGTGTACGATGATAATTTATTTATTAGCGAAAGTGTGGACAGCACGGATGAAATAAATATTGAAAATTAGCGTCAGTACCTACCAGAGTTGAGATCAATTTCATGGATATCATTTTACGTTTCCAATTTACATTTGAATGCAGTCCTTAATTCCATTTAATTAAGATTCAATTTAAACCTTTAATAATTACGTTGCTGTAAACGTGTGGCGCCATCTGAATGTGAGTGGACATTTTGTAAATTGAAAAACTGACAGTTTGCAGTAAGTGGCTCCAATCGTGACCCTTTCACCTTAATTATGATGAGATAATTGAATTTTCAATAAGGTTCAGTGTGACATAGAGCTTTTAATATTTAATTATGGTTAATTTATTGACAAACTCTCGAATTGAACTTCAGTAAATACATAAAAGTCTACATAAAGCTAAGCTCTAATGAATAGAAGGCATATATAAACAAAAAGCGCTCGAATGATGGATGAGTGCATTTCCAAGATTGATTTCAATTGAGGGTTGATAATTCAGTGTGTTTTATTGTTCAAAGAAAAACTTGTTAAAACGCCATAATTATGCAAATGTTTGCCGACGTGCAGCAGGTAGGCTGGCGCCGCAGCTAATTTAGAAAGTTATTTTATATTTAAACTGTTGCGTTGAACGATTTTCTTCAAGTTATTTATTTAACGCCGATGGGTACACAGTTTTCTGTAATTGGACATTATTTGGGTTTACTCCTACGTACCAATCCGTCATCATTTCACGTACCGGTTAGGTAGGCATTACACATTCTAAAATAACAATGATTCTTTTCTTATTTGCAGATGGGACATTCCCGCTCTACTCGAGAAAGTTCCGAAATTGGGAGCAGTCATAGATTTGACGAACACGTCCCGTTACTACAGTCCTCATGTATGTACCTACAACATTCTAAGTCTTTAAGACGAGCCTATTAAAAATTACATAGTAGTGAAACAAAAAGAGTACTTAGACACTTTCGCACATACTGCATACCGAAACAGACATCTTAGTTCCATAAACATTCCGCAGTGGGTTGGTAATAGTAATGAAAGGTAACAACCACTCTGCGCTAACAAATGTAAGACAACGTGTAGGGCTAGTTACGACTTACTTGTTCGGATAGCGCCCGTAGGAATCCCGGCCCGCCCGCCATGTGTTAGAATACCGGGAAGCTATAAAATTATGTTCAGTTTTACGATTGAAAGTCACATTTTCCAGTACGAGGCTTTGTTCGTTCTTGCGTCTGATTGCCTTGCATTCATCTTCTAGCATAATCCGATCGTAAAATATGGTTTCCATGGAGCAGTTGACTCTTAGCTCGTTTTAGTCCAAGTCGCCAAACGACATGCCCACAGCTTAAGGCGTTACCAGGTCTTTATACTCCTTAATTTATAGTTATGCTGTAAGTTTCATAATGTTATGATGTCGGTGTTAATTGAGTGATGTTAGCTAAAGCCGGCTTTTGCTACTGGCAAATCATATTCCTAGTTTACATTATTACGCGGATACAAAATGACCAGTTAGTAAACATAATTGTAGAACTCCAATTTTGGTGAGTCGTTTAAAGCTGGTGATTGATTTCTGGGTCTGCTGCGATTCCGTGGGAAATTTGGAACGCATTTTAATGTTCTGTCGTTTGACATTGATCAAACTAGCTGATTGCCGTTCAGACTGGCGCCATAAGTCCCAACACTCGGTCTTCAGCATAAAATAATGGGTTTTTAAATGTAGTCCTAAATAATCCAATGCTTACTTACGGTACTAAATGAGTAACACGCTACGACCATCATGGAGACAAGCCTGCAAGTCGGCAAGGCGGCAAATTCTATGAAGAATGTGCGTCGGATAGCTGTGAACGCCGTAAAGCTAGTTGTGACACACAATTGTGACTTGTTGGCCCATTATCCACACTTCAACACTCGTAATAAACGTTCAGGGTTCTCCTGATACATTCGTCACCATTGTGATGGCCTCTGGTGCTTTGCTAATGTGTTTGACGATTGGGCACCGTTATTCTACTGTCGGGTGTGAATTTTTGCTGGATGTAAATTACTGTATGAACTTTATGATTAAGGTTTTTAAGTCAAAGGGCAGTGTTGTGAGTCAGATATTTAATTTGACATTAATTTGACACACGGTGCGCTGAATACCGGTGTTCAGCAGGATCTGGTTAAATTTGAAGCCAACTTGATTGAGGCCAACCTCCAAAGGCATGGCGGATGTTGGACTGACAGATATTTTGGAACACTTGTTTTTCTTCTTTAAACTTGAAAGCGAGTCAGCACTTTGACATACAGTCTGGCACCCAAATGGGAGTTAGTTGGAAGTGCGTTGGAGCCATACTTTTTGTCGCCCTTGGAGCATAACCACGATACTTGTCAGTGGCAACGCTTGATCTGATAAATCGATGCTTGGTTAGCATAAAAAAAACCCGGTCAAATCGGACTCGCGTACCTAGGGTTCCGTAGGTAATACCTACCATCATATAAAATATTTTGGATGTGTTACTTTACGTAAAATCCTTAAAAAGTAAGATAGATGGACAGGTGGACAGGTGGAAGGGCGATCAGGCGGACAGTACTTTACTATTAGCTTCATTCGTATAGTTAACTAAATAGTTCTGTACCCAGAAAAAACTACAACTGTGCTTCACCCAAAGCAACCTGTGAGTAGGTAGGAAGGAGGAGATTTTGGTTGTGAGCCGTGAAATGTTTTAAAATTTTCATCGGCGTGGTCTACATTCGTCAGAGAATTTTAACACTGCGGTGTAGAATATTGCAGTTTTAGGTCACCGCCATCGCTTGACCGATAGAGGAACTAATGTAATTTTTGTTGATGACTTCTGAAAAAGAGTGCTATTTTGAGACATTGTTTTATTTTTCCTCTAAGCTTTACATAAACTTACTATCACAATAAAAAAAAAGATTTTCCTGGGGGGAAAGGTATTTATTTTTAAAAAAATCGTTAAAAGTGCGTATAGCGTTCTTTCATATGATACCCCACATGGCCCTAGTAGCTAGCCCCACTTCGACACCCTAGTAGATCCGCTGCAAAAAAAAAACTTTCTTATTTGCAAAATAGTTGGGCTAACGACATCGAAAACTATTCCAAATTACAAGTTGATAGCATAGTTCTTGAGATATCCAGCTGTGACAGACAGACGGACAGACAGACTGAGTCGCACCATAAGGGTTCCTTTTTATTATTTTGGTACGGAACCCTAAAAATTAAGCTTGATTACACTTTTGAACTGAATATGATCTAATATATAGTTAATATTCAGTTCAAAAGTGTTGAAGCACTCGTAGACAGGCATACAAATTACACAGTTGATTGGAAGAGGCAGGTTAGCATCATGCGTTCCGTCGCTTCGGGGCACGAGACTACGACACCCTTCAATGTCGTGTCGACGCTTCACAGACTTGTCAATGTGTCATATTGACGCCTGCAGCCTGCACGCACTATAGTGATATGTATCACAGGACTTTCTTGAATTTTGTTTATGAATTTCGACAAATTACTCGGCTTATGTCTTGTCGCGGTAGACCATGTAAAGCAGTTTGTTGATACTTCAGAACCAAACCTGAAATCTATACTGATTATAAAGTTAACCTAAATAATGTAAGATCTTATTAGAAATAAATGTCTATGATTAGAATTAACAATAAGTAGATTTGTTCCTAATACATTTGGCTTATTGTAATCTTCATTAAATTAAGTGCAACTAATCGCTCACCAATATGTCAATGACCTCATAAATTCTATACTGATGTGCTTATTCAAACGTCTTATTCGCTTTATATGTCTAATACATAAGATTAATAAACTAATATTAAATAAGCTATTAATTAAGCCGCAGTGAAGTTGACTGGTTTAGATTTCGACACCTCTGTAATCTGATTGGTAATTGTCATCCGTTGACGCCTAGTGACTCTTCACTCACTTCATTATTATGTGCCTCAGAGTAGTAAGTAGATGGAGTGCTCAGACGCGTATTTTATAACGAGTTTGTACAGTCAACAAAATATGTCAGTAGCTGCCGTAGCTGGTCACAATAAAGGTCGTGCAGACTGGCGCGACTTGTCGCGCGATGCGACACTGGTAATTGTTCTACTGTGAAGTTTTCTTAGAAATTGTTTTGATAGAGTCACGTCACGCCAGTTTGCCCGAGGCTTCAAATAGGATATGAGAGTTCTACTGCAGACCGTCTGTGTAGAGCGAGAGCGCGTAAGAAAGACTATTCTATTTCTTATTAAGGCAAGCAAAGCCGATGTCGATCATTCTGCCAATATCTAAAGTGAATTGAAAAGCAAGTGTACATAATAAAAAATATAATAATCACGATATCGATTAAAATGGTGTATTTGTCAGCGGTCCTATTGCCTTCAAGTTGGGTCGCAGTTAAGAGCATTATTTCTCCATTCCTTAACTCCTCTGTGCCACATAAATCATCGACTGTTTCATGCTCTACTTACATTCTATAATCTTATTATTAAATACGTATCTTTATTAACAAGATCATTTGAAACCGGCTTAAAGTAATGTGTACCTACTTAACTTTTCATTTAAATTCTTGACCCGTGTTTTGGCGGTCCGTTTGAACGACTTTACAAGTAAATTAAGGTTTATTGGTTTTTGAAGGAGCTCATGGCTACGTAATAACAGCCGCACGGGACGATCCATCAGGTTAAGTTACGCTTGCCGGGGTTAGACCGTGGATGGGTGACCATCTTCACGTACTCCTCCGTGCCTCGGAAAGCACGTTAAGCCATTGGTCCCGGCTGTCATTCGTGGATTTGACAGAAGTTTCGGGTCGTCAGAAGCCCGAAAGTCTGACAACCAGTTTTACCAAGGGGTATCGTATTACCCAGTTACTGGGTTGTGGAGGTCGGATAGGCAGTCGCTCCATGTAAAATACTGGTATTCATCTGCATCCGATTAGACTGGAAGTCGACCCCGGCATAGTTGGGACAAGGCTAGGCAGATTAATTGGTTTTTGGAATTTGCGTTATTTACTCTGTGCCTCTACTTAAGATGTCTTAAAAATAACCTTTTGAATAATTAGCATTAGCATAAATCTAAAATAATTTCTTTCAATATTTCAAGCAAACGCATCGGTACTAGCAAAGGTGCATTACTATGTAAATAATGATTGGTTTCTTTGTTATAGGAAATACTATCGAAGGGCCTACTGCACAAGAAAATTTTAATGCCAGGCCGCACAATACCTCCCGAGGACAAAGTGACAGAGTAAGTCCATCTTCCCCAGCGCTGTGTACTCGCGATTAATCGCAGTCTCTTGTAAGACGTCTTCACGACGACGCCGAGCCTTTTTAGCTCGCCCAAGTAGAAGATGTATCTCACACACATACATACATGTTCCAGACGTAATCTTTATCTCATAAACCTTTGAAAGTCAGGCATTGAGAAGTGACGTAGTATTTGTTGTGTTAATATCGAACCGCGACAATATTTCATACTGAAATATAGTAGAGATTGTGCATATCGACATTCTTTTAAAGGCTCTTGAAAACCATGGAGCTTGTAAAATTATTGCAGCTCTATATCAATCAACAGACAGCAGCCTACAGAACACTAAATACTAGTGATTGATATGGACTTTATTCGACGACATTCCACCTAAGGATGATACGGCTTAACAAGTTTACACTCCCCTTAAACGGTTGTGCGTAAATCAGAAACAGAACAGCTATCTATCAAAGAGCGAAGTTATCGTTTTGCATTCGCGGCGTATTTTAATTTGAAGCGTCGAATTGGCGCCATTCGTAGGCCGAATATGGGTAATGTTATAAATCTACGCGGGATGCGTGGGCGGCGCGGCGCGCGCGCCTTAGGGCCGCCGTCGACCCGACCGGTGTCGGTAGAGGTACCTATTCTCGTATTCAATTGAACTTGGTCACATCTAGCGCTTGTGCCTCCCACGCGGGATCCGATGCCTTTTGGAATTTGAAAGGCATTTGTCGCAGCAACGATGCGTGTGCTCACGTGTAGCAGTTGTCCGGTTGTCCCCCTGCAACTAAAACACACGGCGTTTTATTATGTCGTAAACTTTGACACTATCAAAGTAGTCATATTACAGAATTTCTGTTAATTGATATGTTTATTAAAATACTAAATATCTTAATGTAATCTTTTTGGTATGCGATGGTGACAGATTTATTTAGTCACGGCAATAAAGCTTCATTTGAGCTTGCATATTATAAAAAATATCATTGAATCTTTGTCATGATTTCCTCTTTAAAAGCTCATTACATTGTTATAATCAGTTAATTTATGATCAGATTTTATAAAGTAAAGGTTTTCGTGTTGGGAAGTCTTAAGGACTTTTGTCCTGCATTATGTGCTGTTCAAAACCAACTGTTCAGAAAATGAATCAGAATGAAATACAAGCAAATCACACTGCCTATCAATAAATAAAATGATTTGCTCAGCCTTAACTCTGAGATTATCTCGATCATTTGTCTGGTCTTTTGTTCAGCGCTGCGCCCCATCGTCGGCCGTCATAGACATAAATAACCATCGGCATTTCTAAGATAGTTCGCTGTTGTTATCAAGGTGCGGACCTCGCATCTGTTTGTCAGTTAACGTTTGACTAATGCGCCACCCGTATAGCTACTTCGAATCTTAAGTAAAAGGCACGTCGACTTAATGACAGGTCTATATGTTTTGAGAATAGGATACTCCGGTGAGATTCTCACTATTCTAAAATATATGCTGACTAAAGAACCTCCTGCTTTTTTTTTTAATTTTCAGTTTCACTTAAATCAAATAAATTTTTCAGTTGATTAGGCAGTTGCTATTTTAGAGACAAAATTAGGAGTATTCTTTTAACTTCCAAGATAAGGTAAACTTTAACAAGTGTAGAAAAATGAAATAAAAAGCAGCTAAGCTTAGATAGAAAATATTCTTTATGAGTAAACTCTACGGAAAATCCGCTTCGAACGCGCGAAAAATTTTCTACGTAAATTGCATCACACTGCAATTTAGTCTAGACAGGTAACGTCGGACGAACAAGAAAACTAATAAAATGACGCTATTATTTTCTTATTATAGTAAATTGATGATAAATATATTGTCATGAGACCTTCATTTATACGACCTTTTACTGAACGGAGATGATCGGACGCGCGTTCGTAATGATGCTCGCGTGCTCACCCGGTTCATTTATCACGGCTGTATTTTTACTTGTTTTCCATGTCGACTGTCGACAATCATGTCGTCATTACAAACTCGTTCGTGTACATATCACCCCGTCTATAAATTGTGAACACCGCCGGTGGTACCGATTGTTCGTTTAATAGATTTTTACTGCTCTGCTTTTAAGGGTTTTATTGTTTTGACGATTTATTCGCTGTTACCGATTCCTCTCTACGCCCATTACAGGCCTATTTTCCGGGAAGTTGGTGATAAAGTTAATGTTTCACTCGACAATAGACGTATAATCATTTATAGATTTTACTATATCCAAAAATGCTCACGATGAAATACGAGACTTGATACACCCACGGGTTAGAGTCATCGTTTAATCCAATATTGACACATCAGATTCTATGTCATCCACACTTGTTAAATCCGCTTCTGAGCTTTTTTCGCCTTTGTTTTTATATTTGTGATAATATTAGCGCATGATTGAGACTTATAACGAGACAATTTAACATAGTATCTATTAAGTCATTTTTTTATTTTTAGTCTGTTCAATCACTGTTGGGAAAACCGAAAAAAATATACTTTGACCTGGCGTCTAATAGACCCAAGTGCTGTGACATCAACCATGGATATACATAGTTTGCATATACAGTAATCAAACATTATACCTATGATGCGTGTGCAAAAAGTTCGTTTGACATCAACGCGATTAAAGACATCTTCGAAGAAGATTTTGTCTGTGATCGGACGATTCTAAAAGACAATAAACGCTTTTTCTTTAATGATGCCTCAATAAAGTATGTTCACGTACGTATCTTACGAGCTGTGAACTCGTTTATCGCACTAAAGGTGTTAAAAGTAAATTCTCTCGTTGTTGACTGTTTGTCTAGTAAGAGGCCAGTGTAAATCAGAGTAAGATAGGAGACTTCCGAGCGTGATAACAAACACATAAATATAGAGACCGCCAGCCATTGTCCAAATTTACTGTCACTAACCCATTCTACTAACACTGTGAACGGTTATTTTTCTCTAACCGTCCGTCGATAATGTGGTGTTGAACGTTGAATTATTGGTGTTTTGATCAGCGGCGACAGATATAATTACTAAGCAGTTTTTACGATAGTTTTTCTCCTTTGAAACAAGAACTTATCCTTTCAACTTTAAAGTTTGTCTAAAAAGCAATGAGTTACCTAAACAACGATTATTAGTAAAGCGTGTATTTAAAACATTAACGTTAGGCTGGTTATGTTAATGTCGTTCTATACTAATGGACGCGATAAGATCTATCAAAGCTATCATGTAGCGTAGCGCCAATTACACCTGGTATGGCATACCAGCAAACAATATTTTCTTTTCTCCTTTTATCAATATTAACTTTCATATTTATTACGCTATTCATAACTTGCTCAACTAAAATAACATACATTCTATAGTAGAATGATGAAACGAATTGCCGATTTTCTATAATGTCCATAATAATGCTAATAACTTGTATATTACAAGTTGTTGAGCGTAATAGCTGATCTAAATATCGACAATGTTCGAGTATTCTTTATTACAGAGTGTGGATAATCATTTCGACCACACAGAGTGGGTATAATTGAGACATTGTATGTATTATTATATAGTTGTCCTGTTATTAAACCTACTTTTATCTACTTGGAGTTGTTACGAAAGTTCTCGGTTGCATCGTACTCTGAGTTAATTAAACGCTTACGAAACATAACATGATTTGATTAGAACGTGCCCTTGTTTTAATACAAGTAATTATTTTCTGGTCTCGGCGAGTAATGATGACAAGTTTGATGTATTTGAGCGACATTTTGTAGATTAAAATGTTCATTATACGTTCAGAACAAATGTATAGATGGTAAAATGTAGTGTTTTAGGTAATTATTTATGTAATTAGTTTGATAACATTTCTTTTGTAGACTACAATAATCATCTATAAAGCTGAATTTATCATTTGCTTGTTTATTACATTGAATTGAAATAAGGGCTTCAAATGAAATACCAGTTTTATCAACACTGGACATTTGTAGGCTGATGAAAATGAAATCAAAGGTTTTCAGTATATTGCTGTTTTTTTCATAATTGTTTTACAACTGGTTTATTAACTTTTCAGCTTATAAGAAGTTGCAAAAAAAAAAAAAAAAACAATCTTATCAACGTTGCAAAATAAAATAGGTATTTTTATCCGATAACAATTCTCATAAAAATTTAGTTAGCAATAACCAAATGACAGTGCACGCTGATTCACTTCATTAATAAGGTTCGTACCGTACTTCCAACAAAAATTATGATTGCAATCTAAAAGATATCAAATGATCTCATCACGAATTATCGTTATTAAGAATTATTCACAATAAAGATATGACTGTACTGTACAATCATTACGCTAATTATACAGTCACAGAAATTCTAATGAATATAAAGTTTTCTAGGACTCGAGTGCTGAAATTAATTATGTACAGTCAAAGTTTTGTGTAAACGAACATAATACGGTAGTTTTATTTATGTGTCATTGGCGCCGTTTCTAATGATCTCGCTAATTAATTAGCACAACCTACATCTTTAATTGGTGACGAATCGTATTGTTGTGGTTTTATTACTATTATTCAGATTACCATGTAAGGATGGTCGGGTTTTCGAGTTCTGTTAGTTCTTCTAATATTTGGTTTATTGTTTTAAGTTTATGTTATTGGTTGGTGAGAGGTCGAATGCATGCCTTTTTTAAACTTTATGAAATGAAATGAATGTTTTGATTCTGTAAATAGTAGGTTATCGGAATCACTTTTACATGTCATGATAAAAAAAATAAGCTAGGTGTAGTCGACATTTCCTATCGGACTATCTCTGAGAAGAAATGGCGTACAAACTCAGAGGTTCTTTTAAAGCCCAGACATAATCTTGGTCAGATAATTATAATTACCAAAACGCTTACATTATTATTTTGAAGTTTAGCTATATTTTAATTAGCATCTTCTGAATTGAATGTCTAGGATAAGGATAGCGATAGTAATTATAAGTAGTGAAGTAGTTTCGCTAACGCCATCGTTGGCGCTGGTAGCATACCTCCGCCGCGAAACCTTAGCAGCGAAACCGCAGTAGTTCAGTTCAATAGACTCGCGTCATGTTCCGCTACACGAATCGGATGAGAGTAGCGGAAAATGACACGAGTCTATTGAATTTAACTACAACGGTTTCGCTGCTACGGTTTCGCCGCGGAGGTGTGCTGAACAACGCACGGCTGTTTATGTAATACTAGGCTGTTCAAAAAGTAATGATAATCGGTTATTTTTCTTTTTGCTTGGCGCCTTTGGGTCCTAGCGTGATGTTAGCCTGTAGCCTTCCTCAAGAATTGGGCTATCAAATGCAAAAAGATTTTTTCAAATCTGTCTTGTAGTTCCAGAAATTAGCAAACAAACTTCCACAATTATAATAGTAGTAGGGTAAAGTTCGACTTAAACAAAAACCCGTGCATAAACAGCACCATAACCGTTTTGTTTCCAATTCTTTCAGAATTAACAAACATTGAAAAACAATCAGAAAGCCTTTAAACTTGTTTGTCAAATTCTCCTGCAAAGATTAAACCATAATAATTACTGCGGTTAACTCGAGCGATGCTGAACTGAAACGGCTCAATATGATCGACATTAAAGTAATAATGACCAGTTCGTTTGGATTTAATCATTGTATTGTTGTGCCGGCGGCAACTCGGCTAGACCACAAATGAAGCAGGAGGAGGTACTTATTCTCAGAATCGGCAACAATAATCGCAACAATTGTCGGGGTAGAGACATTAAGTGTCAGCGCAAACTGTGCCTCTTGTCGCTGCAACAAGACGCATAGTTGTCGTTTGCATAAGCATATTATTGCCGCTGTGCTTCTACTAGACGCAGTGCTATCGTTTGCGTCTGCGACTAGTCCTTACGACAGCCGTCGTGCAGGAAGCGATAATCTTCATTGAATTTTTGACACACTTTGACGTTCGATTTAAAATATTGACATCGAACGTGTCTATGATGAGATTCTCTGTCGCATGCGAATATTTAGGTGTGCGTGTGCACCGTGCGTCTAGTCTCTGCGACAAGAAGCGAGAGTGTGCGAGTCCCTTAGCCTGTCGTTACGGCTCTGCAATTAGACGCCAAGTATGTCAAACATATAAAAATTCGGCAGCCTGTCGTTGCTTCTAGTCGCCGAGCTGTCGCAGTCGCATGTCGCATACTGTGCGCCATGTCTGAACCAACTGATTCACTATGCGTAATTAGGATAGTTTTTACGAGTACTAGAGTATTGTGGGACACGTAATGTGTGAGTCAGTGCTGTTATGGCAGATGTAAATGACTGTATGGGGCTTGCACAGGATGGCTAATACGTTAATAATAATTAAGGGCTTTTGTATTCGTAGCCGTTGATTCTGTCTTTGTTTCATTCTGAATACATCTTCAAATTTAAAAAAAGAAAAAAAACTGAAACTGATATAATGGAATATGATAGAAAATAAATTTGATTGTTTTTCAGAACTTTTATCAAACTTACTATTTATTTGCCACATAATCATTTAGAAACTTAACGACTCTATAAATATGAAGAACATTCATAGTTTTTGAGTAAATATGAAAGTTAATTCGGAAAAGTTTTAATCAGATAATACGTAGCTCTCAGAATAAATCACATGCTTAAAGATGTTTTCATACAAAGTTTATTATCACAACCTGAACGAACTTATGAAACTAATCATCTAAATCAAACATACGAATTATAGAAAAGAATTCTCGTTCTATAAAATTGAGTTTATCTGACAAGACTTAGGGTGACCATCTCAGAAATATATTTTTCTATATTTCTGTGCTAACCACCCCGTATTTGTAACTGGAGCCTGTTTCCGGACCGTTTGCCGTCTCGCGAGACGTGAGACTGTCTCGACTATTTTAGGAGACGATCTTTCTCACAAATAATGTCGATGACGTCACGGATTTAAAAATAGACCCCGTGCTACGTCATCTTACTTTATGACCCCGTATTTGCATAACGTCTAAACTTTCCGTGATTGTTCTTTGGAAGAAAATATTGAGTATTGATTTACTTCCTGTCCCAGTTGTGAAAGTTGCCTAGTTTTGATAATTGTATTCGTGAAGTTTGATATTCAAATATTCTCCAAAATCAGCGGTGAAGATTTTGATATGTCAACAAATGAAAATATTTAGTTTTCTTTTATTAGACAATAAAGTTTATTTGTTATTTTCATTATACACGACAATATCATAATAAGTCTTATAGAAAGACTTGGACTGTATTTCTAGTCAAAACTTCAATAGAAGTGATTCGATTTTATTGTTATTTGTACTGTTGTCGCCATGATGGATTTTCTTTGTGTAAATCTTAGTGGTTTTTCTTTTGAAAAGAACTGTGTACACAATGGGTGATTTTAAAATAGTACCGTTCTCCTTTAGATTCCAATTTGAGCAATACTATATTATTGTAGGAGACATTGTAATGATAGTATGTTTTTTTACATATTAATGATGAATTTTAAATATCCATGCAGACCAATCTAGATTTTTACGATTAGGTAATTGTGTAGTGTCGACGTTGTATATGCTTCTAAATCATATTTAAAGAACAGATCAAGAAAATAAGTTTTTCCATATATTTGGTCTGAGAACTCACCTTTACACAATCCGCAGACACTGAAAGGCACGAAGGTTGCTCTGGGGGCTATTCTGAAACTTTCCCGACGTAAACATTTAAGGAATGGGGTGTCATGGCTTTTGTGCTGATTGAATGGCGCTACTTTTGACAATCACTCTCTTGTGATCACTGTATTTGTCTATGGATGCCACGACTGTCTTTGCAATATATATTTTTCAAGGAAACGTTCGTGGGAAAACGCTATGTACGAGTAGATTCGCTAACTAAATCTTTCTAACTTGGGGACGCGGGACGGGACGTTTGTCATTTGTCATTTTTAATGCTTCCGCAAAACTTCTCTCAGTTTTTGTTTATTACTGAGTATAACCCACAAGTTACAAAATAATCGATGTGGATACTTTATGAAAGGTTAGAAACCGTTCTCAAACGAAACTTTATATTACACTAGACAGATTTGGATATATCCCAAAATTATTTTTTAATGATACTTCTCTAAAAGTCCTAACTTGGATTGTATCCAGATTCAAAGAGACAGATGACAACCCTACTATTAGGATTCTGGACAATAGCGTGACTAATGTTTGTGGTGATCTAGCTCCACTATAGCGTATCGTAAAATTTTCAGACAGTTTTGCTATAAATATACACCGAAAGTGCCGTACTAATAATAAAATATTATAGCTTATTTCTAACTGAATAAAATAATAACTTCTATACAGCGGTACGTCCTTAAGATTAGTCATTATTTTTTGCTTTTATAAGCTTTATCACGCTGAACTTTGGGTTTTATAACACCTAAAACCTAAACTTTATTTTTATTTACTCTTTGTTTAAACTTCAAATCACATTTGTTAGAATCTATAGGTACATACATTCAAATAAATTAACTTAAATTGTCTGTTTTTAATGTCAAAATAACAGCTTTTTACTAAACGAATATGAAAGTACATCATACATATGCGGTACTTCTAACAAAAAACAATTTAAATGTTTTTTTCTGATTGTTTGTTCTAGCTTATCTCCGAAACTTGTAGACCGATTTTGACGGGACCTGATAAGGAATAACTTAGGCTACTTTTATTTTAGAAAAATAAATAGGATCCACGCGGGCGAAGATGCAGGCGGCAGCTAGTGAAAAATAAAACTCAAAATTCTTGTCTTGACAGCTCCTCGAATCTTTTAATATTTGGTAATTCCATAAATGCTGCCAATATCGTCCCTTCGATGCACCCTAAATAAGAAACAGTATTTACTGACACTATCAATTGGCAATCACGAAACATCGGGGGAACACCATCAGCTCCTGCGATTTCATAATAAAATGATTTCTTTACAGGTCTGTCACCGCTTAAATGGTGTCGTTATTGCTGTTATTTCGAAACAGTCATAAAATTTCCATTAATATTATATGTATCAAAGAATCAATTGGTTTTTGGTGCGAAATATGCTATTAAATTAAATCTTGGCATAACACTTATAGGAAGTTTACGTTTTTATGAGTAACCTTTAGCATTATTTGTATTAGCTTTATGTTTTAATGCTAATAGTTTTTCTAAATTATGGATTTTATTTAAATCAAGTCCGGCTGGGTTTAATCATTATCTTGGTATAATTTGATCCTCATTCCTTCTGTCATGTTTGCTGTATAAAAGCTTATTTATTCGTCATTACTCTTTATAGTTTCTTCTTATTAAACGTAGTGACATTGATTTGTACTTATTACTATCACGCATATCACATAAAACTGTCAATATAAAACGACTCTAAATTATTAACCCAATCTCTTTATAAACTTTCCATTTAACTATCCAGATTTTTTATAGTCTTTTAGTATAGTACATTGATATTCATAGCCATTAAATAATTTCATAGTAACTTTTACTAATATACCATACGGTGTGTTTAATGCGAGAATATGTGAGCAAAACTATTTGAATTATATTTCGACGAAACTTTACTCATTTAGCTTTATGTTTGAATCTGTTATTGAATTTACGGTCACAAGGGGGACCTTATCTTATTTGACTGTGATCCTTTAAATTAATTGCACACAACATAGGAGCAACTAAAAATCATTATTCATTTTCCTGCCCTTATCTCAAGTTATTTGATGTCGGCGCAACCAATGATATTATATGTAAAAAGAGGTAGATAGGTTATATACGTTCCGCAAGTGGCACGTCAAAAGTTGGCTAATTAGCCACATTTTCTTCGTTTTGTCTCTTTTTCGCTCCCGATAATTACGACATGCCCTCCTACTTCCACGTGTCATATAGTAGTGTGACATAGTGCCGTTTTTGAAGATAGAATGTTAGGTAGGTAACCTATCTACGTCTTTTAACTTCTAATATCATTGGGCGCAACATGTCTTTTTCTTCCATACTTCTCTATTAGTCGTCATCTCCGTAGTCACCCCGTTTCTAGCCATATCATCTTTCACATAGTCCATCCATCGTTTCTTTGGTCTTCCCCTGTTCGTATAGCCATCCAAGTTCATACTCAAAACAACTAAAAATATATCACGTTATCTATTCTTCGTATAGAATTCTATATCAACTTCTAAATCATGTTTCATTCTGAAGAGATACATAAAGTCCATCACGTCGCCGCTTCGCTAGTAGCATGTAATCCTTTAATTCAAACGACTGTCTACAGTTTTCTGCCTAGAGGCACGACTACCACTTGTCGATAACTCAAGTGCTTCGACTGAAACGTGCAATTTATTTAAGCCGATAGTTGCAAAATACTAGAACTATTAATTAGATTCAAAACTTCAGTGTTTAAACATTCATTATATAACCATATATTACCTAAAGGACAGACAAGTTGTTGGGAAACGTAGCATTAGTGGAACAGGATCGCGTGCGCATCTTGGATCAAGGCGATGCATCACTAGGTAATTACTTCGCGACGGCAGTCTGCCACCGACGGTCGTGCAGTTTGCACGCCGTAAACACGAACTTGATGACGTAGCTACGATACTACTCCAGCATAAATTATATTCCAACTACACACAACACTAAAGCTTCATTAAGTTTATGTTCAAATCATTAAAATAGTTTTGATAGTCTCGTAGTCCTTCGTGTCTTCATCTTACATGTTTAATAACTTTGTAATATTAATGATCGGTACGACCTCACTGTCTTCACCGTGCATAATGAACCCATAAATCTCTCAATTACTCTCCTATTTGTAGCAAGATCCTGCTTTTAACTTCGGAAGGTCCTGCACTCCTGCTTTATTTGTCACCGGATGCATATTTCTGCTTGTATTTAATCCACGTCTGACCTTTGGCCTGTTGTTTTTCAACGTTGTTCTTAGTTGTGAGGACGCCCTGGATCGCATGGGAACCTCCTTGCTCCTTATCTCGCGTTGTATCAAAATGTCGCTTATTATCTCTGTTTGGGGCACTTTCGGCGCTTGTTGGGTACCGACACATAACGACGTGTACGCTCCTACCATGATGGATGCGCTCGCGCCGCGTATGTGAGGTCCGGTGTCATGTGAAAGCATGTTTGTCATTTTCTATTCTACGCAGTAACTGGATTACTTGATGGAATTTACTAAATTAAATCTTTGTTTAGTACTCGTAGAAGTGTTTTTATATGCTGCAATTAAATCAATCCGGAGGGATTTTTGAACATTGGCTTTTGGGCCAACTGTGCCTAAATACAATGACAATAAACCAGGAACTAGTTTGGAAATGTTGAAATTATAATAAATGTCGTTATTAATTCGCAATAAAATTATTACACAGTTTATACGCATATTTTATGATCGTCAAACTCGTGTAATGGTCTTGTAAATTTGACATTTTATGGACTACAAAATTTTAAAGCTTATGATCTTTTTCATTAAAACCGCGGCTTATCGATTATGTTCAAGTTTATATTTACTTCGAGCAGCCAGCATTCAGATATCATCAGGAGATTAATCAATGTAATCCGTGGGATTAGCATATATATGTCAATTTACATATTAAAATTAAATGCATTTTAATTTAAATTTATTATGTGTTGGTGATGGGCAAACATTGTGAAACAGCGGAATATCTACTAAGTGATCCTTTGTGCGTAGCTCTCGGTCATCTTCACGAATATTCTCGGCTGGTGTCGGAGAGGTAATAATAATTGCAGCGATGCCTCCTGGTAGTTACATAAATTTTCCAATAAGGCAGGGGCACGGCAGTGGCACCGCGGCCGGTGTGCCATGAAAAATACCCGGATTATAACTCGGGAGCGATCTTACCGTACAGATAAGGCCGGTAGAGATAAATTATCTCACAAACGCAAGACGCTACTAATATTAAATAAGAAAGCATGTAATTCACGTAGCTTCGATCTGCCGCCCGAGTAATAAAATACACAATTTTTGACAGATTTTAAATAATGACGTCCGTGCTGGTCAGGAAATGCTTAGAAAGTTTCTATGTTACCATGTACTGCTTTGAAGTCGTTCAGTGATCATGTCGACCTTGCACGTGATTAATTGTAGCCATTTGTAGAACATTTCGTGTTTTGTCGTTAACATAATGTTTTTTGTGTTAGTTGTGAGCATAAATAAAAATTGACGTGCCATTATAGGATTAATAAGGATTATAGTTAAGCCGAAAGTTATCTCATATCTATATTTGTATCTAATATATTTGTGTTCCTTGCTATTCCAATGTATATTAATAGAATTAATGATGTTCAAATATTTTAAATGCTGACGGACCTGTTTGACAAATTTATCCATTTTTTTCGTGAATAATTTTTAGTGAATAATAAAAAATAGCTTAAATATGGTAAATATTGAAATACTGTAGTATTGCAATATTTACCATTTTCAAGATATTGTATACTTACTCGTAATTTAACTAAAAGTGATGAAGTGTGTTGTAATATTTTAAACTATTCACACAATATCTTAAAATTCTTAAAATGTATACAGGGTTATTGGTTATATGTCGGCAATCCATTCTTCTTCTTTCTTCTTTTCGTGTGGTTAGTAAGCTAACCTGGTGTCAGAGTTTTAAAGCCGCCCACGGGCCTCTGACTTGGCTTCACATGCCGTCGAGAAATATCTCTCAGGCATGCCGGTTTCCTCACGATGTTTTCCTTCACCGTTTTTTGAGCAAGTGATAATTATATAATACGCACATGAATCCGAAAAGTCAGAGGTGCGTGCCTTGGGTACGCACCTCTGACTCCAATCTCGGCAATCCATTAAGGGGACAGGACAGGTCATCTACAATCAAATGACCCCTTTTGACTCCTATGCAAATGTCAACAATTTTCGAGTCATTTGACATTTTATACTTTTATTTCATATATTTTAAAATATTAAATGTCAAATTACTCGAAAATGGTTGACACTAGCATAGGGGTCATGAAGGATCATTTGATTGCAAATGACCTCCTCTACATCCCCTTGACGGATTGCCGACATATAACCGATAACCCTGTAGACACTCAGTTCATTTCCCTCTTCGTGACAACTTGAAATGTAAAACTAATTATCTGAGGAAGTTACAGTATTATCGAACCTTGTTCAAGTTATACTTAAATTATTTTAATTGGTCTGTCACAGATAGATATATTTTTATGTATCTAAGGCCATGAGGTCAATGCGTCGAGCTGAGTCTAAAACACGAAGAAGACTATCTACATGAAAATAATATGATAACGATGATTCCGTATCAAGAATTGGATGCTCCTTTACCTTATTTGGTGATAACATTTGTACATGAAGCAGTGTTGACCGTACAAGATATGAAAAAAAAACGCAAAAGCAAAATCCACGTAACCAAGGACCTTGATGGGGATATATTCTTCGAATTTGTTGAATCGTGACTTTATACACAATTCAACTGTTTACTCTTTGGCGCCACACGTCGCGGCTAGTTTCATGTGTAAATGTTATTGGAGTTCAGATTAAATTCCGCAGAATCACCTTGTTAACATAGTTATATTTGAGTTTTAACAGCCATCGTTTTTAATTACTGTTTCATGCATCATTATTTTCCTCTGTGTTATGTCTCTACAACTAGAATTGGTAGTTGTTTTTCCTGTCGTACCTACTAGCTTTTACGATTATGACATAGATATTATAAACCTACAAGTTTACAGCCCCTATTTCTCGTCATAAAATATTTGTGAAACAGCCATCGCCGCCATTCCAATAACTCATCTACGTGGGAAATGAAGAGCTCGTTTGCACCGTTTTAGATGTTAATATTGACGATGATGATAAACTGAATTGTAAATTTCGTTTGAATGCAACTAGTCGCGGCGCCGTTGTCGGCTCCCGTGTCGCTCGAGGGGAGTCTCTAGAATAATTAGAAAATGATGGCGCTTAGTAAACGCCTGCAATTTTGCATGACAAGACTTAATCACCACGACCCTCGTGCGCAAAATTTCTTTTTATATCTAAACTTATACTTTACGCATTTATTTGCTTGTGAAAAGAAAATTCCCAGCCGAAATATCAATATTGGACCACCCTTGCAAGTTATTTAAGAAAACATTCCAATAATGCCAAGTTGGGGTTTATCGGCGCTCCCTCGTAGCAAATATTAAAAGACATTTGTTATGATGAAAACAAACATATTTCACCAAATAGCTCGAACTGGCTGTCCGGTCGGCAAAACGCCTTGTAATTCTGAACGCCCACGGATCGTGCGGTTTTAGGTGTAAAAAAATCGATTAAAGTATGGCGACACGCTGCGATCGATACATGATAATATTTCATCTGGGTCTTGACGGGTGCCGTAGATTCTATATTTTTGTGAAATTCAATTAAATGTTTTATGGTGGAATAACTGTTGCTACGTATCAGTTTACATCGTCTTTAACTTTTATAGTTTATTGTATTAGGAACTACTACTGGAATGTAGAGAATTTACGTTGTACTCCAACTTGTGATTTGTTACAACATTGCCACGTCCAGGACGCTAATGGAAAGGTTTCGTTTTCTCAAAGACAATTGACTCTTTATTATGAGTTCCACACATTCCCTGGCTGTGTTAAAACCCTTTGCCAACAGCTGTCTTGAGATTTATATCAGTCTTATATGGTTTTATGCCTCAAGACGTATGTGCTAATACATCTTCATCGTGAGTGGCACCTAATGCAAAACATGTAATACTCGATCACTGCTTATGTGGTTACTGTTGGTTTTTATTATTAAATCAGCTTTGTTTTTTTCCAGATTTATGGATACCGTTGACGAGTTCCTGGGAAAAGGTTGTGGTAAGTCAAAATTTTGAGTGCACTAAAAGATAGCGCATTTGATTATTTTTGTGCCGTGGTGAATGACGGCTTATGTGTACCGACTTATATTGCGGTTTTCTCTTTAGTGGCTGTTCAAGTAAAGAGAGCCAGTCTCGGTTTGTCGACCACAGGTAAGATCCGTTCATACATTAAATCTAAACAAACGCTCACAATTGGGTGTGTTGTTAGCTCGGCGCACTGCAAACGCTCATGTAGGTTAAAGTCATGAGTCGGTATAAGTACACTCATTTCGCGTGGGTGAAAACTTTGTAGTGAGGTGTTAATGCACGCCCATTGCTTAATTGTATTGCTTTACGAGAAGACCATGTTGGGCAGATGGTTGTACTCACTTTTTATAGTCGCTAAATGTTATTCTATTTTAAGAATACACACTGATTTAAAAATAGCTGGTCAAATATTTTCGGCGTAAAGTTGAATTGTTCATACCTATTCTGAGTCTGGCTGCCCGAACAAACCTACTACGAAATTGTCCCTTGTCTCTACTTTTCCCGTCCGTCATATATGTCGAGGCTATCAAAGCACTGTTTGGAGTGTAACTATAAAATGTTTAATGAATTATGTAGCAGTAGCATTATGACAATTTGTTGTTTGTACAGTTAAGACCACTGCTGCAAGTTAAGTCGAACTAATACGAAAGTAATCTAGTGTAGGTACTGAATTTATTTGAATTGTTACCAGAACTTTTAAAGCTTTCACTCTCAATTAAATTAATGCAAACACAGTGTATGAATCATCACAAATGAAATATGTATAAATATTGAAATTAATGTAACGTAATTAATTTGATTGCGTCTCAATTTGCATCACTGGTCAGTTACGTCATTGCATCAACAGAACCGTATACGGCTTTATCAGTGACGTTCGACACAACATACGATTTCAATTAAAGACCGCTTCGATTTTAACGAGAATTTTGATTCGTGTTCACTCTTCAAAGAACTCATATTCCTTTTCCGTTTCACCTGACTTGTATGGGACGCAAGTATCGGAGAGCTCCTCAAACTTTGGTTCGTAGACGCAGTCAAAACTAGTAGGTTCAGTCTACACGTCCAGTTTATCGGCAGCTACGCTTTTAATTACAGTGACACAAATCGTAGTTATCGACGGGCTTCTCACGGTGCCGAACTCAATATTCCGAATGTTCATTAAGTTCTAATTACGAATGGGCGCCCTTGTTTGTCTTGCTCACAAAAACTAGCTTTTATTAGATTACGTGGGCAGTTTCAATTAATTGTGACCATGCGACTATCTGTCGGCGTTTTCATTGGTAATGGCCGGTTATCGGTGTCGCTAAGTAGATTGAGTGAGATGTATATTATACTGGTTTGCTAAGGCTGGCGCCAGATTCTTGAAGAATGTAAGTTGATCCGTGTGGTTTGATCTGTTTTCTCAATTGCGATTTGCTGTTTCTTTGATAAATAAGTAATGATTTATATAAGGTTAGATTGTTATCTTTAAAATAAGATGATTGTGTGGAGCGTTCAAGTAAGCGTAAATGACACCATTGGTAGCGTTCGGCGTTCCGCCGCGTGGTAATGCGACGATATTCGTATTTCACTCGCTATCTGAGCTGGAATCGTGTCTTACGTGGTGCTCGCGTCCTGATTTACAAGATATCGCATGAGCGGAGAATGTTGTTACACTTGCTACCGTTTGTGCACCCCGTGGTGGTCGTAATCATGCTTAAAGCTTAAACAAATGATTGGATTTTTTATTTTGTTTTTGCTCTTCCTTATTTATTTTCATCATGCTATTACGAGTATGTATATCTCGGTGTATTCATTTCAACCAAATCCGAACATTTCCGATTCAAGTTTCTGGTATTTGATCTAAGTACATAAGAAACTTTATTATCACTTGATACGTCACATTTACATCGTTATGCATAATTTATCGTGTTCGCTTCGAATTAAATCAATTTAATCATCGACCACTTTTATCGATGTTTCTAACAGATGGATAATGCTGAAATCAATTATAGAAGTTATCGCTATTATAAATGTTTTACAAGAAGTTATTTGACGTGTGTTGCAGATGTCCCACTGCCGCGTGTCGCATGCTTGATGGATGGATTTATTTTACTGCTACATAGATGACTTGCTACTTTCGACGTTGCCTTGATAAACGATGGGGATTTGCTTGCTTTTTGTGTTAGTAGTAGGAAAATTACTAGACATTAAAAAGTCTGTGTAAACTTTGCTACTCGTGTTTTGTATCTATGACGTATTGTTGTATGATTTTACTTTGCGTTGTTCATACAAACTTAATACCAAAATAATTGGTAAATCAAACATATTCTTAAGGTAGTGTGTATTTATTCCCATTGGATTACAGAAATTCGAAATGAAATTCCTCATACCTTGTCTTTATATCAGTGTCCATTCAAAATATATATTTGGGAGCCTAGATATTCTGTAATCCAATCGGAATAAATATACAGTACCTTAACAATATGTTTGATTTAGAACTGATTTCATTTGGATTGATAGATGAGAACAAAGTCTTTAGCAGTAAAATCTTTTCTATCAACATTTTATGTTTGTTGTATGTCTTGCATCGTAAAAAGCTCACTGATAAAGTACGCTTTCTTTTTGTATTATTGGTATGGCGTCACGTAAAATTGAGTTTGTCCAAAAGTTATTTTCCAAGTTTGTTGATACGGGAGCTGGATATATCGCTGCGCTTCAAGCAGTTTACTTACTCCGAGATAGTTGTAGACAAAGTTACGCTTTTGGAATAGAACCAGTCGCAGTAACAAATGTTGCTGAGGAATCTGTTTGTCCGTCTATTTGTGGAGTGATAACGTACTTTAACAGTTGCTCATAATATATTGCAATTGTTATTTAGTAAATTATTGTGTTACTTCTAAATTATTCTTTTGAAACACTATCTTTATTTATTGTTTTGTTGAACTCTGTGGTAGTGCGTTCTTTGCGGTTTATTTAAAGAGAAGTAATTCAGTTCCGATAAGTTTGCATTGTCTCAGAAATATTCCATATGTGTTAGTAGCTATTGTTCATCTTTTGTGTTAGAGCCGCTCCTTTCTATAGTCGTCATAATTAGTGTTTTCTTTGCATGTGCATTTGTCACTTGAACATTCGATTATTGTTTTGACCAAGTATTTTCTGCAGCATACCTTCAGGATATGACAACATAGGGATATACTTACAAATATTTTTTCGTGATGTTTTAGTACTCTTTGTTTAGTTCAAAAGATGTGTTACTGTCTGCTGCCTATTCCTGTCTTCCTTAGTCAATATCAGCCATTACAACAGCTACTAAGTAATAGGTTTTAGCTACCTATTTCTTTGATTTTAAATTCTTTAACATACCATTTTACAATATTTTATGTGCGACCGCCACTCAATCAATAGCTACTTGTGGTATTTCTGTCGTTCGTGTTCAATAAAAATTCCGAGCGAAGAATGTAGAGCTATTGCGACAATTAATATTCTTAAATACCTAATCAGTCATCTGATCATCACATCACGGCCCACGCCTGGCGCCGCGGACGATGTGGCAACACGCAACAAGTTCTAAGATACGGTTTTTGGGATGAGGTTTCATTACAAGCGATTTGACGAGCTGAATATATACCTCATAGTCTTATAGAAGGTATTCAAGCAAATAACTGTCAACTTTTGTTTTAAGCTCGTGAAAATCGCTTCCTACTTGCCTTAAACCTTAGCTTTACGACGACTTTTCATCAGAGCTGTGGAAGGAAGCGTAGCGGTGAGCGATGATAAAACCCAGAAATACCTCATTTTTAAAATGAAACAAACCTATTGGACGATTTTTTCTTCACTAACCGCTCCGCGTCCTCTCACAGCTCTGGTAGAAAGCCAGCCTGTCTTGGTAACTTCATAAACTGTTATCATAAAAATATCAATGTATTAATACGTAATAAGGCCTTTATCGTCCGAAAAATGTTGTTTGCGTCAAGTGGCGTCTCAAATGAAGACAACATTTATAGCGTCCCGCGGCGCTTTTGGGTTGTTTTACTACTCATATCTGTAATGGCATAGTTTTAATGTAAGTTTATTTGGTTATCGTGATTTCTAAGTATCTATTAGCAAGTTTATAGCTAACTTTGGAACTGCTTCGGATCCGCTCGCACGAGCGACCAGCGATAAACAAAACCGGTGCGAATGAATTCTACGCACTGAAATCTACTTTTTTGATGGAAACAGTTCAGTAGTTTGTGTGAATACACAAATTAATTTACATTAAAAAAAATATGATGTTTCGTTTTTCACTCCCCTAAATACAGTTACATAAATTTCGTAATCTATCTGTCAACGCAGGTAGTCACGCAATTTTTTAAGTGCAATGTAATAGGATAGCACAATAAAGAGATACCTAGCTCGACATCGTAACATTGTTAACACACCGCAGTCACATGGATGCGTGTGGTAAAATCCTAATAAGCCGATTACGATGTAAGGGGGTCGCGCGTAGGCGAACTATCGCGTATCGATATCGACTCGTTTCGTTCACAATGCATCGATTGTCGACAATCGATATGAAATGCGATGCGCACACCTATTCGTCTCAGTTAAGACATATATCATACTTGATGTAACTTTTATCGTGGAACTGCTAACTTGAACGTTAAATGTACGACGTTTGCGGAAATAATGATTTCTTAGATAGAGTTTATTCTCAGGTTTACTAATTGTACTTCTTTGTTAGTGAACATAGTGGTTGATATGTTATTAAAGCCAAATAAATGTAATGGTAACTAAAATGTTACAGTCCAAACATCTTTTGCAGTAACGTCTTACCATTGTGTGCGATGTTAATTTTGTTGGGTTTTCTTATTATGGTGCGCTAGAAGAGTTTACTTTGGAGTAATCTGTAAGATTCTTGACTGCGGTGGGTCCTCCTATTACGCAATAATTAATATTCATCAATGCATCGTTATTATAATTATGTAACGCCCTCTTTTGATACCTTTTGTCTGTTTGTTGGGGCCGTACGTCGGAATACCACTGTTGTTTATTTTCTATCAAGTTTATTACATTACAAATACAGTACGTACACGCTTTCTATGCTAAGTGACTTGCAAGTGGTAACATGTTTTGGGCTATTGGCTTTTTGTATTGTCAGCTACGATTTGCATGTGAATCGGTGGAACGTAACGTAATAGTTCACATTTGAAATGTCATCAAACGCTACTTTGGAAACCTGAAACGGCAGCTCTATTTTATCTTAGCAAGATAATAAAGCAATTGTAGCTGCCTGCGTTAGTAAGAAAATAGGCGGAAGTAAGGAACAAAGTGTCGGACGGTAACATAACCAGGCTTGGTTTTTATAAATCAGTGTAGAAATATGGAAGTTTCGATGCTCTTATCTTCCAAACTATTTTTTTTCCAATTCTGCTAGATAATAACAGGACAAAATGATATAATTTTTACTTTTTAACTAAGTTTGTATGGAAGAATTACCAACTAGCGTAACCTTAATAGTCGTTCTCTACGGATAGTTAAGAGAATGAAGTCTGTGAGCAATAAAATGTGTTGTTTCACACTAGGTTTAGGCAGGAGCAAGTTAGCCTTACAGCAATTATCACTGAAAATTTTATCTAAGCGGTTTAAACCCACGCCACGTCGAGACTCAAACAAAATGGTATTATCTCAAAAGAGTTAACTGAGCCTGCGCTGTACATCGTGCTCATAAATATTATCTCATAAAGATACCTCTGAGTGAGTTCTCATAATTATCATTGCATTGTTTGTTTCTGTAATTGAAAACATGTAGGTACCTACGTACGTTAATTAAGTTGCTGGCAAAAGCTTGCCTTGATGGATTGTTTTAAATGAATTTTTTTTTTGTCTGTCCCGACTTGGCATGAATTTGCATGTGTAATGCCTCAAATGCATTACCCCTTGGCCGCTCTGCGTGGGAATTTTGCATCGACAATAAGGCTTTTGCTCGTTTTTTGTCTCGTGCTAAGGAACTTACGAGGTGCATATGTAGCGGACAAAGTCAGGTCGTAACGTCTGTATTATGCTCGCGTACGCTTCGTGGGTTTATGATTCTGTTCGCCGATGGTTGAAAGTTGAAACGTATTCTCTGATTGTATGACAAAAATGTCAGGTTGTAAAATATGTCATTGTGGAATTTTCTTAAGAATCTGAAGAATCGAGAGGGGCCGCCACACACTGTCATTATGTAGCTTTGTACATAACGTAAAACATGATTTCAACTACGTTTCTAAATATTTAAAAACGCTGCTTTGTGAAATTGTGTAGGATGTGACGGTACATCTTGGTTGCTACTTCAAAGGTCTTCCTGAGGAAGTGTCAAACCGCGGCCACGACTTCCTCTCCCCCCGGCGCCACCCCGTTGCACCGCCCTCGCTTAGCGATGGGGTGCGATGGGGAGGGAGTCAACGACCTCCGGCCGATGTTTGCCGTGCGATTTTGAAGACACAAACATGAGGTTTTCGTTTATTTTCCGCGGTGCGCTTTAGTGGCTATCGATTGTGATTGCATTACTGTTTGTCTTTTCATGTTATTGTAATGCGTTGGCTTTAGGGAAATTGTTGGTTTTGATTTTGTAACTCGATGTTTTACTTATGCCTAGAGCCCTAACGGTTCCAAATATAATCTGTCTCGACATACATGGCCATACGAGTCTTTATTACACTGTCAATAAACCCTTTGAATTCAAACCAAAGTACATCGAATGAGAAAATTCTGTAAACCCTACATTAAAAAAAAAATCTCTTGGCTAGCACATTTCACTGTTTCAACCAAATCAATCACCCATCGCAGTCAACATCTGCAAAATACGTATGTGTCACATTTGTTACAGAAACCCTGATCGGCGTCCACTGCACGCACGGCTTGAACCGCACCGGGTACATGGTCTGCCGATACATGCGCGACCGCCTCGGGGTCCCCGGCAAGGACGCAATTAAGAGTTAGTTATTGTCTATAAATATTACTACTTGAACTGTTTATTTCTTCACTAGTGTTCGCTGGTTCACACGCCGCCCCGTCCTTGCAAGTCAACCATAATGTGCTGGGATGAAAGTGTTGTTAAGACAGGTGAAATCTTTAAGAGATATCTCTGTTTGGTTTGAGATTTCTCTTTGAATTTTTGGTTCTGTTTCATACGTTGTATATGATGTCTGATTTGATATATTATGTTAGGTCATTTAGTCTATACGTACCTATAACTCACAAAGTGACGACTACACTAAACGGAAAAACTTTGTTACAGAATTCGAAAAAGCTCGCGGTTATCAGATTGAACGAGATAACTATGTAGCTGATTTACTTGGAACCACTCCACCACCGCCTGACGTAGGCAAAGAAACAGCCATCAAACCTGTAAGTAGTAGAAATACTCCTTACAAACGATCTCCACTAGTAGAAGATGAAGACCTAGAAGATGCAGGTCGAAACAGGGATCGATATAACAGATATAATAGCAGAATAAACAATAGGCATATCGACAGATATAACAGTAGAAGAAATACCGGTAATGATAACGGTTTCTGGAGCAAAAGAAAAGATAACGATACTAATTGGAGAATGAGACCTGATTCAGAAAGTAGTTCCTCTTATGACTACAAACATGATTATTGAAATATCGACGGAAAGCATGTTTTTATACTTTGAGTACCTACTATGTTAAAAAAGTCAAAAAATAATATGAATTTTTAACCAAATTGGTTAATTTACAGATTTTTTGTAAATCTATTTTTATATCTTAGTTGAATGACTGGTCTCGCTGCGCTCGACCGCAGCGAGACCAATCATTAATCTAAGTTTTATATATTTAATTAAGATTTGTTTAAAGTCTTGAATTTAATATATTGATGGCATAATCATATATAATTAGTTCACCTTTCTTCTTGAGTAACCATAATGTAACGTTTAATAAACTCTTCTTACAGTTATACTTATTTATAGTAATGGGTGTAACATTACTCTAATCTTATTCCCTAGATTAAAATAGCTGGTGTAATTAATAGGTATTACGGACTGTCATTTTATTAACAAGTACCGGCATAATATGTACCTATATCAAGACGAATGAAACCATAATGTACTGTTGTAAAACATGAATAATAATAATAACATGTATTTTCACCGTTACTGAAAAAAAAAACATGTTTGTCTGCGGATGATCCACAGTCCACATAGGATTTTGTAAGTATAAATGAAATATTCCTGGGTAGTGGCATTTTACATTTTTAGTCATAGTCTTATTTTGGTCTCGAAAATATTTTATAAAGTTAACGTAGTGGACGTTAACTTGATAATACATTTTTAACTACTTGTACCATGGTCAATACATGTTGACTGGAAAGGGTTCTCAACCGCAACATAAAAAAAAAAACATAAAATTAACTTCTTTAATACATCTTAGTTGACATCGTGCAATACGGTTTTCAAATGATAGGTACTTGCGTGTAAGGACGCAAGGGTAGGCTTTTTTGTATATTATTTTATTAACAGTTGTCAGAGCTACATAATATCCTTTTGTTGTAGTTGTATTTTAAAATACCGCTGTTTGGTAAATTATACAGTCTGTAACTATGTAACATCCTTATGGAATAAATTGTATTTATTTTCGATTCCCATTCCAGTTTTTCATTTAGCACCTAAAATCCCGGTGTAAAAAAACTCACCTAAAATCTTCACTTTGAAAGGAACAAAAAAAAAAACTAAAAAAATAAGGAAAACCAAAAAAATAAAAATAAGGAAAAAATAAATAACCAAAGAGAAAAATATAACACATTACAAACATAACATCACGCCTGTTATCCTCGAAGAGTTAGCCAGAGGTGTACATTAGTACAGAAAAAAGAAACTGAAAAAACCAAAAAACTTGACCGAATGTTTTTTATTTTCACGAAAACTCTTTCGCACGATTCAAGTTTTAAACGGTTGTCTGCAAACATCTTTGAAGTAATCTAACGCTACATCTTCAAATAATACTGTAATTAAATTACGCGACATCAATACGATAGAAGAAGAAGAAAAGATCGAAAGTTGGGAACTCACCAAGACCTTCCATTAAAATGGTCAACATTAACAATTCATTGACAAGTCTAAGTACGATCAATTGTCCAGCAATGCTGATCGTAATTGTGAAATGTAAGCAGTTAAAATCTTACCGAAAACAAAGGGCTTACTCGATTTATCGAAGTTCTTCATTATATTGTAGTTCAAATTGAGGCAGATCAAGATACTCATGAGAACAAGTCTTGTTATGGTGAAATTGGTGAGATCACGTCGACGAAACGCGGTTCTGATCCTATCAGAGTGTTATGAAGATTGGGTGCTTATGACGAGTGCATGCGACGCGTCGTAGATCATTCATTCATACTCATACATTTGAAAGGTATTAATGGAATACTAGCATGTTCGATTAATACGCACAATGTTATTTTCTAGATATATGAATGACCCCTTTGGAAGGTTTCGTGAGTATTTTATGTCTATTATATTTGTCGAATGTTCATCTCTCTAATTCGTTAATTGAGTGATTATGCTGGAACCACATCGTGAATTGTCTATTGCATTACGAGGAACTTTAAGATAGATATATCTAATTGTGTTGTTTTTATCAAATATTTTAATGAGATGATTTCGTCAGAGCCAGTCGTCTATATCTATACAAAGATGACAAAGGAAAGGCAAGCCGATTACATCAACAAAGTTTTTATGAAAACTGCTATAATTGTTAAAGCCGTAAAGCAATGCAACAATGTTGATTTCCCTCCACCTGATCCGATGCCCTTAAGATTACCCTTGTTTACGAAATATACCGTGGAGGAATTCCGGCAACTCATATACGTATTTGGATAATTGTACCGAAATTTTATTACTGTTTATGTGACATCTCCGACCGTAAATGTTGATATGCGGCGGTCTAATTTGCGCTTTAATCTGTTGTACTTGGGCCAGTGGAAACTTTTTTATTGACCGCAAGCCGTTAAAACGCATGTTTTTTTCATGAAATATAATTAGTAAGTTTATTAACATCATCGGAACATAAAACAACATAACATAACATAACACAAGCTCATTTATCTATCGCGATTTTTTGCAATTGACGTCTTCTCAGTAAATCGGCCATATAACACGGCTACACATCAAGCTATACATTTCCAGTTTATGCTGATCTCGCATTGTATAGGATTTCCGTACAATGCGAGGTCAGTTTATCCTGGAAATGTATAGCTTGATGTGTAGCCGTGTGTACTTCAGTCATAGACAGACTATTTTATTAAAATCTGTCTATAGAGACATGAGTCTTGTCATGGTAATCGTCGAAGCCGAATATCTTGGCTATTAGTTGTCGCCCAACGGTTTTGATAAAGATATCGTTCTCATGTCACGCTGCTGTTTCAATTTCCCGTTCTTACTTCTAATTTCTCTTTTTTACCCGACTACGGCAAAGCCAAAAGGAAGGGTTATGATTTTAGCAATGTATGTTTGCTATTATGTGTGTTCCACCGTAGCGCCTAAACTTCTGAACCAATTTTGATGAATGAGGTATCAATAGGTACGTAATAATGGTCCGGGCCACATAGGCTATATAAAATCTCCCTAAATTTAGTATGGAGGACTTTACACATAAGTTTCTGACCTCGATAAAAATTAAATGGAGATAATTATGACTTGTTTGGTATAAAAAAAAGGTCTGGACGAGCACATTACAAATATTACATGCACTGTACTTTACATAACTACAGAATAAAAAAATCCTTTTAAAAAACTGTAATTATAATTTTGTAGGTGTTTCTGGCACATGGTGTACAGGCTTGCGGCCACGCCTAACTTGATAATTTTTGTACCTATGTCTGGATTTCTGTCTGAAATATTTTCTTCTTTCGTACTTTTTAGATCACTTTTATTTTCCCGTAGTCGGGTTAATGTTTTTTAAACGGATTTTTTATTCTCTAGTTATGAAAAGACTAAAATAGAGATGAAAATGAATTTCTATGACATTGCTATAATGGCTTTATGGGAGACGGGTAATTCTGAAAAGTGATAAACGTGCTAAATTAATGAATTGGACGTTATCTCCTATTTATTACGTTATCCACTATTCACCTTAACCATATTCAGTCCGCATTCCATAACAACAAGCCGGAATATAAATTGGGTATCCCTTAAAAAGTATCCCAAAGCAGAAAATGAAGTTGCTAATACTTTGTCAACTTCAGCAAATAAATCAACGCACAGATGAAACAGATAGTGTAAAGTGCGGATAGTTCGCCGAGATGGGGATCTGTTTCTATGAAACAGAGAATTTTATGTTACGGAAAACTGAATTATGTCCCAGTGTTTGGTCGGTAACTCGGTAACGTCCACTGATATATTTCTGGGTTGCTTCAAGTAGTAACGCTCGAGGTTGTCTCTGATTTATATGTTGTCGATACGTTTGTTGCTTTCTCGAGTTGTCGGGTGCAGTTGCTTTTATTGCTCTATTGTTTGCCTCCTGGGCGTAGATTACGAGTACTTCGAGTAATTTACTTGTAACCACTGTGTATCGTAACTATCGGTTTCTAACGTTAGTGTCGTAATGAATTGCAATACATTCGCGTGTGGTATGACCCACAGCAATAATTTAAGATGAGCGATTGCTGTGAAGAAATTTTATGTTGTGTTTGTGACTAGAATTGTAGTCTTAGAAATCGTGAGTGGTGGAACTTAGCACCTGGGGTGTTTAAAGACAATTCACACGATGCAAGTTGAAGATGTGAATCGTTAAAAGAAAATACTGTTATTCTTATCTCACGACCCAAAAAGGACGTAAATTAGCGTCGCTTTGTTAGCTTCTAATAAAATGTAACATCTTAACTGTTGTTATCTTATATTTTTGTTTGGAATCTTAACTACCTGGCTTCCGTCAGGGCGTATTTCTTCAGATCCTGCGGCTTGAGTGACGTGGACGACTATTTAATTTATGTCCATTACTCTGAGGCGTTTCATTTTAATGTGCTCGTTCATTTGGGTGACAGCCGGTGACGCTCCGGGCGCCATATTGATTGTTATCTCCTAACCAACGCTTTCAAACAGTGTCTATAGGTCAGTTATATTGTTTAGATTTATTGATTAAATGGAATTGATACAGTTTTGTTTAATTGCTATCGATCGAATGATATGTGCTTTAATTTGGTTTAAATAATAGGCGGCATAATCAACGTTGGCTTTTGTTATCTACTTATGTCAATCGAACTCTTCATTGATGTAGTGCACCTTTAAGGTAGGTACTATCTCTTTGAACTAACATTTGTACGATAATTCTTTCTAAATATTCAGCCTTTCATCCAAGTAATCAATCAATATTTTCCTACCGTTCGAGATTTTATACTTTAGCTCTATATTCTTGTAACTAACTAAACAATAAACTTTTATTCAGCAATTATCAGTTCCAACTCACAAGAAGTGCTTAATAAACAAGCTGGCCCAATAGCTTCCATAATGAAAGTAGCAAGAACAATATATATAGAGGCATTACTCTCGCGATCCTATTATCGGATCGATAATTCAATCGCGAGCGATATTGTCTGCGTGCCTTGGGGCTTTCGGTGCCGACGACGTCGCTTCTGTGGTCCTGTGGGAAGAACGGTGAATTAAATTGGAGGTTTGTAGATACTTGTTGAATTCCTCTGTGAGGCACTGTTGTAGGTATGCAAAAAGTTTAATTTTCTGGAAATCTTGAAGGTAAGATGTTCAAATTGTTTTTTTTTCAGGAAATATTGAAGTTGCAGTGAGGTTTGCATTGGAGTTTTTGACTACATACTTAAAAAAAAAATTGCGATCAGGTAGTAAAATTGAAATCTTTTTCGTTACGGTAGACTATATTATAATTTCTTCTTCTTTTTGGATTCTTTACTTAAAATATAGAATAAAAAAATAAACAATTGTTTTTCCATAAAAAGAAATTCAGTCCAAGCTTACGCTCATTCAGAAATCTGACTTAGTCAAGGAAAGTTGTTATTGATAAAATGCCAAAAAAAAATATCAGAAGTTTTACGA
The DNA here is from genome assembly GCA_963853775.1 of Xanthia togata. Lineage (NCBI taxonomy): Eukaryota > Metazoa > Arthropoda > Insecta > Lepidoptera > Noctuidae > Xanthia > Xanthia togata. The sequence goes on from OY970803.1 coordinate 8,720,755, forward strand.
GCAAGAATTGTAACTTTGAGGGAAGAAGGATATTCCTTCCTTGTCCTTTGATCCCATATTGAGGCTCCATGGCGGCAGATAGGTACGCAACAAGACAACAGTCGCTATTGATAGAATTGTCAGACTATTCCGAGTAAACCATTGGCACCAAATTCGTACTGGTCGATGATAATGCGCTCGCACATCGAGCTCAACGAGTCAAAGCTATTCTCCGAGAATACGATATCAAAAGGATAGACTGACTTGCCAGCTCGCCTGACTTAATCCCAATTGAGCACGCGTGGGATGCTCTTAAGTGAGCTGTTTGGAACCGTCAGCCATCTCCCCAGACAGTGCCAGAGATCAGGGAAGCCGCTATTCAAGAACGGGACAGGTTACCGCAAGAAATGCTGGATGACTTGATCCTCAGCATACCCAGGAGGATCTCCGCATGTGTGCGAGCCACGGGAGGAGTTACATTATATTATATAAATTATTTTATAAGTTTTGGTCAAACGATCTTTTTCTTTCCATCAGATTTCTGTTACTTATTACATTAGGGTTGAATTACTCAATTTTTGTTATTAAGAAAAGTTTTATATTTTAATTTCAGACAGTGTAGGTATTTCTATTTTTTTAAAGATATAACGTAAACGTATCAGCTTTTGCTAGTGATCGCAAACTTTTTTTGATGTGTGTACATCAATCACATGTAAAAAACAACGCAAGTATAGATAGTTCAACTCATCTGTGCGAGCGGCGCTATGTGTGCGTGCGCTGTAATTATTATACAGCTTTAATTTGTGTGGCAGTGACGCGGCAGTCGTCGTCCGAGCGCAACACAAACTAAAGCTGTATAATTACAGCGCACGCACACATGCCGCCTCGCGCACAGATGTGTTGAACTATCTGTATTCAAGTACCTGTTTTCTTATAACCTTGTCCACAGTTTTAAATCTTCAAGTACCTACTTACGAAAATTATGAGTTTTGTGGAAAACATTTTTCGAAAGTAAGAAGATGATCTAGATTATTAGGTACGTAGGTACTTAAGATAAGTCGTTTTCAGACAATAATTTGAGAAATATATTATATTACTTCGGACGAAAATAATACCTAGATGAAAGGCTGGGCAAAAATAAACTTCCAAAGTTTTAATCTATGACAAATAAAGCGATTAATAAAGCCGATCGATAAAATGAACGAAGGCACAATAACATTAGGTTTCGATTTGAACACAATTAAAGGGTTCTGCCGCCACGGATATCAATACCTGTACTTTGTGACACACTGGGTCATGTTTTAATTATAACCTACAGTTTAGGGAACCACAGATTGATATATTATCATAAATTACAGGTTCCGTTTCGAAGGGATATGGAATTATTTTGAAGGAGATGATTATCATTGAAGGTACACGTGTTTGAATAATGTTTTCTTATTTTGTTTGTAATTTTAAGCAGGAATCATTGTTTTATGTTTTACCGTTATAATGTTGTGCCCACTCATGTATTGCTACATTATTAGGATCTATATACCTTGCAGATTGTGATTTAATTACTAGGTACTTTTATGTCTCAGTCCGAGGCCTTGACATCAACCAATGAACAACATTTCAAAACGTTTTTTTTTTTTTTTTTTGCTGGTTGAATACGAGGCTTTTGGCTACCTTTGTATTTTTGTATAATTTTTATTTTTTTTCTTATGTTATAATGTGCGTTTCGTTTGTGCAGAATAAACATATTTTCTTTCTTTCTTTCTTTGCATTTAGCTACCAGTTCCGAACAGCACAGCACAACCATTCGACAGGTTGTCGAATCGAAAATGACACATTTCCAATTATTAATTTGCCTTGCCCCCGACCTTAAGTAGCTGCTGGAAGAATGGCGGTCATCTATTTGGCTTAAACTGACAAAATTTCCGGGTTTTGGATTTGTGAACAGCCTTTAGAGGACTCTTTTGATAAAATTGATTGATGTTCGTTTCGGCTCGGAAGGGTATCGAACAGTCGTGAATAGCTATGCAGGTCACTTGCTATATTCTCAAATTTGAAAAGCCTAAAATCCCACAAATAACGGGGACACACAAAAAAACCCCTGTATTTTTGCGTCTAGGCTACATAGGAGTCTACGTCAAAATCATAAACGTTTTAGTGACAAACAACTAAAAAACCTAGTCATTATTTCCTCGTGTCCATTGCAAATGCAATTAAAACAAATACCGTTAAAACATATTCAATGAATCGCCGCCGTCTTTCGAGAATAATTGCGCACTATTAATTTACACTTAGGTACACAATATGAGGTCTAGGTATTATGTACCTCAGTGTGACCTAGAATGCGTCTTAATTACACAAACTACTCGACAGGGAAGCTCGATGGATTCCTCGCTTATGTGTGAATAAATATACCTACAAATTATTATAATTGTCTAATGTTGATACTTGGTATAATAAAATTGTAGAGGACAAGTCTGTAGTACGTTGAAAGAATTGGGGTGCTAGAAACTAGAAACAAATACCAAGAAAAATAGCGACTGTCTAATTTTGGTTTGCATCAGGCGAGAACAATTGCACTGTTGCAGTGCTGGGTAAGTATATTAGTAAACCTACCTTCAATTTATTGATACTTTTCATGTAAAACGGATCTCTTAGGAATTTGGAAAGTGTTTAGATTGATCCAATATTGATCTAGTGTCACTGGTTTCCAGCGTTAGACTGAAACAATGGATCAATGTAAATTACAGTCATTATTAGGTATAGCAGAGGTGCTAGCTGGTGGCCCTTTTGTTTTTTTCTGCAGTTGTTAATGGCAGTTTCTAAATTATGTCTTGTCTGAATACCACCTGAGCAAACCCGCGGGCAGGTGCTTGTAATTAATAATGGTTTGTTCAAGCGTCATATTTATTGATTGCTCGTCCACGACCTCGCTTCATTCAAGGGCTGAGGCGTACACATTCTTGGAAACTATAAAAGGTTGGAAACTTGAAGACATCATTTGTTTTGTGTGTTCATGTCGAAATTTTCCTTATATCTGTTAAATGACTGTATTAAGGTGTAACGATTGATGATTTTGGCTATGCATTCATAAAAACAAAGGAGATAATTAATATTTCGCTCCTGACATCATTCTTACATCAGCCCTTAAAATGACAATTGAAAACCAGTCAGATAAAGAAGGGTACCTAAATATACTGCCAGTAGAATAGAAGTCACACTTCCGTACTTATCAAGACTACCTACTACTCTGAACAATATCTAGTTGTTACTGCTCGATTCAAACTTAATGGCGCCTCGGAAGATGAGGCGAGTCGCTGCGCAGTAACGTGTTTATGGGTCAGCTGGGGTGAGGGGTGGGGTACTGCGCAGCGAGTAACTAACTTCCGAGCCGCCATTAAGTTTGAATCGAACTATACCAAGAAAAGGCTATGTGGTCGTAACCTCACTAAGTTCCAGGAAGTCTTTCTGATAGGATTTACGTCTGCATCATTCGCTGCTGAAGCTAAGAGACACTGCGAGTCGTCAATGAAGCATAATAGGAGATATCTAGATATTCAGACACGTCTTGGAGATGAAGTACTGCAACTTGAATGTCAAAAGTAGGTAGGCATTAGACAGACCATCAAAGTACATCAAGCAATAATGGGGTGATGTCATAAGGGTTCCGCTTACCGTTTAAGGCGTAGAATCCTTACTAGCGATCCATTTCCGGTGACTAATCATAAGCATGTTTGACTCATGTTATTTATTGAACGGTTTAATGCAACCTTGTAAGTTTTAATAGGTAATTTTTCATATGAAATACTTAGGCCCGTATTACAGAACCACACAAGACTCAAGCATTACTTAAAACTAGTTTCAACCAATCAAATGGCTTTAAGCGAGATTTAATTAATGCTTGAGTTTTGAGTGAAGTTCTGTAATACGGACCTTAGACCGTTTTTTTTTAAGCTGATAGATATTGCTCTCGAAATTGGCGGCGTAATTATTCGTTTCTGAAGGATTATGTGTACGAGTCTGTGTAACATGGAAGTAATGACCAAAATGATCTTTTATTAGTCGCTCAGGGTTTATCGACTGCAGTAATAACAGCTTAGTTATTACCGCACAAGAGGATTGTCTATCCTCTTGATATAATTCTTAACTCATCTTTGATCACCTGGGCCCCTGTGGTTTCACTGTTTACTGGGTGATTTGAATATAACGGAAACACTGATCGGTATACCTATTCAAGATTAGAGCCTAGCTCTACCTATAATACTTAGATTGGTACCTTTACGAGCGAAACTCAATATAATTTCATTGAGTTTGTACTAAAATGGTCGTTGAATTAACTAACTATAATAAGTTGACCAAAATTGTTATCTAAATCAACAGATAAGTTCGAAATAATATTGATAGTGCGACAGGAAGCGATTTATTAAACTTCGTCCGATCACAATGTTTCGAATAAAAAGTAACATGAGCTTTGTTAACGTCGCATGATCACAACCCTTGTTATAATTTAACTTTTTCTTTTATTAATAAAAATTGAGAGTGTTCGGAGTTTATGGCAGGTGATATTTGTTGTCTTTTGATCTTGTATCAATATTTTGAATAAATTATACAGAGGTGTGGTGTATTCTATCATCTATGTTTTTATATGGGTGGGTACTCATGATAACCCATAGTAGAAGCTAGATGTAGACAGGAAGAGTAAACTTTTACTTACTTGAAATTTGGCACATATAGTTTATATCCTGAATTAACATATAGGATACTTTTTATCTCGGTAATACATTCCTGTGGTATAATTTTTAATGACCTCCACACAAGCGAAGCCACGGACTAAAGCTAGTCTTCTATATAATAAAAATGAAATGGTCTTCGTTGGCAAGCAAGCACATCACTTCAGAACGGGGCGGCACCGATTTGGATTCTTTTTGTTTTTAAATTTTTATAATAAGTAGTCCGATTCAGGTTTTTACGAAAAGAGAATTTGACAAGTTGCCGGGAAAATTGGAAAAATCGGGAAAACTGAAAGATTAAGAAATTTTCTATGGGAACAATGTACTTATGAATGATTGAAATTGGGACAGGACGTCTGTCGGGTCAGCTAGTATATAAGTTTATAAAACTAAGTAAAATAGGTAATTTGTATTTAAGTGAGTATTTTAATTTGGTGTATATAGTAAGTTGTGTTATATATTAAAAACACCTATTAAATTCAACAGTAGGTAATTATAAGAACTAAAAACGGGCTCGTCCGGGATTTGAACCCGGGGCCTCTCGCACCCAAAGCGAGAATCATACCACTAGACCAACGAGCCGCTTATTTTCAGCCTGAAAAAAACCTTTGCACAGTGAAATATGTATAGGTAGGTACCTAAATACAAGGTAGGGCAAAAGTATTGTAACTGAGTGTACATTATGCAAAATAAATAAATAAAAATAACATCACGCTTGTAATCTCCGGAGGGTTGGGCAGAGGTGTACCTATAGTACACCCACATTTCGCAAGTTACGTTTAAATCTTATGTAATAGGGGGCAAGCCTATTGCCATCAACCGGGCACAAATACGGACTCCGGGCTTCTACTGAGAAATTCCAGATGGAAAACCCCAATATGTGGAGTTTCTTGCCCATTGTGGAGTTTCTTGCACATTCTTCTCCATATGAAAACTACCTTTTGGAAGGAGCGACTAGAACCATTTTTTTTTTTTTTGTAAATTTTTACGTTCAAAAGTGCCTTTTTTGTGCCTAATTGAAATAAATTATTTGACTTTGAATAACACTTTGCCCGTCCCGGGAATCGAACCCAAGACCTCATGCTCACCTTGCGCTTGCGACCACTAGACCAACGAGGCAGTAAATAAATAAATAAATGTAATAATGTGAGTATGCTATAATTTTTGAACATTATGATATGACAAGTGTTGTAGACAGATAGAGAATTACTCGTAGTTGACAGTGCAATGGAGCCATACAAACAGCTCAGGTAATAACGCAGGTTTAGGTACACCAATTTCTGGGCCGTACTATTATCTCTCTTTTTGGCGATTTGTACTGGCTGGCCAGATCGCCAGTTCTGACGGCACCAGACTTCTCCCTTTGGGGCTTTTTGGAAATGTTGCGTTCACCAACATAAACTACAAACCTTGCAAGCCTAGAATATAATAGAACATTTAACAAAAAATCACTAAATTGGAGCTAGATTAATTCAAAATGCCGTAAAACGAGTACAACTGTGCTCGTTTTAAGCTTCGTGCAGACTAGTGCGACGCGACACCGGCTATTGTTATACCGTGAAGTTTTCTTAGAAATTGTATTGTTTGAGTCGCGTCGCGCTGGTCTGCTCGAGCCTTTACGGCATTCATCAACATCAACTCAGAAGTTGTTCATTATAACCGACCGATATAATTTATTGACTTAATGTCATCAATTTTGTACAACTTTATATAATCTATCAGTGAAAATATTATTTTCTACTAATTATTAATTTTCCACAAATGGAACCCTATTACTAAGCCGATTACAGCCTCTGTTGTCCGTCTGTCTGTCTGTCTGTCAGCGAGCTGTATCTCATGAACCGTAATTGGTAGACGGTTGAAAATTTCACAGATTATTTCTATTGCCGCTATAACAACAAATAATAAAACATGTTGACTTTGAAAAAAATAATCTAATCCTGGCATGTTGGGTATCATTGTCTAGAGCTCATCGAGTTCATAGGGTATTTTATTTAAATATGCGTGATTTTCTGCAACTGCAAAATATAAATTTGAAATTTATAGTATCATTATGAAATACAAAAATATCTTTGCGATTTTTATACCTAATTTAAAATGAAAAATAATAATATTATTTGTTTAGTAGGGTCAGTGCGCCGGTTTCGCGACCACCTCCGGTAACCGACCACTTGTCTGACTAGGTTGCTTTAATTAAAGATAATAACCTTTCTTTAAGACATAACAATAAATAGTATGTCTTAAATATTATTTGAATAGTTACATAATAAGAATTTACCGGTTGACCAAAAATAAAGAAATATTACGTTAAATTCTCGTGTTGATTAAGTGGTGTGTGAATGTGCTGCGCAAGAGCAAAAAATTAGCAAGGCGCGCGGCGTTTCAAGCTAAGTTTTGCTACTTATTTTAAGTTTTTTACTCAAATTAGAAACGTGGGTACTTCAATTATGTATTGATTTCAATTATTTAATTGCATTTAAGTCTATTTTTACCATATATTAAACTAAAACCCAGTGGTCGGTTACTGAAATGCATATTTTAATAATACGTTAGAAAGCGACCAGGTGGTCGTATTCTGACTCACACAGTTTTATTTTGTTTTGCTTATTATGTTCTCAATGTTTTATTTATGGTTACACTATTTAGGGTTTTGGTGTTGTAAAAGCCTAAACTTGCAATTCTTCAGTAAACGACCATGTTTTTTTATTACAAATATTGGTCCTAAAAGGTGGTCGCTATGTGATACAGTTAGAAAAGTACGATACTAGTTTGCGACCACCAAGATTTAGTACGAAAAGAACGATGGCCGCAAACTAAAGTTTAGCTTAAGTATGTTCAGTATTCGAGCACATGTGATTATTTGATTTAGTTTATGTAGTTTTTTTCAAGATGAAGCCTTCGGAAGCAAGTCCCTAAAAGGAAGAAAAAGACTTGGAGCATTGGTAACAGTTTCAGGGATATCACATCCCCCTATCTCGCTCCTCTGAGCAGTTGGATGGGGCTCGTTTTCTCATCCTGGTTCTGAACAGTCATTGTGGCTGTGTCATACGAGCATCTCAATACTTCGATATGGCGCCAGTCAATTCAACATCGTTGCAGAGAGGCCAGAACTGCCCATATTTCGATGGTGTCGAATGCTTTATCGTAGTCCACAAATGCCAAACACAGTAGCTGATTATACTCCTCGATCTTTGCAGTACTTTCTCAGTACAATTTGCCGAACAGTATGGATGTGGTCTACGGAACTAAAGCCTTTTCGAAATCCTGCTTGTTCTGGTGGCTGGGTCGTCAAGTCTCCTGGTGAGAGGGTTCATGACGATTCTCGAGAACAGCTTGTATTCGTGGCTCAGAAGTGAGATGGGTCTATAGTTCTTTAGCAAGGTTTTGTCACCTTTTTTGAAGAACAGAACCATCGCACCGCTGCTCCACGCCTCGGGCGTTATACTCTCATGGATGACGGAGTTAAAGAGACTCTCTAGCTCTCATGACTGGAACTCCGCCCGCTTGCCCGTTGCCAAGTGCGGATTCCCAATTAAGAAGCAGAAGCTTCTGAATACTGTCAATTTTTTTTTTGGCTTTAACCATGTATCAAAGAATCCCTTCAAAGAAGATCGTCCAGGACAAATTGGTGTGGAACAGGACAAAGTGACTTCTCTATGCCCTAAAACTTGATAAACTTATAGCTCCAAGGGATATCGAAATTTGTACCAGGTTAAATCGCGCAACGAAAAAGATTAATTTTATTTGATTAATTTAATAAAAAAAGTTAAATCCGATGATTAAATACTATTTGTGTTGATGATTATTAGATGTTTGATCTAAAGTGAAAAATAAATAATATTTTTTATCCATAAAAGTGGTTTTATTACTTTATTTTTATGTTTTTTAACAGTGGTCGTAATCTAGCGTACTAGTGGTCGCCAACCGAAATAAGTGGTCGTTAACTAGCATTTCGGCTATTTTTGCACTTTTTCCATAATTTTTCATAATTTATGAATGGAAGCGTGATATTTTATATTAAATTTCACAACTAGACTATATTTAGAACCAATTTACATTGTCGGCAACTACTTTGCGTGTAAATGGCGTATATTTTGATTCGTCCAAAGTTAGGAACTCAACTAACTGGTCGCTAACCGGCGCAATCACCCTATTTTCATTTATTTGCTAAATATTGTACGGAACCCTTCGTGTACGAGTCCGACTCACACTTGGCTGGTTTTATTTATTTGAATGGCTGAATGGTTCCCTTTATGTCGAGAACCTTGTCCCGTTTCTATTCCCTTAACGTCGAGTTTAATCTCGTAATACCATATTTTGAGGCTCAGTCAGGTTCACATGTTTCATAATAATAATTATAAATTATTCACCTAATTCAGTAGATTCGAATTTCGAATCTACTGAATTAGGTGAATTAAGATAATAATAACATAATTATTATCTTTTATTCAAATAAAAAGTATATTAAGTATACCTACCTAGGTACGTAGGTATTATTAGACTACTGACTGCAACATACTGAAAATCAATGGCGCATTGGTGATTTTACATAAATTAAGGAGTGTACGACTAAACGCCGACAGACTGAAAACCGACAAGACTTTACTTCGACATGACTCTTCGCCGACAGGACACTTCGCCGACAGGACTCTTCGCCGACAGGGCTCATCAGCGACGCAACTTATCTCCGATAATCAGGTACTTACTTTGGAAATCAATTATGCGTTTCTTGTAATTATACAATTCATACAAAATAAAGATCTTGCATTGGTTTTTAGTATAATAACATTGATACCTTATTATTGACTGCAGATCTGTGGGGTAATTCTGTAGAAGTTGCTAAGTCTATTTTTGACATTGTAGCACCTACTCTAGCTCTTATCTTTAATAGTTGTACTGACTGTGGGGAGTTTCTTGACCTCATAAAAAATAGTAAAATAATACCTTTGTTTAAATCAGGTAGTACATCAGGCCCCACAAATTATAGACCTATTTCTGTATACCTTTAATATTTTTTTTGAGAAATGGATTTTAGACCAAATACAAAGATTTTTTAATAGTGATGATTAGACTGTGATTATACTTAGATTAAGAAAGTTACTTTTTTTAGAAGAATTATTTACTGTAAAACTATAATGCTGATTTACATTTAGGTGCACTAAAAGTGATAATTAGACTGTGATTTATGTACTTAGATTAAGAAAGCTTTTTTTTTAATAAGAATTATTTATTGTAAACCATAATGCTGATTTACATTTGCATTAATATTGATGATTAGACTGTGATTAATACAGGATAAGTTTTTATATAAAAAAAACAGCAGATTCATACATTTTGGTCGAGTAGGTATTGAACTTTTGTAAGAAACAGCAGATTTTTTTTTCGTTATTACAGAGATGGTCACATAGTGAAAGTTGTTCGTATTCATGGGTAGAACACCCTGTAAAAAATTGCGCACTGAATAGAAACATATCCTGTATAGATAATGAAAGTTACTTTTTAGAAGAACTATTTACTGTAAAAATATAATTATGCTGATTTACATTTACACTAATAGTACCAAATGATTATTAAACTGTGATTTATACATATAGTAGATTAAGAAAGATACCTACTTATTTGAGAAGAATAATACAACAAATAATAAAACACCATTTTAATTATACTTACTGGCTTTTAATTTATACCCTGACTGTACCTTTTAACCAAACTCGACGTAGCGGTAATAGAAAGCGTAAAATTGTAATATTTTGCAAGAACAATAGACTTCAGACTCGACGTAAAGGGACTCGACATAAAGGGAACCATTGCGCACAACAGTTTTTCGGTCAGTAGATTTTACTTAGTTACTAGGTATAGACAGGATCTAATTAACACTTTATCTTGTTTATGTTAATGAAAATCTTTTATTGTGATTGCTTTAGTGGCGATCATGTTAATTGTTTATCCGTGTTAATTGTTTAATCACAATAATTTATAATTGAACATGTTGATCTGCAAGTACATTTAGGTTATTTACGGAAGTCACAATAAATATTATTATTCTATGATGGAGAAGTATTTATTGTTTCAGTTAAAAGAATTCTAACCCTTAGGCTAATGCTCTCTCTTCCACTTAGGTATCCTACTGTGCAGCTCTATTCCAATTGCAAGGTACTCACAGTCAGACAATTTTACGTGCTCCTGTCGACCCTACGCAGGCACTCTGCCCGCCCTCCAAAGGAACCGACTGGCAGACTTAAGCATAACGTTTTTCCCCACGAACGCCATAGAACTGCCTTTGCCAAACGCCAATTCTACGTTAATAGCATTCATATGTACCACCTTCTAAATAAAAAGTTTAAAATTTTTTCGTGCCCTAAATATAAATGTAAAAACTTACTTAGAGATTATCTCCAAACTCTAAGTTATGATGACACTGAGAATCTCCTGCTGGGTAATTTACATTGATAAGTTGTATACATATAAATATAAGTCTAAATCTAATCATAAACGGATGTGTACTGGTTACACCCCTCTCTTTCCCACTACACACACCCTACGCCTACACACCATATACGCACTCACACACATCCTACACTTACTCACTACACACACACTCGGATCCTACATTTATTCACCTCACCACACAGTTAAATGTTTTTCATTTTGTGTTTTCTTTACATATATTACATTCTGTTTTCTTTTACACCATTTGCTTATTGTTGTAACGTCCCGTTTTATTATACTGTAGCTTTGTCTTATTTGCTACGGAGGATCACTGACTCCTAAGACACAGGCACCTAGTTTAGGAGTCAGGGAATTAAAATTATTGTGACCTAGTTATAAGCCTTATATGCCCTTAGTTATTAGTTCTTGTACTGTGGCTTTTGGTGAAATAAAGAATTTATTTATTTAGGCACTACTGGATATACTTATTTGTAACGGAAGGTTCATGATTTCACCACAAGGTCTGGTTACGAAATGCGGAATTACTTATCCTGATAAGTATCAAATCACGTACTCGTCGGGAAAAATGTATCGTAAGATGTGCTAGTAAGGTAAAGTGGTCAAAAGTATGAAGAAAGAGAGAGTGGAAATACTTCTATGCTACAACGGTTACTGTAAGAGCATATAACGAAATTAATAACTATACATTTTATACTATAGGCTGCCTGTCCACTGGAGCAGACGCGAGAGGAGCAGAGCGGAGCTGTGCCAATATTAAGGGTGCGTTTCCACTGAAGCGGAGACGAGCGGAGCTGAGCGGAAACCTACAGAAATCGAACAATCACAATGGTTGAAATACTCATCGCGTCTATAGTCTCGTCTGTGATTGGACGATTCCTACACGTCTCCGCTCGTCTCCGCTTCAGTGGATACGCACCCTAACCAATGGAATATCATAAAACCTCCGCTCCGCTTCAATGGACAGGGATTTGCGAGCGCGTTTAAAAATTCATACAAAATCGGGAAGCGGAGCGAGGAAGCGAAGCCGGGAAGCAGATAAAAACCGGCCGAGGGGTATTGCAGCCCGCTCAAATTACTCACTACCTCGCTCCGCATCAATGGACAGACCCAGTCCGCAACTTCGCTCCGCATTACACCCTCGCTCCGCTCCGCTGCCTCGCTCCGCGTCAATGGACAGCCTTAAAATGGTTTTAAACTGACTCTAAACCTCTTACTTCTAAGACTAAGGTTATAGCTATCTAAAAAAACAAAGAAAGAAAGTACGTTTATTTGCGGTACTTATGACGCAAGCAAAGGAACAAACACTAAAAAACAATTTGGGGGAAAATATGCGTCACATCTACGCAAAACGGCCAACACTCAACATAATGCTGGGACCCTATGCGAGACAGAGCCCCAGCGCTGGTTTTCAGCGACAGCCGGCGTTGACGTGATGACGTCAAACCGGTGCAGTATATACAGAAATAACAAAATAAGACAAAAATAAAATAAACACAATAGTTAATCCTAAATATATAAAATATAATATTTAAAATGGCAACACTTCGTATCGCCGGCGACTCACGCGCCGCAGACTTAATACAATCTTTTTTTATCTGGGTAACCAAGAAGAAGAAACATGTTACCTGATTTAGGTTACCGTTTTAATACCGGCTACACACACAGGCGATGGGCGCCTTTGAACATTGCAATTTTTATTTCGGTAACCGGTATTGATACTGGTTGTGTTCAATTTAAGGTAACCTTTAAAAATACCTGTAAAAATATAAATGTTGTAACCGAAAAAATACCCGTATAGCTAATATCGGTTTCAGTCCCTGCTCTAAACACGATATTTCTTGACCACACCGAACTAATAAACCAACTAACCAATGACAGTTAAACCCCATTCACACTATCATACTAAATACAAATTTTCCGCTTCACAAAAATCCTTCCATTGTACATTAATGGACATTACTCCATGCCCCACAAACCGGTAACAAACAGGTGTAACGAAATCCTCCTTTAATCTTATTAATAGACATGTAAATACCGGATACATTTCAACAGGTCAAATAAAACATTTTTCTCTTCTGTCGTACGGAACGATAAGTATAATGTATTGGTAATTAGGCTGTAATATATTGAGCATCCATGTTTCCCTCCCTTCATCAACGGAACATAACTCTTACTTTACGGATTTAATATTATTTATATACTATTTATTACGGATTCTAATGTTATAGAGATAGAATTCGGAACTTGGGATCTGTGTATAATTAATTTCTTATTTTGTTGTGAAATGTGTGCTGATCATGACCATTTGCATTTGATTTAAAATAGTGTCGAATACCAGAGATACGAAAAACTTTATTTATTAGCGTATTAGCATTTGCATATGATTTTTTAAATATTTTAGTCAAAATATAGACGCGGTAGTACAGTTGGGTTCGTCATAAATTAAATATAAGAATCTGTTGACAAGTTTAAAATAAAGATTTAAAATATTTCAAGAAAATCTTTCAATTCTTCCTGGAATACATATATAATTGTTTATTAAACCAATAGGTACACAAAAATTAAGACTTAAAATAATACATAAAGCTACAAAAATTAAGACATAAAATAATACATATAAACTAGTCACCCAAGTGTCAAACAGTCATGGTCAATATTAACGAATTATTTAAACAATACGAGAACACAAAACAGGGCTCGTCCGGGATTTGAACCCGGGGCCTCTCGCACCCAAAGCGAGAATCATACCACTAGACCAACGAGCCGCTTATTTTCAGCCTGAAAAGAAACCTTCGCACAAGGATTTGAACATTAAAGACATATTATCTTTACGAGTAGGTACGTCGCGTTATGTTGATATTTTTATGTTATCTTTAACATCACTGAAAATCGGTGTTAGAAAAATATTGTGTTAGTGAAATATCCAATATTCTACGTGGACAAGCTTTGTTATTTTTTTTCGAAATGCGAATGGCCTACTATTGGCGAAAAACCACTACGTAGTAGGCCATTCGCATTATAATACATTGCATAGAAGTCCTGCCTTCTGCTCCTCGGCAGAGCTTTCAAAAAAGGTTTGTTGAAGGATCTCACGATACCATTCACCGTCTTAAAATATACAGACTAACACCTAAGCCTCCTGTAATAGCGTTATAACGAGAATGCTAGGGTCTATTTTCCCGTGATTTTAATTTCTAGAATCGTAGTGAGGATTACGGCATATTAAACTTGCGGTGTTTTCAAATCAAAGCGGTTGATCTTTCAGGTGATGGTCCTTAAATTGGCGGATAGCGGGAGATGTCGCCGAAGAGGGCATCGAGGTTGAGAAGTCAGCTGCACATCTTGGTACGGTACTGAATGTTTGTAAGGGACAGTGGTTTTTATGGTAAAAAAAACGCATGAATAAATTTTCTTCTTATCGTGTGGTTAGTGACTAACCTGGTGTCAGAGTTTCAAAGCCGCCCATGGGCCTCTCACTTGGCTTCACATGCTGTCGAGAAATATCCCTCACGATGTTTTTCTCCACCGATTTTGAAGCAAGTGATAATTATACAATACGCACATGAATCCGAAAAGTCAGAGGTGCATGCTTTGGGGTCGAGCTTGTGACCTATGACTTGTCAGACCGACGTTAACACAACTAGGCTATCACTAGGCTGAATAAATAAATTAAAGAGTTGGCACGTAGCACTCGATGACAGAATTAGACATTTGCAATTCTTAGGAATGTACATATTTAGTGACGGTCAAGCCTGTGTGTCTCCTCAGAAGAACATGTAGACTCGAACAGACCTCGTGACAAACAATGAAATGAACCCACCACTATTTTAGGAATTATTTATCTATATTTATTATTAATATCTTTAGGAATCGATCGAAATATTTTAGCACCATTTCCCCTCATACATTCTCCCATTGCATGTTTACCATCGTCTTAAACATTCACTTACTACCAGTTCCTCACACCTCATGGCCTCATACACGTGCTATGCGCCTGAGTCGACCACAGCTTTACGACGCACATGCGAATTGGACGGCGGAACATCACAAACAGATCGTTCAACATAAACACCCACCGTGGGACTTGACGGTGCGACGGGGCGCCGTAACTTACGGTCTACAAACCTACGTAGTGCCACAAAATAAATATATGTACAGAAGGTGAGTTTTACACAACGTGTGAAAATGCACGCACTCATAGCCATGCTTCATGTACTACAGCAAGTGCAAGCGCACTCGCGACAGGCAATCGACCGAGTGAGACCGAGATCTCGGCGCGTACCTACGCGTCTTTGTGTGCAAGCGCCTGGTTTCGTTCGTTGTATGGAACCTTCTGTACCTATATATTTTGTGGTGCCGAGATACATCGTTAAATACAGGTCTGCAATGAACATTTACTACTAAACTGTTGAAGTGTGAACGTTTCAACAGTAAAGTTTAGCTGAAGAAACTGTTGGTGGGAATTTTATCGCAATTACCTGAGAGCCGTCATCTTTTTTTATCGATGCACAGGTGGATCAAAATCATCAGGACAGAATTATCTTATGGAACCAAAATGTACTTACCTACTTACCTGCATAAACTACATAAGGCTTATATTTCGCTAACCGTTCCTTTGGTACCAAACTTGTTTAGTGCAAAGTTCTATCAAAATTGGTTCGGTAATCAAACATTCGCAGAGATGGGCAAAGATCGTCACTCACTCGCCTCGCCTGATGGAGGACATCGCCGTCGAAGTTGGTGTGACGATGGCAATTATGTTTGAAGGGCCAACATGGCCAGAGATCGCACAAAAGAGAGAGGGTTGGAAGGAAAAAGGGGAGGATTTTGCCCAGAAGTGGGAGACTACGAAGGCCCAAAAAAAAAACCGTAGGACAGATTTTTGTCAAACAAAAATCGGGACAAACCGAGCATAATCAGTCATAATGTTCCCACTGCTGTTCCCGGCCTCCTTTCTGTGAGAGGGAGTGGGCCATAATCCACCACGCGTGCCCAGTGCGGATTAGTAGATGTCACATGTCTTCGAATTTTTGTTCTAGGACATGCCGGTTTCCACACGATGTTTTCCTTCACCGTTTTGAGAACAGTGGTGATATGAAATAATTTAGGTCGCGCCTGTCAAGGTTCGAACAAGCCGAGCAGTATGTGAAAATCTTCCATAGTCAAAGGTCTTAAGAAACCTTTTCAACGTAGGTACTCATTATCGTGAAAGTAATTTTGTGTAGGTTTTTAGTAACAATACCATAAATATGTTAATTACTTATTTATGTACAGTGAATGGATCCTCAACAATATGTTTTAGTACTTAGCCAGAACATAATATATTTGTATTATGTGTCCTACAGTTAAAATATGTTATGTGTAGAATTGTGAAATGCTAACTTTGTGCTAACTACACCCAAATGACGCTATAAAATGGAAAATGTAGTACCTACTTAAACAATGAAAAGTTTTTTATTTATTTGTTTAATGTGTTTCTAACAAAAGTGTTAAACGCATACTATACGCTACGCATTATGATGGCTCGATTTTGTTGAAAGTTGCTGTGCTGAACACTGCTGAAACAAACACAAATAAATATCTAGTAGGTAAAGAGTTTTGTTTATAAATTAAAAATATCATACTAAATTTGGTGTAGGTATCTGTGAAGTTATGGATAGTAAGTCAAATAAAAATCGGAATTAAACTTAAACTTGTAGTATATAAATTAAAGATGAAATAATAATATATATAAATTAAAGAAACAGTACAAGTAAAAAGGCACACCCGTTTTTTTACATCACAATCATTTTTGCTCGAACAATTTTCTTTCTCTAATTTTTGGTTCGGAATTAAATAATATGGTCGGTAAAACTGCTTGTAAAATAAAATGATCTTCTAGTATACAGGATATTAAAGAAATTGCGTGTCATACCTTAGGGGTAGGTTCAGTATCGATAAAGGAAGCCTGAAAAAAAAAGTAATACTTGGAATTGTTCTTTTTTTTTTACCTAGTTACCTATCCTTCACCCGGCGTTATCGAAGTGTTCGGGCGTAGGTATTTCATTGCGTTCGATAGTATGTAGGTAACTCTAGGAAATTATTAATTAGCATTAAAACAAAATAAAATAGCGTTAGTTCGATTCGCGTTCGATAGTAGGTAAGTAATTAAAGCATTTAAACAAATAAAATAATTATAATTCTAAACGATTGCTATTTTAAGTTAGTAGGTGCTAATTGTTTTTTTTGTCTCTGGCTTCCTTTATCGATACTGAACCTACCCCTAAGCTATGGCACGCAATTACTTTAACACCCTGTATAAGACTTGGACAAATTAGAGTATCTTGACTTGTAAGCGCAGATTTTTTTAATTACAATAATTTAATTTTAAAAACATTTTGCAAGGGCGAACATGCAATGGATGCCTTCTTGGATTCATTCTATTTCATCTCAAATGCAAGACTGCATAAATTGTAAACTTGTATATATATTTGAACCCTTTACCGATTCATAATAAGGCTGTTCGTATTAAATCGATCGTCACAATAATGTGACAAAATATTACTAGTTGGTACTATCAAAGGTTATTGCATCACATTTGGATGGCAGCCATAGTAACTCAGTTTATGATGTGGTACTTAAACATTTGAAAACCAAAATAACATTTATGTCACAGAAATTAAGGTTGAAAGTTGATAAGCAGTGGTGTCGAGATATGTGACGTAGTTATTTAAAATGAGCTCCATCAAGCCTACGAGGTCTGCAACATTGTCGAAGACTATTTTATAATGGGACAAATGACACAATGTTTAATTTAGTTAAAGAACAAGAAGTTAAAAACTGTATTTAGTACATTAAGGTAATTTTATCACAACCAAATTTGGGTAAGTCGAAAACTACCGCCGCTGTCGCCGATGAAGCCTTCAGTCATATCGCGACCGCGATCGTACTACCGGGATTAAATGTACCCTATGTGTTAATCCAGGCTATAAACAATCTGAGCCCGTTCGGCCGTTTTTGCGCCAATCCGGAACATACATACACACAACGCGCAACGGGACAAAAATTCTGAAAACTATATTTTCGGCATCAGACTCGTTCCTACACCTCGTAGGAGTCTTGCCGCGCTTGCAATAAGTGCAGTAAGTACGTTTTGCATAGTTTCGAGTAATTAACTCAATTTGAACAAAAATTATACTTACTGCAGTTATCGCAAGCGCGGCAGTATCATCATTCATGTTTTACTTCTGCTAATGATATGAGCAGTAACTTCATACTTACTGCGGTTATAGGTAATAGGTCTTTACCTATGTAATTTCTTTACCAGCATTTTCAGATTTAATTATCTGTGGATTGGCGCGCAATTCGAAAGTCAAATGAATTTTATTCGAAAGACGTGATCATTTAATTTCAAATTCAGTCATTTATTTTTAGACAGTTTTTTGTTTTTGTGACATTGTAGTAGTTTTTGGCGCCATGGATAAACTGAAAATACGTACAATTTTCGAATATGAGTTCCTACGTGGAAATACCGCTGCGCAAACAACACGAAACATTAACGACGTGTATGGGCCTAACACTGCTTGCATAAACACGGCCCATTATTGGTTCAATCGTTTTAAATCTGGAAATTTTGAGTTGAAGAACGAGTCTCGCGGTTGGCCGGTAACCATTGTCGACAACGACGAATTGAAGGCGATAGTGGAAGCGGATCCAACTCAATCTACGGCTGAGCTTGCTGCGGGCCTTGGAGTTAGTGTCAAAACAACATTAAAGCACTTGAGTCAAATCGGAAAGATAAAAAAGCTAGATAAGTGGGTGCCACACGAACTAAGCGACCAACAGCGAGATTTACGCGTCGAAGCATGCATGTGCAGTACTTTGATTAGCTAAAATAAAATAAATACCAAAATTTTATATTTTAAAATTATCATACAAATTTCCAATTTCATAGGTACAGACCTAATATCAAGCAATTGCTGCTAAAGTTATTTAACTCGTACTAGATATAAAATAATGTTTGTCATTTAAAAGTATTCTAATAGAAATACATATTTAATCATTACACAATTAAACAATACTTAGGCTACACATTAAAAAAATCTGAATTTACGTATGTTAATAAAACAAGTAAGATCGTACAGCTCATTGCGCTGATTCCGAATCTATTTGGACAAAAATGATACTTACTGCAGTTATCGCAAGCAAAAGAAAAACGTACAGTTTTGATTTCGTTACTATTTTATTATTGGTATGTATAGATTCTCATCCATATTCCGTATTACAAATACCACATTTAACCAGTCGTTAAACCGCACCAACTAAAATTCATATTATAAACCTCCAAACTAATCCGAGATTACGGCTAACCAAATACGGTGCCAGCACCTCATTTCGTCAGCTCGCGGCTATCCAGCGGAAAGATGGCAATTTTGGCACGGGTTCGAACTGCAAACACATTGCACATGCATGCACGCCGCCGAGGGAACCCCAAATTGCTCACTGAGACACCCTCCCCGCAGTAACTCATATGCTGTTCACGACATCTCGTGGAACGTCGTTGAAGTTGCAGCGAGTTACTTACATTAGGGAATTTTCGATAGTTCTTGTTTGTTTTGATGAAATACGTAAATGGTAAACAGTAAAGGGTTTTTCTCTGACAAAATCTGTTTTTTTTTTGTTTCGTATAATTTATTATTTCATGAATATTTCACATCGTAATCGCTGTGTCCATGAAATAATAAAAATATCGTTTTATTTACAAAAACATAAAAAAAGAATACATAAATAGCATGCAGATACGTCGTAAAATAGTTTACCAACAAGTAGGTAATTGCAGGTAGATAGCTAGTAGTAGGTACCTTCCTATTTAGGAAATCATCATGAGTGTAAAACGACAATCCTTAAATTCCTTAGGTTTATAATGCCAGTACTAATACTTGGGTACTTATAAAGTTACGCAACATTTAATTAAAAGAAAAGGTGTAACAACATCACTAATTAACATTTTATGCCACTCTAACCCCTTGGCCACGAGCTACACGCTCAAGCGACAAGCGTCTTGCAACAAAAAAGTTATTTAGAGCATGCCTCGAATCCCGGGGAAACGAGACGCGCGTGCGTGTCGCTTGACGCAAGTCGCATCGCATCGCTCGAGACCGTGAACGGGGCCTAAAACACCAAGAATCATTTCTTTTAAAAATATTCAATCAACAAGGTGGTAGCTGGGCTAACTGCCCATGGACGTTTATTTAAGTGTCACCACTATTTTGGATGCTAAAGAACTTTAGCCATAATTCCTTTACGAGAAAACGTTTCAGTATGTTTACTTTTCGCATTTTCCTAAAATGTCCATTTTCCAACAGTGCCGGCGACATCTCTGTTTATTCCTCATGTAATTGTAGTGTAGCGTATTGTCAAATTTTATTGCCCATATCAACTTTGTGTGTACTGTCAAAATTACTACGCAGTTAACGTCAGTTCGTGTTTGTCTGTTGAGAGTAGCTTCGTAGCTCTTATTATGACTAGAGATCTGAAATTTTAGTATTTCATGAAATCGTTAACAGTTTTAATTGGATTTGAAGTGTATGTTTTGTTATTAAGTAAGGTTTTTATGGTTAGTTTCAGGTGAAATTAACGTGTTTACTTATTGTTATTAGGACCTAGCTAGGTGTTGTAGATCAACTTAGGGGCTTGGAAATTTATCTCAGGCTGGTAGACTTATAATAAAAAAGAAAACTACTGGAAAATGCATCATATTAATTCGTATCTTTTAACGATCACATTATCAACTTAACACGTATTCCTTTCTAATTTATGATAACTTCGCATAAAACAAAGCCCGCGGAAGCAGTAGCCGGCCAATAGGCCAACGAGGAGATAATATAAGCGATTTCACCAACAGTTAATCACGTTCGTCAACTAAACACGTATTGAAGGCAATACGCATGAAAAACATCGTTTTTGCCACACGAGTGCATTATGACGATTATTTACGGCTTGCAATAAAACTCAACGTATGCAAATGACACAGGGAGTGATTCTCTACAAATGAATCTCGCATAGCCCTCTCCGGGAATGGCTACAAAACTTATTGATGGCTAAAATGACGCTTTTGGCTGATTTGAGGTTTATAATTATGTGAATTAGTTCTTTTTTTGTCAGCCTTATCATAACTAAAACTATTCTAAACTACATCTACAAATACAGTATCTGTAAGCAAAAACTTTTTACCCCTTTTTACGAAAATTACAAGATGTCTACCTTAGAATAATGACATGTCAGCATGGAATTAGTCCGTACTATACAACTTAAACGAACGAATTATGTTCGAATTTCGACCACTGGGCGACCACTAGTACATTAATTATTAATGTCTAAACTAATCAGTAAGTAGGTATTAGTTTATTAGTCATAGGTCTCGAGTTCGAACCCAAGGCACGCACCTGTGACTTTTCGGATTCATGTGCGCATTGTATAATTATCACTTGCTTCAAAAACGGTGAAGGAAAAAATCGTGATGGCATGCCTGAGAGATATTTCTCGACGGGATGTGAAGCCAAGTCAAAGGTCCATGGGCGGCTATAAAACTCTGACACCAGGTTAGTCACTAACCAAACGAACAGAAGAACTAAGTAGGTTTGCTATCTCACGTGAAGGCTGCGCTAAAACTTTAACTTAAGGACCAATATCATATTCCTTTACTTTTATTCTACTCAACAGTGTTTCTCTTTCCTTTTTTGTCTTAGTACAAGTCACAATATACTGTCACAATAGGGAGATATGTGAATTATAACTATGTCAGTAGTATGTGTTGCCTCCTTGGTCTAGTGGTCGTAAGCGCTACTGCTAAGAATGAGGTCTTGGGTTCGATTCCCGGGTCGGGCAAAGTGTTATTGGGTTTTTCTATCTGGAATTTCTCAGTAGCAGTCCGGAGTCTGGATTTGTGCCCAGTTGATGGAATTAGGCTCGCCTCCTATTACATTGGACTTAAACATAACTGGCGAAATGAGATACACCTCTGCCCAACCCTTCGGGGAAACAAGGCGTGATGTTATGTTATATGTTACTATGTCAATTGATCTATAGACTATTAGGTAATAGGGGTAGGGGTAAGCTTGATGTCAGAATTTCCTAAGACGACGAAGTCACTTTAATTTTCTGTTAAACTTACCTAAACGAAAAAGATTTGTGTATATTTGGAAATAAACAAGACAGGACATAGAATCCGATTTAAAAATAAATAACTGACTGGTTACCAATTAACTTGTGCAACAAACACACAAAATATTATGTTACAGTAACTTGCAAAACATTGCTGTACCCACAAATTCCTAGTCAATATTGACTTAACTACCACTATTAATAAACAATTCTTTGGAACCCCGAACTCCTCACAATGACGTGGAGTGTTCTCAACGTCATTATGCGTGCATTCGTCTCGAAGCGTGGTTTTACGGCTGCAAGTGGTACCTCCGTGATGCCGCATACAGAACTCGATTAGCAACATGTTCACTACAGTCATGCAGCTTCAGGAATGTGAGGTCACATTGTTTTCTATATTTAAAAGGCATTTTCTCGGCTATAAAACTACACGAGCGCAACCTTGTTGGTATTGGAGGTTTGTGAGGACGCGTTTGCTGGTTGACTGAATAAATTAGTAGGTACCATAATTATTTGGTCAAAATATATCAATTCTTAGTATCTAGTTATTGTGATGTTTAGTTTTAAATAGGGTTTAGTTACAAACAATGACAACACGATGATGATATTATTGTAACATTGAGTTCGACAAAGTAAAAAAAAGTAAAACTGCTATCTAATTACGTAACACATTTTCGTAAACTATTACGACTAGTTTGTTTAATTTTGACAGCTCAACAACATTCATTGCGTTATTTACGTTGTTGAGCAGATTTTTTTGGAACTTATGAAGCAATGGATTAGCAATTGGTTTCAAAACGATTCAAATTCCGATTGATCGTGTATTACGTAATTAGGGTACTGGTCAGTAAAAAGCCCAAGTACCTACGAACTTTCTGTTAATTAAAATATGGTGGTGAAATGTCTGTTTACAATCTGAAAATGCGTTGTCGATATTAAATACCTATTGAGTGTCATTCCAATACACGTGACATCATGCATGACTACATAAAAATAACAAAAATAATCAGACTTACCAAATCTGCGTTCAATTTAAATTACATCTCAGGATCACTCAACGTATTACACAAGATTACATACAAGCCGTGAATCTACTCGTTAATAAATCTAATAAGATATTATGTTTACGATATTGACATGTCAAAGGTAATGCGTAAGTCCATAATCGGGTAATAACTGTCAGTTTAAATCAATCACTCGAGCGCAAACCTGGCATGTTTTGATTTTGACGAGTTTCGTTTTTGGCCTGTCACATTTGTCTATGGTTTGATGAGGCGGAAATTGTGAGTTGTTGTTAAAACTGATTTATTGTTAATGTGTTATAATAGCGTTTCGATTTTAATGCAATGAGATAACGCTGATTATTCTCTTGATTCTAGGATGTTAGAGCGATTATATTAAAGTCTATTAGGAACTTTGGATTGAGTATAAGAGCCTGCAGTACGTATAAACTTATGATGATGATTATTTTGAAGAATTTATTAATTCTCTATAAGCCTTTGAAAGTCTGCGCCAACATCAATTTTTATTTTATTTTATTGGTCTACCAACAAATTGTCCACACTGGTTTTAAGCCAAAAGAATATGAAAAAAAAAAATATGCAACAATGCAACAATCACTTACAGGCAAACTCCGCATGCATATGGAGAGTATGCGCAGAAGCTCCACGACCGGATCCCACCATCTCCCTTCCACGTATGACTCTTCAAAGCAAGAGTGAACAGGTAATTGTTGGGCACGCTCGTTCCATTATGGACCTCATCCATCGCTTTCCATCAAACGAGATCGAGGTCAAGAGCTGGCCCATATCAAACTAAAAAAATTAAAATAAGAATAATTATCGACCAAATATTCATGAATGGAACACAAATCTATTTAGCATAGACTAAACTAAAACACAATATAGAAACTTAACTTGCGTCGTATGTAAAGAGTTGGCGGTGTGGCCAGTGGTAAAAAAAAAAAACTACCTGCACTCTCAGCACCTTCCGAGAACGTGAAATTGTTAAGTCAAACAAGCGGCCAGTTTGTTCTACAGACGGACCAACGCACAATATTGTATTATTTCTGGTTATCACTTTAAATTGCCCCTACTTAGTAGACGCGTGGTACATGAATTTGTATTGTGAGGCTTAAAAGGAGAAAGTGTGGTCACTCGTATATCATGTTTAACATGTTGCTTATATGGCATAATCAGAATTATTACTTATCACATTTACCAGCCAAATCTCTGTTCAAGATTTTATGGAAGTAATATAAATTAACCGTTGGTAGCAATAGCAATGCTATTCTGCAAATAGGTAGTAGATTTTACAACAAGTGCACAAAACGAACCATTTTTCTGATAGTAATGGTTTTGTGGACGAGTTATAAACTCTGTTTTCACTTCGATTGCGAGGCAATAAAACAGTAGTACTTATATCATAACATTTCTTTAATTAAAATTCAAAGTAAAATTAGTACAGTTTTGAATACTGAAGGAAATGGTTTTTCCCGGCATTGATATTAGGCTTGGGCTGCAGACCTGTACAGCCTACTATTAAATTAATTTTATAATAATAATTTTCTTAAATTAATTAAATAACCTACCGTACTTGAATTTAAATTTTAATATCTTTTATGTCATAAAAAGCACACAAGGCAAATAAATTAAAGTAAATATTGTAAAATAACAAATTCTATCTATGAACTTCTTATTGTGTTTGGCTGTATGACTCATTTTCTTTGCCTTCACGTTTATGAGTAGATACGTTAATGCACTTATGCACAAAATTCGATTTTGTGCAGCCTATATCCTGCACAAATAAGCACTTTCAGAGCATGAGAAGTGAAAAAAGCTTTATATCGACTTCACTACATTTCCGCATCTACGATGAATATTTTTGTTCAGACTCTAAAAACATTGTTTAAAAAAAATAAGAGACTTAAACGTTAAAAAAAATTATGGTAATCATTACTTAACTTTAAGCAACCTCAAGCAGGTACAAAACAGTGTGAATAATACGGACATGACACAGAATAGCCTATTTATGTATGCAGGTAGGTAGTATGTAGCTAGTTTATGAATGAAGGTATTGTATAATGGGTTCATATTCATAGGATGCGCCTAATGTTGTTCATAATGATTGCATAGTACAGACGCCAGCACATCAACCTACTACAATCGGTCAAATTTATTTAATAGATTTTCAACTTTATCACTAAGGCTTCAAAGTTGATTGGGAAAATTTAACAGTTTCGGGTTGGTTGACCTGCTGGCGTCTGTATATTAAATTGGATTAAGTTTATTCTGTTTATTTTTACTAATCAGTAATTATAAAAAGCAACTTTTAAAACTTAATTATAAGATTTTTGAATACGAGGCTTTTGGCTACTTTTGTATTTGTGTATTTTATGTATTTTTTCTTTCTTTAAATATGCGTTTTGTTTGTGCAGAATAAACAAATTTTCTTTATTTTTCTTTTTCATTCTTAATTAAAGCAAAACTTTGTTTCTCAGTTCAGCAAGAACACTCACTAAGCTTTCCTTGAATTATGTGAACATAACAATTGGGTACTTACTGGAAACTAGACAAAATAAACTACTTCTATGCCGTAATAGGAATGTTAGCTCCAATTTATAGGGCTTTATCACGACACCACGTGTACACTCATAATTAGGTACAGCTAACTGACCTCTTTACATAAAAATAAAGACATTAAGTCCGAGGACCCAATAAAAACCCTTTTGTATCAACACAACGCATTCGCACTATTTAATACCGTTACCACCCTTTAAATTTTAATTCGCAAACAAAACCTCAATGGACGTTTTTTTTCCTTCCGGTGCCCATTCATGGGTCCTAAGCTTTATGGGGGATACTCGTGCGAACGTGTGGTGACGTCACTGACGCTAATCCCCCTGCAAGTGGACAGTTGGACACGTTTGTAACTAACAAAGCGTCCTAAAGATTTGTACGTGATGTGCGAAAAAGGTGTAACGGTAGATGAGGCGTTCGACGAGGAATAGAGATGGCCAATTGGTCGTGGTCATGATTGTTGTGATTTTTCAAAACTTGTGTAATGGTTATTGTGTCTTGGGGGAAGCGGCTTTTCGGCCAGTACTTGTGGTAAAAAAATTGATTTTTAATTTTGATTTCCATATTTTTACGCTCTATGGGAAAAAATACAAACACATTTTCTAGAACCGTTAAAACAGGCTTGTAGATTATTTAGTTATTAGTAGTGATACCATATTAACACCAATGTATTCATTAGAAACTTTGAAAAACAGAATTACGATCGACTTGTCGCCCTTTCGCCATAGAGTTGAATAAAAAGCTTATCAATGTTCTAATCCCGTTCCAAACATTTAATTTTGAATAGGAATATCGTAAACATTTTATTGGCTCATCAATATTTTATTCATACTCTTGTGACGCGTTCGTCCGTGACTAACAAATCAGTTTTAGCGTTTAGTTCATGTTAACTACAGCGGCTCTTTTGATCTAAACAACCACCGCAGTGAACCAATCACAGTTATATTCATATTATTCAAAAAAATATTCATTTAATTTAACTAATCCTATATTAAGTCTTTGTCGGTAACAGTTTAATTGGTGCGGTTCCAAAATATTAATTAAAATTTGTGAAATTGAAAGTGGGTTTAAGTGAATTCACACACCGAATTAAGTTAAGCTTAAACGGATTAGGGTCATTTACAATTAGTGCCAATGTAATAAACTGACTGTAATAACAAGCATGTTTAGCATAATTAATTGAGTTCTCTTAATTTTCTCTGCAGTGGGAAAATTATATCAGGTAAAGAAGATAATATATATAACTAGCTATTGTCCGCGACTTCGTCTGCGATCCAGGATGAAAAGTAGCCTATGTCCTTACCCAGCTCATGGTCTTTCTGCATGCCAAATTCCATCTAAATCCGTTCAGCTGTTTTAGCGTGAAAGCGTAACAAACAGCGTAGTTAGGACTAGTGATGCTTGGCACGGGTGCGATCTACAAATGTGTCGACATGTCAAAACATTCATTCATTCTCGTACTATATCAAAGTTTATATAAACGTGTTATACTCGTGAACCCTCCAACTACAACAACTTACAATTACTACTCAACTTGTAATTAGTGATCTATTGTCAACCTTTTGATTATTTATTTATTTTATAAGTCTATTTAAGCTCTTCCCGCCTGAAACACAGGATTACCTAGTTCAGGCACGTAAGTCTTAGGAATATAATTTACATTTAAGCAAAACTGTACTAATTTTTATGCCTTGAAATTTGAATATTTATTATTATTACTATTTAACATAAATTATCTAAATTATCGTGATTACTGCATCTCCGCAACCGCAAATCCGTTACATAAAACTCAAAACTCAAAGCATTTATTTTGATTAAACCATTTACAGGCACTTTTGAATTGTCAAAGAGTCGGTCAGTTAGTCAGAAAGTTGAAGCTAGTTGCAGCATAGTTTAGAAGAACAACGCGGTCACACAGACAAACTTGAAAAGCGACTTCAATTTGTAATATGTATGGATGTTTAGATAAAGAAAGCTCAGTCCAGCAATATACTGCGATAGGCTGGTTATCCACTGTTCTTGCCTATCCCTTTGTATTTGGCATTCATTATTTTAAATACGAGTATAGAACGTCTCAGAAAGGTGTGGTCAAAATTAGGGGTTTGGTGCAGACCATCAAACTGACAAGCTTTCTCCATGGGACCAACTCTCGTAATCGCGAAAAAATTATCAGTCGTCCCATACAAAATTCAATACCTACTCGGCCCAAATGCATGGGCCGACTATATTCATTTTGACCACATCTTTCTGACACACCCTGTATATTGTTATTTTGCTTATTCTGAAGAAGATATAAATGTGGTTTATTACGGACATCACCATAACAGTATCACAGTATCGTTGTTTTTATAGCTCAACCAAAGGCGGTAGCACCGATGTACGGTCAGCTTTAACGACAAGGAATTTATTTTGTTACCCGACTACGGCAACAGGAAGGGTTATGATTTTAGCAGTCTGTAATGTATGTATTTTTGTATTTACGTGTGTTCCACCGTAACGTCCAGACTACTGAACTGATTTTGATGAATTAGGTAGGGTAATAGATTCGTAATAATTGTCCGGGTGAGATAAAGTATATACACTCTCCCTAAATTTAATAAAAAAGAAATTAAAAAAAAAGTTTATTTCAGACTATTTAACTGTCCATATTTTGTTAGTACTTATTACATTACCTTAGAACTATGTTAGTAATGAGGACATCAATTCATGTATTAAGAACTTACCATAAAATAATATTACATACATAATTGAAAAAAAGAAGAAAAATAAAATTGAAAAAGTAATTAATAATAATAAAAAAGTCAGAGTCGGTCCAAGTAAGTCAAATGACTAACCTAGGGACCTCCAAAGCGGTGATGAGACCCTGTCAGCAACTATCTTCAAAATTTCGTTTGGGCTGCCACGCATTCTGCAGATCAGGGCACAGGCATATGGACCATCTTCTTGCAAATGATGGCATGAAAACCATCAGTGCAAAACAGCGCGAACATCCCATATTAATATGGTAGACTTTACACGTAAATTACAAACCTTGAAAAAAAAAAAAAAGATAATCATGTCATGTTTAGTATCAAAAGAAAGGTCTTGTCTAGCAAATTATTAACATTACAAATATATATCATATTGTCTAAATAAATATGTTGTAATTGTTAAAAATAGGCAAAACTGAGACTGGGCTACGTGCGCTGAAGTAAAATAATACCTATTATACAATAAAAAGCATGATTAAAATTATACCAATGCGCAGTTATCAGATCTTTATTAATATCAAGCGTTAAAATGGAAAAGTACAACAAAAAAAAAATGATAAAAAAACTGTAATCCGACTACGGAAAAAAAAACAGTGATCTGAAAAGTACGAAACAAGAAAATATTTCAGACAGAAATCAAGACATAGGTACAAAAATGGTCAAGTTAAAGCCGTCGTCGTATGCCATTATAATTTTGTAGGTGTTCCAGGCAGTGTTCCGTAGTCGGGTTACAGCTTTTAAAACATTTTTTTTTCCTTAGTAAGCTAGGAAAATCTTCCAATTCTTCTAAGTGAATTGAAAGTAGTACATTTGTTTTTTTATCCGCAACGAGGAAACTCTTGGCTTCTAAATTTTACCTGATGGTAAGTGATGATCAGGCCGAAGGTTGAAGTGATCTCCACCCGGAATCCTCAATCATAGAAGGATCTGGCTATCTTACCTCTAACTGCCGAAACACAACAATGCCGTTAACATTGTTGTTATGGTGACAGACTTAGATAAGATGGTGGTAGCTTGCAGGCGGAACTTAGAACAAGCCCTACCACTAACTAAACCGCGCAGTTTTATTTTTTGCTTCCACTGGGAATCGAACCCGGGACCTTTGGGTCCGGGACAAGTGCTCTGACCACTGGAGCACAGAGGCGGCTATTTGTCTAGCTAAGCTATAGGTCAAGGTCAACAAGGACTAGATACAATTGCCCATGATAAATCCACATATATAGGTGTTTTAAATATATTTCAAATAGTAAAAATCTTGAAACTAGGTTTACAATTTTTAAAAGGAGCAATGTGGGTCCAGTGGTAACGACCGCGACTTAACAGTAGTAGTAGGTTCGAACCCTGACAGGCGTTTGACTTTGAGTAAATTATTTCATCACCCATGCTCGCAAAACGGTTAAGGAAATCACGTGAGGAAACTGGCATGTCCTAGAACCAAAAATTCGAACACATGTGGCATCTACCAAACCGCACTGGGCCCGCGTGGTGCATTACGGCCCACTCCCTTTCACGGAGAGGAGGTTTGTAACCTAACAATGAGAAAATTATAGGCCGATTATGGTATTATGCTTATGCTAAAGGTTTAGACATCAGAAATCTCCAGATTGCTTTGCTCTCTAACACAGGCCTCCCCCAGCCTTTTCCATAGCTCACGGTCGTGAGTTTTTCTCCTCCATGTCCTTCCCGCAGTAGTTTTCAAGTCGTCTTCACATCTTTGGCATGGTCTTCCTCTTTTCCTTAGGTATTTTATGCACCACAAAAAAGACAGGCTATTAACCTGTTTTAACAAACAAATCCTTTTTCCGACTCGGAACTTGCAAAGAAGACAGTCAAAATTGGGACGAAGAAAAAACTGTTAAAAACGCTGTTAAGCATTTTTTTCTCATGCTAAATAGAAGATGGAAGTTCCCACGAAGTGCCATGTGACTTGCGCAACGTTATTTAATTTCATTTAGTTCAAATAGAAAACATAATTACAAAAAGTTGCTTTGTCATGGGTTAAAGAACCGATCTTATTAACAGTTCCAGTATAATTCAGTAGTTACCAAATTGTACTGAAACTTTCAGGGGAATAGCGCGTGTTTTGAGTCAGTTTAGGAACTATATTTTTATGGCTATTAATTAATTTGAAGTTCAATTAGTCCACAGGCATTTATTTAATGGACATGGAAAATGGAAACCTAAATAAAACCATGGTTTTGTTAATAATTTTTTTTTTTAAATTAAAATTACGATGGGAAGGAAGGAAGCACCAAAACAGACATTAATAACATTTAATATTTGGGTTTCAAAAGAAATAATAGGTATTCCAAAATGTTTTAAATCAACAAACTAAACCCATAACCCACTTCTGCATCCATGAATGAATGCTAAACGTTCACCAATTCGCCCAAAAATAGTGAACAGCGTCCATTGTTACTTAATACAAATGTCATTAGTATAAATTTCTACCCAAATAGCAGGGAATGGGTGGGTGGTACGGGGTGGTTTCAGCCCCGTCAATGGAAAGTGTGTCGGGATCCGAGCCGCGTCGACGCCACCGCGGCGCTCTCATATGCACAGCATGTTTAAAGAGAAACGTTTTAGCTTTAGCTTCTAAGAATTTGAATGAAAGAATTCAGACACTTTGAGTGTAAGAGTATTTTTAGATTTTATACTATTTCGTGAGTTGATGAAAATAAGGTTAAAATATACTATAACTGCATGTGAAATCACATTATCTGTTTCTTTTTTTTTAATTTTCTCAGTTTTTAGTAAATCTACAATAAAAATAAAAATAAACTCTAGTTTAGCTAATATTTCACTCTCTGAGATTCAATCTCATCTTTATACGCCGTTTAGTTCAGTTAAATCCGTCGAATTCTATCCTAGTACTTACTTAGATCGTTCCCTAGTCATATAAAAAACCCACGTACTTTCCATGCAAAACAAAACACATCAATTAAAAACTTCTAACTGCCAACCTCAAAAAGTTACCGTACATCTCTGAAAAGAGAACATCATGTAGACAAGTTTCAGTGATTCCCACGCAATTTTCAGCGCGTAGGCGACGCCGGGGCAAACACATTGGTAGTATATTAATACAGCTTAGTCACTGTTCGCGTGGCGCCGGCCGGCCTTCTGACGTCACAGACCGCTACATCAGACAAACGTAGACTTGGGGGGGAAGGGGGGGAAGAAAATTTGCTTACTGTTTACGTTCTAATAGTTATTTATTTGGGTTGGTAGAGCTGTAGGCGTTAAATAGGTAGTAAATTGATGACTGTGATGGTGGAAAAGTATAAATAATTATAAATCCACTTTTCTGAAAAGTCATAACCAAGATAATCAATCTTCAGTTTTTTGAAACGGTGGAAAACACCTTTTGCTCTCTCCCTTATTATCTGTTAGATAATTCGATATTTTAATTAAAAGTACAAAATTGTTTAATTAACGCAAAAATAAAACTTTGGGTGAGTCATTTACTATGCAATATGCAAGCAATTATGGGAAATCATACATTTGACCGCTCCTCTCAAAAATCATACAAAAAAATATATATTAAAATTGTTACCTATTATATATTTTAAGTATGCTTTATAGTCATTACACAAACGGACACCACATGTATCGTATTTATCTACATTATTAATTAATAATATTTAAATCATCTCCTTGTTATTTTATTGTATACTATAAACATTTTACTATCTGTTTTCGCGCGTTTCTCGGTTCACCTACTGCGAGCTAGTGTACTGTAAACATTGTATAGTATTTTTATCTCACGGAGCGACGCGCGTCTTACTTGTGGTTATCCAGTGTACAAACATGCTGTGAATGTGTGTGTAAGCGCAGGAACTCTCTGTATAGTTCGATTCAAACTTAATGGCGGCTCGGAAGTTAGCTACTCGCTGCGTAGTACCCCACCCCTCACCCCCGGTGACCCATGAATTCGTTACTGCGCAGCGACTCGCCTCATGTTCCGAGCCGCCATTAAGTTTGAATCGAGCTGTACCATCCGATAAAATAGCGAAGTCGAAATTGTGTGTGTGTTCGTGCGTGTGAGTGTTATGTGCTGAAGCTTCTCGTCTTCACGCACATTCACAACGCGTTTATACATTTGCTAACCACAACTAAAGCGCGCGTCGCTTCGTGAGATAAAATATTATACGGTACTAGATGTAATGTTTCTATTAATTATCAAATGGAACAACTACTGTTTCTAGTATTTAATTTGTGCTGGACTTTATTGTTTCACTACATTGAAAACGACGTTAGCTTGTAGTCTCGGTTTGTGTAACAAATTGTTACTGAAAGACAACCTAACCTAATCTAACCTGTACTCGATTTAGATTTTACTGAAACCACAAAACTTAATGACTTGTTGCGGTCGTTGCATATAACTAAACACTGATAAAGGTAATCTTTTCAAATGTTCAGTCATTATTAATTAGCACAGAATCTACCCACGATACAATTATCTAGAAAAAGATTACCTTGACCAGACAACGTGTCACAGAATGAATGCTTATACTAAATGTACAACCTAATGCCAATGAAGGACTCATAACAAAAGCAAAACCGACCATCTCATTACAATGATACGCCAAATACTTCCTTCCAAAACTTAATAAAATAACAAAAGGCTGTGACACGAACGCGCGACGTAAACATAACATGTACGAGCTCACTCGACAATTTTATGCTGACGCCCGCGATCACATATACTTACGTTTATACCTTATTGTATGCGCATTACTGTAATTAATGTTAGTTCAATAAAGCTGCTTGGTGAATACACATGTCGGGGTTTTCTTCCACATTACATATAAGATTTCCCGGCACACATTGCGCCTCAGCGGTAGGACTCCACATAACATAAATTCAATTGATTCATATCAAGTCTGTAATGTTCCCTCTGCCGAAACACAGCCCTCTTCGCTATGAGAGGGAGTGGACCGTAATCCACCACGCGGGCCCAGTGCGGGTTGGTAGATGTCACATGTCTTCGAATTTTTGGTTCTAGGACATGCCGGTTTCCTCCTGTTTTCCTTCGCCGTTTTGAGAGCAGTGGGGATGGAATATTCAAAGCGACTGTCAGGGTTCGAACCAATAAGTCCTCGCGCATATTTGGGAGTGGCGCGAGGAGGCGAAACGCCGGGGCTTGACTCCGATGCCGCGAGAAATCGCGGCACAGCGGACAGAGCTCCGACGGGATCTCATGGCGGCATGGAGAGTGCGATTGTCGCAACCCAGTGCTGGGCACGCCACTATTGCGGCGATAAGTCCCCTCTTTGAGGAGTGGCTGGAGAGGCGCCACGGCGTCCTCACCTTCCGCCTGACGCAGGTCCTCACCGGACACGGCTGTTTCGGGAGGTACCTGTTTCGGATAAGGCGGGAGGAAACGCCCGGGTGTCATCACTGCGTGGATCGCCCGGAGGACACGGTGGAGCATACGGTGGAGGTATGCCCGGCTTGGGCAGAGCACCGCCGTGTCCTCGTGGAGGCGATCGGTAGCGGGGATCTCTCGCGTCCGGCCCTGGTCCAGGCCATGGTACGGAGCGAGAGGGCATGGGAGGCCGTCACCTCCTTCTGCGAAGCAGTAATGCTCGCGAAGGAGGAGGCGGAGCGCGTGAGGGAGAGGCAAATTTCGCGCCCTCACGCCCCTAGCCGCCGCAGGAGGAGACGATTGCGGATTCCCGGCCACCGTAGGCGCGGGCTTGCGGACGGTGAGCAATGGGTAGCTCGCCGTCCGGTAAGGACCAAGCCCGGGTCGACGGCGCGTTGTGTTCCACGCGCGCCTCAAAGAGTGTCAGCGAGTGAAGGGGTCCGATGAGACCATTGCCTGCCGGGGTTGCGGGAAAGTCCGAAAGGGATACCGTGGCCCCCTGGCATTGCACAGGCAAGAGAAGGAACACGGGTGGGTTTTAGTCAGTAAGAGTCTGACACGCCCTCCCGCTCCACCCAGAGCGGGAGACGTCATTTGATGATTTCCCACCCAAAAAAAAAAAAAAAAAAAAAAGGGTTCGAACCTAGTCGCGGTCGTTTTATAGGCTGAATTTTTAGTCACCGTCCAAATTTTGATATATTAATCTTTGGCGAAAATTAATGAATACCTACGTGTTTTTTTCTTTTAGTATCACTCAATACAAAAATATTGAGATATCACATCACAAAGTTATTATATACCACGCAGAGCGGATAATTCTTTCGAGAAAATGATTTAATATGACAATTTTACGAATAGATAAAAAAAAAGGATTTAGTGAATCATACCTAATGCCTAGAAAAAAATTGGACGGTGACTAAAAATTCAGCCTGTACCTGTATACCACTGCTTCGTCGATTATTATTGAATCGAAAATACCTAGGTATCCTGTAACATTTTGGTTTATATTTTTTGCGACAAGCACCAAGAAGCATGAAGTAAGTAAATATTCTGTGCGAAATGAGTATATTAAATTCTCAAATCGTCCAAATTTACTCCGCATCTTCGTGCCAGGCCCAAAGAACATGACTTCATTACGGCGAAAACTGCCAGTAACTTCAACGGTCCATTGCACAAACGCCCACCCTCCCGAAAATGATTCCGCCATTGTTAAAGTATCTTTTACCCAAAGAAAGTAGTCCGTTACATTATTTTTGTCACCCTTAACCTTTAAGACGGCCGGGACAGACAAACCCACGCCACCGCTACATTTGGCTGACGGCCAGTAAAGTAACCATGTTTTGCTTATAGACTCATCAGTTGGTTTTGGTACATAGAAAATTACACTTATGCAAATACATACATAAATTCACGGCTTTTGGCAAACTCAAACTCAAACCATTTATTTCAATTAAACCGTTTACAGGCACTTTTGAATTGTCAAAGAGTCGGTCAGTTAGTCAGAAAGTTGAAGCTAGTTGCCCATTCCAAAACGTAGATCTCTATGGAGAAGATCGGGCAAGACACTCCAAGGACACTCTATTAAGGCGCAGGGTTCCGATTTGCCTTTGTCTCTGTCTTTTTCTTTACGTGTAAAGAGTAAAGAAAATAACCACACTTTTGTACTTTTTCAATGTTTTTCGTTGTTTTTTTCATCATATTGCTCATATTACTCATCATAATCCATCACTGAATGCAGGTTGACATTAGACATTTTATAATATATTTTTAATTATAATTATAATTGTTAGTAAAGGTATAAACTGCTTTTAAAGACAATTAAGAGGTGTGTTTGAAGATTTTTTTGAAGCATTAATGTATGTTTATGTATCACTGTATTAAAATAAGACTTGAAAATATCATTCTTTTTTTTTTGGTCAAAATTATTTACCGTTTAAGAGATACACTGCTTTAAAAAACCCCGTTTTCGGAACCCTGCGCCTTAAATATAGAAATTACAAAATCCTAGGACTGGCTCTTGTAGGCAGAGAGGAACATTGGCAGAAACTATAGGACGCTACGTGCTACGATTCCTTCTTACTTCTTTTGCTTCATCCGCGTTCATAACACCTTGTCAAACTCAAACACCTGATCTTTTTAAGGCCTTGGCTAATTAGTAAGGAAGTATAATTGGTCTAGGAATATCGTAGCAATATTCACACTCATGTATAAATGTGGCAAACGTAGAATGTATTCTTCTTTTTGAAATCGGTTAAAGTAGTCTGTCGTAGTAAAAGTGCTACGATATCTCGTAGCACGCAATACTTACTAGCGAGCCGCCCTGCTTCGCACGGCTTTAGCGACTTGGCAAAACATCGAGATTTCTTTGTTATTTGTAAGTTAAATACTTACATAAATAAACGATTGAGGAGCTCGTGGCTAAGTAATAACAGCCGCACGGGTCGATCCATCAGGTTAAACTACGCTTGCCGGGGTTGGTCCGTGGATGGGTGACCATCTTTACATACCGAGACTCCTCCGTTGGCCCCAGCTGTCATTCGTGGATCTTTGACAGTCGTTACGGGTCATCAGATGCCTGAAAGTCTGACAACCAGTCTTACCAAGGGGTATCGTATAAACCACTTACTGGGTCCTGGAGGTCAGATAAGCAGTCGCTAAATGAAAAATACTGGTATTCAGCTGCATCAGGTTAGACTGGAAGCGGACCCCAAAGGAAAAGGCTAGGCAGATTGATTGTATTATATACCTACACGTAAACCTAAATAATTAAATCCACAGGATTACATTTTTTATAAAAGATTAATAAGATCAGACTTTCCCTGCCCAAGAAAATTCGAGAAAATTTTCTATCAACTCCATTACATCCACATTAATTTGCTCAACGAATCTGATATCTTTAACTGCAAATACACATATCAAAAAAGTCTAAGCAACACGTACGGTTTTGAACTTTTGAACGATATTATATTTATATTTCTTTTTATAAATAATTACTAAGCATTTTTTTATGCATTATTGACAAAAGCAACAAAAACCTTCATTGAATTGTTCATTTAATCACAATAATTTACAATATGTATACCGTAAACTACGTAGCATAAAATAAAGTTAAAACGAAATTAAACTTTTCATGTTTTACAAAATGAAATATTGATTTTATTAAATTATTTTGTAATTCAATACAAAGTGTGACCGCCTCTGTGTTTTAAAACTTGTCGCCAATGATTTTTCATTGAATTTATAAGCTAATGATTTGTTAAGTTAAGTTTCTGTAAATGATGCGTGTTGCTTAGATTTTCTTGATGTGTGTAGTTTCACAAAATTTAATTTCTTGACCTTTGACATTTGCCTACATCTTCTTTTCTACCCACATATTGAAGAGTTGGCTACATGCCAAGTATTTTGACGTAGGCATCCTTGGACATGCTCATTCATAATTTTCTTTTGCGTGGGTATATTGTGGTTGGATGACTTGCATGATGTCACTGTACATAGTAATAATATATTCATTTTATCCCATAAAATGTGCCCACGTTTCAGATAATTTGTGTCATAAGATATGCTTACGTCTTGGTTCAAATAATTTATCTTTAATCTCCATTAGAACCGCGCTATGGGGTTGTGTTTAAAAAAATACTTTCTTCCAACCTTGTAAATTGCCTGTTCCTATTGGCTGTTTGCTTTCGATTTGTATTTAGCTAATTAACCTGTCACGTAGCAGTTGAGATCTATAATCGGCATGTTTTTATCTTTAGCAAAATATTTAAAGCGGCTTCTAGCAAGTTAAAACTAGAGCAACTTAAATGGCTTTGAGCTAAGATTTAATTAAAAGATTTCATATGAAATTTTCATTCAGGCACAAGAAGCATTTAACGAAAATACATTCAAATAGGGCCGTAGCATTGTATAAGAGACCGGGTTACCAAATGAACCGTCTGGCTGGGCCTAAGAGTAGATAGAAAATGAAGCGATTGTTTATATATTGCTCTAATAGTCTTACCAATCCCACTCACAACAATTGAAAAGCGCTCGGGGATACGAAACTCTGCCATTACATACTCGTACAGGGTGTCCAGTTAATAGTACGACATGCAGGGGGTGATAGCTTGGGTCAATCCTTCAAAAAAAAGAACAAAAATATGTTAAGCAATACATTACGGATTTAGAGTTATACGAAATTGTCCAAAATATCGAAAAATCTCTACCTTAAAACAGATTTTTTTGCATTTCGTAGTGAAAAATTCCTTTTCTAGTATTTTTTTTTTACATCAAATTACTCGTACTCTACACATTGTTATATGATATGTCTTTTTTCTATAAAAAACAAGAATGTTATCAAGAAATACCACTTTAAAAAAAACATCGTTTTCTTATCGCTTAACTTTAACTTAGTGGTGTAAAAAAGTAACATATTGCTGAATATATATTGGGTTTTTTTTTAAGGTATTGACCAAAGCTATCACCCTCTGCAATATGTCGTACTATTTACTGGACAACCTGTATATTCGATAGCTATATCCGCAGTGCTAGTGTCGATATTTTCCGCGCTCATCCCCTACGTGTTAATACTCCTTTTGTTCCTACTCTGTGGTGTGCGGGTTTCACCGCATACGAATTCAATTTATGCCGACCGCGAATCGGGAATTGTATTGCGCTCATTTTGTTCATTTACAACTTCAGCGTTTGCTGTTTTTAACCGACTTCAAAAAGGAGGACGTTCTCAATTCGATTTTTTTGTGTGTTAGTTACGCGGTAGATTATACTTCAGAGGTCGTCCCATATAATTTTTATTAATTTTGCTTGGGTAGTTTTTGAGTTAGCTTCAATAGTACGTATTTTTACCACTTAGCCCATGTGGATGATATAATAAGTTCCTGTCACTGTTATTTACATAGCAGGTATTGGTATTCGAATTTGTGTGGGGTAGGTACCTACCACAACTAAAAAGTGAAAAATCAATTCTTTTTACACACCTAAACCTCTTTCGTTTTAAAAGTTATTTTTTACTTTGTAGTGTTTTTATTGTAAATTATTTTTCGTGTCTTTTGTTTGTAATGGAATTTTTATTTTTGTTCAGTTATAATAATAATATGTAAGGTTTTTATGAAATTAAAGTGTTTCTACTTATTTTGTGTTAAGTAATAGGGGTTAACGTATGAAATTGCCGTTTTATTGTAATAGGTACCTACTTCAAATTGACATAGAACCTTTATGGTTTGAGATTTTTGAGTGAAACTATTTTCACATGGTACCTATGAAGTTCTTCTTTTAAAAAATGTGCAACAGCTTAGACAAGAAAGATGGATACTTAGAAAATTCGAGTTATTTTTGAATACGAGTTCCGACGCGGAACTAACGCGGCAGAAACAGCTCGCAATATCAATGTTGCGTTTGTAGAGGGGACTGCTAATAACGCACCGATATAGGTTTTGAATCGATACAGAAATGAAGGAATATTGGATCGAATTGTGACATGTCATGAAAAGTGAATTATTTACGATAACTGTAAGCGAAAGATGCAATGGCTGACCCCAGGTCAAACGCCGCAACAGTGTCCTAAAGCAAAACTTACCAATAAAAAGGTAATGGTAACTGTTTGGTGGTCTCAGTATGGTGTTATTCACTATAGCTTTCTCCGATCTGGTCAAGCAATAACGGCAAATTTCTACTGTGCCGAACTCCGAACAATGATAGCAAAACTAGCAGTGAAACAGCTGCGACTCATGAATTGATCTTCACCATTATTTCTCCATGATAACGCGAGACCTCATACAGCACAAGAAACCCTTTTAACTCTACAGGAACTGCTATTAGAAACCATTTATCACCCTCCGTATTCGTCAGACCTTGCTCTAATGGACTACCATTTTTTTCGTGATTTGGACACTTTTCTACGTGATAAAAAGTTTTCTTCTCAGGAGGCTTAGTGTGTGTGAAAGTACAAAATGCTTTCACACAGTTTGTCGAATCTAGATCACGAGAGTTCTATCGCAAAGGCATAAATGACCTTCCTATTAGATGGCAGCAATGTATAGATAATAATGGTAATTATTTTGATTAAATAAATATGTTAAATTAAACTAAAAAAAACGAATTTCAATTTTTCAGTACAAATCGGCAATTTCATACTTTAACCCCTAATATTACCTTACACACTTTGCAAGAATGATGTATGGAGATTTAAAAACTATTGTAAAACCAGTAGTACCTACTTTACATTTTCTTATTACTCTACGCTTTACAACTTATCCCTAGATAAAACAGGAAATAGTTCAATTGAACAAAAAAAAAAAACGTACAAGGAATCCCAAAAAAAAAACAATCCATTGCTGTGTACAGAGATACGGATTCAACAATCATTTGAAAAGTTTATATTGGGATCATACAAGAAGTCGAATAAAAGGAGGTGAAAAACAATAGCCGATTTTATCCTGGAATTCGAAGACAATGTCTGAAAAACAGGAAATTTGAGACTGGCGACGTATAAAAATAAAAATACGACGTTGAATATTTCGAAAATCGAATCATACGCGCCATAACATGATTTATTTGTTAGAGCGCACCTGCTAAATGCTGACTTGAGATTGTGATGTCACTGGCATTTTTACGACCACGTTTGATTATGATTAACGAGATACCTTCGAATTTATGGGGAATTACTAGAGCTTAGGAGTTCAGTATACTCTGAAAACAAAAATATTTTGGTCTGGTGGTAGTGGTATTTTTGAACTGATTAAAAAAACTGACTTAACTTCATTCCTTATACATGGAAGGGGTGAATAGTTTTATAAGCTCGAAGCCCTTGAACTTTTTCATAAATTATGAATCACCAATCGACTCACTTCCGAATGGCTTT
Source organism: Xanthia togata (assembly GCA_963853775.1). Taxonomy (NCBI): domain Eukaryota; kingdom Metazoa; phylum Arthropoda; class Insecta; order Lepidoptera; family Noctuidae; genus Xanthia; species Xanthia togata. The sequence goes on from OY970803.1 coordinate 8,761,602, forward strand.
TAAAACTGAATTGAGCCATTGAGACAAATAAAACTCCAAGCATTTAGACGAAAACCCCATATACTTTTAGAAAACAACCCAACTATTTACAGCCACGTCTTACAATGTAAGTGGGTAACTTCTTATTTATCGGCACCTGACAAAACTCCCACCGTACCTTCCCGTTGCAATAAAAGATTATTTTTAGGAAACCACGAAGCACTGTGAATGTATTTTTCTGCTGACGTAAGAGGGAATATTTTCACGTGAATTATGATCGCCGTGTTTACAGCTCATCCAGTTTTATCACCAGTTTGTAATATTAAGTTTAAGGTGCATGTTACTGGAGTGTCAACAAAACTTTTAAGTGTTTGTGGGATTGTTTGTGGTACCATTGCCAACCCGCACTGGGCCCGCGTGGTGGATTATGGCTCACAGAGATGAGGAAACGTTATAGGCTGATTATGTTTGTATGTAATTGCAACAGAAGACAGATGAAGTAGTTTTAGTGTTTATGACTCAGTATAGCTTTATCCCGCCGCTTCGCCTGCGTGGTAGTCTCTACCAGTAATGATACATATATGATTGATGCGGTATAAACTTCTAAGCTTGGAGTCAAGACGCAGCCTACTAATGGCAAAGATGCTTCATGGTCTGTGCAATAACAGGTTTGATTGTCCAGATATTACCAGTAACCTATGTTACATTGTATCTAGAACTGTGATGCGTCGAGACGCGCGTGTGCCCCGGCTATTCCACACCGCAAGCTGCAAAATTTACGCTGGCGCACGGGCGCCTCTCCAACGCATTGTAGATCCTACGAATAACACAAATTTCATCAATTTGGATATTTTCGCGCTTACTTTAAGTTAAAAAAGATGGCTACTGAATCTTTGAAATAGTCTATGTAATTCCTGTAGTTAAATATATATATACTACGTGGAGCAGGACGCTTGACATTTCTTAAAACCACGTAAAGAGTGTCATGTTCTTTACCCGTATACAAAAAGTCAATCAAATCCAATGAATAGTTTAGCCACAGGAAATGATTTTTCATTTTCTTATTTTTCAACATGATGTAGATCTGAGTCCGTAATAATAGGTAAACATTGTAAGGTCAAGAACCTGTGCAAAACGTACGATTCTATCCTCTACGTCTCAATATGCTTGAGAGACAGAGAAAGGTGTCATACGATTCCACTCTGACGCGCCCCGCCCAGTCCCACAAAATAATACTACAATTAGAAAGAAAAAGAAATATTACTTACGCAAATTATGCATTAGTGGTGCATAGACAATTGCGAGTGTGTGTGTGAGCGGAATTTTTTCGGCAGTCTCGGGACTCGGTCACAGTCAGTGCATAGCGGCGCCCTTTGAGGAGCGCACACGGCTACTTTTTTTATCACGAGACGAGCCGCGCGCGCATTGTTGTGATTTTGTGAAAAAAAATATTTGTTATTAGTGATTAAAGACGATTTAGTGTGACTTATTGTTCAGTGTTAGTTTAATATTAGTTAGTTGATTAGGTATCGATGTCGCTTGTGCATAATGAACAACGGTGGAAACCTTGAAAATTTATAAATTTGACTATTGATGTAAATTCTGATTGTGATGTGATATTATGTGATTAATTATTCAATCAGTGATCTTTTAATTAACAACGCGCAACTTAGTGAGTTTATGCCGCTAATTTGTTGTTCTCCGACTAAACTACCTACCCACGTCCACCTACGCCCCGCTCCGCAGCGCAGGCGCCGCCCCCCGCCGCGACCCGCATCGGGCCGCGCAACAGGTTAGATAAAGCGTGTTTACTTTTTATGCAGTTGATTCTGCTATTTATTTTGTTTGAAAATTGCAATTTTTCAATTTTCCATTAACTACTAATCTTCGTATTTTAAAATGTTTCTATGGACTAGTACTGTGCTCGTTTTAATTTAATGTCGTAAGTCCAGATCCACATTGTATAAATAAATAGCCATCATATACCTATTATTCCGAAATACGTATCTAGAAACCATTATTTCGCGGACATTTGTGTGGGTTACACGTTTTCCTTTTTAAGTTATTATGTCACACTTAAAGTGTAATGTGTAACTGTTTTAAGTCTCCTATAAAGTAAAAAAAAAAAAAAATTTTTTTGGCTCTCTCTGCACAGTCGTCAGCTCCACTACAACCTATAGTCTGCTAAAACCTGTCAAATGTACTACGGCATAAGCTTTTCCTACATAGTTAGTGCCGAATAGATAGAAGAACACAGGACTTCATTTGTTACTAAGGTAATGCTTAACAGTAAAAGAGTGGACATTGTATGCACCTCGTTGGTTGGTGTAGGTATGCAGTTCTGCTTATAAAGTCACTTTTGTCCATCCATGAGATAATACCGTCAAACTTGCACTCTTAATTTTCTGTGGCACGTAAATTCTTGAATAAGAATATTTTAATATTCATATAAAAATACAAACATCAAAAGAAAATTAAATAATTGAAATAAGATTACCGCGGTTGTTGTTCGGCTTTATTTCGGAATCTAAATATTACATTTATTTTGACAAATCTTAAATACAAAAATACAATATATTATTCAAGTATAAAAACAGGGAAAAGCTCATTGGCCATGAAAAAAATCGTCCGCATCGCTGTCAATGCGAAAAGTGCTCAAAAGACTGGTAGCATTGCCACCTAACGTGGCAATGCTACCAGTCTTTTAGGCACTTTTCTTTGACTTAAATAACAGAATAAACTTTGCCTACCACAATAATTTTTAATAGACTATTTGTTTTGGAGCTCAAAATGATATCACAGTAATGTATACGCTTGTGTTAATAAGATTCATGAAATCCAAACAGGTTAATCGATTAGTCCATCAATTAAAGTGTTCGTCGATTCTTATTATGTATTCATTGTTATTCAAATTATTGAAACACTATTAGATTAACTTTCGTTTTATTAAACTAATGCATGGTATGTGGCATGGGAAAATTGTAGAGATGTAGTTACTTTTTATGGTAGACTTATTTGTACAGGTACTACCTACTTTTTGTAGCTTTTTGTGGCTTTTTGTTTTTGTTAGCATCGTGGGTACTGAATAGTGTCGAAGCCAAAACGTTCCGTTGCAAAGATAGAAAGAATAGTTTTCGTCAAGCGTCGTTCTCTCTGATACAATAGTAAAATTAAAATAAGTATTCGATACAGCTTCAAGTGCTGTTGGTCATTGCCATTGAAAGAACATTAATACTTCCGTTTCCGAATTGAGAATTGGAAGTTGAGAAAATGTAAGTCTCTACTCAAAATTCAAAAGTAATTTATTCAAACTAGGCTGAGAATCAGCACTTTTCGAACGTCAATATTACATAAGACAGTCCCCCAAAACGCCCACCCTTCACTACTTCCTAGTGCTTTTGCTGGGAAGAAGAAGTGGCGCAAGAAACTGCCCCAGTTGCACAGCTACGAGTATCTCTTCAGTTAGAAAAAAAAAAACATTCTATACAATACAATAATATAAGTCTTTATTTAGACTGGTATAACTTAGGACATTAGTTGGTTATTTTGTTTAGTTGAATAAAATTATAAGATAACATAACATCACGCCTTGTTTCCCCGGAGGGTTGGGCAGAGGTGTACCTGTAGTAGGTACACCCACATTTCGCCAGTGATGTTTAAGTCCCATGTAATAGGGGGCGAGCCTATTGCCATCAACCGGGCACAAATCCAGACTCCGGGCTGCTACTGAGAAATTCCAGATAGAAAAACCCAATAACACTTTACCCGACCCGGGAATCGAACCCAGGACCTCATGCTCAGCAGTAGCGCTTGCGACCACTAGACCAACGAAGCAGTCATAAAATTATAGTTTTGATAAATATGACTTCGTATTGAACTAGTTAACTACCCCAACATCCCCATCTGTATGTCTCTCGTTGACAAAGGCCTCCTCGAAATGCCTCCACTACTCCCCATCCTTAGCGACTCTCGTCCATGCAGAGCCTGCAACAGCTTTTATATCATCTGCCCATTTCAAGCAAACTCTACTAGGTCATTATTAAAGAAAGAAAAAGAAAACGTGTTACAACCCCAAGTAACATGGGACGAGGACAGGATGATGATTTATGTCCTAACCTGCAAAGCAATGTTGACAGTTACATACTTTTATACTAGGCATGACTGCCCCGTTGGTCTGGTGGTGAAAATACGTTTATTAGCGGTACACATGACGCAAGCAAAGAAAAAAAAAACACGATAAAACAATTTGGGGGAAAATATGCGTCACATCCACACAAAACGGCCATCGCTCAGCATAATTTATTTATTTATTTATTTAAGGTCTTTGGAAGACTTACAGCTAAATACAATGGTGTTATATAACAGTATGATAATCTGGCAGCCAATTACAAGTCTTCACGTCTAGAGCTTTTCTGGTATAAAAGTACTGTGGAACAAAATATACACACTGCCAAACATTGCCAAAAAGAAAAAACAGGAATAAATCCAAAAAAAAAAAAAAAAATTGCACGTAGATCATCACCTAAAATTTGTAAAAACTAATATAACAAAATTACGACGGGTTATTTCCCATTATAACCAAGATGTTACAAATTCAATTTATAAATAAAAAGAAAGCAGTCTGAAGAATTCAAGCTTTAAAGAAACTCTTTGCTAAACTGTTCTTTGCCGAGGTCACACTTGTCTTGAATAATGCTGGGACCCTTTGCGAGACAGAGCCCCAGCGCTGGTTTTCAGCGACAGCCGGTGTTGACGTGATGACTTCAACTGGTGCAGCATAACAGAAATAAAAAAATAAAATAAACACAATATTAGTCCTAAATGTATTATAAAACATAGCATTTAAAATGGCAACATTTCGTAGCGTCGGCGACTCATGCGCCGCACACTTAGTAAAGACTTAATAAGCGCGCAGCTGTCATAAAAAGTATTTGTTTGACGTTTTGTTTGGCATATTGGATAAAAGTACTGATTACGTAATAAATTATAACAAGGCGCGTTGAATGTTATGATGCAATGCATAATAAGTAATAACAAAATATATATTGGGTGATTGTGTAGCTATGGCATTTGAAATTTCTTAGTAGCAGCCCGGAGTTTGGAAGTTGGTGGTGTGAAACCCTGGTGCCTCGGAAAGCACGGTAAGCCGTTGGTCCTGCGCCTGATCTCTCTCCGGTCGTGACGGATTGCCATCCCATCGGACTATGAGTGAGGGAAGGGAGAGTGCATCTGTGTCGGCGCACACATTTGTGCACTGTAATATCTCCCGCGCCGAAGGCTGGCCTCCGCTTGATTGGTCGCCATGGCCGATTTCGGTCTGGAGGACTATTACTAGGCATATTACAACAGTTTCATAGCTGAAGCGCTTTGCCTTCTTTAGAGCCAAGTTTAAAGAAGTCAATGACAGCTCGGCCCGCCTCAGCTCAACCCGAGTAAATAATATGAGATATTTCACTCCCGATGACAATGAATTGTACGGTCAGCCAGAAAATTTATATTATAAAATAAATCATTACGAATGTATTCGGAAAACAAATCGAAGATTTTGGTTTTGGGACTAAAAAAGTATTCATTACTATTATTCATAAAAATAAATTCTACCAATAAATTAAAAGAATCTTCAATATTTTAAGAGGTCGATACTTTTCATGCGGACGGTACACACCACTTTTTAGGCGTTTTGACGACGTAGTATTTGGTATTAATATTCTGGTTGAGATGACTCGGGCCGAGCTATCACTGACCCGTTTAAAGATGGACGGCTTTAAGAGAACTTCTCTACGTGAAAAAGTCTCTCGTAGAAGTAGAAAGGTATAAACTCACATTACGAAAGAAAAACACAGATAACCACATTTTAATTTACCTTATTTTAAAGTACCAACCATAACTTTTCTACCTAATTATTGAGTGGACTGTCCATAAACGTCTCGAGATCAGGCCACCCGACTAGATAAGCTCCTAAACAAAACTGTCATCGTTAAGAAAAGTAAGTAAAGGTGTTTACAACATAAAAGGCCCCGAAGTATAAGTCATATCTAGTCAATGAGACAGCCGACGAAACGGCTGATTGATACCCAGTTAAGTCGAGACGTTAAATTTTTATGTCACCAATCAATCAACTTTAATTCTTCACTTGGGGGAGCTAATGAATTGTATGGCTATTATAGACAACGTAGTGTGGTTTGTTTGAATAATGTACTTGTTTTTAGTCGTAGCGTTGGTCGCGTGGTTCGTGGTCTGGGCGAAACTGCGAATCCTGCGAGAGACGCGGGACGAAAAACTTGTGGTGTTGTTCAAATTGGCGCAAATAGTCGCATGGCTTCCTAATCCATAAAACAATCGATGCGATCCATTGACTTATATATTACTTATATCAATGATGCGATCACGTCCCACGCCCCACGCTGATTCGTCTCAGTTTGTACAATCCTTAATTCTAAAGGATGCCTAGCATTTTTGGGACTCTGGGATGTCATTGGTGTATGAAAAATATAAAGTTTTCATTTTCTTTAGACTTGTAAAATGCAGTGAATATTTAAGTGCCTTTAAGATTCTATTGCGATTTGTCAAACTGCATTCAAAAATATTGTGAAAACTAAATGGTTTAAATCAAATAGTAGTATGGTTTAAATGTTCATAACTTTGTCACCAGACAGTTCACTGATCCATTGATGAATCACTATATTTTTGTAAATCACTACAGATAACTGTGAATAGACCAATAAAATATATACTCGCCGAACTCTTCATAAAGTAAGTTGTCAATTTTCGAGATAGATAAAGAAAGCTGTATATTGATTTATGTGAGAAAGATACAATTCATGTGCAAATGTTTGTTTATAACGTATAATAATATCGTCATTATATCTTTATTGATTTTCATATCAGCCATTGATCTTTGCTTTTTGACATGCAAGAAAATTTATACATTGGGTTTCTCTTCGATTTTGGTACCCGTAGGTGGGTCAGTGAATATTTTTTCAATTACTTTACATTTTACAAGCTTTAACTTATGTATTTTCTTTGTCTTGTATGTAGGTTAAATGCATCGGTATAAAGAGCTATTGAAGCAACGTTTTGTTCCGAGTGTAATACGAAATTCAAATTATATTGTTTGTGAACCCAAAGAATTGAATATGATTGAAATTAACAGCGTGTGAGTTTTGAATATGAGCCATTGAATAGAAAATTAACTATGATTTTCCTCGTGTTTTCAATAAAATACATTTTTTAAAGTGCTATAAAGAAATTTGCATAGCAATCGTTTATATGGTGTAATATTTATGGCTACAGGCGATAAGAAACCATGATTTACGTTTAACTATGGAGATACTGACTTTATAGTAATTTATTGTTTACGCGGTTGTAATTTGTGAAAATTTGTCTTTTGAATGGAAAATAATGATAGTATACGAGATTGGACTGCGAATAGAATCGTATCGTAATTTTTATCATGATGATATACAAATTATGAAATGGTCGAGTTAATTTGTTTAATATTCAATGTTTGACAGCCTCAGGTGTTTGATCAGTAGAATTTATTTTTTATTGCTAAAATATTTCTGTTGAGCTGGTCACTTCACAGACCCCTTAAAAACTGTAATAAGATCACAGAAGAAATAAATCTTGAGTATATGAGAGGCTTTACGATTGAGGGTTAATTGGTTTAGACGTACAAAAAAGTGTTTCACCAAGTTTTAGAGTTAACTGATTACATTATTCAGGTTACTTAACGGCACAGAGATTGTACGGGTAACTACTGACCGTATTTTATAATACGAATGCGATAATTATATGGACGCGAGTCCTAATCATATGTACGTAGTTTTTACAACGAACAAACAAGTAATAAATCTAACAAAATAACTGTACGTTGACAAGGAAGTTGGTCCAGTTGCTCGCTCATTACTTCTTGTCGGTTTTTTTTTGTCGAGCGATATTTGTATATAATTTTTTTCTTGGTGATGAAACGACTGATTTAATGATATAGAAATAATAAAATAATCGTACACTAGTTTTTTATAAGGTCTTTAATTCTGTTTCCTCAATTCCCAGACCTTGGGTCGCCCAGATGTTCTGTGACTAGGAGCTACGATGTAATTAGTTTGGAGTGGATTTAAATTTCAAATGTACGAGGAAATGTGTGGAGGTTACATTGATTCAAGGAACTAAATCTGATTCGGATGTGAATTAAGTATGCAGTGCAGGTAAAGGCGGTAGGTATGTTTTAGTTAGAAAACAAAAATTTGGAAGGCGTTATTAAAGACTGCAGTAGATTAGGTATAGTGATTTCTTTTGTCCACTGCCTGTCACGTAATCCATATCCATATGACCAAGTTATTCACTATTACCATACACATAATTATATTCTTGCCAAAATTATGCTGTCAAATAAATTAAAAACTTATTGGACTTTCTTTATTACCAGTCTATCAACACCTTCCTTATACACCGTTGATGTTAAGTCCAGTTTTTTATTTCTGAAACTGGGTTGAAGACTTAAAATATCAACAAAAAGTTCATGTTTATGGAAACTTGCTTGGACTTTAGAGATCGCCGAAATTCTGGTGCTGCAATTAAGAATTGGAGTATTAAGATGTTTGCCGTTTGATTTTGCTGTCGAGATTTTTTTTTTGTAGAGCTTCATCTGATGGTTTTTATTTAGCACTGGATGGCCTGGTGAACTTCGTACCACGTGGGCAATTCCGATACAAAATATAGATATTTTCGATAGGTATTTCGGCTGTTCCTTTGAGGTTTTCCTAATTTTTTATATTTTGAAAATCCGAAAGTGCGCGCCTCATATTATTATATCTGAATTAATATATTGATCAATCTGCCTAGCCTTTTCCCAACTATATTGGGGCCGGCTTCCAGTCTAACTGGATGCAGCTGAATACCAGTATTTTACATAGAGCGACTGCCTATCTGACCTCCACAACCCAGTAACTGGGTAATACGATACCCCTTGGTAAGACTGATTGTCAGACTTTCGGGCTTCTGACGACCCGTTATTATTAAGCCTTTATTGCTGAGGAACTAAACACAAGTATAATTTAATAGTATTAAAAAAAACTTAAATCTAACACATCGGGTTTTCCGGTTTAGTGATCAGCGTGTCCTGTGACACATAGGCCTCTTCCAGCTGTTTCCACTCATTTCTGTCTCTAGCTATTCTAGACCAGGTAGCGCCTCCAATTTTTCTTATGTCGTCTATCCATCTCTTTACCTGTCTTCCCCTTTTCCTTTTGCCATCGTGTGGATGCCACTCCGTTATAATTTTTGTCCATTTTAACTTACTATCTCTCGTCATGTGTCCTGTCCATCTCCATTTCAACAGTCTTACTTTCTTTATTATATCCTCTACTTTGGTTCTGGATCGTATTGCAACTGCTCTTAACCGATCCCTTTTAGTTACACCAATCATGCTTCTCTCCATTCCCCGCTGACATGATCTCAGTTTTAAAAGATGTTTTTGATTTAGGGCCCACGTTTGGCTCCCATACGTCAGGCAAGGTAAGACGCACGAGTTGAGGACTTTTCTCTTAGCTGCCATGGAAAAGAATTTGCTTTTAAGTATCTCCTTGAGTGACCAATATCTTTTCCATGCACAAGCAACTCTTCTTTCGATTTCCATGTCTGTTTGATCTCTGAATGATATTAACTGTCCCAGGTATGTGTAGATTTTCACGTATTCAATGCTTTCGCCATCTATTGTTATGGCTATTTCTTTCCTGTTTGTCATTACGTTTGTTTTAGATTTATTCATAGTAAGACCTACTATTCTACTAGCTTCTGTTAACTGTTGCAGCATATTTCGCAGCGTACTAGGGCTGTCAGTGATTAGTACTAAGTCATCCGCGAACCTTAAATGGTTGAGTTCTTCCCCGTTGATATTTATGCCTACATTTTCCCACTCTATGTTCCTAAATACACTTTCTAGAATTGCAGAAAAAAGTTTTGGGGACAGCGGGTCTCCTTGTCTTACGCCTTTCGCTATAGGGAACACTTCGCCGGTTGTTTCCAATTTTATTTGTGCCGTGCTGTTCTTGTATATATTTTTGATTATACGTATGTATTTCTTGGGAATTCCTTGTTGAGTTAGTGCCTTCCAGAGTGACTCATGTTTAATGGAACGACGACCCGTAACGACTGTCAAAGATCCACGAATGACAGCCGGGACCAACGGGTTAACGTGCTTTCCGAGGCACGGAGGAGTCTCGGTATGTAGAAGATGGTCACCCATCCACAGACCAACCCCGGCAAGCGTAGCTTAACCTGATGGATCGACCCGTGCGGCAGTTATTACTTAGCCACGAGCTCCTCATATAGCTTTATTGATCAATATATAAATATATCATTCAAAAACAGCACAATTTTAAAAGTAAGACTTTTTTTAAGACTATTAATTGTTTTTTATTAATAAAAAATGAGACAATGACTTTAAAAATGAGACTACGACGTTATTATTAAAGGCCGACCGCTTAACTGAGTCCGCGCCTGAGGTAGCTGCGTGGTGCGGGAGGGGTGCTGCGTAAGTAAAATTGTATTTAAATAAAAACGAAATCTTATATACTGGTGGAACTAACGATGAAAGTGTTTTTCAAGAAAACGTGAAGAATAAAGCGAAGTTATTCAGTTTTTTGCAATTATGCAAAAAAACAGTAGTCAGTAAAACCACCCATGACGTTAACAACGGTCCTGCAACGGTTTTTCATGCTTTCAATCAAGTTATCAAAATCTTGTTACGGGATATTGCTGCTAAGATGCCAAAAAAGTTGCTCTTCAGTCGCTATCTTTGCAGGAAAATTCTTTAAAGCCCTTCTTTGGAGCATGTTCCACGCGCGCTCTATGAGGTTTAAGTCTGTTTATTGCGCGGGCCAGTCTAAGACAGATACATTAGCCAGCCAGCCTGCAGCCAGCTGACCACCAATCGCACTGTGTGCGGACGGGTGTTGTCGTGCATGAGTGTGAATTCTTGGCCCATTTGTAGTTGATAAGGGTAGACTATTGGTACTAGTACCTGGTTACGGTATTTTTCAGCGGTCATGGTGGTTCTGATCCAAACGAGGTCTGTTCTTCCACCAATAAGAATTTCTGTCCATACCATAATTATCCCGCCGTGGTATGGATGGACTTCCTGAGGGTGTTGCAGTCGGCTCTCACGACCAGGAACTCGCCATACGTGTACTTTTCGCGAATCGGGATGGAAACCGAATCGGGACTCATCGGTAAAAGATAACCTTCCTAGAGCAAATGTTCACGAGCCCACCTTAATCTTCGTCCACGATTTTCTCGGCGTATTGCTGGAGTACGAAGCGGTCTACGACGACGAAGGTAGTAGTAGCTTCGTGCAGTCTTCTCCTTACAGTTTGGTCACTCACAAGCAACTCGTGCTCTGACTCTGCCTTTGCACCAACTGCATGGGCGTAACATTTGGTTGTCTTCTCCGGCAACTTGCATAAAGTGGTCTTGTCGTTGGGTGGTTATGCGCTTCCCGCCTGGGTGTCTTTCATCCATTTCACCAGTAGCACGATAACATGACCAAAACCTTAATATCACATTTTATTTTGTTCCAATTTCAGCAATACTCCGTTGAGTAACCCCAGCTTAGAGCATGCCCACTAACCTTAACATTTTTTCTCTCGTTAAATGGCACCGCTGCATGATGCATACAGCATACATTCAAAATTAACTGCTAACTAGTTTTAAAACATTAATTTGACACCAAACATTTCCAAAAACTACGGTAAGTAAATTAAATATTTGAACTTCGCTAAAGTTATGCCGCGCAAATCTTTTGTTTTTAATTTAGTTTTTCAAATTCTTTGGAATCATCAAAAAAGGCCTACGAAATAAGCTTTCTTCAAAAGATTTAAAAACCGGCCAGTATTTTTTTAGTAATAATTTTAACATAATATCCCTAGACAGTGTTGATGTGTGTACTTGGGTTACCACCGATTTAGGGATACCAGTGCTGGTCCGGGGATACCGCACGGTCTCCGGTGAGGCGGCGAGCCTCCTTGGCGGTTTGCCGCCATGGGATCTAGAGGCAAAAGTCCTCGCACATATTTGGGAGTGGCGCGAGGTGGCGAAACGCCGGGGCTTGACTACGATGCGGCGCAGCGGACAGAGCTCCGACGGGATCTCATGGCGTCATGTAGAGTGCGATTGTCGCAACCCAGTGCTGGGCACGCCACTATTGCGGCGATAAGTCCCCTCTTTGAGGAGTGGCTAGAGAGGCGCCACGACGTATTCGCCTTCCGCCTGACGCAGGTCCTAACCGGACACGGCTGTTTCGGGAGGTTCCTGTTCGGTATCAGGCGGGAAGAAACGCCCGGGTGTCATCACTGCGTGGATCGCCCGGAGGACACGGTGGAGCATACGGTGGAGGTCTGCCCGGCTTGGGCAGAGCACAGCCGTATCCTCGTGGAGGCGATCGGTGGCGAGGATCTCTCGCGTCCGGCCCTGGTCCAGACCATCCTTCTGCGAAGCAGTAATGCTCGCGAAGGAGGAGGCGGAACGCGTGAGGGAGAGGCAAAATTCGCGCCCTCACGCCCCTAGCCGCCGCAGGATGAGACGCCCTGGGCGTCGGTAATCGATTGCCGATTCCCGGCCGCCGTAGGCGCGGGCTTGCGGACGGTGAGCAATGGGTAGCTCGCCGTCCGGTAAGGACCAAGCCTGGGTCGACGGCGCGTTGTGTTCCACGCGCGCCTCAAAGAGATGTCAGCAAGTGAATCAGACCATTGCCTGCAGGGGTTGAGGGAAAGTCCGAAAGGGATAACGTGGCCCCCTGGTATTGCACAGGCAACAGAAGGAACACGGGTGGGTTTTAGTCAGTAAGAGTCTGACACGCCCTCACGCTCCACCCAGAGCGGGAGAAGTCATTTGATGATTTCCCAAACAAAAAAAAAAAAAAAAAAATAGGGATACCAGTGGCCGGCAAGATTACCCATAAATGAATATTCCTCACTACTATTACCAACCTACTATTAATATGAATCACTTTTATCCATAGGACAACCCGGTTAAGCAGCTGACAATCTCTTAGGTTGACATGCGAGATGCCCTTCATAAAAAAAATGGTTTTTCGCTGAGTAGTCGGATTGGAAATACCGACTAGATCTAGATTAAAACATAATTTATATTACGAGTAAGTGCTTTTCCAGAATTTGTAAAAAAAAAAAGTATATTTTATGGAACTTACGAGTACCATAAGTGAACTTCAACCAAAATTATATGACATGTTGCATCCGAAGAGTTGTAGGCAATGCACGGACTACAAAGTTTGTATATGCTCTTCGCAAGTTGAGACTAGTGTCCAGTAAAAAAACAGTCCTAAATGCATATCATGGTTATGTTTCATCAGTATTACGTTACGGTCTAGTTATATGGGGTAATTCAGTGGACGTGGACAGAGCGTTTAAAGTACAAATAAACATCCGAGCCATGAGTGGAGCAGAATATTTAGACCATTGCAGACCATTATTTAAAGAATTAAAAATTCTCCCACTCCCGTGTCTGTATATTTTTGAGGTTTGTTTATTTGTTAAAAAATACCCTTATTTATTTTCATTGAATGAACAAGTCTCGGAAAGAATGAATAAAAAAAAATGCTGGCAAACTGTTAGTTCCTCCTCAGAGACTGCATCTCTATAGTAGAAATGCCAGTTGTATGACGATCAAAATTTATAATAAATTACCAACTGCGTTCAGAATGTTACCAATAGATAAATTTAAATGTAAAATGTTTGCTTGGCTATTAGAGATGTGCTTTTATTCAGTTAATGAATTTTTAAATCATAATTATTGACATTGTAATGAATATATGTTATTAGTATTTTGGCATAATATCTATAATTATTACTTTACTATAGAGCTTATATTTTGGACATAACATTGTTTATTTAGACACTTTAATTATATCTTCTGACTTTTTTTTTTTTTTTTTTTTTGTCTAGGGCATCTCGTAGCTCACCTCTGAGGTGATGACTACTTAACCGGTCAATCCTGCGGCTGCCTTAAGCTACTAACTTAAAGCCTCCAGCCAGGGGCAAAACTATTCTAAATTAAAACTAGGCGAACGCTCGCTAAGGGCACCCCCTGTGGGGTACGGACCTCGGCTTAGGGCGTCGCTGGGGGGAGGACAGCAAGTTGGGACAGGCTGGATCAAAGATGATTCATTATTATTAATCGGGGAATTTAAGACTACATTTCTCAGCAAAACGCGGGCTGGCGCTTCTGCGAGCAAGGGTCGGTGGGGAGTATTATTTACTCGGGCGGGTCGCGATCGCGGAGGACCTCGGCGGCGAGGTCGGAATGCGGGTCGGTGTCTGTGTTTCTTGTGCACTGTACTTGTGGCCCTATTGCTCTCCTGGAGGAGGGTTATGGGGTCGTCTGGGTCGGTAAGGATTTGCCTTGGGCGGCGGGTCTGACTGATTCTACTCGTGACATAATTGGCGGCCTCGACAACCAGAGGGTTGCGATGTTTGGCGGCGGACTCAAAGAAACGCTTGGAATTGCGTTTGAGAAATTGGTGGATTGTGGGGATCTTTAGGTCGAGATGGAGGATCTCGTTCCTAACGTACCAGGGGGCACCGGTGATTTTCCGGAGAAATCTATTTTGGAGCGTTTGCATCCTATGAATATGACGGGGTTTTGCGTGTGCAAATACGGCTCCCGCATAGGTCATGATGGGACGAACGCACGCCGTGTACGTACGCAATTTGCACTTAAGTGACATTTTGCTACGTGCATTCAGGACAGAGTGGAGTCTACCGAGGACGAAGGCGGCTCGCGAGCGGACCTGCTTTATGTGCTCACTGAAGGTGAGATGCTGATCTAGGACGACACCTAGGTATTTGGCTCGCTTCTCCCAAGGGATAGGCTTGCCGAACATGGTGATGGGTCGGGGGGGTTTGAACCTTTTGCGCGGTTTCCTAAAGAGAATCGCTTGGCTTTTATCCGGGTTAACTTCGATCCTCCACTTTCTAAACCAGGTGCCGAGCATGTCGACTGAGGTCTGGAGAGTGTGGGCTATCGAGTCAGTGCTGGTTCCCTTGTAGTAAATGGCCGTATCGTCTGCGAACAGAGCCAACTGCGCCCTTTTACTCTTTGGGATATCGCTGGTGAAAAGCGTGAAGATTAGGGGGGAGAGCACAGAGCCTTGAGGGACTCCTGCGCGGATAGGACGAGGGGAGGATATCGCTCCTTCGATACGATAGCGGAAGGTGCGGTTTGACAAAAAGTCCCGTAAGATGAGCACGAGACGGTCCGGCACACCGAGTTTGTAGAGCTTATATAATAAGCCGTTGTGCCAGACTTTGTCGAACGCTTTCGCTATATCGAAGAATATTGCAC
The DNA here is from genome assembly GCA_963853775.1 of Xanthia togata. Taxonomy (NCBI): domain Eukaryota; kingdom Metazoa; phylum Arthropoda; class Insecta; order Lepidoptera; family Noctuidae; genus Xanthia; species Xanthia togata. Next base: position 8,776,941 of record OY970803.1, read on the forward strand.
CGGTTATCAAGCCGCGCTGGAAGCCAGCGCATATGCTTTCAATAATCCGGTGGGCCTGATGCACGCTAGAGTGCTGGGTTCGGAATCCAAACTGTTCGTTGGGGATGAGGCCCTTGGTTTCGGCAAAATCTCTGAGGCGCTTATAAATAAGCCTCTCATAGACTTTGCCGAGTACCTTGAGCAAACTGATGGGGCGGTAACTCGACGGCTCGGTCTTGGGCTTGCCGGGCTTCGGTATGCCGATGACCGTGGCTTCTTTCCATGCTTGGGGAAAGATGTTTTTGCTTAGGGCACCATTGAAGATGGTGGCCAATAGCATTATCAGGTGAGCAGGGAATAGCTGGATCACCCTATTGGTGATTCCATCTGAGCCGGGGGCTTTGCGGGTTTTCAGACCTTTGATGATGTCATGCACTTCGTCTGGAGTGACGGGAGGCAGAGGACTATCAGGGTCTTCAACGGGAGGGAGAGAGGATCTACGTTCGACCTCGGCGTCGACCTCTAGGAGGTGAGCTTGGTCTACCGGTTGGGAGCTAGGGGAGCATTGAGCTTCTAGACTGTCTGCTAGGCATTCAGCCTTTTCTAAGTCCTCGAACGCGATGGTCTTGTCGGGACGGGTCAGGGGGGGCATGGAGGCCACTTGCTGGGACTTGAGTTTCCTCTGAAGTTCCCAGAATGCCAGGTGGGTGGGCTCTAGTTCGCTGAGCATCTTGTCCCAGCCCGTGTCACGCAGCTCCTGTATGCGTGTCTTTACAGTTCTCTGTAAATAGCGCATATGGGCTTTGTTAGCGGAGCAGGGAAAATTGCTGTAGGCACGAACGGCCGCGTTCTTCTCAGTCAGCAGCGCGCGTACATCGTCCGGCAGGCTCCAGCGAGGGTCGCCCGACGCTGAAACCTCCCTAGAGCAGTCGCTCAGGACTGATTGTACGTGCTCCGTGAGTGAGTCGATTGCGGCCGTCGTGTCCGCGATAGAGTCGAATTTGTCGGGGATGGCGTCCAATTGGGGGGACGTGTTGGATTTCAGCTGGGTGCTTACTTTCTTCCAGTCCGTTACCCTTTTGGTGAGAGCGGGTTGAGAGGGGTCGGGGAGACCTATGCGGGGGGCCATTTTTATGACTACTGGGCGGTGGTCAGAGTTAAGCTCTTGCACCGTTTCTATGGATTCTAACCTTAGAGCGACGTTCTTAAGGAGCGCCACGTCTATGACGTCGGGGTTATGATGGGTAACGTGGGGAAAGTGAGTTGGGGTCATCGGGGCGATGACGTCAAAATTTAGAGAATTAGAGAGGTCGAACAGGTGTCGCCCTCTGGTACAGGTTCTGGAACTATTCCAGGCGGGATGCTTGGCATTGAAATCGCCCGCTAAGATAGCAGAGTCATTCATGCCGAGTAGGATAGAGAGGTCGTCTGAGAGGAGTTGGAAGTTCTCCGAAGTATTGAGGGGTGGGATGTAGACCGATACTAGTGAGATCGGCTGATGGCCGGTCATGCCTAAGCGGCAGATTGAGACTTCTAATCGTGAGAGGGGAGGAGGGTCTATTGGGATGCAATATAGATCCTTTTTATAGTAAATAAGGGTGCCGCCCAAGTGACATCGCGTCCTGTCTTTGCGAACTATGCGATAGTTGGCAATTGACGGGTCGCGGTTGCATGGCTTGAGAAAAGACTCTTGGATAAGGAGGATGTCAATTTGATGGTCGCGAAGGAAAGTCGCGATCTCATCCCGTTGGCCTCTAATGCCATTGGCGTTGAAAAAACCTAACTTGAGGGATCGGGGTTTGAACCTAGTATTGATGGTGTTATACATTATGGGTTCTAGTAGGGGTGCTGAGGGAGGTCAGGGCTTGCGTGATCTCGGGATACGCATTGTAGATGGCCTGCAACCTGAAGAGGTCGCCAGCGGCCTGAGCGGCCAGGATTTCCTGGGCCATTTGGATAGCGCGAGGGGAGAGGAAGGCTATAAAAGTCGAACTTATAATGTTATAGGCCATGCTAGGGCCGACTGTGGGGGGGGCTGAGGTTGGGGGACGCGATGCTACTGGAGCAGGTGCGGGTTTGACGAGGGGCGCGGTGATGCGAATGCGGGGGTCCATGAGACGGGGGATGGTGGTGGTTTGGGGGGGGGTAGGGGCAATGGGTTGGGAGGGGGGTATGGGTTGAGAGGGGGGTATGGGTTGAGACGAGGGTACGGGTTGAGAGGGGCCTATGGGTTGAGAGGGGGCCAGGGCTGAGAAAGCTTGCTGGTGGTGGAGGTAATTCCACGGACTTGGCCTCTGAGGGCTTAGTCGCTGGGGCATCTGAGCTGAGGGTACTTTAAACCCTGAAGGAGCTTCCCTTTGCTGACGAGCGTCGAAACGTTTGGTCAGTTTGGGGGATGTGGATTTGGGGGCTTTTGGGCAGCCGCGGTAATTAGCCGGGTGGCCTACTTGCCCGCAGAGGACACAGCTGGGTGGGTCGGGACATAGGGAGTGGTCCTTTGGCCGGGTGCACTCGGGAGTGCCGTGCTCGCCCAGGCACTTGACGCACCTGGGTTTTGCGTGGCAGTTCCGTTGCGAGTGGCCGTAAAGCTGGCACTGGTGGCATTGGCCAATAGCACCGCTTTTCCAGGGCTTCTCAATAGAGAAACCCACGAGGGAACATAGAGATTTTAGCTGGAATATAGGGTGGTGACCCTCTACCGGGGAGCAAACAACGAGGATCATGTCGTATGCCTCACCGCGTTTGCCGCGGTGCATACGGTGGACCTCATCGACGGGGATCTTCTGCGACTGAAGGTCGGCTAGGATATCCGAAGGGGGGATTTCCTTCGGGATCCTTTTGATAACGACGCGGATCTGACGTTCTTCTGGGAGGGAGAACGAGTGGTATGACACTCGTCTCTCTCTCAGTAGCGTTGTAAAAGCCCTATAGTCACGGGACGTAGGGACTGTAACTTTAATACCCTGTTGGGTGTTCCTGGCGCTAGTGTATGCGATCTTTTGATCGCAACACCATTTGGAGATATCCGTCCATTTCCCCTTGTCCTGTACGAACACGGGTGGTGGCGGAGGGACCTTTTTTTGGCCCAGAAGTAGGTGGGGTGGGGGCAACCTGCGCGGAGGTTGACGCTATCGGGCGGGGGGCGGGGGAGGGGGAAGCTACGGGGGCACAAGTAGCGGGTAGGGCTAGGGAAGGGAGGAGCGACTCAGAGTCCTCTACCGCAACGACCTTGTTGGCCTGGGTGGAGCTCTGCTTCTTGTTCTTCCTTTTCATCCCTTTTCCTTGGACGGGGATGAAACCGTCGTCGTCGGAATGGGAGGAAGAGGAAGAAGAGAATTTAGCCTCTTCATCTGACGGGTAAGGGGAAACGGGGCGCTTTGAAGCGGTGGGGATGGGCTCGTCTGTGTCCATGGACACTGACGGGCTGAGCGGGCTATCCCGCGCGACGGCAGGGATGTCTAAAGCGTCACTGAACGTAGTGACGTTTCGGTCAGAGGGACCAGGGAGGGTTCGCTGTAAAGCAGCGAAATGCCCACCCCATTTGGTTTTGAGCCGGGGCTCATCGTCGAGGACTCTCTGAAAGAGTTTGATGAACGCTGTCAGAGCGTCCTCCATATCTAACAGGGGAATATCTTCTGACATTGCAATTTATCTTAATATCACTGTATTACTTTGACTTTAGAACTTGCATTTTGGACATAACAAAATAATTTTTATTTTACTTTTTGATATTTTAATTAATTTAGTGATGATTTGAATGTGCTCAACTTTTTTTTATATTTCTACGCCAGCAATGGTAGTATATGTGGAACATTATTAGTGTAAGATCTCAAAATACCATATACTTGGAAATAAATACATTTATTTATTTACAATGTATATTAAATCTCGAAGATGCAACATTAAAGTATAATTATTTTTAAAATATAATATATTATTCTCAGATTGCGAGGTGAGAAATTTAACCCATAGGTATTGATGGGTAAAATTGTACGTACTGTCAAAAACTTTATTTAGGTTTGCTTTGTTGGTTGCTAGGCAACGGAAGAGGGTGGAAGCTGGAAATATACATATGTATAATTATTTATTATTTTACTTCATTTTTTATTAATTATAATTAAACTTCTTTGAATAAAAGAGCCATTTTCAATAGGATTACTCCTATGGCTGAAACGAATCTATTAAAAACAATTGACTCAATTAAATGAATGACGGAAAAAAAAAAAAAACTGTATTTTACGTTGCAGCAGCATTAAATCAATTTTTGAAAAGTACAGAATTAATTTCCATTGAATTATATATACAATTGTATATAAATTAAGTTGGTTCTGTGTACTAGCAGGAGTGTTACAATAAAAACAGTTGCAGAAAGGAGACAAAACAAATTTTTCGATCGCAAAGTAAGTACTCTCTAATGATTCGCATTATGAGTCCTGCAAAAATTATTCAAATCGGTCGAGCCATTTTCGAGTTTAAGCGAGACTATTGCACGGCAATTGATTTATATATAATTATACTTAGTCTGGCCATAAATACTGTTACAATTAAAAATAAGAAAGATATTACATTTGAATTAGGAATCTGTCATTTTTAGACGATTGTTCATTGAGTTTTCTAATTTTGGCGCCAATACATTGTACAATATTTTGCGATATTAAAATGGATGATGTGGGGTGATAAAGAGAACCGAATCACTGTGATTGCATTACACAAAGTTGGTATGGAGCGAAATGCAATTTTTAAAACTCTCCATACGCTTGGTATTAGTCAAATGTTTGTGTACCTATTAATAATAGTTACAATGAGACCTCCTCTGTTTGTGACAGAAAAAGATCTGGCCGTCCACGTAGTGTTCGTACGAAAAAGGTGCTCAAAGCAGTAAGGGAAAGAATTCGAAGAAATCCTGTCCGAAAGCAAAAGATTTTATCTCGGGAGATGAAGATAGCACCCAGAACCATGTCGCGTATTTTAAAAGATGACTTAGGACTTGCAGCCTATAAGACACGCACTGGTTATTTTTTAACTGATAATTTAAAAAAGAATAGGGTGGTAAAATCGAAACAACTACTGAAACGGTACGCAAAGGGAGGTCACAGATTTTTTTTGTTTACGGATGAGAAAATCTTTACAATCGAGCAACATGTTAACAAACAAAATGACCGTATTTATGTTCAAAGCTCTAAGGAAGCTTCCCAATTAGTCGACAGAGTGCAACGTGGGCATTATCCGACTTCAGTGATGGTTTGGTGGGGTGTTAGCTATGAAGGAGTGACAGAGCCATATTTTTGTGAAAAAGATATCAAAACATCGGCACAAGTGTATCAAGATACCATTCTTGAGAAGGTAGTTAAGCCCCTTAACAACACCATATTCAATAACCAAGTATGGTCCTTCCAACAAGACTCGGCGCCGGGTCATAAAACTCGGTCCACGCAGTCTTGGTTGGAAGTGAACGTTTCGGACTTCATCAGAGCTGAAGAGTGGCCGTCGTCTAGTCCCGATCTTAATCCGCTGGATTATGATTTATGGTCAGTTTTAGAGAGTACGGCTTGCTCTAAACGCCATGATAATTTGGAGTCCCTAAAACAATCCATACGATTGGCAGTGAAGAATTTTCCCATGGAAAGAGTGCGTGCTTCAATTGATAACTGGCCTCAACGTTTAAAGGACTCTATTGCAGCCAATGGGGACCACTTCGAATAAGCTTTTTATATTTTAAATTGTTTTATATTTATGTATTAAACTAACACAGTGTAAAAGTAATAAATATTAATTGCAATAAAAAAAAATCTTCGTGACAATATTTATGGCAAGACTAGTTAAATAGATAGATGATACCTGTAGATAGATAAAAGATTTCATAAGAAAGTCAGTCGTTCAAACCAGGTTGTTGCCTGTAGTACCTATGCATTTTAATAGGAAAAGGTTACCAACTTACCACTCAACATATCAGGTGGTCTATCTGACAGTTGCGTAAAGTTCTCTAATTTACATAAAAAAAAAAAACAACTTCGCCATATTCTTCGTAGCTCCGCGTCACCTAGATTAGTTAGCAACACACGCGGCACGCTGTCTAGCGAATTGATTACACTACGACTATTATGTGCCTCAGTTTTTGCGCCACACAAAGCGATGCCGTACATCATAATGTGACAATGGACATCCAAGAAGACGTGACAAGACGTGCTCCACAAATAAAACTGTTAATTAATCAGGCGAGACTGTTTTCAAACTTTTTGCTGTAGAAATTATGCAAAAACGACGCACCTGTTTATCGCTTGGCGACAGTCGAGCGACACTTTTTGTCGATCTCTTTATTTTGATTGTTCTCGTTAATGAGAGTAATAAGTTACTTCTATATTTAAGGAGACAAAAAAAAATGTTTTGCCTTACCTACCTGATATTTTTGTCTGATGCTTTGCAACATTTGTCAAGGTCAGTAAGATGTCTGTCTCACTCGCTGATATGCTGCTAATTGGTATGTTTCTGCCTTCTTATTAAGGTTTATTAATTATAATTTAACTATAAATATATTGAGTAGATAAGGACTAATTTAGCAGCAAATATAGTAGTAAACTAAAACAAAAAGATATGAGCTTTCAGTAGAAAATACTTAGTAAAATAAATCTTTTTATACAGAAAAAAGTTCTAAGTAAAGCCACAAAGCTGTTGCGATGAGGACAAGAGGCTTATTTATGTTAATACAAACAATAAAAGCTTCATACCATGATTAGGCTAGACTAAGTTTACTTACAAACTTTGGTCATTGTGGAACCCTTAGCTACTATTCGCTAGTTACAATAATACAAGTGAAAAAGAGGACAGTGGGGGTAGAATACTGTCACTCCCATTTTGACAGGTGGCGAAAAGTGCAACTTTATTTTAAAACATACTGAATTTGACATTTGAATGACGTTTGCCGTTGCAGACAGCGCCATGTCAATTCGTCCTCGATTAAACTGTCCATAGTTAATTAGTAACTGTGTTTAGTATAGTGGGTGACTCGGATAAGTGACACAAAAAATATGAACTTTTCAAGTGTTTACGACGTTTGCCTACTTAGCGCGTATTGTACTATGACGTTTACGATATTACGCCGTCACTCCGAATTGTGTATTTTATTGTTTTATTTACACGAGCAAGTCTTCTTATATTACGTTATTGTGTTTCGCTGAAAATAATAGTAGACATTTTGATATTTGTGGATTATACAGCAAATATTTTTTATGTGATGTTCTTAAATATGACGTCTGGATTTTGTATAAAGGGAATTATATCACATATCAGAATTTATCTAAATAAACTGTACTAACATTCAATATTTTGACAGAAATAATACCTCTAATACCATTATAAACGTTTGCCACAACCGCAACCCTAAATGGACCCGAAATAAAATGTAATGATTTGGAAAATCCCGTATTCCAGAATAGCCTCGCATCCGATTGACCACAATACCAAAGAATTATTGCCCATTTGACACCTATTGTAGTAATCATAATAAGATTTATTCAATAATATACCTTTTGTTTGACAGGACACGTGGCAAATATATTTCTTTACAAATACATGGAGCAGATGTTGAAAGCTGTCATTGTATTAAAATTATTATTCCATTGTATTTCATCAATTTGTCAAGCAAAGGTGGAATCATTAGTGAAGCGAAACCTTTCTTGAAACTGATAAATAATGTAGTAATTAACCGTATAGACCAACCTATGAAAGTATGAAACCGTGTTGGTTTTATTGTAGGTAATTGTCCTTATAACTTTCATCCCTCGGTGTTAAGGCGAAAGCGTCAATGTAGCCCGCAAAATACAAATTTTGTTACGTTTTTTGCAATTTGCAGGTCAATATCAGGTTGTATGTTGATCTAAATATGATTTGCGAGCATATCAAATGTTTATTTATAGAATTATATTTTAAAAATAATCAATTCAACTCTAAGTTCATGTAATCCTATTGAATGACTATTTCATGAAATCATGAATTTGAGGATTATGCTTAACTTAAAGAGTTGTATTGCTGATTCTAAGGATTATAAATCTGCAAAGCCATATTTGTTACACACACTTGTGTTTGTGACACTTACCTGTAAATTGCAAAAACGAAATAAAATTTGAATTTCGCGGGCTACCACCTTAAGTGCAAAACGGTCTTACAATTGAATAAGTAAAGAATTCAGATTTGGACATCCCAGTTTTTTGCGACTTTTGCCAACCCTTTCTAATCGATGTTGTACTTTATTTTGCAACATACAGAGATCAAATTCCAGTCATGAATAAGTGTGACCGTTGACCGTTCCGTGACGAATTAAGTCGTTCGTTTTTGTGCGGAAATATACCAATTTAGCCAAGAATTATTCGTTTCCTATTTATGGTATTTCGGGGTGACAGAGTTGGTCATTTCACGTCACGGCACGGCGCTAGGGCGAGTGATGAATGCCATCGATGATGTAGGTAAATCGATTAGTTCTCGATTTGGGTCCCCCTTCACTAATATATTATCACTAATTGTCGCTTTTCTTGTTAAATTAATAGCGGCAGATGAGCAGTTTAGTAAATGGTTTTGGATTTATAGAGATTCAGCTGTTGTGGTTGGCGTGTGGTCAATCTTTTAATAGAGCAGTTTATTGATATGGATTATAATTGTATTATTTTAAAATTTTAACATAGAAGACGAGGATTTTCACAGTTGGTCCCATAATTAAAGTTGTTGATATTAATGAGTGCTTTCAACCTCTGAAAGATTGCCAATTAATTCAAAATGAACCTGTATACGGTACACTTCATCTAGACATTGAAATAAACCTCGAGTGACTTCTAAAGTATTGTAATATATTGTGTATGTATTGTGATGTATTGTATTGTTGCAGTTCCTGTCTGTATATATCAGCCTATACTGTCCACTGTTGGGCAAATTTCTCCCCCAAATCCTTCCAGAAACTTTTCCTGCGTCACCTCGAACCAGCCCTCTCGGTACACGTCCTGTCTGTAATAACCCTGTTAAATCACTCATTACAATGATTGTTAGATTTATTAAGGCACCATAATTAAAAGAAAAAACCGGCTAAGTGCGAGTCGGACTCGCGCACGAAGGGTTCCTTACCATTATCTATAAAAAAAGTCATGTCTGTTGTATGGGAGCCCCCCTTAAATATTAATTTTATTCTGTTTCCGTTTTTGTATTTGTTGTTATAGCGGCAACAGAAATACATCATCTATCAGGGTTCATGAGATATAGCCTGGTGACAGACGGACGGACGGACAGACGGACAGCGAAGTCTTAGTAATAGGGTTCCGGTTTTACCCTTTGGGTATGGAACCCTAAAAAACGAACCAATCAGCTTGTCTGCGTGTTGCTCTTTACTCTATGTACAAATATCGCTTCTGGGTATTACTCTATGCCTATCAAAGTGCCTTGATTATAACGTTAAATTCCACTCTTTAATATTCTAAGCCGGCTCATCATCTGTTGAAACGTAGCTATAAAACGGACCACAGTGGTCGCAAATAAGTACGTGTGTGAAATAAACAAACAGACATGATCATTATTATTTTATGTAGTGTTCCACTGCGAATATAGAGTATTGCGTGGGAGATCTAACGTTTTGCTACTAAGAAAAACTCTTTCACAAAAAATAAAACCGACTTCCAAAAAATACACTACAAAGTGAAAAATAACTTTGATTTCGGAAGTCGGTGTCTGGTTTTTTATTTTCGTTTTTTTGCCACCGACTTCCGAGATCAATAGTTATTTGTGCAACAAGAGAGCAAAGTCGTTTTTTGCTGCGAGTGTTGATTTTGAATCCCGAGTAAGCGAAGGATTCTATAATTGAATCACGAGCGTAGCGAGTGATTCTAGGTTAGAATCCTGAGCGCTGCGAGGGATTCAAAGACACGAGATGCAAATAACTTTGCTCTCGTGTAACACATACAACTTTTCACCTCAGCAGCGAGAACATACAACATGTAAAAAAAAAACATGTCCGATCCGTGAGGGTGTTGTTAGGTATCGTACTGTTATATTCCACATATTATATATATATATATATATATATTTACCAGCATATTTATGTGGAAATTTTCAGGAAAAAAGAAAAAAATAATCCCTAATTTTTTTTTCAATAGTGAATTTGACCGAATTTTACATTTGGTGCGGGCGGCGGCCGTCGTTTAGCGGGTGTCTAAAAGTCATAAGTTATGAGTTTTGCAATTTTTTTTATGGATTTGGGGTAATTTTGGAACTAAAAATGTGAATTTTAAATACCAATAACATTTTTACTATCAATAATAATCAAAAAATACTGTTTTGTAATGTTACTGCCATATGCCCATTTTCCCCAGATTTTCGGATCGGACAAGGTTTTTTTTTACATAATCTTCATCACCTCGTGTTTTGCAGCCACCATCTTGGACTTATATTTTGACCTCACTATCGACTTTAGCACCCTCGAAAACTATGAAAACGACACCCATGACGAAAAATGAGAAAATTTTCGCAGCCGCCATCTTCGATTTTTATTTTGACTACACTATCAGCTTAAGCAACCTTGAAAACCTTAGAAACGATACCCATGAAGAAAAAATTGAAAATTTTCGCAGCGGCCATCTTGGATTTACATTTTGACTTCACTATCGGCTTTAGCAACCTTGAAAACCATAGAAACGATACCCATGAAGAAAAAATTGAAAATTTTCGCAGCCGCCATCTTGGATTTACATTTTGACTTCACTATCGGCTTTAGCAACCTTGAAAACCATAGAAACGATACCCATGAAGAAAAATTTCAAAATTTTCGCAGCCGCCATCTTGGATTTACATTTTGACCTCACGGTCGGCTTTGGCACCCTTGAAAACTATGAAAACGACACCCATTATGAAAAATGTGAAAATTTTCGCAACCGCCATCTTGGATTTTCATTTCGACCAAATTCAACTTACTTATTTCCTTCTCTTTGAATTCTTAGAAGAAGACAGTCGCAAGCGCCTTTTCGCGTGACGATTTCTGCCACCGCACTCTTACCGCAAGCCGCTTAAGAACTTCGTTCCAAAAATTTAATAAAACAGAATTTAAATAAAACCTTAACAGCTGATTTGCAATTTTAATGTTTTATGTATATCCGAACGTTTTATTGTTTGTTTCTTTCTTGGGCCTAGTAGGTAGGTAATTTTGAAATCGAACTTCGAATCGATTTGTTTCTATCTCTCGCTTTTTCGTATCGAAGTGAAAGTGACAAAACTAATTGAAGTTTAAATCTTTAGAATTTTGTGAGTAGACCCAACACTGCTCTCGGCATTTAAAAAAAATAATTAAAAAGTTACTTTGTCTCACGCTCGCAGCAAAATCGAATTTTGCTCACTGTTTTTTGACAGCAAAACCTGCTTGTTTGAGGTGCTGAGGTGAAAAGTTATTTTTCACTTTGTAATGTTTTTATTGGAAGTCGGTTTTATTTTTTAACCGATTTTAAAAAGGAGGAGGTTCTCAATTCGGTTGTATGTTCTTTCGTTTTGTTTTTTTTTTGTTTGTTACACGATTACTCCGCCAATTATGAATTGATTTTGATGGTTCTTTTTTTGTTTGGTAGGGCATACTTCAGAAGTGGTCCCATATAAATTTGGTCAAGATCTGATGAGGGGTTTTTGAGTTAGCTTCAATAATACGTATTTCTCCCACCTAGTATATGTGGATGATATTCTAATAGTTCCTGTCACTGTAATTTCATAGCAGGTAGTGGTATTCAAATTTTTGTGGGGCTTTTGTGTAGGTACCACAACTAAAAAGTGAAAAATAAAAACTTTTTCACAAAACTATTTCACAAAAAATAAAACCGACTTTCAAAAAAACACTACGAAGTGAAAAATAACTTTGATTCCGGAAGTCGGTGTCTTTGGTTTTAATTTTCGTTTTTTTGCCACCGACTTACACGGTACCACAACTAAAAAGTGAAAAATAAAAACTTTTTCCCAAAACATAATACCGACTTTAAAAAAAAGCACTACAAAGTGAATAATAACTTTGTTGTGGTACCTACACAAAAGCCCCACAAAAATTTGAATACCACTACCTGCTATGAAATTACAGTGACAGGAACTATTAGAATATCGTCCACATATACATTACTAGATGGGAAAAATACGTATTATTGAAGCTAACTCAAAAACCCCTCATCAGATCTTGACCAAATTAATATGGGACCACCACTTCTAAAGTATGCCCTACCAAACTAAAAAAGAATCATCAAAATCAATTCACAATTGGCAGAGTAATCGCGTAACAAACATACAAAAAAAAAAAAAAACTCCTTTTTGAAGTCGCTTGATAAAATGTTTGCCGTTTTGTAAGATTTAAGAGGACTTGCACCTTCCCTCGTCTGTTTATGGAGGTTTTTGCGGGTATTTTTTGCCTGTATTTTTAGTTACAATGGGCCTACCCATTGCTACCCATCAAATTAAATAGACTCATATAATTCGGGGCTAGTATAGGTACTAGCCCCGAATCATATGAGTCTAATAAATCTCGTGTCGTAATTGAGAATCGGACGAACTCATCTAGTTGTAGTTTGATGTTAAATTGTACGAGTATCCTGACCGAAGAGAAACGGCAACATCCTCGCGTCTAAAACAACCTTCATCTTTAGGAGGGATACGAGAAGTATACATGAGGTTGGTTCTGTAATCATAAACTGAACTTCTTCTTTTCGTGTGGTTAGTAACGAACCTGGTGTCAGAGTTTTAAAGCCATCCATGGGCCTCTGACTTGGCTTCACATGCTGTCGAGAAATATAGTCGTCGTAGTATAGAACTGTATCTCAGATCAACTGATCGGAGATCTTTCGTGAACCGGGGTTATAGTGTTGGGTAAAAAGAAAGAAAGAAAGAAAGAAAATACGTTTATTTGCGGTAAACATGACGCAAAAAAGAGGTTACACAAAAAAAAATTAAAAAAGGTACTTATCTATCACCTTAGAACAACTAGACAAAATGCTGGTATAGCTAGTAGGCACTCTCTCAGGGAGAGGAGGCCCTTGTACCGTCAGGGGGAACAACATCAGCTGATTTTGATTATGCTGGTAGGCTAGATAGTGATCTTGTAAATACAGGCTAAATTTTTAGTCATCGTCCAAATTTTGATATATTTACCCTTGGCGAAAATCATTGAAATACGTGTTTTTTCTTTTAGTATCACTCGATACAAAAATATTGAGATATCACATCACAAAGTTATTAAATACATTAGCGGATAATTCTTTCGAGAAAATGATTTAATATGAAAATTTTACTTGTCGTTTTTTTTTTTTTTCAAAATTGGAGTTAGTGAATCATACCTAATGCCTAGAAAAAATTTGGACGGTGACTAAAAATTCAGCCTGTATAGTCAACAACAATGACCTTGTTTATTTAATTTTTAGCGAACTTTTTTTCTCTTTGATAATAATATTTCTAAGAGGCTCCAAACACACGTCATGTAAGTATGCGCTCTAAATACGATCTAACGATCGGCCCGTGCGGCTCACCGAAGTAATTATTTGATACTAATTGATTTTTTACGTCAACACCTACGGGTAACACTTAAGATCGTCGTATAAGTTTATCCTCAGTGTTTCTAGGTCACTTTTACATGTAATACATAGATTAAATAGACCGACTTTTGAAAAACAGTAACATATTTATTAATTAAGTAGGTAATTTGGCTAGAGAATCGGCATCACCATACAACGTGGCAATGCTGCCAGCCTTTTGGGCACTTTTCCTGTTGACAGCGATTCGTAGCAATTTCTTGATGATTCTTTCCCCTCTTTTTTGTATACATGTACATATTATTATTTTAAGTGTTTTAGCTTATATACATATATATATATTGTAAATATCATCTTGTTTGAATATAAAATCCAACATAAGAAAAAAAAACAGAAGTTTAAATAGGACCAGACATAGCAACAAAACATCTGCAAAAATTAAGTATATTTTAGACATCATTATTTTTTTTATTGTTCGACAGATAATTGCTTTTACAGTGTCGTTTACTGAAAGGAACTACCTATTGCCGACTACCCGACTAAAATGCAGGTCATACTGGTTAATTAATCATTTGTCAAAACTGAAGTTTACCTACTCTCAGAAAAAGACTCGGAGATTTAATTTTAATATACGAGTAATATAACATCACGCCTGTTTACCCGAAGGGTTAGGCAGAAGTGTACATACAGAACACCCACATTTCGCCAGTTTTGTTAAAGACCCATGTAATACGGGAGGAGCATATTGCCACCAACCGGGCACAAATCCTGACTCCGGTTTTTTACTGAGAAATTCGAGGAAAAACCCAACAACAATTTGCTCGAGCCGGGAATCGAAACCAGGACCCAATGCGCAGTACAGTTGTCGTCACGTAAAAATAACGCTGAGCGACAGTGCTGGGGATGTGTCTGCGCACGGGTAGAGTCGCATCCTAAAGTACTAGGCTATTGGTTTTTATAACACAAGTGTAATATTGTTTTATTGTAGAATCATAATAAGTACTTTATTAGCTACTCAGTACTATGGAAAAGGCTGGAATCAATAAATCGCTCAGTGCGCGGGTAAACGGCCAGCGTTCTATTTACGTGACGGAACCAGTACCTAACTGTAGTAGCTCTTGCGACAACTAGACCAACGAGGCAGTCCTAATTTTAACTACATAATATCATCCCTTTTTGAAGTATGAAATAAAATAGAGTTCAATGTTTTCATATTATGTTAGTTAACATACGAGTATATACCTAGTCTTGCCATAAATATTGTCACGAACAATTTTTTTTATTTTTATTGCAAATAATATTTATTACTTTTACAGTGTGTTAGTTTAATACATAAATATAAAACAATTTAAAATATAAAAAGCTTATTCAAAGTGGTCTCCATTGGCTGCAATACAGTCCTTTAAACGTTAAGGCCAGTTATCAATAGAAGCACGCAATCTTTCCATGGGAAAATTCTTCACTGCCAATCGTATGGATTGTTTTAGGAACTCCAAATTATCATGGCGTTTAGAGCAAGCCGTACTCTCTAAAACTGACCATAAATCATAATCCAGTGGATTAAGTTCGGGACTAGACGACGGCCAGTCTTCAGCTCTAATGAAGTCCGAAACGTTCACTCCCAACCAAGACTGCGTGGACCGAGCTTTATGACCCGGCGCCGAGTCTTGTTGGAAGGACCATACTTGGTTATTGAATATGGTGTTGTTAAGGGGCTTAACTATCTTCTCAAGAATGGTATCTTGATACTTTTGTGCCGATGTTTTGATACCTTTTTCACAAAAATATGGCTCTGTCACTCCTTCAAAGCTAACACCCCACCAAACCATCACTGAAGTCGGATAAAGCCCACGTTGCACTCTGTCGACTAATTGGGAAGCTTCCTTAGAGCTTTGAGCATAAATACGGTCATTTTGTTTGTTAAAATGTTGCTCAATTGTAAAGATTTTCTCATCCGTAAACAAAAAAATTCTGTGACCTCCCTTTGCGTACCGCTTCAGTAGTTGTTTCGATTTTACCACCCTATTCTTTTTTAAATTATCAGTTAAAAAATTACCAGTGCGTCTCTTATAGGCTACAAGTCCTAAGTCATCTTTTAAAATACGCGACATGGTTCTGGGTGCTATCTTCATCTCCCGAGATAAAATCTTTTGCTTTCGGACAGGATTTCTTCGAATTCTTTCCCTTACTGCTTTGACCACCTTTTTCGTACGAACACTACGTGGACGGCCAGATCTTTTTCTGTCACAAACAGAGGAGGTCTCGTTGTAATACCAAGCGTATGGAGAGTTATAAAAATTGCATTTGGCTCCATACCAACTTTGTGTAATGCACAGCGATTCGGTTCTCTTTATCACCCCACTCCATTTTAATATCGCAAAATATTGTACAATGTATTGGCGCCAAAATTTGAAAACTCAATGAACAATCGTATAAAAATGACAGATTCCAAACTCAAATGTAATATCTTTCTTATTTTTAATTGTAACAGTATTTATAGCCAGGCTAAGTATATTATATTAGTTATTATTAGTCATTAGTACCTGGTCGGCCGAGCTCTGCTCGTGAAAATAGAAAATGCTTATTTAATAGTATCGGATAGTTCATACTAATTCCATGTGTAGTACATAATTATTCCGTGATGCCATGTCATTATTCTAAAGTAGCTATCTAGTTCTAAACTTTCAGTGATCGAGCTCTGCTTGGGTGAAAATACGGAGTAAACGAATTTTTCCAGATATAAGACCTAACTAGAACGATTTTTCGCCCCCGTAAACCCCTATATTGCAACTTCCATCGAAATCGTTAGAGCCGTTTATGAGAACGTGATTATATTATATATTTATACGTGATTACAAATATTGCTCATTAATAGTATAGGATATATTATATTAGTTAGGTATCATATTATATCAGACAATTGTCGATAGTAATATTTTTAGAAAAAAAAAGAATGAAAATAAATAAATGTATTCAAATAGATTTATTTATTTTCTTTCTTTTTCTATTTTGTTTCTTTGGTTTAGGCAGACAATAAACACGGACAGAAAAAAAACATCAGAACATACAATTTTTTTCCAGACCCATTTTAGCATAAATGGACGAGACGATGATGCTGGTTTACAACTGGACATTAAGGAAAAGATTTCCTACAATTATTGTTCAAGTGTCATCACGAACTAAAACCGTGATTATTTATATAATAACATTACTATTTACAACACACCTTCAACAATATCGCGTATTTGATAAAACCAAAAACTTCATAATTAAGCGCCACTTAGAACGATTTGCTTACAATTACTTTAAGGTTCAATTTACATTGCTGTGGAACCAACTGGAAGATTTTTTGGAACAAAATTGTACAAAGCATAATGAACGTTTTGTCAATGGTGTAACGTAGAAATTAGATGCGAGCTGCTAGCTGCGGAAATTCCCGAGAATGCGCGAGAATTCTCCGGAAGACACGCGACCTGGGGCCTTATTATGAAGTATTAATGCCATCATTATTTCACTGCGAAAAAAGGATGGTGCTAGCGGTCTTGTGTAGCTCTGTCTCTCACTCACACTGGAATAATGGTGGCATTAATACGTCATAATACGGCCCCTGTTTTTTGGCTCTTATCTATTTTGAAATTGACACAATTGATATAAAGTACATTTACGCTTTACACAGTTTCTTTTAAAAACATCGATTTTTTTAACGAACTCCATGGCAATGTAAACTGAGCCTAATAGATAACGAACTATAATAAACTGTAAATTAATGTAAATAACAATGACTATGGGGGATTACCTTTGAATATAAGTTTTCATTTAGGTCACATAAGAGGCACTTGAACTAGATGCTATGTTTAATATTAGCATCCTTAAATTATTAATGGATTGCAAGTAGGCACTTGTGTCTAGACATAAAATGATTATAATACTGATAGTTTGCTTGTTATGTTGTTGTTCTTCTAACTAAAATTCATGTTTTTTTTTCTAGTTTCATTTTTTTATCTGTGGTCGTCTTGAACTACTTGGCTGAAATATACTAAATAGTTTTCAACTTTATATTTTCCCCTAGGTCTACAAACCAGGTAAAGTCTATATTCAAGTTTTTATCACCGATATAAATCTGCCACTGAAAACAAGAAAAACTTAACTTTAGGGACCAAAGTCTTAAACACAGTATTCCTACGAAAACAATGTTGAATTTGAAGATGGATATCAAAACGAATTTAACGCAAGGAACTTCTGACATACTAGGTGTGCGGATATCCTTACGATGTTTTTTCCTTTTTTCCTATTCTCACAGGATTCGATAAAACTCATGGGCCTTAAACAATAGACCCTGTTGAAACTGTCGCCGAAAAACAAAGTAATCTTACTTCATAGAAGTTATTATTCGGCACATTATGGCAGACGTTGGAGCCTCAAGAAAAAATATCAAGTTGTTTTCACAGGTAAAATACCGAACAGTAGGACTGCGTGTGCATAGCTGAACATTAAAATTGTTTATGGGTAAAAAAAACGAGCGAGCTTTACAGTGAGCATATGATGGGTAACATCTGACATCAAATCTTGGTAGGTACTAAGCAACATTAAAGAGGCGGGGCCTCGTCAAGGTTGCTTCTGACGACACCGCGCGCGCTCATTGGTCTAATCAAATAGCGCGCGCTTCCCCGCCTTCCTGTTACACATTTCCGTCCCTTTTCACAGAATCACTCCTACAGATTTTTTGTGTATGTGTTCTGTGAACAGATTGGAGGAAAGTAAGAAAAAATATGTTACACAACAAAAAGTTTCCTAAAAGTACCTACTTTCGCGAGGAATTGACTAACAGTTACTTACTTGCCTACAACACTTTACATTACCATGAAAGCTGAAAGGCATTGTGTTGAAACTATATCAACAACCATTAGGTACTCACCACTTAACAGTGTGCTTTAACAGATGAAACAGTTTCCTACAACGGCGTCTGAATCTGGGAGTCTTTAAGGTCGAATACTATTCCGTCATCAACCGCATCATTATTACTTTAAGTTAAAGTTGTACAAAAAGGTACACAATTCTCTACCCTATCTGTCAACAGCATTTAGTTTTCCTCAAAGTCAGTCCATTCTGTTTTTGCGACTACAAAAACACCAACCACATAAACTGAGGAAACGCCGCGACAACAGTTAGTCTCATCTATAAACTCCGTTGTAAAGAGGTGAGTGCGTGACTAGCAACTCACAAGCACTCTTATACAACTTGTTTTAGACACATTAAGATTTGCACGCACTTGTCTAAGCACTACAACTTACGATTAAGCTACTAAGTATTGTGGTTTTTGTGTAATGAGGGTTCCTGTTTGTCGTTCATGTTTGTCTTTCGATCCTCTCCACTTAGTTGTACGTACGCTCTACGCTAGTTTTTATATGTTTTAAACTTTTTAATTTCAGCAGTATTTAAATACTCTAAAATGATAGCCGACTTTTTAATCTTCAAATAATTTTCATCATAAGAATAGAAAATATGTCGAATTGTCATATTTATTCTACAGATAAAAGTAAACTCACTGTTGAAAAATCGGCCTTAGGGTCAGTACACACCCAGACGTGACGGGACGCGACGATGCGATGCTTGAAGAGGCCAGTGCTTTCGTGCTGTGCAGCGCGGCGCCGCGAGACGCATCGCAACGTCGCGAGGCGCGTCGTGAAGTCGCTGGCAACGCCACGCGTCGCTGTGCAATCTTTTTGTGTAGTAAATGTTTTATCTTGAAAAGCGCGCGCAGCGTCGCTTCGCGTCTCGTCTCGGTGTGAAATGAACCTAAGAGGAAACAAAGAAATTGGCAAATATCGAAAAAAAAAAAAAAATATCCCAGTTTCGCTATTCCGACTTGCACCTAGCCAGTCTCATTTAGAAATATGAGAATGTTATCAATTCACAAAGCGTTTTTATCGATCCAGAAATAAATAATGTAGGTATTTGGGTGATATAGCTGACCTAATTCTGGGCATCCGAATAATATGTCACTGACTTTTTTCTCCCAATAATTAAGCAACTCGATCCCAATTAGAGGCGTCAAGGATACTATAACATACAATTTGATACAACTTTCCCCAAATTACTCTTAATTGGCTATCGAGGTTTATGGAGTGACATCGGTTTCGCAGTTACATGGTAATTGTTCGATGAAAATAATGATGTAATGACGTCAGGAGATGGAGGTGCTTTCTTTTTACATTTATTGCCATTTGCGTCGGTGACTGTGGATTTTATTAACTTCTTCTTTTCGTATGGTTAGTGACTAAACTGGTGTCAGAGTTTTAAAGCCGTCCGTGGGCCTCTGACCAGGCTTTACATGCCGTCGAGAAATATCTCTCAGGCATGCCGGTTTCCTCACGATGTTTTACTTCACCGCTTTTGAAGCAAGTGATAATTACCTATACAATACGCACATGAACCCAAAAAGTCAGAGGTGCGTGCCTTGGGTTCAAACTCGAGACCTATGATTTGGCAGTCCAACGGTCTCACCACTAGGCTATCACTGTTTTATTAACTGAGGATCTGGATGGTACTAGCCACTGCCTCATCAACTCGACAAAGCTGAAATGTCCTATACGTTTTAATTACATGGGCACCCAAAAAATCTGCAAACCCGAAAACAGTCGCTGCTTGGCGCTAGAAAAAGACAGTGGTAGTAGGACTTACTAGACGAGCTCCTTCACAAATGACCTACCACTTCATGACAGAATGTTGTGAAGATAACATGACAGAAACGCAGTATCTTCTTTTCGTGTCGTAAGTGACTAGTACCTGGTTTCAGAGTTTTAAAGCCACCCATGGGCCTCTGACTTGGCTTCTCATGCCGTCGAGAAATATCTCTCAGGCATGACCGGGTTTCCTCACGATGTTTTCCTTCGCAGTATTATTTAATATCTATGCATTTTATCGTATACAAACATCGATTGACGGTATGTCGCAATCGAGAAGTTTGATGTGAAACTAGGACTTCCTGAATATAAATTTATTGGTATTGATGACAATTGTAAAGTAATAGTTGATGTAAGTGATTAAAACATAGTTTGAAAGTGCGTTTCACCAAATATTTCCTATACCGTGATGTAGGCTCCACTGTTGTAGAACAAACACGAATACGCTACGGTGCTACTTAATAGGACCGTTGTTAAATATCATTACGGCAAAGGAACTATTTGATGAAACGCACTTTAGGCTTTTTCCGTGGGCTCTCGCCTCTTTACTAATCGCGTTGCGATCACTGTAGTATAGAAATATGAACTTTGCAGTAGAATATATAGTTTTAGCTATACAGGGTGTTAAAGTAATTGCGTGCCATAGCTTAGGGGTAGGTTCAGTATCGATGAAGAAAGCGAGCAAAAAAAAAACCTAGTTACCTATCCTTCACCCGGCGTTATTGAAGTGTTCGGGCGTAGGTATTTCATTGCGTTCGATAGCATGTAGGTAACTCTAGGAAATTCAGGAAATTATTAATTAGCATTTAAACAAAATAAAAACATTATTATCGCATCCCCGTACGAAGGGAAAATTATAATTGTAATTTACATTCCGTCGTAGCGTTACTTCGATAGTAGGTAAGTAATTAAAGCATTTAAACAAATAAAATAATTTTAATTCTAAACGATTGCTATTTTAAGTTAGTAGGTGTTTTTTTATTTTTATTTTTTTAATGTTTTTTTTATCTGGCTTCCTTTATCGATACTGAACCTACCTCTAAGCTATGGCACGCAATTACTTTAACACCCTGTATATAAAGGCTGCTAGTAAAAATAATACAAATCATTGTGAAGAGATCTCCTGGCTGACGAGGCCGACTCCGACTACGTTATGTCATGTTAAGCAGGTTCAAAGTTCCAGTGATGGGCTCATAGGGCTGTCAAACATATCGTTTTTTATCAGGAGGAGAGGTTGAGGAGAGGAATTATTATACAAGTTTATTGAATTAAAAAGTCTAACTATTATGTATCACACTTATAATCAGTATATCACTTAAATAAAAGTTAAATTTTTCCCGTTATGACTCCAGAAGTGACTTCAAAGTCCTGCCTGTTCCGTTATGACTCCAGAAGTGACTTCAAAGTCCTGCCTGTCCCGTTATGTCTCCAGAAGTGACTTCAAAGTCCTGCCTGTCCCGTTATGACTCCAGAAGTGACTTCAAAGTCCTGCCTGTCACTAAAGAGACTGGCTGGAATGTTTATGAGACGATCGCTGACCAGTGCCAGATATATTGAAATGAATATCTTTAGACCTTGTATTTATTTCATTTTTAAAACGTTTTTAACAGGTTCACAAAGAAAATATGCTACGAAATCAACAACTTTGTCTGCCATTTACAAGTTCTAGACAACCCTACGGACGTATTAATATGATGACGATGTACTCGACATACCTTCTGTTGCAAGATAAGGGTTTTCCAGCAAAACAACTTCACTCGACGCCATTTCCGATAACGATTTGTAAGGAAATGTGTTCCTCGCATGCCGCAACCGCCGACGCCGACGTGGAAGTGAAATGTGCAAACGTATAAAAAGTGAAATTATTTTTATCCTGTGTCTATTATTGTTCGATATTTAATTTGTAAAAGAATTGAAGCGTTTTGTTTTTGTTTGTGGTTGCCAATGTCATTTGTTTTTTTTTTTTGTGATTAGGATAAAACCTTTTATTTATTCTTTTTGTCTTTTTGGTCTGTGATATCATCCAGCGGGAAGTAATCTGCCTAGCCTTTTTCCTAACTATGTTGGGGTCGGCTTCCAGTCTAACCGGATGCAGCTGAATACCAGTATTTTACAAGGACTGACTGCCTATCGGACCTCCACAACCTAGTTACTAGGTAATATGATACCCCTTGGTAAGACTGGTTGTCAGACTTTCAGGCTTCTGACTACCCGTAACGTAACCCGTCAAAGATGTACAAATGACTGCCGAGACCAACGGCTTAACTTGCTTTCCGAGGCACGGTGGGGTCTCGGTATGTAATGGATGGTCACCCATCCATTACATACCGGCAAGCGTTGCTTAACCTTGAATATCGACGCGATCTAGCGATTGCGCGGCTAGATAATAACAGTAGTTGCAGCGTGAGGAGAGGAGCTCGTGGCTAAGTAATAACTGCCGCACGGGTCGATCCATCAGGTTAAGCTACGCTTGCCGGGGTTGGTCTGTGGATGGGTGACCATCTTTACATACCGAGACTCTTCCGTGCCTCGGAAAGCACGTTAAGCCGTTGGTCCCGGCTGTCATTCGTGGATCTTTGACAGTCGTTACGGGTCGTCAGAAGCCCGAAAGTCTGACAACCAGTCTTACCAAGGGGTATCGTATTACCCAGTTACTGGGTTGTGGAGGTCAGATTGGCAGTCGCTTCATGTAAAATACTGGTATTCAGCTGCATCCGGCTAGACTGGAAGCCAACCCCAATATAGTTGGGAAAAGGCTAGGCAGATTGACTTGCAGCGTGAAGTATGGTAGAATATATTAAAGAGGCCGATGCACTGACCTGTTAAAGACTGTTGACAATAATGATTATTATCATTCTCTAACTGATAATATAAGTCCAGGCTCAATTATGTCTGCCTGATAATATCAGCCCGAACAAATTAATGATATTATTCATCAGACATACCTAATAGTGACAATAGTTACTAGATATCCTTTCTTTTATTACGTTATCAAGATAAGATAACACTAAAACATACATGATTTAATTCACTGATAAATATTCCTAGAAGAACAATGTTTTACATAATCTAAAGTCCGTTCACTCACGCCGCGGATACCTATGTCACTAAGATTGTACTAAGGAAGTTGACAAGTGAAGATAACATGTACAGAAACGCAGTATTATTTAATATCTATGCATTTTATCGTATGTACAAACATCGATTGACGGTATGTCGCAATGGAGAAGTTTGATATGAAACTAGGACATCCTGAAGATACATTTATTGGTATTGATGACAAATGTAAAGAATTCGTTGATGTAAATTAATAAAACATAGTTTGACAAGCTATCAGTGGTTGTACTTCCTTTTTGACGAGTGAGTGTTGAAGAACAACTTCCTTTGCAGAGACTTATCAAACGGAAGTCTTCACTCGAACAAGACTTAGAACAGCTAGAAGGGCTAGACATTAGTCTATTGAAGAACCGATGTCTAGACCGGAAGAGTCCTTGAGTTTAGAAGGATAATCCTTAAGAATACGGTATAGCTCATTGCTTATTATTGACCGACGACTTGCGAAGAAACTAATACGAAACTTTTAGGAACTAATTTGGTTCTCCCAAATTAGTTCCTAAAATACGCGCCTTTTAGATACCTCTAGATACAACTGCAAGCAAAAAATAAACATGGAGAGTGAAGACCTGACTGTAATCAATAGTTTAAAGATTGTGTGTACTTTTATGTCTGATCCGCAATAAATTTAGTGTCATAGTGAGGAACTGTAGACCACTAGATTTTATACTGAGCTCACTTTTATTTATTGGTCCTGCAGAAAATATCCTTGATATTTACTGGAAAAAAGGTCGGAAAAATACATATAATAGAAATATTATTTTTACGAATAAAAATGATGTCTCGAGGTTAACATCAATGTGTCTTTGTTGGGACATTGTCGTAACTCTCCACACGAATAATACACTACTTTCTTTACATAAACTTATGATTATTATGTCCCATATGTTTCTGAATCCAAAAGATTATGTCTGGGCTTCGACCTTGGTAGACCGACTTTGTGTACTTAATATTTCACATACAATACTTATATGGTGAATAAATACTGACACAATGAAAATTTCGCCTTTATTTATTGTTGTTGTTATCAAAATATTGTTCAGAAGTGTCAAGGATGCGGTGACGGGAAAAATATACAAAGATGATCATAAACTTTGGCGTCACTTCGCTTCGTCTTAATAAAACGTGGAATATGAAGAAATTGGGTGAGAAATTGTATGAAAGCAGCACGGGACTGAGACGGTTGCTATGAACGAAAACAGGCGTATAACCAACTGTTTTATCAATGAAATGTACCTACTAAGATGATGAAATAACGACTCTCATTGTGGGTTTCTCATTCCTATTTGTCGGATATTTCAAAAATAGAGGCTCTATTGTTCTTAGATCATCTATTGTCATCGGCCACTGTTTGAGCACATATAATTATTTTATTAAATTATGAATGTGAATTAGAAATATCTTTTAAGACAACTGCTGTCTTATCTGCTCGCGAATTCGTTCGCGTGGAAATCGTAAGATACGCAATATACTAAAATAAAAGCCACATTTTTATAAAACTCCCTCGACCCCCCAACCCATCGCATCGCCCGCGCGCGTTTTTTTTTCGTTTTCGCTTAGCGTTCTTTCAGAATGTTTTTCTTTTTGCTCGGCTCCTCGGGTCGTAGTGTGATGTTAAATATACATATGCTGATGATAAGGGCTATCAAATGCAAAAATATTTGTTTCAAATTTGACTGGTATTTCAAGGGATTAGCGCGTTAAAACCTAAAAAAAAAAACTTTAGCTTTATTATATTAGTATAAATTAAACCTTAACCATGCTTGGGGGAAATACCCCCAAAGGGTTTAACGAGTTGAGGGTCATCATAACCCATAAGACATCGTTTAAGAAGTTGTGTAGAAAAATGTCGTATTTATATGTAATTAGTCTGTGCAACTGTTATGTGACTTCGACGAGGAGAGTAAACAATCGAATGTCAACACTTGAAGGAGCGATGACTCGCACGGCGTCGCGGGCGCACGATGTTTGCGACTGCCTTTGACTCGACAGCCTAGCAAACTACTCGTAGAGCTAAATGTACGTACTATGTGTATGTCAGGAGAATACCATTTTTGGAACGTATCGTGCTGATTTAATAGGTAAGGTTAAGTTTTATTATCTGCTAATTGGTTTTTCTTTAAAAATATAGAAGTAATAAATTAAATATTATTATGCTGAACATTCTTTTCAATTTACGTATTAAAGAATGAGTTGGGAATGTTGAGTCTTTTATCAAAATAGACGTGCCCAATCGGATTCTTCTGATTCTTATCGTCACCTTTTCACTCTGATACCCAACAATAAATATTACACTGAGTATTAAATATTGTCACTGTTATCAAAAGAATTCCATTTTGTGAATTTAAAATTTTTACGAGTCGAAAATAAATTAATTTCAATAGATATGCCTTCAAATGGATAGATATAAGCCGAGATTATGCTCCGGGACACATCGTATACACACTCGATAAAATATTGAATAAACAAAATGTATGAATAGAATGTTTCAAGCAAATTACGTATTTATGGAAAAGTTATGTGTGCTCCTTTGGTTGGTCTGTGATAATACTGTTGTAATCAGTAGATTAGGGCCGCCCACTTGGCTTCCCATAGAGTTTGACTCTATACACCATAAGAGATACGGGAAAGACGTTAATGTACGAATTTATAGTTTTTGATGTGAACGTTGCGCGGCGTTGGTTCTGTGACTGGAGTCGGTTTAACTGAGTCAATAACACGCAGATTAAGGTGGCTTGATATAGCTAGAGGATTTAAGCTTACTGTGTTAAAACTATAACCGAATGTTATAAATAGTTAGACGCAAACTCAAACTCAAAGCATTTATTTCAATTAAACCATTTACATTGTCATTTACATTTACTCTTGAATTGTCAAGGGGTCAGTCAGTCAGAAATATGAAGCTAGTTCGAAGCTAGTTAGTGCTATGAAGTTAGTTAGTGTAGCTAGTAGTATGTTATGTAGCAAAACGTTCAACGTGGAGTTTTTGCCCGTTCTTCTCCATAGGAACCTAAGCTTTGGAATGGGTATTCCAAAGCTTAGGTTCCTATGGAGAAGAACGGGCAAAAACTCCACGTTGAACGTTTTGCTTAATTACTCGTAAAGACCTACAAATACTCGGTTTTTCGTTATTAAAGAATGTGCCTACCTGAGCAACTTGGAACGATACAGAAAATTAACTTATTTCGTTATCTTTTTTAACTATGTTTAGATAGAGCTCTGCTCGGGTGAAAATGAGAGAATTCTAATTTCATAGTATAGAAAGTTCATACTTATTCCATATATAGTACCTACTTACATACTAATTCCATGCTGCCATGTCATTATTCTAAGGTAGTTTAGAAAAGGTAAGGTAAGGTTTAAGGTAGTTTAGGATCAGGGTGTAAAGCTCACTCATCCTCTATAGTAAAGGAAGGACCCTCCGACCAGACGGGTGTCCTGTCTGGCGGGCAACTGCCCAATGGTTGAAGTCGGGAGCTTGTATAATTATGTCGATCGCGCGGTAAACTCTAATTGCGCGGTGCAGGATTTGTGTGACAGGTCAGGTCTTTTTGATGCGTAGTTAGCATGTGGTGATAATGATGCCGCCACTGTAGCCATCTTGTTCTAACTTTGGGCGACCGAGCTGTTCTCGGGTGAAAATACGGAAAAAAACGAATTTTCCCAGATATGAGACCTAGCTAGATCGATTTTTCGCCCCCGTAAACCCCTATATTGCAATTTTCATCGAAATCCTTAGAGCCGTTTTCGAGAACGTGATTATTAATCTATATATTTAAATACAAATCATCATCATCATCATCATCAGCCTATAACGTTCCCACTGCAGGGACACGGCCTCCTCTCAATGAGACGGAGTGGGCTATAATCCACCACGCGTGCCCAGTGCGGATTGGTAGATGTCACGTCTTCGAATTTTTGGTTCTAGGACATGGCCGGTTTCCTCACGATGTTTTCCTTCACCGTTTTTGAGAGCAGCGGTGATGAAATAAATTACACAAAGTAATGCGCCTGTCTGGGTTCGAACCCACGACTTACTGTTCGTAAGTCGGTGCCGCCACCACTGGGCCAATACAAATATTGCTCGTTTAATATTATAGGATGAACATCTATACGTCTGTAACGATAGAAATACGTATCTACGCTAGATATGTTTCTTATTTGGAACAAATCAACAAGGGAATAACCTTTATTATCGTCATATCTGTCGATAAGTATGCTACAAACTATTAGTAGTTACAACTACGACTGGATAAGGCAACACCATGTTAGTAGACACTCCAGTTTTCAACACATCAGAACGTAGTAAGTAGGGTATTGCACTGCTGTTTTTTAAAATGGACAATGCATGTACTGCTTTATTCTTTAGATAGTAATACCAGCCTATTACTGTCCCACAGCAGGGCAAAGGCCACTTCTCAAACAGAAAAGGCATTGATCACCACGCTATACTATAAGTCCAGGTTTCCTCACGTTGTTTTTCTTCATCGATGTCAGTAATGTCTAAAGGCGGAGACTGACATGTAACATATGTTTATAATATAATTATCGAGTTTTTGTAACGCTATAATAAGTTAACGTTATAATAAGTCGAGCCGCTCGATGTAAGCGCTTCTATGATTTATTCTTCTTCTTCTTCTATAACTTCTTCTTCTTCTATAACTTCTTCTTCTTCTTCATTCTTTTTCCGATTCTCTACTCGATCGTCGGCTGTTTCGTGAATTCCTTTGAAACGGAAATATGAGAATCGAAAATTTCATGGTGCTCGAAGCGAGCGTTCGCATTAGGTACAAACAAAGTAAGTACTTATGAATTGAAAAAGTCACATTGGTACTTGCCCGGGTTTGAATTCTAAAAACAGCACTTCTAAATTCAAACGCTGTTGAAGACTGAAACTGGAAAAACAAATGAATTCAGTTTTAAATTATGTACGGTCACTTGAATGAGGTTCGAAGAGACGACAGAATATTTTCTACCCCCTACTGTTGGCAAAACATCCGTATACAGATAGTGATATCCACGACGACGCGCCCCACTCCGTGATTACTGTACTGTAAGCTGTACTTTAGTACGGAGCGGAGCGGAGTGGGGCGCGTCGTCGTGGATTGCACTATCTATATGCCATTATTACTTCTATAATTCCTTATACATAAAGTTCCATTCTACCCAGTATACCGTCATAGCTCTGTGTAGCATTGAATAAATTATTGTCAATAACTTTTTTATATTGTTTTATTGGTATGAAAGCCCGTGAGTTTTCGTTATTACCTCTATATGGTCGCCATGGTCACCTTACGACACACGTTGTTTTATGCCTCACGAAGCTTTACTAAGTGTTGTATCTAATGATAATGGCCCATGCGCATGTCATGCCATCACTAATAATATCATAAATATGGTAAAGATAATATGATAATTATTTGTTGGATTCCTTTAGAGTTTATGTGGAATGGTTGAATGGAGGAAAGTGGTTGTCTTAGCGGGACGCACGCGATCATCTTTTCATTCGAACTTGTTTTGGAAATGTTTCGATATTCTGCGTTCTGAATAGTAGCATGTACCAATAGCATCATTGATATTTACGAAATAGTCACCTTAGTGACCTTAGCGTTAGTTGGGAATAATGAATGTTCTAAAGAGATACTCATACTGATGACTAAAAAAATATGGTGGTTTTGATCTTCTATATTACACTCCCCAATTTTTCATCCGTCTTTTATCTATATCTTAAATTCCAAAGTTCGCTGAAAATATTTATCAGCTCTGAAACGAATAGGACTTCAAAAACTTTTATTATACACTTTATCTATTATTAATTAATGATACCATGTACTATTAAAAGAGCCTGCGTTAATTTTCCTGATCCTATCCTTCTAGACAGAGTAAGTTGCTGTTTTTGTAGTAACGGGTCTTACAACAAAATACAGAAGCAATGCTGTCACTGCAAAGATATTTTCATTCGATCTTAAAGTTCCATTACAACTACTAATGTGAGCAACGACTTGTAAATTACATTCCTTATGGCCGGGAACATTCTTACTTACTTTGTAAAGGTAATTAAGATGAGAGATGCATACTTACGACTTGTTACGAACGTCTTGCTAGTGAACTTAAAAATAAACAGAAATTAATCGACGTTATCATAGAAATAACGATTTTGACATGCAACCGTCAAATGACGTTGCATTTTTCCGAAAAGTTGTTTCAAATTTTCATAGATCTGATTTAGCAGCTTGGCAGTCAGAGAAATTAAATAAATGATATTTATTTCTGTAATTTGGTTCTCAAAAAGAATTTTACACGTCAAAATAAAATTATATTTTTAAAACTAGATGAGTTCAGTGTTTCCTAACTGACTACTCTGGAAAGAGAGACCGAAACAAACTCAAAGGTCAGGTCAGGTCTTTTAAAGTCCAGACTTAGTCTTGGTCAAGCCATATCAGGACCATGCAGGTTAATGTCTGAGATGGCCTTTTGAGGAAAGAACCATACAGATTTGAGTGCACCTGTCCAGTCAGTGAATGTTAAGCAAATTGACTACCTACCAACATAAATTGTCCGTATATTCAAATCACAACTGTCATTCTTTGACAGGTGTATGAAATGGCTTTATCACTACAAATTGACGTAGGGTATCAGTTTGCTTAGCATTAAATTTCCTTGACTGTACTTACCCAAGAATATCAGAGTCCACCACGCCCGCTAACTTTAATATTCTCGAGTAACATTTTTTTTTGTTGTTGGGAAGTCATCAAATAACTTCTCCCGCTCTGGGTGGAGCGGGAGGGCGTGTCAGACTCTTACTGACTAAAACCCACCCGTGTTCCTTCAGTTGCCTGTACGTTTCCCGGGGCCACCCACGGTATCCGTTTCGGACTTTCCCGCAACCCCAGCAGGCATCGGTCCTATCGGGCCCCTATCTCTTTGAGGCGCGCGTGGCACACAACGCGCCGTCGACCCGGGTTTCTCGAGTAAACCTTACGTTTGCTTTCGGTAAAACCGATGTTGTACTTGTGCGACACCGGTTTACTTATTGGTAATTGGTAATATTATAAGAATATGTTATACCAAGTAACCAAACCTTTGTATGGCATTCATTACATTAAACTTAAAGACTATAAAACGCACAGTAGTTCTCCCAAATATTATGTTTACGACCAGACAACGTTTGTCGTTTAGTTCAGTATCGTTTCAGAATTTACCGATGGTTACGTAAGTAGGCTCTCTATTGTAATCATATGACGTTTCACAATACCCTTCCAGTGTAACAGCTCATCCGTTTATTGAGATTTTACTGATATTTAATATGCTATAAATATTTATTTATTGCCCTGCCACTAATACGCTATATCATTCATTTTATAGCGTAGCGTTAAAAATTTATATCCCACGATACTTCGATTTACTAATTTGATTTTGTTGAATATGGAATTAAAGATTGATTAGATAGGTTTTTATTGTATTTTGCATAATGAATCAGTATCGATGAAAACACAAAAAAAGTGTTATTTTCGTTTAATGTACCTTATCAAATTTGATTATGCTACTGTCGGTAAGGGAATTAGAAACTCATATTATAAAGAAAATCACACCTCCGTTCGATATAAAAATGCTGTTAAACAAAAGTAGGGCAAATATATGCGGATTAATACTGTCCAAAACAGTCAAAATATGTATGTTCTTAATCTGATCCGATTAAATATGGAGGTCATCGATCAGATTTCCACCCATCTGGTTACATCATAAAAGTTAATCTGATGGCATGTCATCTCGATAAAATAATCCAGTGCCTAAATAATATAATAATTCAAATTATGCGTTAGGAAAAGGTTTCTGCTAAAAGATAGAAAATTAAAACTTACCACCAAATGCTTTTTCAGTGGTCTTGCAAACACATGAATTATTGAATATAACTTTAGTATGCACATACTTTGATCGGTTTCAGGAAATATTATCGCTGAAAACAGCTTTCAGGGCGAAGGAACGCAGCCTGTGTATGTGATCCAAAACTTCTGAAAGAAGAAAGACAATATGAAATGCAAAAGTACATATCTATCACATAATTAATTTACCTATCATAGCTTTATTTGTAATAATTTTTTTTATTCATGTTGGTATATTAATTTTATTATAGGTGCATCGTCTTCACATATAATTGTATAATTAATGTATACAAAATATTGTAAAACATTTAAAACAAGTAAGTAACGGTGGAGTTTCTTGCCTATTCTTCTCCATATTGTATGGAGTCTTCTCCAATGTTCAAGAACCTTTTGTAAGGGGTAACTAGAATCAATTTTTTTTTTTGTAAATATGACGTTCAAAAGTGTCTTTTATGTGCCTAATTTAAATAAATGATTTGACTTTGACATAAAATTGGCCTTTGGGCTATCGTACAGTAACGCACAGATATAGATAGATTACTTACATCGCATACGGACAACAAATAAACGACCCATCACCCCGTTCACTCCTACATCTTGCGAGGGCAGATAAGCCGCTACTAATACGATCCCAATTCCTAATCATCAAAATTGACTACCAGTAACAGCTTTACATATTCATAGTCTATAATCGAAATTTATTTCAACATTCACTCCGTTTGTTTCTATTTACGATCGCCAATAGAGCTGTTAATACAGGGAGCTCTGGATATGGGAATTAGAATAGGTATGACCCTCGCCCTTATGCTAATTCAGCGATAGTAATGCCAATTAAAATGTTAACAATAGCACCGTAGTAAAAGCTACAGCTTTATTGAAAGTAGACCGGTTTGGCACACGACACCCATCCGGTCACATCTTCATTCTGTAAGCTAGGGAAGGGATATAGCTTTGCATAATAATGTTTCCCTAATTAAAATCTCGCACTTAAAATAACAATACATGTTTGCTATTGTACTCTATTGTATAACTTGCGGTTAAAGCGATTTTATCTCACCTATACGCAGATTATTTTAGCATGTCTGCTTTTGAATACATAGTAGATAATTTTGAAGCAATCTTCTCTTCTATTATTCAAATGTGCTTAGGTGTTCTTTTGTAATGTTATGTGCAAATAATGGAAGGTTGGACCTATAAATTGTTTCAAATGGAGAGAGATATGATGCCGAATAACATCTTCATCATTAGAGTAGTTTGATTGCAATATTCTGGAAATAAAGATATGACGTGATTAACAAATCTATGAACATGATTTAATCCCTGCTTATAAAATTTAAAATACAAGTTTATAATAAATCACTATGTCACCAAATGCCAAAAATTCTAAACGCACACTCGGTAGTTAATCAAAACACGTTATAATTTGATGAATTTGCAACTAAGATATGCCATTAACACGACACACCTGCAATATACCATAACAATTATTTGTTAAGCCGCAACAGATTAAAAAACGTATTAGAATAAACCTAAAAATAAATGATAAAACATCTACAACGCAAATTATTTGTTTGTCAGATTCGAATCAATATTCTTTTGATTCGCACGTTAACAATACAGGGTTGTACATCAATCAAAATGATTTCAAAAGTAAAACCCCGTTGCGGTGACAGCGGGGAATCGATACATAGTGTGGGGACGGAAATAAAAACCGGTATCACTTCCTATTTCACCCTTCGGCTTCCGAACGAACCACAACCACTTTTTTTTGTTCGATATCTATTTGTGCCATTGCTTCCTCCAGAGAATTTGTTTATGAGGAAAAAAAAATGAAAAGCGCAAGTCTTCTCATTAACTTGATAGGGCATGAATCGTAAAACCGATACTTCTTGGTACCGAACGTCCTCACTTTCCCTAATTTGCACATGTATACGAATCTCCATTTGATTCAGTATTAAATCTAATAGTGTCAAATATAAAGATTCAATAGGTAAGTATGAACAAGGTGAAAAGGAAGACTGCAATAAATTAGTATTAAGATAATAATAATCGCTGTTAAATCTCCGAGCTTCTGGTACCGGTTTCAAAGATATCCGCACATGAAACAACATTATCTTTTTTTAATTATGATCTATGGTTATTGTGTAATATTTAACATTCCTCAGTTTCAAATAGGTAGTTTGTTAAGCTCCCCAGTTAAAGATGTTGTACACCCGGCTGATATTAAATTTAACTGATCGCTATCTGCAATTAATTAACAACAGCGATAATATCTAGCAGAAATAATTACGTGGTTGCTCGTACTTATACAACAAAAAGTATAATAAAACAAGCTCTCGATATAAAACTTATGGTACGACAACAACTTTTATTTGCAATAAAATATTCCAATAAAAAGGATATTGGTTTAACTACGGTAGTTAATTTAGACGGTTTTGAGGAATATCTTAGATGGAAATCAGGAACAGTAGCGTCTGCTACTAAAGTGACAGAATAAATTGCCGATAATGAAATAACAAATCACGCGTGCTTAGAAATCGATTTGCTTCGCATCGCGCGTGATGGATGGGCATGCGCACGCGGCGACGCGCATCGACCCCTTTTATTCATCACCACCGAGGGATTTAGGGCGTGAAGGGTAAATGAATAAATTAATATGAGGCCTTAGAATTTGTAGTTTAGGCCGCAGCTGTTGCCGTGTTTGAATTTGTAATGCGATTCCACTATCAACGATTATGAATTCGCTTTGCGATTAGTTTACAAAGCTCAAACATTCAGTAACACAGTAAGCGGTACTGCTATATAAATTCAACTGAAATCAATTTTGGCATAATGAACGACAAAGTACAGGTTGTAAATAATAAAAGGAACGATGTTCTTATCGGAGATCTGGTAGTTTAAATGGTTGTCGTAGCAAGGGTATCGGATTTCTGTTTATTACTGCAGACGGTAGCTCTGCAGAAGCTGCCTCAACGAGTGAGTTGTCCGCGAGATCAAGATAGATGAACGATAACGAATAATTTCCAAATCAAGTTTGTCATTAAGCTGGTACCTGACTTGCAACTTCGATAATTTTAACTAATGTTGAAGGTGTATTTAATAACAGATGCTGGTTTGATACGACAACACCTACCTGTTTGTTTATATGTCTGCTTGCGTACTCAGTTGCGTTAATGTCGGTACTTCATTCATTTGTTTTAATGGTTTCTTTAATAAAGTTCAAATTCTCAACGAGAAGTATTACTTTTAAACCATGGTTTAAACATTACATTCGAGACGATTCCAAAGTTGAGTATACTCAGTAAAGGGCTCGGATCCTAAACAAGCAAATTAAGGAGCATACGTTAAGTAGTTACTCATACTCAATTCTTGTGATGATTTCTTAGTAGGCTATCAATTGAGACGAACATTTTAAACCTATTTGTTGAGGGCCTATTGATATCAGTCAAAGGGCGTCACACTCGAGAGAAAGTTTAATGAATGACACTGTAGCCACACGTTTTCGTTGCATTCAAATATTTATGTCAGTCGAGCGACGCTTCTGGGCTATAGAATTATTGATAAATGAAACAAGCCGTTTTAGACACTTTTTAATGTAAAATAATTTAACTTAGGTACGTGTAAAACATGCATTACTACATATTAACAAGGATGAAACAAAACAGCATTCCGCGTATGATAGTAAAATTTTCATGGAAAATGTACAAGAGTCGTTAAAGGTTCTCATAATATTCCTTAAGAAATAACAACACAAGTGATGCCTCCAATGGCCCTTTGTCTAGAAGCAGATGAATTTGAAATTTTGCATCGAGGACACAATTGTGCGTGAGGACATACATTCGTGTACATACATTCTTGAAATTATTGAACACAATACCTTCATAATTATTGGAATACGTGGTGTCAACAATGACCTTTTACAATTTCTGTAACTTATGTTTATTTCCTTGACTTATGAGCGCAAACAAAGACGCGTAAAATGATAAATTGTTGTTGAATGACCATCATAGACCATCGTCTTGGACAGCTATTGTCACTTTAGTTCGCTTAGTAATAAAAGCCTTCGCGTGAGTTGTAGAAGACCATCATCTGTCGGAAACGTCTCTATAGATCCAATGAAAAGCTTCTTAATACCTATAAATACATTTTTCTGTTTCATATTGTTCACTTTGATATACTCTCTTTCAAAGTTGGCCTAAAATGAGACCAAAAATGATCAAGTCCAAGCATTCACCATTCTACCCAGCCAGTATCTTGACCATGAAGTTCCATCTCAAGATCGTTCCCTGTAACGGTCTACGGGAAATGCGATGTCGACAGGCTAGTATGATTATGTATAACATTATAATGCTTATGGTGTCCATAATGACATTGAAATCATAATATCCACACGAATAGAGTCCAGGGGGTCACTAATGCAGCATATTTCTTCGTGTTCATGACGTCTTTCGGTCTCAGGAAAGCGGATCTTAAGAAAAAGACGCCTAATTATGTACAAGTTTTATAGACCACCGTTAAATTAATTCTCAATTAATTTCCTTCGAAAGAAAATTAGACTTTCAAATCACTTCCACGCTGTAGTGCTACTAACAGATTTTTATCACTATTTAAAACTGTATATATAGTTACATTCTCTTTCTGGAATGGTCTGATGTAATTGATAGAATATACAAAACTGTTGACATAAAATAATAGTGTGTTTCGATTTTTTTAAGGCTTCAATCGGTGTAGTTTTGTAACGAAAATGAAAAGGTCGATCCAGAAGTGGGTTCCAAAGCTGTTCCATGATGTTCTATATTCAAGCACAGGATCTTAAAAATGAAGTAAGTAGGTATAGGAATTTTCAGTAATTATTATACAG
Source organism: Xanthia togata (assembly GCA_963853775.1). Lineage (NCBI taxonomy): Eukaryota > Metazoa > Arthropoda > Insecta > Lepidoptera > Noctuidae > Xanthia > Xanthia togata. The sequence continues at coordinate 8,812,981 of OY970803.1, forward strand.
AAGTGGGCCAAATACATTATCATTAGGTGTTTTCCAAAAGTGCTTTTCAGTTAGCAGCCAAAATCTTTATAAATCCCGTTTACCCAATAAAAATAAAACAGCTTGCGCAATACAATAAATGTCCTGAATAGAGAAATCATGGTAGGTACCAGGCTATCATAAATAGCGCGGCGAACTATGCAACTGTTGTAAACTCCGCGGCTCCGTCGCAGTTCGACTCGCAGTCGGAATATCCTGCTCCTGTCACTTCCTGCGGTCCCAGCAATCCTTGTTCTAACTTTGCATTGTCCACAAACTGGGTTACTGGTGACATAATACTAGATAACGTATTTATTACTAGACAGTTTATTTGTTGTATTGTTCTTTTCCTTTAGAAAAATGTTTATATAACGATAGTTTTTTTTTAAATCTTTTAGTGAAATTAAGGTCGTGACGATAAAATCGTCTATGCGTTAGTTCAAGACAAAAATATCCTAATTTCCATTAATTAAAAGTCTATTTTCTTTCTAAGCACTTTAACTGCAAATACATATATACCTAACCGCAGCTTAGGTTACGAGTTTCTTATATAAATAAATACTCATCTCTTGCTTTATTTTAAACTTGCCGCACCATATAAGTCGACTCAGTTTTGCGGTTTTTCTATTCGTCATTCCGTAGTTATTATTAAAATGACCTTTAATTGTTTTTCTCGCTACCCGGTAATTTGATGTTGTTTCTAAAGAATTATTTTCGTCGTAAAATAACTGACCTAGTTTCAACAAAATTATGCTTAAACATTAGCAAAATGAATAATGTGGTCGTATTTCTGAGTTAGGAAGTGATGAATTGACTTTTTGTAGATTTATCGATATCATAATATTGTACACTAATATTTGAACGCATCAATTTCTTGCAATGACACCGCACTTCCGATTGAAAAATTGGAATGTACTCGTAAATAAAATAAATGAATAAAACATGGCGTACCAACAAAAGAATGCATACTTGCAATAATTATGATGCTAACAATATTCATTCATAGACGGGCTCTACCGCTCAACCCTTACGTGCTCAAAGTGTTTCAGTTTTTTTCTTCTAATGAAAGTTTAACCTTTTTTCTGCATAATATGGTTGTCACTAAAGGATCTAAAGTGTATGAATATCCCGAGAAAAAAATTTAGTCATGGCGTTAAATATAGTGAATTAACAGAGTTCCTGGATGCGTCACCGGTCGCCAGAGCTGTAGGGCGACCGGTCGGGGCGAAAGTCGGCTCCGGCCACACAGTTGGATCGGCGCGGTACCACACCACAGTCTCATCTAAGCCACAGCTATGCGAGCATCTTCCCCATCATAGCCGAAAATTCCACATTCCCGGAGACAAGCGCGGCGACGCGACGCGAAAGTTGAAATTCGAATTCGCGAAATATTTAACGAAAATTTCGAACAATTTTTTTTTCTGTACTTGAAAAATTTGGAGCAGTTGGCGGCAAACGGTAAAGTTGTGTGTTGGTGTCCTTAAAAGTGTTTAGATAACTTTCAGAGCTTTTTAAGATATTCTTTTAATTTATTTCTGTGCTGTACCGTGTGCCGAAACATTCGTATGGTGTGAAGTGATTTTTATTTTGTGCACTGTTTGATTTGGATTTTTTTGTTCCGGAGTTTTTGGTTGGTTATAATTTTTTTCATTTTATTTTTTTTAACTTTATACTTTGATTAGTTATTAAGTGCTTGATTTTATTGCCGTAGTTTATAGTTAATTATGTGTTTGCGGAAACTATGAGAAACTGCGTAGGTTGGCAGTTATTGGGCCGTTAAGTGGAATGTGCGTTAATATTAGTTGATGATTATGCTAAACGCATTATTATCAAAGATAGATGACCGACGCGTCTTTTTTAACTTGACAAGTTTCCGTTTTCTGTCAACGTGATTTTCTCGTTCGTGATTGGTATGAAAAGTGTTTGAAAAGTATGAAAATGTTTTTCTTATTTTGCTAAATCCTTTTGGCATATTTTTACAAAAATACATTTTTATAATATTAATGAGGTAATTATTTGACAAGCTTCCCTACTGATTATTTCACTATTACGTACTGATTATTGTAGAAAAAGCGTTAATACCTGTGGTATTACTCAATCTATTTATCGTCTCAACGAAGCCATCGCATTAACAGTTATAAACCACTTAGAAAATTGTTTAATCCGATCAGCCTCACGGGTCAATGATTAATTTCTTACAGTACAAATTAATATTATCAGAAATATTTCTATTCGATTAATAAAATTGATCTTTTATCTTCGAGATCTTACACGATGTTACCGGATGGATTAGGCATTCAAATCAACTAAAAGTTATTAAACGTTTTCTTCATGAAATATTCTTAAGTAATTATTTTTGGGGATGTAAAAAAACCGAATTATGATAGTGTATGCAGTTTGTAAAGAAGTTTCACAATGTTAGCGGTTGGTGTTAAAAGTTTGTAGCGTTTTCAGGGTTAATTTATCAAAAGCTTTGGAAAATTGAGTGAGAGTTTTTAAACGTTGATTTAAAGAAAGATTTGCTATTTATGAATTATCTGGTTATTTTTAGAAATATCTTTTCTAATTCATAATTTTTTCTGAAGTGAACCAAGTTCTTACTTAGTGGTTTTATGGTAATTTGTTAATGTTTTGGTACCCCTATAAGGGATAGCAAGATTTCGTAGTGGTATCTGTTTGTCAGCGCTACGTGTGAGAGAGCTTTTGTCTATAGCAGAGATGCTAATAGAAAGTTTTTCCTTTTTCTTAGTCGTTTCCAGTTTTCTTTTATGTTAGGTTTTAATCGACTCCCTGTCTACGTGGGTGTTTTGTCAAGATGTTAGACAATATCATTACTTTCGTTTTTACTTATATTGCGATTTCCAATCCATTTCCTAAAACTGGTGATTATCGTAATCCAGTAGGTAGGTTCTTACTACTTGACGTTCATAACTCCGGCATAGCAGCTGGATGCTGGGCATGCTTGGGTGAGGCCTATGTCCAGCGGTGGACGTCTCACGGCTGACACTATGATAATTATGATGAAGATGATATATGATGTTCTCAGTAGCTTTTATGATGATTTTCTAGCTATGAATTCCTCCTGAAAAATACCTTTCCTACATTACAGTTATAGTGAGTTTTCTCAATCGCATTACATGATGACGCGAGAGTGATGTCAAGAAAAACCGAAAAAATACCGAAAAAAACCGTAAAACCGTGGAATAACACTTTCTAGCCGAAACGTTTTATAGATTTGGCATTTTATTGAAGGCCATATTTTTAATATGAAAGTAAACTGAATATTGAAGAAAATTCATAAAAAGATAATAAAAGACAGTCTAGACTGATTCAGGTTGATTTTCTTATTTGTCCGATTGTCTGTGACAGAAATATAAAATTCTATGAAACTAAATACTAACTTAGAAGTTTGATAGTCTTAAATTACTGGCTTATATAATTGTTATAGTTTTCGAACTACTGGAAATGAGGCTAATCGTAAACTTTGCAACTTCTGGCTTTGTATAATTTCAACGTTATTTTATTTAGATAGTGCGATTTCTTAGTAAACTGTTCGTTGAAAATGTAATTGTGAAATTGTTTTAAGAAAACCTCCGTTTGTCTGAAAATGTGAGAAATAAAAGTATTTTTCTCTAGTAACGGCACGAGCGTCTGCCTAAGTATCCCAGTGATATCGGGTCTGCATACTCAAGATACACATGACGTATAGCATGAATTCAGATTTGATTTCAATTGTATATCCACTTTTCTAATTACTGGTGTTAGAACACTGATGTCACAACAGTAATTACGAACATGCAGTTTTCTCAAATCGGAGTTTGTCAATTAAGTATTCTGTTACGTAAACAAGCCATCCTCAAAGGTAACGCAATATCGTCAACATTTACCTCTATACGTGCCAAACGCGGATACAATTCAATTTAGGTAATTATCACTTTCACACTAATTGCAACTTTGCTTAACCCTTTAGGAATCATATTCCCATCAAGATATTACATAGGTAATAAGCAGGCGACACACTGGTTCAATTTTCGATGAACGAATCTTCGATGAAACAAAAACGACGCGCGATCGGAAAAACTTAGCAAGTGTGCCGTCACCTTAACTCAGACCGTAACAAAAATAATCGAACATACAATCTTCTAGTACGAGTAATAGATTACAATCTTGTATCTCTAATCAAACGCAAGTAGAATGGTTCAAAGCTTCACCATAAAACTGAAACTGGAATGTACTAAACACGTTACTGAAGTGTCGGGAACCAACCAGCACAAACCGACGATAATCGACTAAACGACAAGTATATTCGTTTCAGTAATTAAAATAGACTAAACTTATCATGGGAAGTGAAATAGCCATTGGGATGGCTGTTAAAGTATCTGATGTCGTTATAATAATATGTCGGTAATATGAGCCGGTGCTGTAATCGAAAATTCAAAAGTCTTCAGCCAGTTTTTCGTGTTATGTAGGGGATCAACCGATCACCGATAAGAACAGTTTTCCGTAATGATAAGGAAAAGAGGAATCAGGATTTTTGTACTTTGTGTTACTAAGATGTTGATAGAAACTGGTGTTGGGTAACACAAATAGGGTAAATTGTAACACATGGACTAATATAAGGTTAATTGAATATTTTATGACTCATTAAAAATAACTAGATTCATATGTTCCTTACCCACTCCCGATTGTGTAGATACCCACTCATCATATAAATACATACAAATAAAACTACCAATTGGCTGTATCTTTGAAAGACCAGTTGCGTTAATAATAATATCAAAGTCCCAAGGGCTCAAAATGGTCTGAGAAAATCAAAAAATTTCCTAATTTAATTTTCGACTAAAACTACACTCGAGAGCAATGAATCCGGGTCACTTAAAGAATCCTAAAAATCTCGGAAACTAAAAATGCTAGGTTAATGCAATAAATTGTATTTAATAGACAATGTAATACTCCTTAAATGAAGGTATTAAAACTTCTTAGTTATTGTAAAGTTATATCATAAAAAAATCAAATTTGAAAAAGGGCCACTTTCGAAGATGGAACTACGAAATTACAGCATTTGGTTTTGCTTTTGTTTGTAATCTGTCATTTATGTGGGTACATAAACCATGTTGATAGTGCTCTATATTCATTATTCAAGCTGAAATTATGTCGCTTACGCCTGAAGAATGCACCAGAATACTTACAATGCTGGAAACCGGCCGGAGTCAGCGCGATACAGCCAGGACTGTCGGTGTGTCGCTGTCAACAGTACAAAGAGTTCTCCGACGTTACGAAGAAACTGGTTCTAACCTACGCAGACCAGGAACGGGCAGAACCAGGTGTACCACAGCACGAGAAGACCGATACTTGGTGAACACCATGCTTCGAAATCGCTTTCTTACAGGAACTGAACTCACAAATCAGTTTCGACGCCTCGGAGGAAGTAACCCAAGTGCATGGACAGTAAGACGTCGGCTTGCTGAATCTAACTTAAAACCCCTTAGACCTGCAAACGGCCCTAAACTGGAGCGTGGGCATCGTATTTCAAGACTAAGATATGCCCAGAGCCACGTAAATTGGAGTATTGAAGATTGGTCAAAAGTTATGTTCTCCGACGAATCAAAATTTATGCTCTACAAGCACGATGGAAGACACAGAGTGTATCGAAGACCAGGGGAAAGATTCAAGCAAGCATGCATCGAAGAAAAAGTAGCCTACGGTGGTGGGTCTGTACTTGTGTGGGCCGGAATTTCTTCTGAAAGTCGCACAGAGCTGGTGATCATAGAAAACGGCTCTTTAACTAGCGAAAGATATGTGTAAGAAATCCTCAATGATCACGTTGGTCCATTTATGGTCAATTTAGGTGAGGATGCTATATTTATGCATGACAATGCCCGACCTCATACAGGTAGGATTGTGAATGACTACCTTCAAGAGATGAACATTACTCGTATGGAGTGACCAGCGCGCAGCCCGGATATCAACCCGATCGAGCATGCTTGGGACGAGCTAGGCAGATGCGTAAAACAACGAAACCCTCCCCCAATCACGCTTCGTGAGCTCAAAATTGCTCTCACAGAGGAATGGGAGAATATTCCCCAAAATCGTATAAGGAACTTGGTGTACAGCATGCCAAACCGCGTAAACGCAGTAATGGAAGCACGAGGAGGCAATACGAAGTATTAAAATTCAAGAAAATCGTAATAAAGTTCAAAAATTTCATGTTTCCTATTTTTGTTTTAAGGAGAGATCAGCAGTTTTTTTCTTTATGTAATTTTGTGTTAATAAAATGTATGGTGACTCATTTTTTTTTTACTTTCATTTAAGGAGTATTACATTGTCTATTAAATACAATTTATTGCATTAACCTATCATTTTTAGTTTCCGAGATTTTTAACATTCTTTAAGTGACCCGGATTCATTGCTCTCGAGTGTATTTAACGTTAAACCCGCAAATATACATAATGTGACCTTTAGGCAACACGTAATATGCTAGTCTCAAGGTTCTCTAACTAGACCTAACTTATGTATTTTTAATTAGGGACATACCTACCTACGTACTACATTCCATTTTGTAACGAAACTTTGACCCACTTTTTCATGCCTAGTTTATAAATATTTTTACTAGAAAAGTTATGGCCTTGATATGAAAAAATTCAAGTTATGTAGCACAAAGTTAGATCAGGGTTACATCATATAATTGTTACAAAAACCCTGTCCCATCCGAAAAGGGCACATAGGTACTGCAATAAAATTACCAAAAAGTAATAAAAAAACTTGCTAAAAAACTTATTATTGAATATAAAAAAGATATTGCTATTTAAAATTCACGTTTTTGGTACCAAAATTGTCCCAATTCCATTAAAAATTGGTAAATTTTCAACAGGGGTCATAAAGTTATGACTTGTAAACGCTAAACGACGGCCGCCCCATGTATAATCCCGGTAAAATTCCCCATTAAAAAAAATAATGCGACGAATTTAGTTTTTCTGTTTTCCAGAATTTTACCACATAAATAGACTCTCAGTATGATTCTTAACAACACCCTCACGGATCGGACAGGCTTTATGTTACACGCTGTACCATATATTAGGGATGTCACCAATATGAACAGCCAAAATCTCATAAATCCGAAATATTTTCTATCGATGGCCTTATTTTATTAGAGGCAACGTAAAAGTCGTGGCTTGGTCACTTTTGTGCATTACAAATAAATAACACGATTTTCCTCATACATAAGATAAATATCTTCTGTGGTTTCTCTCTGTGGTCGGAATTTCACATAGTATGAGAATTCAATTTGTGTTAAGTCTATTGCTAATTTGAATAAAACATTTAAACTAATTAGGATTAGTGTCAGCACAATTTTTTCTGAGTGTCATCATTTCATTCATAGTTAGAAATATAGACGTTAACGTCAACGATTTCAAAATCGTCCTTGTCAACAAGATAAATTGGCCAAGAAAAACTTCTGCGATATTAAAAATAATAAAAATACACGACGCACAATATGTCTCAGGTAAAATGTTGTTCAACGAAATCGCTGGAATAACTTGGAATGAGTATTAAACTCGCTATCCCATATATTTCTCGAAACGGTGTTATTGACTCGTAAGAATAAGTTCGCGGATAACTGCTTGCAACGCGACTGTACTTCCGAAAACGTATCTTAGAAACTGCATCTACGATTCGAAAAGTTTCAGATCATATAAACATGCTTATGAACGTAGTACAACCAAATATATTTGGTTGGGAGGTTATTTCCGCGAAATAAAAGTTATATTTATGTATTTATTTCTTGTTATTCAAAGGTTGTTTGGTGCAATTTTTTTCGTCGTTGTTTGGTTTAGTTTTGTAGATTTGATGTGTAATAAAAAGTAATTTGATGCTTTTTGAATCTCTTCCTTGGTGTTTCCGTCCTTCTTCTTTTTTTCCTTAAAAAACCTCGTACTCCACTCATTAAACGCATAATTGAGTCACTATACTTATTTATTTAAAAAAAAAACCGGCCAACTGCGAGTCGGACTCGCGCACGAAGGGTTCCGTACCATTAAATATAAAAAGGGCAAAAAAATCATGTCTGTTGTATGGGAGCCCCACTTAAATATTTATTTTATTCTGTTTTTCGTTTTTTTTTTGTTATAGCGGCAACAGAAATACATCATCTGTGAAAATTTCAACTGTCTAACTATCACGGTTCATGAGATAAAGCCTGGTGACAGATGGACTGATAGACGGACAGTGGAGTCTTAGTAATAGGGTCCCGTTTCACCCTTTGGGTACGGAACCCTAAAAATGGTTTTGTGTCCTGTTTTGTTAATACTTGACCTGTTATGATTACTGTTTCCTAGAAGGCAGTCATGAAAATCCAAAATTTTCACCTGTATTAGACATTAGGGTGTTCAGAAACGCGTTATTGCGTGACGGTCCTTTTTGAACCAAACACAAATGTTTAACAACTAAACATAAATTTGATTCATGAAAACCTGATCTGAATAGTTTGACAGCATCGAGTAGCGTCTATATTGCCCTCGTTCATATGGAGGGCAATTGGTACACTGAACGTTATTGCCCCGATGTGTGTCAACACCCTTCGTTGTGTTCACCAATAATGCGGAGGGTTTAACGAACGTTACAGTACTGTACAAGTGACGGATTAGTAGTCCAAGTTACCAACTTTGTAAGTACAACATAATCTACAACGTTATTGACATACAGGGTTTGTAAAAAAAAAATTTAGTCTTCAAAAAATTAATTATAAAATTGTGTCTGTAGACTATTTAATTATTTTCTCTGTAATTTGTGGTAAGATAAATAAATTATTACCTCGCTCTGCTTGATTTTGGCATGATTATGGCCAATTCAATAGATTTGCGATAAATAAATAATAAACGCATAAAGTTATAGAGATTTTAACAGGAATTACTAAACAGATATATATATAACTTTTAGAGAGCTCGTGGCTAAGTAATAACAGCCGCACAGGTCGATCCATCAGGTTAAGCTATGTTTGCCGGGGTTGGTCTTTGGATGGGTGACCATCTTTACATACCGAGACTCCTCCGTGCCTCGGAGAGCACGTTAAGCCGTTGGTCCCGGCTGTCATTCGTGGATCTTTGACAGTCGTTACGGGTCGTCTGAAGCCTGAAAGTCTGACAACCAGTCTTACCAAGGGGTATCGTTGGGTTATGGAGGTCAGATAGACAGTCGCTCCATGTAAAATACTGGTATTCAGCTGCATTCGGTTAGACTGGAAGCTGACCCCAATGTAATTGGGAAAAGGCTAGGCAGATTGATTGATTTACTGTTAGAGATAAAAAGATTTTTTTCTAGATTTCAATATAAACATTTTCAAGCATTTGCTTTCTCTAAGTAGTTCTAAGCTAACCAAGTTATTTATTCTGTTGGAGTCGCAAAATCCAACCACAACAAAGTGATTTCAGGGAAGCTAGACCGCAATACGTGACTAGTCTGAAAAGGATGACCTAAGTGTTAAGATATCTTAGGTAAGCCTTAGTTTACTTAAGTCACTTAAATATCCTCTATTTCAAAATATGAAACTGAACGCAATCGGCACATCTAAACCCCGTTCAAGAGCTGTCAGTGTCATTACTGTAGTGGAATATTGACACTGACAGCTCTAGAATGAGGTTTGGATGTGCTGATCACGTTCTGTTTTATTGGTGAAATTTGCACTTAGTCTGCTAATAAATTACATTGTTTCGTACGATACTGCAAGATACTCAAGAAAAACATTCTTGAAATTACATCAACTCAATTCCGTTTTACTTCCAATAAAGTTTAACTTTAGTTTCGAAGTTTCAGTTCTGAACTTGCACTGTAACTGAAAGGATTTGTAAAAGTGTTATGTAACATACCTAATATATGAATCGCTGAATACTATCTGTAATTCTGGTAATGTGATTGAATTAAAAACATGTTTGTTTGGCAAGCCAAAAGTTGGGATTCAGTCAGTGAACTATGTAATACTGAAAACGTAGTTACCTAAGAGCTCTAACGTTATTTTCAAGGGTGGATGAGTTACTTAACATCTCATCATATATAGGTACATACATAAGCTCATGTATTTCTCCCATGGGGGTAGATAGAAACTATAGAACGCCATGCTACGATCCATAAGCGCGGGACATACACAAGTGGCGAGGGGGCGTACACAAGTGACGCGACCGTGGCGACGGTGTGGCGCGGGCGTTGCGCCGTCCGTTTCATATTTCATACAAAATGTATAGGCATTTATTTATTTATACTTCAAGCACATAAATGTACAGAGGCGGACTTAATGCCACAGGCATTTTCTATCAGTCAACCTTTGGGTGATGCAGAGACAAACAGTGGTAGGTGCAATAGCGAGAATTGAGGAATAAAATATTTATTTAAATATAAAGATATACATATTATATACCTATTAAAAACTATAAATATAATAAATACACCTAATTATATATAAATATAAACACAAATAAGACAAACAATGGGAAACATTACCGTTGTGATGATTCTGCCAGCTTCTTGCGAATGGTCGCGAACTTTATTTTTAAAAGATAATCGGTTGGTCGCCATCCTGATTTCCTGGGGGAGCGCATTCCACAGAGAGATAGACTGAATGAAGGCATGACGTGGCGCGGAACATACACAAGAGGCGTGGCGTGGGCGAGGCGACGGTGCGGCGCGGGCGTTGTGTGTATATTCCATGCCACGTCGTTCCTATACATTTTGTATGACATATGAAACGGGCGGCGCAACGCCCGCGCCTCACCGTCGTCACGCCCGCTCCTCTCGTCATTTGTGTATGTCCCGCGTCTTACATTCCTACTCCTTTTGCTTCGTTTACGTTCATCTCATCATTAATATCAAAATGCAAGTTATACATCATCTCTAGTGTTTCTGAACAGAGTATATTGAACATAGAATTCTGTAGGTATAGTCGACCTCCTTATTGTTGTAGGTTGAATATCACTTGCGCGTCATAAAACTTCAAGGTATATTTTATCTTTAAAATCAATGCGACAGTTAGATTCAACCTTAGTCAATCTGCCTAGTCTTTTTTGCCTAGTCGTTGGGGTCGGCTTCCAGTTTAACCAGATGCAGCTGAATACCAGTATGTTACATGGAGCGACTGCCTATCTGACCTCCATAACCCAACGATACCCCTTGGTAAGACTGGTTGTCAGACTTTCAGGCTTCTGACGACCCGTAACGACTGTCAAAGATCCACGAATGACAGCCGGGACCAACGGCTTAACGTGCTCTCCGAGGCACGGAGGAGTCTCGGTATGTAAAGATGGTCACCCATCCACGGACCAACTCCGGCAAGCGTAGCTTAACCTGATGGATCAACCCGTGCGGCTGTTATTACTTAGCCACGAGCTCCTCAATTCAACCTTAGTATTGTTTTAATTTACCTACTGGTAGTTTTTGTATACAGTGTGGTAGAACTTACAAGAGTGTGACTATACATCCTCTAGAGTCTAGATGATAAGGTACTGAAAGAAAAGAGGTTCTTTGGCATGTAGGATTGAAAAATAAGAAGAGCAAATGCATTTTTTTCATCCCGAATCGCAGTCCACTGGTGCACTCAATTCATAGTCATTACAAGCTAACGTGTAGGTGAACGGCTCGTCCATAGTAAAATATTTGCTTTAAGAGGCCACAGAGTAATTAAGCTAAGAGTAGACCAATGTAGTGTAGTGGTCAGTGATTGATTAATTGCTTGCTATTCCTACTTCAACAGTGTTTAGTTAACCGATTTCTTAGTTGCGCAAGTTCTTATCGTCTGTCGTACCGTCGCTGTTGATTAAGTACTACAAGTTTTGAATAATTAGTCAATAATTTGAAGATGCGAAATAGTTTGACTTTATTTTGCATGGTGTGCACTAAGATAGTACTAGACCAAAGAACATTTGTAATAGTGAAAATGAGTGTCGGTTTAATTAACCTACACACTGTGTGTGTGTGTGTGTGTGTGTGTTTGTGAGTGTGGGTTTAGTAAATGATGAAAACCAAGAGTATTTTTGATCTTGCTAGCCTAACAGTCGAAAATATCTTGGATGATGGCCATTAATCATTTTACACGCACCTCATTTAGTTAAACTAGTACCTAAATTGTACTTAGGATTTACAAGCTCGCACTATTCATCAATATTTTCATAAATATACGAATTACCTACAAAAAAATCAGCATGATAGTAGGAACTTATTTACTTCAGCGCCTGAACAAAAACATGTTTTGATACGGCACCAATATCTCAAGTAAAAACAATCTGTAAATCTTTATTTACTTCACATATTCTATCAATATATCCATAAGCTACGTATTTGTAAGACTTCCACGTATTATTAAGTTTAAAATATTTATCTATTTGCTATGTGGAGTTCGATACTTCGAGTGCGTTTTGACAAATTGCGTCTGGATGTCTCCTTGTCACATTATAATAACATATAGTGCTTGGAAGCTGCGGTTTCGATAAAGAATTTTTACATTGGTTGCGTTTTTGAGAATAGAAAGGGTTGTCTTTGTAGTTAGATATTTTGTACAAATTTTACAAGCAAGCTCTGCAGAGATGGTAAAGTGAGCCCCTTGATTCCTATGCAATTCAACCCTTACAAGATGAGATCCTTAGTAGTTAAGTAAGTTTTCCCATTAAAGTTCAAAGGAGAAATAAAAAAAATCTAACTGTCAAATTCAATTAAACTTCTATTTCCAACCGCTAAAGGCTCATACTACATAACTGCTTGCGATCATATAAACTGCAAGCCTGCATCGCTTATATCCCGCGACTTGATAGCGCCACGCGTCACCTGCGCATGAGTTAGTGGCGTATTAGAATACGCACTGTAATAGCGCCTGCCACTTGATTAATTGTGGAAGCACTATGAAAAACCAGGATTTGATAGGCTGTGGTTGAACACAGATTGTTGTAGGTACTGGGAATCATACTGTTTAAAGATGTTTGAGGAAATTTACCCATCGTATTTTCTTTTTCACTCACTACAATTCTCAGAATATATTTATAACTATGATTTGTTTATTTAAACTTTTCACATTCAAAAAAGTTCAAAGGTGGACTCAATGCCTTAGGCATTCTCTATCAGTCAACCAAGGGTGGTGAAGAAATTAGATGGCAGGTGTATGATTGTTATTTTGTTACTGGAATCCTGCAAAATTTTAATAGGATCACTGAACATGAAACAGATATTACATAATTATATTTCAACAATCTCTATGTATATATGCGGGTCGGGGACAAGGCATGGGTTAAATATCAATCATAAAAATGAAAACCGTAGTTATTGTCCATAAAAGAAAAGACGAAACCATACAATTCGAAATCTCATAAAACATTACAAAATCTTTCAGAAACTCTTCGTTTCCCCAGCAAAATTCAATTTACATACAGTGAAATCTTAATCCCAACCTATCGCGAAAATATTTCACATATACGCAATTTGTCGTGTTAAATCGTCCATGTGTACTGTATCTAAAACGTTCGTTGCACTCAGAATTTTCGCGAAGAATCGGCAATGTTCGACAATTTCCGAAAACGTTAGTCATTCGACACCGTACGCAATTTTCGTACCGTGGGTGTTTGCACTTACTGGGATAACTTGATTTCCAATTAGCGTGTTCACTGTGTGTCTTTTTGGTTTATTACGAGGTCAAGGAAGGATGTTTCTTTTGAAAAATGTTTGAGTACTGACACTTGCATAGCTACGTTGTTTTATTTAGGGCGAAATAAATGGCATTAAAATTTAAAGTGAAAAAGTAAGAAGTTATTTGCACTAATTTTCGTAGTAAACATGGGTATCTTAAACTGTACTACGGTCCCTTTATCCAAGATTAACTTACTATTAAACCCGTTATGATGAAAATAAAACAAATCAGTTACCCAGTTGCAGTTGCAGTTTACCCATCCGATTTAAAAACGACAATAGAAACGCTAAAAATAATTGTATTAGCACCATGCACCCCAGTATAAAGTCCCACCTTTGTATTTTTAAAAGGTCGTATCTACATTTTGCACCACTGCACTCGTTCGTTGCACTATTGATGTCATTTGAACTCCCTGTCGACACAACGTTCACAATTTCCGAATACGTTATTCACTTTGCACCGTACGGGAATATTTTTGGGAATGTGTGTGCTGGCACTTACCGTGATAACTCGATTGGTATTCGATTAAGCGTTTTAAGAGCGGCCAACCCGCCATACTTTTCATACAAACGCTCGTACGTGATTATGGCGTTGTAACACATCTTTATTTGATTTTTTGTAACTAATATGTATCTTGTGCACTATACCTAGGATTCTATGAAAGCAAAATAAAGAAAATTTGAGAAACAAATTCAGTATAAGCCTCCAAAAAGCTTTTTTGCATAAATTTCACCTGAACTTTGGCCGGTCATAATGTACTCATAAATAGTAAAAGTAAAGAAATCATCTGCATAGAAGCCTTGCACATGTAATGAAGATTCTAAATGACAAAAATTTATTTCAAAAGCTTGTAAGGCTTACTCAAAAACACGTATTTCCTGAAACAAATTTTTACACACTATTTTTGTTGAATGTTATCGCGTTCTCACTTGCTTGTTAGTAGTTCTCACTTGCGCTCGATGAAACAACAAGCTTTTTGAATATGCTCGCGTTGTCGATAGACGGGCCGGGAAGGGCCCTCTTAAGTGATCGAGTTTGTATTTTGTAGGTGCTGTTCTGGCATTAATATTGATGAAAGGTATATTTTACTAAAACGAGATTCTTAATATAATCAAACTTTGATGTAGAAGCTTGTAATGTAAATGTAATATTTTTGACATTACGCCTACAGATATAAGTTAAAGTTTGAACCCTTTATTTATACACGTTGACGTATCCAACGTGTATAAATAAAGGGTTCAAACTTACACTTAAACTATACACGTTGGATACGTGTAAACGTCAAAAATTGATGGTTAAACAAACAGTCGCTAATCATTACTTAAAACTTCTTAGTGTTTGTTTCAATAGAAATTTTCGAATAATGGACTTTGTGACGACTCTATCAATATTTCTTTGGATCTCAAACTAATATGGAATGTCGTCATTGTCATCTAGCAATGCCATAAGGAAGTATTGCTAGATGACGACTAAAATAGAGTTGTCCATCTATACAAGAAGTTTATTTTATATACTCGCATGAACATTAATATCGTTTGGCGGTTTAAGTTCCATATTAGTTTAAAAGCATTGGTATTTTGTTTCACCGGCCATTAAATTTTCATATACGATACGGAAAAGCAATTACAGAAAGTCAATGATACGTCCAATGATGAAATAACATGTCGATTAAGTTTCAGTGACAGGGTTGCGGCAGATTCAAAGGTATATACATATTTTATGACGCTTTGTAGATATTTTGATTCGTTAATGACAGTTGAAATTGTTGGAGACTCGATAATGTGAACTTGACTGATAAGAGGTGAAGCTTTGTTACTAGTTAGTTGGAAATTTAAGAAAGCCAACTTATTTTTATGTCTCTGGAAGGCGGGTTTCTATACACATTCCAGTGGACCGAAGCAGTTTCTTCAGCATTTTGCAAAATTTATTTTTTGACATCCTTTCCTATATCCTATTCTATTAAATATATATATATTTATATATATATGTATATAAATATTTGTAATCACGTTCTCGAAAACAACTCTAACGTTTTCGTTGAAAGCTGCAATACGTTGTTAGTTGTTGGTTTACGGGGGCGAAAATTCGATCTAGCTAGGTCTCATATCTGGGAAAATTCGTTTACTCTATTTTCATCCGAGCAGAGCCCGGCCAGATTACATCCCTTTAATATACGAATCAAAACGTCTGTTTGCTAAGGAGCACGGGTTTTTCAAAAAACTACCCCGGACTGACATTTTTTTAATAATACTAGTATGTTGAATGGTAAGATCCTTTTGTGCTTTCACGTAAACCCTTTAGATATTTTCATCTTTTCCAATAGGTATGTCGTCGAAAACTCGTTCGAGAATAGCCCGACTTTGCTTTCCATAGTTGTCCTCAAACAAGTAAACAGACACGTCTAACGGGTAACTTCCGTACGTTTTAGTATAAAATGTCGATTGAGAAATTTCTGGTGATTTATTATTGGTTCGGATATTTTTGCAGCGAGATGGATGGTTGTTTTCGGTACACAAACGAGATGAGATTGTGTTGTGTCCTATCATGTGTCTCTTGCAATTTGTCGAGTGAAAAATGTCGACTATTCGTCTTGTATTGCTGTGTAAATGAAATGTTTTTGTCTGGAATTGAATAGTGTTCGTTATGTTAGTTTGAACATTTACGTAATTGAAAGTCAACTTTTTATGTGTTGTCTATCTTTTTGTTTAGTCAGACTGTTCTTTAGTTAACATATTGTATTGATAGGTTATTGAACTACATACGTGCTTAAACATATGTTTTACTGATTTGTAAGAATTGATAATATATTAAAGTTTCTTTGTTACTGTAAGAATAGCAGGTACAGCCCGCGCCACTACTGAAATCAGGCGGAAAATTCTGGAACTTTTTTTTTTAATGCATTTCATTGCAATGACATAGACACTAGCGCCGCGTCTATCGGACTTGAGTGGTGGTGGGTACCTAGATACCATCGAAGAAGTTCAAAAATATCTGTACTCCGTAAGGACTATTACTGATTGCAGCGCTCGGTCATCGTGTTCACGGGATTTTGTTTTCAAACTGCTTAGATATGAAGTTCTTTGATAGTACCTACTTGGCACTACTAAAGATGATCGAAATAAATATTTGATATCATAATGCTAACAGGATATTTGGTAAATTGTGTAACACCATGCGAATTAGTCAAGTAAATTGTATGTTTATGTCATTATCAACCTTAATGCCCGTAATGTGATCGCTCTTTGTTGCGAAACCCGGATTTTCAAAGTCTATTCGAGATGGGCTCTTAAATGATTTTAATGTCCACTGGTTAACAGTGTGGCCTCAAAAAGACTCTGACAGAATCACCATGCTTGGTGGAAGGCTCTGAATTTTAGTAGGTAACTATGGTTTGAGCTATTCTCGTGTAGCTTCTACGAGGAAATCGGAAGACAATAATTATAATTAGTGCCTCTGATTAAAGAAAATTTAATAGTCTTTACGTCGAATTCGGACCGTATTTAAAAATCAAAACAAGCATAAATTAAAACATATAATTGGCTAGTTCATTATTATTTCCAAAAAAAAAACAAATTCAAGCGGAACATTGATTCAAAAACGGATAACCAGCCAGACACATAAATAATACATAATATTAGATGCGCTTGTGCTTTTAAAGGAGTGAATATCATGTTCGTATCGATTCTAACTAGACAAAATATAAGTTAAAATCACCTCCGAAACATATTAATGAGTTGATAGGGACACTGTTATTAAAATAAAATACTCTGAATTTGGTAAAATGACAATAATTTTTAGTCGAAGTTTTGGTCATGTCAGGTCGTTATAAATAATATTGAAATAACATCCGTATTCTCTTAAACTGATCTATTGTCGTGATTTTTTGTTGGTGAATGTTGTCGCTAATCATTTGACCCAAAATTGCAAAATGTCTGACCACTTTCCTAAACAGAAACGTGTCTATGGCGATTGTCACTTTATTTCCTCAAGGTAAATTAACATGTTTGTCCAATTTAGTTTAAGACTGGATTTTCTGCGGAAAAACATTGTTTTTTATAAGAATCTGATAAAACAGACACTCTTTTACGACAGAGGAAAAATATATTTCAAAAAATTATTTGATAACATAACATCACGCTTTGTTTCCCCGTAGGGTTGGGCAGAGGTGTGCCTATAGTACACCCACATATTTACCTATAACAACCTAATGTACCTACCCACTCGTTCCTATTGTAACTTTCCTCCAATATTACATAAACTAATCGAATGGTGTCTTAAATGTTAAAATAATAATTTATTACTATAAAAACAAATAAAAACCGCTCCAGTAAGAGAGGTATCAAATTACTTAAACACATAATTATGTATATTTTATAATATCGTTACAGACTCCCACGTAAAGACATTAACATTGGAAGCAGTTACAATGCTTCTTTATCATAATTACCATATAAACAGTTACAAATGTACAATGGCTGAATATTCTCCAACATTATCGATTTATTGAAGGATCATCCGTGCCTTGGAAAGCAATTTAAGCTGTTGGTTCCGGGTGTCATTTGTGGATCTTTGACAGTCGTTGCGAGTCATTAGAAGTCGTAAAGTCTGACAGCCAGTCTTACCAAGGGGTATCGTATTACCCAGTTACTGGGTTGTGGAGGTCAGATAGGCAGTCACTCCATGTAAAATATTGGTATTCAGCTGCATCTGGTGAGACTGGAAGCCGACTCCAACATAGATGGTAAATAGGGTTGGCAGGTAAGGTAGGTGATGAGAAGGATCATCAAAATTGTCATAATCACCACGGTTTTAAATACGGTAACTGGCCTTTA
The DNA here is from genome assembly GCA_963853775.1 of Xanthia togata. Classification (NCBI taxonomy): domain Eukaryota; kingdom Metazoa; phylum Arthropoda; class Insecta; order Lepidoptera; family Noctuidae; genus Xanthia; species Xanthia togata. The sequence goes on from OY970803.1 coordinate 8,831,488, forward strand.
GGTCTGCTCCATTCTTCAATTTAAAATCTCATCTAGACCCGTCTTCAACGTAAAAAATAAAACAATAGTTTTTCTTATAACAAAACAGCTTTTATATGCTCACAACAATTTTCTCGCTTGAACACAATACGTAGCCTTTTTCATCAATTTTTCCAATAAACTTTCCAATATTTTCCATATAGTTGCCAAATGAATTTGGTAGCCGTCGCGAGTGATTAATAGTGTCAGTTTCATTATTGCCTCCTAACTGCTACTGGCAACTGAGAACGCTGAATTTTATGATTTATTTTTTGAGCTTTGAGGAGTTATTGGGTATAAAAAAATTGCGTATTAGGCACTGTTGCAAACTAACGAGAACCACATAGGGTAGTTACTGTATTATTATAAATAATGGTACAGTCACCAAAAAACACCACGGTTTGATTCTGCATCACCCAAAGGTTAACTGGTAGAAAATGCCTATGGTATTAAGGCCGTTTCTCGACGTTTGTGGGCCTAAAGTATTAAATAAATTTGTAGATACCCTAAAAATACCTATAAAGTTTCAAAATTGATAAACGTAAAAAATAAAGCATAAAAAGAAATTGTTTACTTACCAAAATTGTTTTTTTTTGCATCTCTGCGGTCTTCCCTTTTTGGTAAAAAGGCCCATTGCTACCAAACAGTAAAAAGTAAAAGTCTTGTGGTCCTTCAAAATTTAAACAATTCAAAGTATTGAGTGTCGTTTCTTTTTATGGCTCTTATTTGTAACATGATGAAACGTTAAAAGGACCACCCACCGTATTACGTTTATAGCTTTGTTAATATAATTAGGTTCTCAATATCGGATTCAATTTATTTCCGAGATTACTAACAATCGATATATCGAAATGACAAACAAATCCTTTCATACATTCCACAAATGTTTCTAATCATCCTATGTTCTAAAGCTATAAATGTCACAAGAATGCAGAAAACTCCTAGACTTTCATTTAAATACATGTTTATGATATTTTAAATTTATTCCCGCCTAGATGCTAGGTGGCAACCGCCAAGTGAAATTAATCATTATTTCCAATTACGTCGACACAAATGTCCTCGCGGTAAAGTGTATACTAGCCACGTTGCTGTGTTCATTACCGCAACGCACCGAACGCGTGTGATGCGGGGACGCACGCAACGCGTTTGGTGCGTTGTCCGACAAACGCGTGTGGCGTGTGCAAGCGCAACATTCTATGGTGCGGTCGCCACACCACAAGCGTAGTATTAACGCAGATTTTGTTGTAACTGAAAGTGAAGGTTCTGCTTTTCGTTATTTAGTGCTAAAGAATTTAATTGGATTCTTATTGTTATGCCAATGATATTTTGGCGTGGGTGAATTACGCTGTCCTCCTAAAGAAAACTTTGAGAGAAAGAAACAAAAATTTGTCATAGAAACACGTGCATACAAAAAAAAAGACAACAATATAAAAATTACACATATTCGGCAGCTGCACGTCATGACTGCGACAAGAAGGCTTCCCCTCAGCATAATGCTGTGCTATGGGAGACCCACAGCACAGCGCTGATTTTCAGTGGTCACCCAAAAAACACGTACGGAAATCAAGCCAGGAAATAAATATTAATAGATCCAGTGTATAAATGTTAATAAATGCAGTGTGTAAATATTGAGTAAATAATATATTATAAATAATAAAATAATATAAGTCATATATAATAATATTGGGTAATTATTGTGTTGAGTTGCTTGAAATCTAATTAAAATCAAGCTTTGGCTCTATAAAAATAATGTAAGGATTTTATAAAATAATCCATATTATGATTTTTATAATTAATCCTTATTATTCTTTATATCAAATCGCTTTCTCGTTAACACACGCCGCAGTAACGCGGTGTGTAAAGAAGCCGAACATCTACATTGAGCGCACAGTGGACAAGTATGCCATTTCCAGTAACACAATCTTTGTGTACTCAGCTTCAAACCAAAAGTACCTGGGATCCGCACTCGGAACCTTCACCTTTATTTATGTACACTCAGACAGGAATCACCCTTTGCGTCGCCCGACGCATGGGAACCAAGAAAGCATTCAAAATGATTTATTGTAAATGGTTTTCTACTTTGTTGGCTAAAATAATAAGCTCGAGCCCGGATTGCTGTTCTAAATTCGATATTTTATTTGTATTTTTTTTCCTTTGCCGCACGCCGCTCGAAAAAAATTAATTTGCAATCCTTTGTTAGCCCATTAGTGGTAGATCCAGTGAGTCAGCGATATGGTAATTAACGGACCGATAAGCTAATGCGGATAGCGCGAAGAAATTTTCGCAAAAGCCATAAAGGTATCTGCTGAATGAGACATCTACAATGCAAATAATAAAAACGTTAAAGGCACGGTAGGAATTGCGGGTGGCTTTGTCCACTCACACAATGGACGGTCCGCCGGGAGATTGACGCTTTAACTCCGGAGGTGTTAGGAGAATTAGTGGCCCATTATTGCTCTATAGAAAACTCTATGGTCAAGCAGAAAGCAGATAACAATAATTAGCTCGGACGCAACAAAAAGTGACATAAATCCCGCATAGTAAGTTCCCGGGTGCAAAAAACGTAGTAACAGTTTACCTGGATTCTTGTTTTTTTGCAGAATCACTCGGAACGAACCTGGACCGACATAATAAACACCTCAATTCCTGGCAGAGGCATTGTTTAATGATTTTTCTGTTGTGATCTTGCACAATTCTCGGTCAGTTCTGTTTTTTTAATACAGCGTGCCAGGAATATACAGTTTTTTGTATGCTTGGTAGCATTTAAACAAAAGGGACTCGGGGCTTGTGTGAAGGTGCGATTTATTTATGACCTTACCTTCCAAAGCGATCTCTTGACCGACTTTGGGTGGTTTGTGACTTGTTATGTTAGTCTAAATTGAATCGAATGTTTTTATGTGATCGGAACTAATAAAATGTTTAACGCTCCATTTCTTTTGTTGCAGGAACGATATGGAAATGACGTATTGGATCGGCACTCTGTTAGGAGACTGAATAAGTTTTAATTTGAATAATAAAACCTCATTTTTAAATCGGTTCTAAAAACAAAGATGCTGGGGTGTGCTCTAAAGAGAGTTACCTCGTTTACCTCTTCCCCTACAGATATCAGCTTTAGCTCGGCTGACGATAGCCGGTGCATAGATAAGTAGATGATAATAAATTATTCCTTTTCTAACATTCGGCGCAAAAATACAAAAATCTAAATTCGAATATTGCAAAAATAAAAGATAAAGATTTTGAAACTAAACTAGTCAGAATAGTTAAAATCGTTGTATAGTGAGTTACCAGAGGTTGCGTTAGTCGGTTCGGGGTGGCCACTACGGTGGTATGCTTTATATTGCATCTTGGATCGACTGTGCGCTGTCAGGTCGCTACGTCACGTGGCTTCCCAGCGCGCGACTGCAGTGCTGGATGCTACTATCTGTATACACGTGAGTACTACTTGTTTCTACCAATAAAACATTATTATTGCTTACTGATGTTTCCATGCTTTTAGGATTCTTGTGTGTGAATATGTTTATTTGTATGTATTCGTGGTTTTTGAAGCGTACCTATCCATTTTAACGATATATTGGTACTTCAATATTTTTGATAGTTATTGGTAAAAAACCTTGGAAATCCTTGAAGATTTAATAATTAATTTAACTAAACCAACTTTGTTTTAAAAAAATTATCAATATTACATTTTATTTTCATTCTTCTCATGTGTTCTTTCCCGACTGTTGTCAAGGGACTGCCTTCCAACTAATATTTTCCACTTTTCCCGGTCATATCATCCTTCACGACATCCAGTCATCACTCCTCTGGACAGCGTTCTATTCCGGGTACAACTAGAACAAGTAGGTATGTCAACAAGAGATGTCTTAACGAATTCTAACTTTATGCTTCTTAAAATTACTTCCAACGGGAATAAATCTTAAATGGTAATGAGAACTTTTACGATCATTACTGTCCTACGACAGCCTCTTCTGCTTTACGCTCATCAATGTAAAGGACATAAAACGTGTGTGAATTCCGTTAAATTCTTCGGCGTGTCTTACGGGAGTGGCTAGTTAGGTACTGTCCGATTTATGGTTTCGTCTTTCTGTGTTTCTGCCTTTGTCAGCTCGAAAACTTCTTTGAATGCGTCTTTCTTATTGTCATTATCTTCAGCGCGTTCGTAACTAACTTAGTTTACAATAGAAACATAAAAACTAATATTTTCATTTCCATTTTGTATCTTGCGTGTATATAATTTTCTAGCTTGTCTCTACAATGTTTGATTTAATGAACTTCTTACATTAGGTTGAATGTCAATTTTAACTGCTGGATTTCGTGAAAGAAAGTTTCGTGTTTAGTGAATATATTTCACATTATTCTAACATTAATGTTCTGTAGCTAGTTGTTAGTGTAGAAATAAATTTCCTTCGACAGATTACGGTAAGTGCTCTTCGATAAGACAGATAAAGTTCGTTCACACAGCGCAGTTACAGTGAAATGCTTCCGACTGTTTGGGACTACAGGATTTAGATAACCATAAACATAAATACTTAGATATATATGATGTCTTGAATCATTGAGTTAGTCTTAAGTTTAAGACACTATGCCAAGGATTTGTTCATATCTATTGAGAGACATTGTTGACACAGGGCGGACAGGCAGTCTTTTACAAAAATTGCTTTCTACCAATTCATTGTCCTTAAATGACTTGGCAAATACATTACCTATATCATTCAATAACCAAAAGAGGGTGTTACGTGATCAGTTAATATAATCAACAGGAGATGCAAAAAACTTTGGCAACAACACGGTTTGTTTGCACAAAGCGTTTGTCAAAAAACTCACGGAGACATGTCAAGATGTCAGGAATGCTATATTGTTTGATGGTAAACAGATAATTCGTTATTACAAGATTAATTTACATTTTACGGGTCATCGGTACACCAAGATATCGATTATCGGCTTACCAAAGATATCGATTTATTCGAGTGATTTCCAATACGGTTCGTGGGCTTTACTTGATACAAAATCTTGATACGAAAGTGCTTAAACTTGTGTTCAGATTATAGTAGCGATATATTATGGTTTTTGTGCCTATAAAATTTTGTGTCGCAACCTTTCCTAGTATTCGATTTTAGTAATATTAATCAATAATTACATTTGTGTCAAATTTTGAGAAATATATAACAACTTGAGGAAAGATTCGAAACCTATTATTAGTGCCTAGTTTAGCTTTTAAAGTTTCCAAAGTTCAGTAGAGCGATGGCGTGTAGGTATTTTTATATTTTCACTCGTCTATAACAGTAGAAAAATCGATAAAAATGTCGCATTAAATATAATATTACTTCCAACGTTTTATTGAAATGGCAAAATCTAGCAAGTCCATACAAACTTTTATGGTATTAGCGAACAATACAACATTGTTAATTTCGAAATATGGATTTCAAAATAGAATACATGTTTTGATCGCCGTATCGCCTTAATATCAGTAATAAACAACGAATAACTGACTTTTATGGTGTCCTGACTTAAAAATTAAAGGTCATTGGATGATTTTGGCTGTTTAGAGCCCAATTATACCCTTGACCGATCCGTCCCACCCACTCTATGTATTCAAGACATACCAAAATCGGATACAATAGGATAATTAATAACAACGGTTGTCTGGGGCGATGCATAGCTAATGAACGACATTTGCGAAGCCAGTGCTGTAGTGTAACACAGTACGTTATTTTATCATGTAAATACATCTCATTGAAGCGTATATTTGCATACATATTGCTTTTTTGTTGGCCGATATGTCTAATTAGAATTTGGCATTTGAATTGGGATACAATGCTTGACATATGTCTGTGGGGTGAGTGAATTGTAAAACATTTAAGTAACGTTAGGGTAAACAGTACATTTTATTGTTCTTTTGTTTATTTGTGTAGTTCGGTCGTGAACTCTGAATGAAACAAAGATCTTAGAACGATAGTAGTCAATGTTAATAAGGTTCTTTCGAAAACAAAACATGGGACAATGGTCGCATTGCTTTAGTAAATTGGCCATGGTTGACCATTGAGAATTTATTGGTTTTACTAAACATTTAGGTAGGTAAGTATGTATGGAGATTAACCAATTTTATAATTTATATAAACAAAATGAGGTTCCTTTAATAAAAAAATATTTGAAAACCGCGTGTAACTTTTTAACATGAGAAATCGCTATTTTATTTTGTTCGGAAAAGCTGATTTGTTGATATCTAAAGTATCACCGCAATATGAGGTCTCAAAATCAGATAGCAATCTTGATTTATTCATCACTTTCTACCTAACTTTTAATTAATTACATCCAGTTCAAAGGTGCTACAGTGTCGCACATCTAATACCACAAGACTACTAATTGTAAACAGCAACACTTGCGCAAGAGGCTATCCAAACAGGCCGCGGGCCTTACAAAATATTTGTACCGGGATGTTGCACGATCGCTTCTTAATTAAGTTAAGAATAATTGGTTTAGTTCGTGTAATGAACTGTCGTGAGATCTGGGCTTATTAAAAGAGCATCTTCGTTAAGACTGCAGTAAAGGTTAAGGCTGTAGCGTTTACACCGCCACATACGAACTACGCATCAAAGACATGACGTCACACAAATCCTGCATCGCACAATTAGAGTTTACCGCGCGAACGACATATATAAGACTATCCGACATCAACAGTCGGGCAGTCGGTCCACCAGACACAACACCCGTCTGGTCGGAGGAACCTCTCTTTTCTATGGTGGATGAGTAAACTTTACACCCTGTTCCTCATACCCCTAAAAGGCTACCTACTATACATGACCTGTATGCATTCTCAGCCTATAATGATACCACTGTTGTGACACAGGCCTCTATTTAAGAGGGAGTGGACCGTAATCGGCCGTGGATCCATAACGGGTTACGGATGTCACATGCCTTGGAATTTTTGGTTCAGGACAAGCCGGTTTCCTCGAGTGACCCGTCTGACTAATCTGACGCAGGTTTGTCACCTCATGTACCATCGAAGAAGTTCATATCTATACACCGTAAGGACTATTTCTGCTTGCAGCGCTTGGCCGCTATAGAACCGGGGCGGTAACAGATATGGTCACTGTGTTCACGGGATTTTGTTTTCCAATTGCTTAGATATGAAGTTCTGCGATAGTACAGGCTTTTTTACATACTGTTTCCGGTAATTGAATGTAATTTCCATAATTTTTGTGATAGTGTTTTCAGTTGAAGCTGTACAAAAATTAAACTGTTACAACATAATTGTATATTTCTTAACCGATCATTTCTCAAGTCAGTCGGGACTTTATCGCTTAATAGGTTTCGGTCAAATATCAGTATTTTTCCCGAACAAACTACCGTCTGACCTCCGCATAACAACTGGACATCACAAAAGATTAGGACACGTGATAAGGAGGAATTCTATATATTTTAATGTCGCGAAACTAATATAAATATCACTTTATAGGTACTAAAGTCTCAGTTATCGAGTTTATTTGTAAGTCTAATACGAACTTAGGTTAACTCTTATTGGCTCCAATGAGAGTTTATGAGTTATAAAGTATGTGTCATCTGTATTTACTTATTTGAAATATTTACTATATGTTAATAGTTTTGTTAGCCTGCGAATTGCAAGCCAAATATTATTAGTATTTTTTATAAGGAAAAATTGTTATATAATTTACGTTTAACAGAATAAAACATGTGTTAATTTGTCTGTGGTTGTGGTGGGAAAATGAAGAATTGATGTTTGATAGTTTTTTTATGCATAAACAAAAAGTTTGAATTCTTCGATTAGTAAGCATCTGCTCGTAGGTACTTTGAAGATTACTTTATACACACTTAGAGCGACATTTTGTGTTTATATTATGGTACGCGCACCAATATCTACATTTATGTATGGGTGGACATTTTGAAAGATATTAAACGTCTTGATTAAATCTCAAAGTCACCCAAATCAATCATTAAACTTTTATGCGATAACAAATAGTTATTAAAAGGATTTTTTAATCCCAAAAAGTACCTTTTCAAATGTCAAGTTTTTAAACCACCTCACAACGTGCAATTTATGTAATGCATACTCGTCTATTTTGAAATCTGTGTTAATGTATATTTTATCAAAAGATTAAGTCACCTTTACGACGATTAATTTGTATGACAATACCACTGACAAATATTGTAGGTACATGAGTCACAAATGTAATTCCAATTAGAGCCACATTTTGTATGAGAATGATAACATCTAAACTATTCTAAACCAATTAAATTCGGAATCATTGTGATTAGGTATAATAAGAATAAGATACTCCCAAATTACGTCAGAGGAATCTGACGTAATTTGGGAGTATCTTACACAACACACACACACACAACACATACATAACACATACATTGTATACATAAGTTAAGACCTCTTTTTCTCGTTTGTCATGAGACTTATGAAAATAAATTATGTCGTGGTAAAATATTGGTCAGCAAGGCTGGTAGAGGAGCTGGAAGCCTAGGGAGTGAGGGGAAACTTTAGTATAAGTATTTTCATTCGTAGAAGCTCTTTTAATGAACACCATATATACTACTTATACCTTGATTTTACAGAGCTCACAAATATCCTACATTTGTAACACACATTAGCTACACCGTGTTCTCAAGTCTACATAAGACGTAAGATCACGCCGGTTTTTCCCCGACGAGTTAGGCACAAGTGTAAAATATTACACCCACATTTCGCCAGTTATTTTTAAGTCCCATGTAATAGGGGGCGAGCCTATAGCCATCAACCGGGCACAAATCCAGTCTAAAGGTCTTAAAAATTAATGTCAAAATGACCATCGGAACTTGACTAGCGTAGTTTGGTGTAATATACCTACATGAATTCTGTTAGGTCTTGAAATTAAACCACGAGAATATTTCATATTTTTATTTTTTTTATTTTTTATTAGGTAAGTGTGTGATATACAAAAGGAACCACATGCGCACTCCCGAATATGAGTGTCATCTATCGACCAGTTCATGCTAATCGCTAGTGCTGCCCGCTCTGATACCCATAGGGTTATCGTTATCAGTTCGGTTCCTGACTCTCCTGCGTCCTCGTAGGAGTCTTTCTTTCTGGATCTTCCTCTTTATCACAAAACCTCATTCTCATTCCCATGACACCTACAAAAGAAAAGAACCACCAACAACGGCAAAACATCACATACAGGTGAAATTGAACACATTGTAAGTTCAATGGAAGCCGCTCCGTAGTCAACAGACAATAATGTGGCGCTTAGGAATTTATTGCAACTGAATTTTATAGCCCCACAGCGTATAGCCTATTTTGAGTAGCCGTTTAAGGCTATAATTGAATGAAGCAATAACGTTTGACATCATGTCCTAGTGAAAGCGATGATTTTAAATCAAAATGTGAGGTTCTACCTCGTAAATATATAATCTTGTGAAGATTTGTCGTTAGTTATAAGTGGAATGGTTAAGAGGAAGTCGCTTACTTCAATTTGATGTCTTCCAACATTTTGCCTAAGTTCTCGTTCGTCTTTCATTATGTATTTTTCTCCAAAATTGTTTTTCCATGCTCTTGCCATATTGTTTACTGTATCTACTTTCTTCATTTTTTTTCCATTTCAACTACCTAGCTTACTTTTACAAAATTATTTTGTTCCCCCCTGCATCAACTCTAATATTATAAGCTTTGATTTCATTGTCATCAGAGGTAGATTTTGTTTCTTCATAAACTCAAATTCAAACTCAAACTCAAAGCATTTATTTCAATTAAACCATTTACAGGCACTTTTGAATTTTCAAGGAGTCAGTCAGTCAGAAATATGAAGCTAGTTGCCCATTCCAAAGCGTAGGTTCCTATGGAGAAGAACGGGCAAGAAACTCCACGGACACTCTTTAAAAAAAATTATATTCTTACAAAATATTGTTTACATCATTCATGTTGAAATTATACATGTGAGAACAATGTAGAAAGACGTGTACGTAAAAAGCGTCCGTAATAAAAAATAAATAAAAACAATTCAAAAATTAAAATAAGCCGTGGCAGATAAGAGATGACCAGTCCCTACTGATGGCGCCCGTTCACGAACATGACGCATGAATCAGCACCGTTTAGCTCAACCATTTTGAAGGGAACTCAACGATCAAACACACACGCCACCACCAGCGAGACATTTGAGTGAGCATGACATACTTTTAGCCGCCAGGGCATATCAAGTCAATGAAAGACGTACCCAGTAAATGGTAGCTTTCTAGAAGGTACATGGTCACAGTGCTCACACATGTGCTATGCAATTATACATTCTCGATTCCCAATGTAAATTCGACAGTAGACCTATTGTGGAGACGGGTGCCCAATCCCCAATAATGTTCTCTGTCAGATGTAATTCATTAATCTTTTGGCTTCGTAACAGATATTTACATACATTTAAATAATGCTACTTCCATGTACTCTTACTATTCCAACGGCTGTCTTCACATGCATGTAACAACAAGATTTAATGGTCTTAGACGAATTTTTATTCGCACATTAAGAAACCGCCGACTTGTCGCCGGGTAGACGCGGCAACAATCTTGTATGTGGGTAGAAGAATATTGTTTGTGGCCGTCTCATGTTACTATATTTCCATTTTGGAGCCAATGTGTGGAGCAATATTTTTGATGGAAGGTGCGTTTACTGAAAGAGTAAAGTTAAACTACTAACATTAATTAAGTACGTTAATATAGATAGAATATTCTTTATTGTACACCATAAATATTACAGACATAAATTTAGAAATTATTTTTTATTTTTTTTTATTTTATAAGGATGATTTTCTAAAATCCTAGATATATTAAGTATCTTATTAAGTACCTATCTTTATACTTAAAGGACGGTATCACTGCATCATGTTCAAGAATTTACTGAACTAATATTAAAGTTTTCTAATAAAACTGAAAATGTAACATTTTATTTTTCTCCGAGAAAAGCTCAGACCATTTGAACCAACAACAAACAAAACATTGCTACAAACATTGGCGCCAATTAGCGGACAACGTTACCAATTACAACAGAACCGTCTAGACGCATTGAAAGGCAGACATTTTTTATTTCAGCTACTTGTAAAGTGTGGGCGGGATATAAAAACAAATCAATCATGATTGATTCTGTGGCTTGTAGAAGTGTAGCTGCGTTTTGTTCCAATGTTTGATGTATGGCGATATGGTGTGGTGTTACGTTTTGGTGTTCGGTGTGTTTGTGCCGTTAGTTTGATTGTTGTGTGGTTGTTTTAATTTTTGTTGTTGTTGTAGTAGCAGTTTAGGGTTACAGGGGGTCAAGAGGCTTTGTGATTTTTATCTGAAGGTTCAACATGTTCATCACCTGAAGTATGGAGACAAACCAGATGGAGCCATTTTCACCTAGCTTGACTTGACTCCTTATTAGACTGTGTTCGAGTCTTACCAGGTTTTAAATTGTTGCAATTTTTTCTTCTTCATCTTTTTAGCCGACTGCGGTGAAGCCAAAAAAGGAGGGTTATGTGTTTGACCTGTATGTATGTACGTGTGTTTTTATGTCCGTCTCTACGTTGCCTCGTAACTACTAAACGGATGAACCAATTTTGCTGAATGATATGTCGTTAAATTTGGCATTATTGCGCGAGTCACTAAGTATTTTGAAAAATATTAAAAATCATAACGTTGATTTTTGTCGCCAAAAAGGATGTTTAAAAATAATAAAAACTCCCAAACTTATCGATTGGGGTATCAAAATGAAGGGTTTTATTGCGCCAGTGTCACTGGGTATAATAAAATAACAAAAAAAGGGCGGTTTTTTGGTGCCAACATGTATGTTGAAGATGAAGTACTTACTTCATCTTGAAGAAGGGTTTTAAAAGGTGATTCCAAAAATATAAACAAATTCTAAATTAGTAAATAAAAATTAAGGAGAAACGATAAATGAAATCCTAACTATAGAAAAAAAAACTATTCTCGATAAGTCTCATCATCATCTGCCTAGCCTTTTCCCAACTACGTTGGGGTCAGCTTCCAGTCTAACCGGATGCAGCTGAATACCAGTATTTTATATGGAGCGACTGCCTATATGACCTCCACAACCCAGTAATGGGTGATACGATACCCCTTGGTAAGACTGGTTGACAGACTTTCGGGCTTCTGACGACCCGTAACGACTGTCAAAGATCCACGAATGACAGCCGGGACCAACGGCTTAACGTGCTTTCCGAGGTACGGAGGAGTCTCGGTACGTAAAGATGGTCACCCATCCACAGACCAACCCCGGCAAGCGTAGCTTAACCTGAGGGATCGACCCGTGCGGTAGTTATTACTTAGCCACGACCTCCTCCGATTCTCGATAAGTCTCACATGCAGGGAATTATAGATGCAAATATTTATTCCTGTTGAGTAGATGTCTATCTATGTACTCGTATATCTAATAGGGATATTCCTAAAGGTACTCGTATCATAATTTCTTGATCTCTACCTATGTCTGTCTATTAGTAAAAGAAATAGACGTATTATTTTCGCTAAATACCTCTGCGTACGTGAGGCAGCGTCCATGGTAGCAGACACAAAGTAATTTATATGTCACTCATATCTACACACGCCCTCCAAATATGGAGCCTGATGAATTATTGAGATGGTGCGTGTTAAGTAGACACTGTTAGAAGCTTTAATTTTTTAATAGGTTATTAAAATTCTATGTACTTGTGCCCGGTGTCTTAAGGGTACAACGGATCATTTTATTTACAAATCATTAGGTACAGTCAGGGAAATCAATTTTTATCAAATTGACAACCAATCAATCAATCTGCCTTTCCCCAACTATGTTGGGGTCGACTTCCAGTCTAAGTAGATGTAGCTGAAAAACAGTATTTTACATGCAGCGACTGCCTATCTGATCTCCACAACCCAGTAACAGGGTCACAGGATACCCCTTAAGACTGGTTGTCAGAATTTTGGGCTACTGACTTTGGCTACCAACTACTACTGTTTTGGGTAACGACTGTCAAAGATGTGTAGGAGCTTTCCAAGGCACGAAGGGGTCTCGATATATAATGGATGGTCACCCATCCACGAGCCGACCGCGCCAAATGTAGCTTAACCTTCGATCGACCCGAGTGGCTGTTATCATTTAGCCACGAGCTCCTGACACACTACGTAAAGATGCCGTATTATAGCCATTTTATACAACTGTCAGACAATGACAGTTAATTTCCCTGACTGTACATGCCTAACTGATTGATCCTTTTTTTTTTTTTGACAAATGTCAATGTCAAATTCTGAATCATTTGTTAGGGTTTTCTTGGAAACAATGTGGTCTCTTAACATAATCGGTTTTGTTTCCTCGTTATTTTTGTAACTTAATAGTTACCAAAATAAACGGAGTGTTTTTCCGCGAATTTCCCAAAATAGACCTTAGCAACATATTGTGTTATCTGATCGACGTGATTTAGCTATTGTTTTCCTTGAATATAAGATATCCGACCTACCTAATTATATTGAAACCAGATTTATTTTTAGAATGTCTAATTCTATAACGTCTGGTAAGTATGAATGTGCTGTATAATAATACGTTCTATGCTTCGGTTCAAATCAGTAAATTTTCCATAGACATGGAAACTTGAAATATTATGTATTCTTTAGTAATGTAGGTATTCGAAGACGAGTACCTATTATATCCCACAATATTTGCAAATATCATAAACGCCATTATAATATAATATTGATATTTGTTAAGCATTATTGTGGTACTATATTGCTGTAGACACTTAGCGATAAAAACACTAGTTCAAGTTTAAAATTCCTTCTTATAATATTTATAGGTTTTAAAAACTTCGCCTTAACAGCTGCCTACTCACGAATTGAATGGGCTAAGTGGCGCGATGGGCCTCTAATACTAATAGACGGATTAGTTTTCTTTACTGATTGTCGTCAATGGAAAAACGATACTTAGGAACCCTCGTATCATAAATGTTATTATATTATGAAACTGTATAGTATAGGTCAAAGATATAACGGTGAACGTATCAACATACAGTAATTTTTCGTACAATAAACATGTTTATGTTTTCTGAGAAGCCCTGACCAATAAAGGTAGGTGAAGTTTTAGTCATCCTTAGGATAAAAAGAATTTAAAAAAAATACAGCATATCCTCAAGATATACCCAAAAATACCAAAGTTTAAACAACTCATTATGATGCCCGCCCACGCGATACTGTTCGCTGCCTAATTGTTTAACTTTAGTTGTGAATTCATAATCACATTAATTAAACAGAGGTGATGTATGTAATTACAATTTGTTTAGCTAATAGGTGTCGCAGTGGGCAGACGGTCGAGGTAATCTGTTCATTATAATATACGGCATAATAATATTAGCTGTAACACGACCGCGCATTGAAGACGCAGAGTATTAAAATGGAGTGCTTAGATTTTTCCAAACAATTGAAATTTATGCTTTTTGAGGGAAGGGGGCCTAATGAAGCTTCTAAGGGTCAATTCGTTAGTAAGTAGTTCCTACGATGGACGAGTAATTTAAATTACTTCTAATGTCGTTTGACAATTGAGTGTTTGACAATTGCAGCAGCTGCAAGTGTCAATGGCAGGTGTCGTAGGCGGAGCGTAGCGAGCTACGCTATGCCTACGCTAAAGTCAGTGGACACTGCTAGAGCATTAGGTCTCCATTTCTTCATATTCTGTGGTCACAAGGTATCGAAATAATTAATTCTACACACATTTAATTTGCAATTTAATGTGCATACCTAGTAGAAATTTATTCTTCGTCGATGAAGGTTCAGTGCATAAATAAGAATGGAAGGTGAATGTTCATATTTTTATTTTAAAGTAGGTAATCGGTTAATGGGCGATCGTAAATTTTCTATTTATTGTTGGAGATTATAATGATTTTTTTGTGCCTTTTAACTCACTTTATTGAAGGTTTAGGCATTTCTTGGTGCAGAACGTAATTAATAAAAAAAAACACGTCACCCCAGAACTTAGCTACGAGGCATGTAACATCAGGGATCGTCGGTCAAGATATGTAGAACTAGACAATTGATGTTTACCCAGACAAAAAAACATTTACCTATTGGTGTATTCACGATGCTCAATATTACTCAGGTAACTTTAATACTACTCGTTAAAGTAAAAGTCAAAGTCTTTTGTACACTACAAATTATCTTAAACAGCCGTGGCTACTTCAGGCAAGCATGAGCACGTTTTTTGAACACGTCACGCCATACAATTGCGTTTGGAAAGCAACTTTTACCCAGAATTGCGTGGGCGCATTTATTCGGTACGAGAAGGAGTCAAACTTGAAACTTTTTTATGTATAAAGTAATTTTTATGATCTATAGCTTTGTATTTGTTTAATTTTTTGTCATAAAATATACGTTTTTCATTGTGTATGGTATGTTTGGATGATGGATGTGAATTTGAATGAATGTAGTCGCGTTTAGAGGGAATGTGAACCATTTTTGATTGTTATTTGTAACTATATTCTCTTGTACAACCAAATACCTTGGCTGCCCCATTCCTTTAAAATTCGTCAAAGACCTACATGTGTGTTTAATAAAGCTGAACATATTACAGAAAACACGGCTGTGACAGTAAATTAATTAGCATAGACATGTGATCCGGACCCATTCGGGAACTGGAATTGAATGGAGAACAATTGGATACAGCTGTTTCAACATTGCTATTAGTGGTTGTGATTTTTAGATAAAAATCTAACAAACACAGTCTTTGATCCTGTAAGTAATCTACAGATCAGTTACAAGTGCAATGAGCCCTAACCTTACCAGGCCAGACCTAGCCAGGGGTTTGGCCCTACCGGAGTTAAATACACTTTCACAAAGGCACGAGATTCATGATTTTAGCAATCAATATCGTCAAAGGCAAAATGCAGTAGTTAATTTGAATAATAAATGTCACCTTTCAGATTTTGGACTTGCTATTTGCCAAATGATCGGTGTTGGTTGAACCTTTCCTCGTGTTCCAGTAGCCCTTCTTATTCAACAATTGTGATCGTGAAAAGACGCCATTCACAATTTCGTTTTTACAACACAATACTTCCTCGCAAAATATCCTTTACAGATATTTCTGTTTATTTACTTGAGCAGTTCCTTTATCAGTTCAGCCACGAGGTTGTTGCCTCCTCACTGTACGACAAAGTTTGTACCAACAGTGCTTGTTACAAAGTTGTCTGGTTGTTAGATCACAATAGTATCTTCCACGTAACGGAGCTGGTTAGTACTACGGGATAGCAAACTTACTTTTCCTTAGTCAGCGACGCGACTGAAAACTTACGTGGGTTCAATGATTTCTTGTTGTTTTCAAATGTGTAAAGGAATTGTGTTTGAAACTTAGAACTGTTTGGTTGAACAAAACATTGTTTAAGTTGGTCATATTATTGTATGGCTATGTTATGGAATATGTTGATGACCATGTTATGTATTGAGTAGCAATAACCTTTCTTTGGCTTATTGAACCCGTAGAATGTTTGGGTAGAATTCTGAAATGAGTATTGTTAATTTAGGCGTTATGTGAAGACTTATACGCCTAAGAGTTTCTCGCAATTATTTTTCAGGTGTAATGATATATATTTATATATTTTTTCAACAAGGACGGTTGTTGACCCTCGAACTTAACCGGGCTATCTTATGGACTTCTTGATAAATTAAAGCGTTCCAGCCAGAGCATAAAACGTATAAACTGACTTTCTGTACTAACGGTTTCCACAAATTAGTTCCTGAGTATAATTAGTAGTTAAGTACTTAATGAAGATAGCCAATTGTTGACTTGCAATGGTGTCTCTAACGGCGTGACCCACTTTTTCAATGTCTTAGTTTTATGGGAGAAGGCAAAGAAAAACACATTAATTGTAATGAAGCATTTACTTGAGTTGACAGAAAGTGTGTGTCATACATACTTATTTGTGTATTAAGTTTATCACTTTCACCTTTAGCGCGAAGATGATTGCAATCAGTGGTCTATTGATTTGTTTTAAGTGGCATGACTGGGACATTGCTTGACATAGGCCTCTTCTGCTCGTCACTATTAGAGAGAGAGCCTACGCTAGAGCCATTCCACCAGTCAGCTCGTATTGATTAAGCTTTGTTAGTAGGTAATTGCCAAAAGGTGCATCTTTATTTTTTATCGTCAATCTCGTCGACTCTTAAAATTTACGTATAAGTCATCATTTCAGCCGAAAGACGTTCGTTGCTGGACATAAGCCTTCCCCAAGCACCGTCACTTCGACCGATTCTGTGCTTTTCGCATCCAGCGGATTGCTGCGGCTTTCACAAGGTTATCGGTCCAGCTTATGGAAGGCCTTCCAATGCTACGTCTTCCGTTACGCGGTCGCCACTCCAGATCCTTTCGACCCCATCGGCTATCTGTTCTGGGAGCAATATGCCCTGCCCATTGCCACTTAGTATATGTGTAAGTAAGTGGCAGAAAACATACCATGCCCTGGTCATCCCTGAAAGTTTGGCGAAAGGACCATTTACCCATTTACAAAGAATCTGCAAATGTCTCTAGATACCTACCGAAGTAACAACTCTTTTCTGAAGTGCCTTTAAACTGCACCTTCACGAAAATGCGATTCATTTACTACGTTGTAAATGACCATTAAAATAAAGACTCGAAGTAACTTCGTCCCCTCAGTTAAAATGGCGAAGGAAAAGAATTTATACGTAACTTTGACTCGCCATTTCCTACGAGACGGGAAAACAAAACTATTTGGAAGCGGACTAAAAGTTTTATAATCTACGAAATAGAGGATTTTGTTTAAAAATAGTTTTTCATTCTCTCATTCGTGAATTCGTGATGTTATCTGGCTATTTTCTTTGCAATAACTTCGTGTGTTCCGTGCACACCGATTATTTAGATTTGATTGGGTCGGGAGAATTCACAAATCGTTTCTTCTTTGGAAAATGCCATTCGAACGAAACCATTTTCAATATATTACCAATTAAATATGGTTTCGTTCGAATGGCATTTCAAACAACAACATTTTAGGCAACTTAAACTCGGATTTTTGGAATTTGTAATTGCTTGCTTTCATTAGGAAATTTAAAATTGGGATCGAATTGAAAAGCATGCAGATTATTCAACAATATAGAAAATGATTTTGAATTTCCCCCCTCACATTAATTTATCTCATCTTCTTCTTCTCTCATCGCAATCCACTGCTGGATATATGCCTCTCCCAGGCTGCGCCACAACACCCTGCCCTTGCTTTCTGCATCCAGTCTGTCCCAGCTATCTTTTTAAGGTCGTCGGTCCAGCTAGCTGGGGCCCGGCGTCCAACACTACGCTTGCGAATACGCGGTTAGAACAGCAGAGCTATTATTCTGAAATTTTCCATAGGTTTAATACCTACCTCTTGTTTTCCAGACAAACTTCACCAACGCATACGACATATTATTAATAGCAAAATTAAATGTTTTCATTTTAATTCGTCGTCCGCATCATAAAAGCCTGTCGGCCCGGGCTTTTGATGTGATCAGGCAATATGCGTAATTGTGGGTTTAGTGGTTAACACCTCGGGTCGAGTGACGAGAGGTAGCGTGGGCGGAGAAAGCGACAATGAGACTTTGACAAAGGGACGTTCTTTTTGTCAATGAAGTTAGGTTACAGAAGGTTCAGTCTTCACTCAGTAGGTGTCGGAAATTAGCCCTCTGAGTAAAAATTACGGGAATTAGCCCTCTGGTTTCTAAAACGAAAATTATCGACGCGTCAAAATTAAACGCAAGATAAGGGATGCGGTTGAAATTTTTTTAGCTAATTTTTTAAGTTGATTTTTGTTCCAAAAACTAGGCATAAGACTAACTAGGTTCTAATTCTAATATGAGATGCTTAAATCATCCGTCTGATTATGACATCCTAATGACACAAGATATACCAATTCAATAGAAGAAAACATGATATCAAAAATACGTTGGATTAAGAAGGCCGTCTTTGTTTCTCTATGTGCGCGGGAGTTTATAATCGAGTATTTCATCAAGTTAACCTTTTGAATGTATCGTTTCATTTTGTTCTAAATGATCACACCTGTTACCAAGACAGAGAGGCGTAGGCGGAATAATAGGGAGAAAAATATACACTATTCAAACAAGTTATACCTACTTAACTGACGTTAGGTGTTTTGACAATTACACCAAGAGCTTGTGGAGTTTCTTCATGCATTTTCTTTAGAATGTGTACGTAAGTGGAAATGGTAATAATATTCTTTGAATAAGCTATCGTAAGTTCAAACAAAGGTTCTACTTAAGATTTCAAATATTCTTTACAAATGAATAAAATTTAAGTAATGTCAAAATAACAGCTTATTACTAAATGCTTATGGAAGTACAAGTATATACGGTACTCTTTTTTCTTTTTTTTTTTCTTTGTCTTTCTGTTTGTTCCTGCTAATCTCCAAAACGATGATTTTGACGGGACATTCACTTGCAGATGCTGCAGCTGATGTTATAAGGAGTAACTTGGCTACTTTTATTTTAGAAAAAGAAATAGGAACCACGCAGCCAAACGCGGGCAGTAGAATGGCAGTTATTTATAAATATGTCTAGTTCTATTTTGTTTGTTTTACGATTGGTTATTAGATTTACAATATTTTATGTTAGCGACTACTGTTTTCATATATTTATTGTTTAGTGACAATAAAGTGTTGAATCTCTTATTTTAAAAATGTGGGCTTTGTCTTACACCGCTTTTTGTTGCTGAATGATGAAGATGATTTCGAAAAACAAGCATTTAACTATTGGGTTGGGTATAAAGGTCACTTTTTATGTCTATACGATGAGTTGATGGCCAGCTTAAACAAATTGAGGCTTCTGTAAACGCATGGATAAAATAGACGTTGAGCGGAAAAGTCGTTTGATGATTTCCCACACAAAAAAAAAGGTGTGACCTACCAACCTATTCCTAGCAATAGCCACTCTATTGCTAAAAATAGGTAGGTAGTCGAAAGCGACTTTGACTACATATTTTTAAGTCTTGCCGAGAAATCCTTGTTCAAAAGTGCATCTATACCTACTTTTATTATTTTATGACTCGAGAACCAATGAATCAACTGACGTATGATAAATCTTTATATTTACATAATAAATAATTCCAAAACTAGTAATAACCTAACAAAGACTGAAGGCTTCTTCTTCTTTTCGTGTGGTTAGTAAACTAACCTGGTGTCAGAGTTTTAAAGCCGCCCACGGGCCTCTGACTTGGCTTCACATGCCGTCGAGAAATATCTCTCAGGCAGTTTCCTCACGATGTTTTCCTTCACCGTTTTTTGAGGAAGTGATAATTATATAATACGCACATGAATCCGAAAAGTCAGAGGTGTGTGCCTTGGGGTTCGAACTCGAGACCTACGACTTGGCAGTCTGACGGTCACACCACTAGGCTATCACTACTTAAGACTGAAGGCAATAAAAATAAATCATTTGTTTTTTTCACAAATCATATCTTGCGCGCCGCGTTCCGCTCATCCCTTGTACCACACTCTAACTGCAGTATTTTTACATGGCGCAAGTGTTTTTAATGAATAGGTATTATATTAACTCGGGGGCTGGATTTTATACCATAAACCGTTGATGTCTTATTAACAGCGACCATCAGCTTATCTCGATTATTCGTGAAATATATGCAGCGCTAAAGGTTTTAATTATATCGTTTTTATAACTTTTTTTGGGTACAACTATGTAGGATGGATTACTTACGAAAGAAGGTTTTGTGATGCACTTTATTTATGGTATTTTAGTTTTTTTTTTCAGTAGGGATTATCGTAGCGTAAGCGCGAGTCTCAAATAGTAATTAAATCTTATTTGTGTTAGAATGTACGGAGTTCTGAAATACTAGCTGCTGTCCGCGACTTCGTTTGCGATCCTGGATAAAAAGTTGCAATGTCCATCTCCAGGTCGTGGTCTACCCATGTGTCAAATTTCATCCAAATCCGTTCAGCCGTTTTAGCGTGAAAGCGTAACAAATAAACACTTCAAACTCACTTTCGCATTTTTAATATTAAGTTAGGATTAACAATCATACTAGGTAAAATTACATTTTTACATATAAATAAATTCTGATTCTGATTTTCTCGTTGATGCTTCTATTTCATTGAGATAAACAATTGTTATAACGTGGATTAGGTAGTTGAGTATTAATGGCGTCATCTATAAACTATTTGCTACCATCTTCTAAACCTTGCTCAAATAATTGGGTTAATGTTTCTGCCTTTATCTTATTAAAATAACAAGCATACAGCCTAGATTATGAATTGACCTACAAATAATTAAAGAGGCTGCGAATGACTAATCCACAGCTCTGGTCCTTGAAAAGAAAAACCTTACAATTATAGAGTCGTAAACATTCATCGTGGAACACTTAAGCCTCTATAATTAAATTCTTAAGAGGGAACAGGGGCTGCGAGGAATTTCAAAAATAGGTATTTGAAGAAACTATTGCCGTCGCGCTGCGCCCGAAAAACCGAGTTAAACTCCGTAAAGTGCGATAGGGACAACTGCAGCTCAGACCGATTATATCACAAAATTTTTGACGAAAACGACGTTTGGCATTCTTCTTTTTTCTCATACATACATACATACATAAACTCACGCCTTCTTCCCATGGGGGTAGGCAAAACTACAGAATGCCACCTGCTACGATCCTTACATACTCCTTTTGCCTCGTTTACGTTCATACATCTGGTCATACACGCACGCCGGTTGCGAGTACTACGCACCTGTCCTTTCTGAAGAACATCACCAATAAGGTCAGTATATGTCCTCCTAGGGCGTCCCCTCCCGGCGTTTCCATTCACATCTGCCTTGTAAATACATTTTGTTAGTCGCCTTTCATTCATCCTCTCAACATGACCAAACCATCTCAGCATACCCTTTTCAATTTTTGTCACTACATCTTCTTTTTTCTCCTCGAAAACTAAGCCGATTTAATATTTTTTTACATTAAAATTTTAAGAAAGAGTATGTCTAGGTTCCTATTATTTTCTTTTATGCTAAAAACTTTTCCGAATTAGTCTGGTAGTCCTCTAATCACGGCGGTAAAAATGGGGCATTTTTGTAATTTTTGGAGGGTCATAGTTTCCTTACTTATTAATTGCTGAAAAAAAGGAAATGACAGGGACATGCCTATAGAGTCCCTGATTTTATACAAAAAAATTACAGCTCTAGAGGCATTATTCAGGAAGAAAAACGGGGAATACGTTTGTATGGAGAATCGCGGGCCCTGTTCCCTCTTAAGGAATATTGCTTATCATCAAGCGCAGTGATAATGAGCACTGGTTGCGCAGTAATATCGGCCCGACTTACGAGTTACATAGGTCGTGAGTTAGAACCCAGAAAGTCACTTTACTTTGTGTATTTAATTTCACCACCACTGCTCTCAAAACGGTGAAGGAAAACATCGTGAGGAAACCGGCATGTCCTAGAACCAAATATTCGAAGACATGTGACACCCACCAACCCGCACTGGGGCTTCGTGGTGGATTCTGGCCCACTCGCTGTCTTAGAGACCGAGACGAGGCCAGTGTCCCAGCAGTGATGCCATTATTGGCTGATTACGCTATAGCTTATCATCATGCATGGCAAATGCTATGCTTAAAATGCTGCTGCTTTCATCTGAATACTCTGTGCTGTGTCCCATTGCCGCACCAATGCTGGTCTGCGGGCGCCTCTACGTCGCTTGTGCAAGAACTATAATGATTTTTGTTCAGAAACTACAGAATTAGATTTATTCTCAGTGTCAACTAATAGATTTCGTTCTGCTTTGCTAAATAAACTTAAGGATTCCGATGTATAGTTATAGTATAGTTATTTGAACAGTCTTGTAGTCTTACTCGCATAGATTGTTAATTAGTAAAGTTATATGAATTGTATATGCTGTGGATAACGGTGTGACATTTATATGAGTTTCACATTTATATAATATCTTTGTTTATATTATTTGCGCAGATATAATGTGTTACTGTTTGTTTGTCCCAAATAAATAAATAAATACTCAAGGAAAGCTGTAACCTTATTCTACAACAGGGACACAGTAACTTGCGTGTTATCATCTGTACTTAACTATCTATTTTTTGTTTAAGTTGAAGCTGCTTTAGTTTGTTTTTTGTTTGGTTTGAACGCGTTAATCTATGGAACTACCCGTCGGATTAAAAAAATATATTTTGCATTTGGTAGCCCAATTAATGAGGAAGGCTATAGGCTATTTTACATCAAGCTAGGACCATCAGGAGCTGAGCAAAAAAAACAGAAAGAACGCAAAGTGAAAACGACGTCATATGCGCGGGCTGGCAATGCGATGGGTCGGGAGTACAAGGAATTTCACCCGGATGAAGTCACGGAAGTTAGTAATATTATAAAGTGGTATAATTTGTAAGTTTGTATGTAGGGGTAACCTTCGGAACTACTGATACGATTCCGAAAATACTTCCACTAATGGGAAGCACCAATAAGTAAATATTATTATTATAGTCGCCAACCCTTCTTGAGCAAGCGTGGTGATCAATGCTCGTGCCTTCTCTGTATGAGAAGAGGCTTTTGCCCTGCAGTGGGACAGTAATAGGCTGCTTATTATTATTTATATTATTGCTTAATATTGCCGAGTTTAATGCTTATTATTGCAGATATACATTGCCGCCCATGGGCATGTCACCGCCCGTATGTTTCTGAATATTCATGAAATAATATCGAAAATTAACGTTAAAAGGGGCACTTTAATATTTTTCATGTTATTCAATTTTATTTTTTTGAGTATCGTTTGTGACTTGCTTTACATTTACTGCCGTATTTCCGATGTTATTGGCTTGATTTGGATTCTCTAAGAGCTTATGAGTTAAGCTTTTCATTTTCATGAATAGTACCTGGGCAACCGAGGTCTGTTCTGGTGTAAATAGAGAATGCTCATTTAATAGTACAGGATAGTTCATACTAATTCCATGCTGCCATGATAGTAGCTACTTACTAATTCCATGCTTGCAAGTCATTATTCTAAGGTAGCCATCTTGTTCTAAAAAGTGAAAATGGTGAAAATACGGAGATACCGAATTTTCCCAGATATGAGACCTAGCTAGATCAATTTTCCGCCCCCGTAAACTCCTATTTTGCAACTTTCATCGAAATCATTAGAGCCGTTTTCGAGCACGTGCTTAAATAAATAAACTTGTATAACTCGTTTAATAGTATAGGATTTAGAAAAATACGGGCGGTCATATATATATTATATATATATATGTATATAAATACATACTACATATAAATACTTATTTAGATACATACATAAAACATACATAAATATATATAAATAAGAAATTTCACGCGGATGTAGTCGCGGGCTTATGCTAGTCTATTATAAAATATAGACCAACTTAATTTTTTATAGAACACAAAACTATTGAGATTGTATTGTTACTTTTTATTTTTTTATATATTTTGAACAAACAACAATATTTGGAGTGTTCACATCCCTTAATTTTTTTTTGTGTCTTTGGGTTGTTATTGATAAACTCTGTTGTGTAGGCGATCCAATAAACTGTGAAGTGTGCATTTCCGTTCAAACAGAAGAGACCGATATTATAATGAATATTAAAAAGAGCATCGCGTTAATCGTTCAGGGCGTAAAGAATTCGGCATATAAATTACCTACCGATTACCTTAACGCGTTATTAGTTGTCAGAAAATAGTTAAGAAACGAGAAAAATGGCCGCCAAGAAACCGTCTCTGTAATTAAAGATAATTATAATCTTTTAGAGTGTTTAGTAAAATGATCGATTCACGTGAAAGCGGTAACTAGTATGCAATAATTATATTACTTTATGGGTTTTTAAAGAACGTTAAAACGTTTTTTTATCGCTTCTTGGTTTAACTAATACGATATTACTGCATTGATCGTAAAACTCGCTCATTGGGTACCTAAAATTTTTAGATAAACAACGTTTGTAATTGCCACTCAAAGTCATAAAATCAATATCAGCATATTGATGTGTCACACGACTCGGGCGCATTCACTGAGACACAGCGTGTTATTAATTTTAAATGTCTTTAGGTATATCTTTTCCTATATTTAGTAAGTTATATACCAACGTGCAGTGCATCATTTATTTAGTAATTTTATTGCGCTTTTTAATATTCTTATGATTAAAGGGTAACATAAACATTCGAATAGTACATAAAAGTCATAACAAAACGTCAAAGAAAAATTAAGATTCGTGAATCTGAAGTTCATTAAATAAAATCAGGTCATTGATACAGATTTTTTTATGTAAGTCACGCTATCTTTGAACAAAGTGTCATATACAAATGCCCAAACACGATCTAGCGGCCTGAGTAGATCAAAAACCATTTTACGATTATTAAACCCCTCGATTGACAACCGGGAAGGCATTCTCGTCGTTCCCATATTTTTATTGCGTGTAAACCCGTCGGCGCTTTTTTATATCATCTCTTTTAAGTGACATAAATTCTAATACAAAGTCCATTTGTGTATCTCGGACGTCTTAAAAGGTATAGGGATAATCGTTATTCTGCTTTTTACAAGGAACTCATTTCAATTATCGGTCGATTTGATGGGTATAAAACGCTATGGTATGTGTCGTGCGGACGGCGCCCCACAGCGGTCGGTAGGACGCCCCGTGTGTTCTTTTCCATTTTTAATTTCCTACACGCTAATTTAATTATGGAATCTTGTGTTCTTTTTTCCAACGCAGCTGTATCCTGCCAGCGGTTCATAATTTTCATAAAATAACTGTTGTTATTCAAATCGATTTCTATATTTTTTATGTAATTTTATTACTGAAAAAATAAATAAAAAATGTTCTAGCATTTTTTCTTAATCATTGAATTTATTGTTTAATTTAAATACGTTTTGGAGATAGTAATCCTTGATTAAAGTTATTTTTATTAAGTTTCATTTATTACGGTCCTGTTCTTATCTTGAAGTGACTATTACGAATGGATGAAATAATGTAAGTTGATAGGAATCTGTGTAGGTGTATCATAGTTGATTTAATGTGGGATAGTGAGACTAATATTACAAAGTGGGCAAGGACTTTGATGTCTCACGACAAATTGTTCGAGTGTCTGTGAATGCTACATGGAGGTATGAATGAATGGAAGAGTTCTTAAGATGTATTAAAGATTGTTAACAGGTATTCCTAGTACAGGCTCAGTCTCCACAACATCAATGTATATTTTATGTATACACAATCATGTATTATACCAATTTTTCATTATGAGGTGGAGAAAATAAAAGTTTTTTTTTTTTTTTTACGTCTGACATTTCTCGGGACCCTAGGGTCCCGGACCTTTGGAAGGCGTACGAGGGGCCGAAGCCAACTCGCGGAGGCCCGTTAGACGTGTTTAATGAAACGAGGCACTAACCGATGATTATCCCTGTACGCACTAATCTAGTGCACCCAAGGACAACCCCCGGTTGGTGCAGGACTATTGCAGGATATGGAAACAAAGATATCGGATTATGGGTTTGGGTTTGGTATATAAAATATACAGATAAAATGGCAGGGGGTGACTTGCACACTTAATAATGGGCCCCTGAAAGCGATCGCTAACATAAAGTGTCGTAGCGACAAGGGGGCAACATGTCCTGAGGTGCTTATAAGGAGTGGAGCGGTATTCCACGGCTATCAGGACAATCCCGGAAGTACGGTCAAGATCCCTACCAGCATCTTACTGGAATACTTCCTTCCTCCGAGCACATTCACTCTTGCGAATCTCCACTCAAGCCGGCCAATAGAGGCAAGAAAGAGGTGGGAGCTCTATTCCTCGTCAGTGTTCACTCCAGCCGGCCAATAAACGCAAGCCAGAGATGAGGAACAAGACTTCTCCCGGGAGATAGGGTCCGTGGGGTCGCTACTGCCCAACTGCTCGCCAAATGCTGCCCTGTGGGTTTATTCTTATTATTATAAGGTAGAAAGCTTTCGATAAAAAAATGTTATACTTATCAATAACAATATTATATTTTAAAATAAAAATATATATAAAAACACCATGACCAAATAAGTTCAAGCTTTTTGTTTACCTATATTAAGTGTCTAATGAAAAAATAAGATAAAACAAACGCATAATACTAATTCGTTCTATTGTTACCTTTCAACATATTGCCTCATCTCCTGTTTGAAGCATCCTTGTTGACCGTTGAAAGGCTCTGACGGAAGAATAATGTCAACTTCTCGCCTCTAAGATACTCGTACAACTCAAGAAACACTCGCTTTGTTTTTATTTTATTTTTGATACTAAAGGAATGCATTCTTGATAGTTTTGATTTTCTACCGTTATGTGACGATAGGAAGGATATTCATTTATTGAGAGTTTTATTACAAATGTTGATACGTTTCTATAAAGAGTCGTATCAGAAAATTATGAGCTTATGTTTGATTTGATGTATCAAAAGGATTAGTTTTTATAGAGGCCGAAATGTTAACATTCGGAAGGGAGTTTGGATTAAAAAATAAATCCTTCTTGGATCTATTAACCATTTCTATCGATGATTGATAAACGAAAATAAAACCTGTTTGGCGTCCATAGAGTAGCAACCGTGAAATTTAATTCCAAATGATTTTAAATAATTTCGGACATACCTAATTTACAGACATACCTTCAGGTCAAACTTAGAAGCTCCATTTTTGAAGTCTGCTTAAACAGAAGGAAAATTATGAAATTAAAAATTGCGCGTGCAGCACCGCACACGTGATAGAAGTGAAACTTCTTAAAAAATGATAATGATTTATTCAGTATTAAAATTGATAAAATATTAACATATAATCTTAGAAATAATATACAAAAGTATTATTATGTTACATTCTTTAAAAATAAAGAATAAGAGAATAATGTTAACTTCTTGAAAAATAAAGAAGAAGAGATTTAGTATGAGAGACAGAGAGAGTTCTATTTTTCTTCTCTCTCATGTAACGAAATGTGCCTACACGTAGTACACGTGATGCTTCCTTGAAATTTCATTCTCAATTCTCGTTCAATTATCGTATCGCCGTCTAAGTTTCACTTAAAAAATATTTCTAAGTGGTACTACGATATTAACCCTATTCCACAAGCAAACAAACACGTAAAAAGAAAACGAAATGTCCAAAACCCATACGATATATCACTCATAGATTCAAAATCAAATTAAACCTTTCCAATGTACGGCTAAAGTGCCAAGAAAAGACAGATGGGTTCTAGTTATAACATAACAAGGAGGCTGAAACGATTCATCAAGACCTTGTCAATTACTTCTGGCATACGACCATCTTGACACTGTTCGATTTAATTAAAATTTATTTGACATTAAACCACGGTGGCCCTATTTGGAATTAAGAACTTGAATTTCGAACGCTAACACGTTCGAAATTCAAGTTCTTTTCGAAAGTTAAATTCTAGAAGTGTCAGTTTTATCTATGACTGATTGATTGGTTGAGATTATTACGGTGTAAGTGTAATGATCGTATTGATATGAGGGAAATGTTATCAGATGTAGATAAAGCTGTATAATTCGAGCATGATGCTGCTTAGATTTTTTTTACTAGAAAACAACCTGATAACGTTGTGGCTGATATACCCGAAGTATCCTCTTTACCTAAGGGTATAAACGCTATAGCAAGATAGTAAAAGAAAAAAATACAAAAATATCACTTTTCTGGATCGAGGTGGCACTGGAAAATGATGCTTGAAAGGATTTCGGGGACGTCTTTGCTTAACAGAGGGTAACATAAGTAGTGCAGGCTAAGAAAAAAACTTAGCTAGTCCGACTCTCAACGGCTGGAATTTTACTTTCATTGCAATATGAATACAGTGTAGATTTGTTATGAATTAGAATCTATGTCTAAAGCATCGAAGAAAATCGTTTTATGAGAAACCATCCAAACAGAGTCCTAACTTTATAATCTACTAATAAAACCTCTCATAACTTATGAACACAAACGGTGTAGCCAGACATAGTTACTAACAATTAATTTAATAACCACAATATTTTCTATTACGGACACGTTATTCTGACACTTTCATAACCTGTATAACGTAATATTATGGCAGTTTCAACACACTTACTTACATATTTCGATCAAAACCATATCTTCGACTAATAAACGAATGAACCAATGTTCATAGTTACTGATATTTATAGCCGTAAAATCATCTCACGGTTTGTTAATTTAAATTAAAGGCCGCGTAATTATAATGTTCGTGGTTCGATTCGATTTTATTGTCGCTCAATGTATGATTTAAATGTCGGTGTTACATTTTATGGACTAGTGTAATGTTGCTTTATGCGAGACAGAACAATCAGAGTGTAAAGGAATTTTATGTCGGTGAAATTTAAATGGAATTTTGCATATTTCCTTTTATGACATCCGTAAAAGATGTTTTGAACAAACACTGTCAAGTTTTATTCTCTTAATGTTCAGTTGGTTTTACTTCACCCAGACAGCTAGGCAACGCTAATTGTTTGTTTGCTTTTCACCATTTAGGCTTTGCTAATGCAACGCTAAGTTTGTCACCTGCGACAGAAATATTTCCTGCTTCAAACATTTTTCTCGGGACTGTAATTAACCAAATCATGGCTGCAACTCTAGAAAAAGAAGAATAATAGCTTCGCTCCTGATCATTGAACCTTACATATTGACTTAGGACGCCTCGCACCTGTTTCAACGCAACCATCAAAACCAATTTTCTAATTTGTTGAACAAAGTCATTTTGTTACACAGCCGGTCATATAGTCGTATCTCCCGCATCGGGCTCGCTTATATTTTCCGCTACTATTTCGTTAAGTCCCTGACCCGTTTCCAGGGCTCAAGTTTCCACCATATCTAGGTTTAAGATCTATGCTAGACTTTTATCGTATTCGGCGATCTAGGCTTTACATAACAACTTCAAGTTCAGGCCGATGTTTATCGATGTAGTCGGTACTTTGAGGTCGTGTGAATATTTCTTTATAGACGTTTTAAAATTTTATGCCAAGTATGAATATTAAAAAATTTGAATTACGATCTGGATTGTGGAGACATAGTTAATATGTTTGCTGGTTTATGAGTTGTCTACACAGTTTCATTTATTTCTGGCTTGTTCATGAATTCTTTGGATCACTTAATATGTAAAACTATAGGTACGTTCCAAGCATTTTCTAACACGACACGGTTTATATAAAAAAGGTAGAATTTTCAAAGATTAGTGAGAGTTGCGGTAAATTTATTTCCCAAGAAAAGCGTCTACTTTTCCCTCCCTTTAAAGGTACGTGAATTTGGTGACATAGTTGATGACAGTGGTAGTGAGACCAACACCGCACCTCACGAGTAACATGTGGCGATGGGTCTGTAGGGAATCGTTGATGCGATTCTTGTCTGTG
Organism: Xanthia togata; assembly: GCA_963853775.1. NCBI lineage: Eukaryota > Metazoa > Arthropoda > Insecta > Lepidoptera > Noctuidae > Xanthia > Xanthia togata. The sequence goes on from OY970803.1 coordinate 8,861,855, forward strand.
TTGGTGCACAGATTACAAAGAAAGTTTCATGAGTTGAGTATGCATTGCTTATTATTTTATCTGAATAACTTCCTCCTAAAAATATAAAACAGCAATCAGCATCAATTAACGCTCTAACATAGACGCTAGAGGCAATGACCATATCGAAAACTACAAACTAAATTAAATGTCACACTATCTAATCCGTGCCCAAGGGTGACTAAGCTTCTATAAAATCGCCATTTTAATTCGATTCAATACTATCTGGGATTTAAATGAAACCTTATATTAGCATTTCGTAGTATGAGACATGCACTTGCTATCCTATCCAATTTAAATAATTATCAGTATCAATTGCATTAAAGTATACGGAAAGAAAGAAATAAAAGTAGACGTTGTATCTTATTCAACGTCGTAAGACTAGTGAGTACCAATTAGCAAGAATACATGCCAATGATGTTGAATGTTTGTAAGGGTATCACATTGTAGCGTCCTTATTACGGTGAGCTTTATGCCCCCCTATGATGCGGTGAAAATGGAAAGGCCGGGCGCTGTAGCTATTACAAAAATGTAATTTGAAAGCCACGATTCTTTCCTTGATTTGGAAAATATCACTCAGTTTTACAAAATTGATCTTTCTAAATTACTTCAGTGTTTTTTTAAAACATAACTGAGATAGAAATTGATTGTTGCGAAACGTCATATTATCCTACTAATATTATAAATGTGAAAGTTGGGCATGTTTGGATGTTTGTACTCAGTCACGCAAAAATGGCTAAACAGATTTGGATGAAATTGGCACACAGATAGACCATGACCTGGGTCAGGACAGGACATACTTTTCACCCTAAATCACAGACGAAATCGCGGGCAACAGCTAGTCAAATGTATAAAACTTTTGCATTGAAACTTTATAACGAACCTAATTTATAGAAACGGTCTCCCACAGTCCACTTTAATGTCTCAATAAACCAACACTACAATCCTTTTACGGTCAATGCTGCAAAAAAGTCATCGGTAGTCAATTTGTAATCGACATGTCTTCAGCAAGCAAAAGTGTCGCTTTTAATGATAATAAAATACTTGGTTTATGCCTTCGGAGTTTACAATTAAAGTAATCGCGAGTTTATAAAATGTTTACAACATTGAACAATTTTTATGAAAGAAAAAATAAAGATTTTATCAGGGAGCAATAACGTGGTATCTGATCTGTTTAAGCCTTTTACACACTATAAACTTTTTGCGCAGCTTTTTTTTTGTAATGTTGCCTCTATGTCTGAGTATCGTGTTTATTGTTGTAGCTTTATTTCGCTGATTTTGCGCGAAATTCCATTACCCATGTTGCAGTGTATTTGTAATGGAAATTGGAATTTACATGCTTATTCAAGTAGATAAGATGATAGATTCGATATATTTTATATTAGAATTTTTATGTTTTTGATTCTAACTAAATAAACAAAATAATTTTATGTCTGTTATCTAGCAATTTGAAAAACTATACAAAATTTTGTGTGGCCTGTTGGAAAGGCATGCCTATATTCAGCAATGGATACAAGAATCAGCATTGCCATACAACGCAACGTGGCAATGCAGCCAGCCTTTTGGGAACTTTGCCTGTTGACAGCGATGCATCTGCATCTGTATTTTCGATGCCCTATAATTATTAACGCCCCCCCCCCCTTCCCCTTCCCTTTTTTATATACTTGTACAGATTATAATTATTATTTTAAGTCTGTTAGTTTTTAAATCATGTAAATAAAACCTACGCAAAAGATACAAATAGCTAAGAGTGTGCAGATATCCTTAAAATTATGACATTTAGCCGCTGCTGTTCCGAACTAATTATTTTTTATGAGTTATAAAAATTAAGCAGTTCATACTTTTCCTTATATTTTTATTTATTAATTGACCATTTTTTTTATTTTTACGTCATATTCACTCAGGAGTGCAATAATTTACTGTAAATTATGATAAACTGATCATCGTGAAGATAAAGGAGAATGTCAGAAGTCTGCCGCGAAAATTCTACGTCCGAAAATAACTTTTCCGGTCTGCATTTTTTTTTGTTTGCTATGATATCCCAACAAATATTATAAATGCGAAAATGATAAAGCAATGATAGCCTAGTGGTCTGACCGTCGGACTGCCAAGACATAGGTCTCGAGTTCGAACCCAAGGCACGCACCTCTGACTTTTCGGATTCAAGTGCGTATTGTATAATTCTCACTTGCTTCAAAAACGGTGAAGGAAAACATCGTGAGGAAACCGGCATGCCTGAGAGATATTTCTCGAAGGCATGTGAAGCCAAGTCAGAGGCCCATGGGCGGCTTTAAAACTCTGACACCAGGTTAGTCACTAACCAAACGAAAAGAAGAAGAATGCGAAAATGAGTTTGTTTCTTTGTTACGCTTTCACGTTAAAACGGCTGGCGAAATTTGGCACATTGGGTAGAACATGACCTGGGTTAGGACGTAAGATAATTTTTATCCCGGTAGCACGTTCTCGGGGGATAATTTCCGACCTCCACTCGGGCAAAGCCGCGGGCGAAAGCTAGTACATAATAAAAGGGAAATTCGTCAGTTACAATAATAAAGATAGAAAACGTGTTTGCAATCTGATTACTAAAAATATATATATATATTTTTGCAAAGAAATAAACTTGCCAGACATGACATGACATCTATATCTTTACATATCTATTCCTAATATTATAAAGAGGAAAGATTTGATTGTTTGTTTGTATTGAATAGGCTCCGAAACTACTGGACCAATTTGAAAAATTCTTTTACCATTACAAAGCTTAGTTTTGAGGGAGTAACATAGGCTGCTTTTTATCCCGGGAAACATAACGGGTCCCGCGGGAAAGACCACGGGAGCGAAGCCGCGGGGATTAAAGTCACTTTTCGTGCCTGTCTGTCTGTGTGTGACCGCGTTGTTCTTCTCTTCTCTCTTGTTCGATGTGTTCTCTCTTCTTTTGATGCAGCTTTCACTATAATTTAGAGAATTCATTCCAGAAGATTCATGTGTATAATCCTAAACTTATTTGGTTTTTTTTTGTTACCATTTCACGCTTAAACGGCTCCACAGGTTTAGATGAAATTTGGCCTAAGGGTAGGCCGTAACTTGGAATAGGACATAGGATACTTTTTATCCCGATATTCCCACACGATCGAGACTTATACGAGTGAAACCGCGGGGCACAGCTAGTATATTAATATAATAAAGAAATCTCGATACTTTGTCAAGTCGTATAAATCGTACGAAGCATTGGGGCGGGTCGCTAGTTTATTTTAATTTCACTTTTTATATAGGTACTCGTAACATACATAAAAATGTCCTATCAATTCTTAAACACCGCTCTAATATTTATTAGAAGGCGTAGCTAACGTACAATTAAATCGGACATAACGCGAATCAAATGAATGCTAAAGACTTGGTGGCTAATTGATAACACGCCCTATCACTGATTTAAAGACATTTTGTAATATGCCCAGAGAAAGTTATTAGAGACTGGACTAATTCGTTCCATTGATATTATTGTGTAAGTTCTTTATGTATTTGAGGGATTCGTTCGATTTGTATGGATTACATTCCAATGTTATGTTGTAAAGTAGGCAATTTTTGCCCAAGTGAGTTTATGCTGCATTTTATTAAGAAAACTTCCAAATAAAATAGATTGAAAATGCAACGGCTATAAATTTTTTTTCTTCATGATGACAATGGTGAGTCTGCTGTCAGATATAAAGAAAATGATGCCCCTAAAATGACGGAAGTGGTGTGATTTTTATAGTATTTCAAATATCATATTACTCTAGAATATTAATTGAATTTTATTCAAATTCCAAAAAAAGCCTTTAAGAATATTACTTATGCATCATAAAGTTTATAGTTAGAAAGTTTGGAAGTTAATCAATCGCGAAGTTTCTCTGTCACTGACATGCGCGTGGCCACCTCAAAGTTGAAAAAAGAACATCTTTCCATTAAAAGCGTATTAGCACAGTAGGCAGCTGGCGGCCGAACAAATGGCCGTCTTAATGAAGAAACATGAGCTGCGATTACGGTAGCGTATAAAATAATATATTATTTTAATCAAATCGTTCTGGGCACACGATTGTCTATAGGGCTATTTGTCTGCAACAAGTTCCTGGACAATTCCAGACGTTGCAACAGGTTCGGTGTGAAACATAATTGATTCTGTAATAAAATCCAGTATAGACACTATTGTAGGTTTTATCATAAACCACAATGACGACGTTAAAGAGTAGTCTAAAGTCGGAACGAATACTCGAGACAAAAATCGATAAAACAATTTCTGATCGTGTCAAACAACACTAAACCAATAATCAAGAGAATTACACGATCTCTAATAGATCGTATTTCAAAACAAATATTGATGCAGATCAAACAATTTGTTTGGAAACAAAACATGAACAGACGGAAAAGAACAATGCGGAAGTGAGCAATCAATATCAAAATCAATCCGTTAATGATCACGCAATAAATAAATGATTATGAAATGAATATTTAGCTCACTGGCTAACACGAAGCTGAGATACCGATCCCGAACAACCACGATTTGATAGACAAGACTCATTAGCATTGTTTATTTTCTTTTCAATCAACGTTTTAGATTCGAAGGCGCCAGTACTACGAGTGCACTGTCTCGCCTTATTTTTCTTATAATCATCTTCCTTTTCGAAGCCCATAGTGAGAATTCTAAAGCAGCAAGTCAAGATGTTATTATAAACATTACTTTCACAATAAATCATATTTATATTTTTCGCGAAACATTTTATGGTTACAGAAGCTATAAATATATCGGTGGGTATGTTAAATAAGTCTGAATTTACAGTAAAATATTCTTTAGGTTATTTTTGTAAGGAGATATTGAGACGTAAGGATCGAGAGTCGAGGCAAGACAAATTTATTCTAAAAGCTGTATTTTTCTGGCTCTGACATTAAGGATTACAACATGAGTTGATAGCCTTAGGCTTGGTTTGAAGATGTGTTTATCTGTCAGGCCCACATTCCATGTCCCAATAAGGCAATATATTAATTTGCAGTCATTACCTAATCACCATTTCTATCTGTTTTGTTAGATTTATAGGCTTTAAAATGAATTTGTACAAGCAGCATCTGTTCCGTTCCATCGCATTTCGAAGTTCTTTCGATTCGTGTGGATACATTTTTAATGGATCATTTATTGTTTGTACCAGTTTTTGATTCTTAAAATTATCATGGAGTGAAGTCTTCAGCATTATATGAAATCACTTCTTTTTAATGTACACAAAAGTCGTCAACTGTCCTCGCTAATAACTTTTCAAACAATCGGAAGTCTTTACCGTCTCCATTCATATTTACATTGTACCTGACAATAGCTGCGTTTGCTGTGCCCAGCATAACTATGTCCATGACACGAATAGCACTACTGACAATAGGGGTTTGTCCGTCGGTATGTGAAGCACCGATGTGCTGTTAAGATGGCTCTGTTAATGTTTGTAGGAAATTAACACTGCTTTTGCGAGCCTCCATTATTCTTTATGTCTTCATTTTAACTCCCTAAAGATTTGACGGCCGTTTACATATCGGCCTGCCTTTCGAAAGATTTTTATGAGTCAGTTCTCAGTATTTTAAAGCTTTTGTGCTTCACTTTCATAAGTAGAAAATTGGCTGTTATGCGTCTTTGTGTTATTCTTTGAAACATGTATGAAGACTGCATTATTTCTCTTTATCCTCTTTCTTCAATACATTGGCTTCACAGCTTTTGTCGGAATGTTATAATTTCTGAAACTACACCGGAGTAACCTGATTCTCATAAATTCAATGAGACCAGAGACAGTAGTTCGGTGCCACCTAACATTAAATCTCCATCTTTCTTAGTTTTTATCGATCGAACTTTATTGATACCTGAACTTCTTTTGTGAACTTCACTTGTTATACCTGTATGAATGCTGATGCTGCAATAAATTTAAAACTGCCAACGTTATTCCTTTTTTGACATACCTAATTAAAAAAAATGTCTTTGCTTCGTTAATGCTGGACCACAGCCACTGCAAAAACTGCCATTACCGTGTAAACGATAGATTAATATAGAAGCATTCCCTCGTAACTACTAGGTAGTTGAACGTGATGAAGCCTAATGATATAGTTCACAAAAGTAGCGTCCTTATCAAAATGAAATCTTAATTGATCCGACTATGAATTCATAAAACAATTTTAATTGTCATGTTTTGCATAAAACGCATTGGAAATAAATTGTTCACGTTGAGAGTGGACATCGTGATAACACGTGGGAGGGGGAGCCGTCCGATGCGACAGCGCAACAAAATGTCACTTGGCAACTTGTTGAACAATATTTATTCAATACCGACTTGAAAGATGGACACTCGAAACTCTTGTGCAGGAAATGGTTAATGACATTCAGTTCTTAGATACACAATCATGGAGTATGTTAATATTTCCTCAGTGCGCTACGCGCTTGTCGCGGCTCGGTCACGGCGATCAATTAATTGAATAAAAAAGTTTGACAAATTATGGCAGTCTGTTCGGCGGTCTCTTAAAGAGACGTGCTGATGGCACAAGCGGCAAAAAAGCCTGATACAGTTGAAAGTGTGATTGATGGACGAGACGTCCGCACACTGGCCAAGGACGGCGTAATTGAATTATGAAACCAAAGTTATTTCGTACTTAGGCTTTGTCAACTTTTTCATGTGTCGGCGGCATACAGTTCAAAGTACGTCTGGTCATATGCATTCTTCGTTTGTCCGGCGCACGTCGGAAGTTCAAGTAAACCGGGCAGTGGCGGGATTCCATTTGATCATTAATTTGCCTCGCATCAGCTGCACAGAAGTGGTTGCGCGATATGCAAAACAATCGAGATACTGCGGAGAGCGACTCGAGAATCTTTGTCATTCGGTGCGGGACACACAGGGGACGGCCCGGTGATTGCGCAGTTAAATATTCAAAAACGAAAACGAATATTGAGAACTTAGCAATGCTTGAATATGCTAATGCTCGATAGTCATTCATACAAATATCATTAGCAAGCAGCAGATAAAATTAATCCTAAACAACTTTGTGAGCACAATAAGCATTCGATGTTCGGCGACCGTTAGTCGAATGTGTGCGCCGAACATTAAGAACATAGGCGTATAGTTGTCGACTCGATGTTAAATTTCGCTTGTTTAACAATTACACTGCTGTGTTTTTGTCATTGTGTACACATCGTAACATGCTAATTATGAACAAAGTCTGTGACACCAATGTATGTTTGGCTTCACGTAATTAATTACATATAGGCACAATACGATGACATTTATTTTTGTACGTTAAGAATTTTGTATTTCGAACGCAATAGTTAATTAATGACCTGTGTGCGTACAAGCCTTTGGATCAGCTGGTAATTGAATTTCTTTTACGATATAACTGTTAAAATTGCTTAACAAAACGTTTATGGGGTGTCTATATTGTGACTATTATTTGATTTTATAATTGAATGTATTCGATTAACATTTTGTTTGTACTGGGAGCTTACTGTGCATTATTTTCGTTTTATTGCTCACATAAATTATTATTTACCCAATACAAACAGTATTGGGTAAATAATAATTTATGTTACAATTAACACCACAGTAGTATTGGGCATGGTATAATAAAAGCTGAAGTGAAAAACGGTGAAACTAATCAAAAATATTGATTGCCAGTTCGCATTTTTATTATTTCTCGACTTGACAGATTTCTCGATGTTGACTTTTAGCAGACGATCCACCAAAGGATTCTATTTTTAATCTGCAAAAATCTGTCGTGACCCCACTGTGTATCCAGCCTGTGATAATTCGCGGCGGTGTTCAAAGCACCGATATACCGGTGCGATATCTTCGAAGACGACGGCGCCCCCGTGCGGTGTAACTAAGTACTACAAATGTTACTTTTGTGCTGATTACTGAGTAATGTGACAGGTTTATATGTTACTTAAGGTAATTAGTGATTAAGGAAGAGAAAGGGCGGCACATTTAATATTCTGTACAGTAAAATTAATGTAGATTTCACCATTATTACTGCTCATAAATTAAAGTTTAAAAAATTGTAACTGTAATTACAGTAGTTTGTATGGAACATCAAAAGTTCTATTCGTTTTGTTACAATTGTTCTTATCAAATGGAAAAAAAGTTATAAGTAGTGCTTGTTTTCATAAGGTACTTCTAGATACCAGCCACATAAGTAACCACCTATATTTATAGTGCAATCCACGACGACGCGCCCCACTCTGCTCCGCTCCGTACTAAAGTACAGCTTACAGTACAGTAATCGCGGAGTGGGGCGCGACGTCGTGGATTGCACTATCTCTACCTAGCCTATTCACAAAATAAAATATTACATCAGGTGCATATGATGTGTAACATCTGACATCTTGGCTGACAGTATCAACCTCTCGGAAAATGGGTTGGTACCATCTGACGGCCCACAAGCACCGCGCGCGCTCATTGGTCAAATCAAATAGCGCGCGCTTCCCCGGCTTCCTGTAACACACTTCCGTCCCTTTTCACGAAATCACTCACAGATTGTAGGAAAGCGAGAGGATAGATGTTACACATCAATAAAAGTGGACCGAAATTAATCATATAATTATAGTATATAATTAGACTAGCTGACCCGCGCAACTTCGTCTGCGTCACAGAGTGGTTTAAGTAATGAATTTTCCCAGTTTTTTCGCAACATTTTTCATTGATGTGCCGCTCCTATATCATCATAATAGTCATAGCGTTGCCCACGACTTCGTCCGCGTAAATATCATTATCGTGGTTGGATAAATAATATTACTATGTCCTTCGATCTTCGTCAAAATCGGTTCAGTAGTTTAGCCGTGAAAACGTTACAGAGAGACAGACAGACAGAGTTACTTCAAAAACTGTTATGACATAGCTGTACCAGCGTTTTGATGAAAAACCTAAAATAAATGGAACTATAGTAAAAAATGGCACGGGAACAGGAATAATAAAGGAACGTTGGGTAAAAAAAAGTACTGGGGGTCTTATAAAAATGTGGGTAAATAAATTAAGGATTATATAATTAGTAGTATTTTTTTAAGGTATTTTAAAGTACTACAGAGTAAATAATATTTTTTAGTTTTATTTTCTTGTGGTAGAAGAACATACTGATTTTCTCCGCAACCTGATCTTTATAACGCGACATATACCTAGTTTGTCCATGTGAAAAGCAGTCTTAACGTAAATCAATTCCTACGTGTTTAAATGTTTGCCCCTGTGCTTTATTAATTGTAACGACAAAAGATACCTTAACGGGAAATTGAATTCTTTTAAAAATTAAAAGGTACATCATTGGGAATCATTGGGATGCGAGGTATTAGCACTGTTTGACCAACTGCTGGACCAGTCAAAACTAATGCAACTCGCAGAACTACCGGGCGGCGGCAGGCCAGCGCCCCTTCCCCTCACCCGCCGGCCAGCGTCCCTCCCCCTCACCCGCCGCGTCTTGCGCGTCATGCGCACGTGAACCCGCACATATCTATTTATTTTGTTGCGGAGTTCTTTTAAAATTATTATATCTCCTAAGATGTTCATTGAAATCAAGTGATGTCAAGGACAATTTTGTTTACATTTAAATACTTGTGATTAATAACATATTTATTTGGCTATGGATTAATATTATGTTGATAAAACTCCTTCGCAAATAATGCATTAATTTCGAACAAATTTGATTACGATAAAAAAGGTTATAGTGAGTCAATCTTAAAAGATAGACATATACCGTCGCGGACTTTTTTTTTTAAATTTTAAAGAGAAACAATTCCGTCATACATGATATTTGCGTAACTTAAACCGTTTACGCAGCGCACGCAACGGAAGCTCTCAAAAAGGAATATTTTTTCCCGTTTTTGTAACATTTTTCATTTAAGCTCCGCTCCTATTGGTCGTAGCGTGATGTTATATAGCCTATAACCTTCCTCGATAAATGGACTATCTAACACAAAAATAATTTTTCAATTGCAACCAGTAGTTCCCGAGATTAGCGCGTTCAAACAAACAAACAAACTCTTCAGCTTTATAATATTAAATATATAATATATAAGTAAATAAGTAATAAGTAATATAAGTAATAAGTATAGATATATATATATATATATATATCACACTAATATTATAAAGGTGAAAGTTTGTGAGTGTGTATGTAGCGGTTACACCGCCACATACTAACTACGCATCAAAGACATGACATCACACAAATCCTGCATCGCGCAATTAGAGTTTACCGCGCGAACGACATATATAAGACTATCCGAAATCAACAGTCGGGCAGTCGGCCCGCCAGACACAACACCCGTCTGGTTGGAGGATCCTCCCTTTTCTATGGTGGATGTGTGAACTTTACACCCTGTTCCTCATGCCCCTAAATGTATGTTTGTCTCTTCTTCACGCTAAAACTACTGAACGGATTTGAATAAAATTTGGCACACAGATAGTTTATAACCTGGATTAACACATAGGATAATTTTTATCCCGATTTTCCCGCGGGATCGAAACTTATGCGGGCGAAACCGCGGGGCGCAGCTAATTCACTATAATCGTCTGTTATAAATTTAAATATCACCATTAACGGAGACCTTGTCCGATGAAGCGCCAGCCCGCGCCGCAGCTGAGCGCGTAGCTTTAAATTCCCCGTATAATAATAATGATACATCCTTGATCCAGCCAGTCCCATCTTGCTGTCCTCCCCTCAGCGACGCCCTAAGCCGAGGTTCGTACCCCACAGGGGGTGCCCTTAGCGAGTGTTCGCCTAATTTTAATTTAGAATAGTTTGCTCCTGGCTGGAGGCTTTGAGTGTAGTGCTTAAGGCAGCCACAGGATTGTTCGGTTGAGCAGTAAATACCTTAGTGGTATACCTGCGAGATGCCATAGTTAAAAAAAAAAAAAAAAAAAACAGTCGGGCAGTCGGCCCGCCAGACACAACACCCGTCTGGTCGGAGGATCCTCCCTTTTCTATGGTGGATGAGTGAACTTTACACCCTGTTCCTCATGCCCCTAAATGTATGTTTGTCTCTTCTTCACGCTAAAACTACTGAACGGATTTGAATAAAATTTGGCACACAGATAGTTAATAACCTGGATTAACACATAGGATCATTTTTATCCCGATATTCCCGCGGGATCGAAACTTATGCGGGTGAAACCGCGGGGCGCAGCTAATTCACTATAATCGTCTGTTATAAATTTAAATATCACCATTAACGGAGACAATATTCATAAGAATCAAACACGATAAAAAAAAGACTCAAACATGAACAGCTGTCAAACCTTGACGGATTGGTTCTACTTACCCCAGAAGATATGAAACTTGAAGATATCACAAACATACAAACAGCAATGCTTAAATTACTGATAGAGGGAGCTGACGGATGCCCGCGTCGACTTTATCTAGATTATCTTGGCTTACATATTCATAGACATACTTAGGATCTGCTTTATCGAAGCACCGACTTTGTAGAAGCAGGCTGTACTATAGATACTTACTATAAATAGTGTTAGGTCGCGTCCTAACCAAAGGAATCGCCGCGCAGATACGCGACCGTTCGCGTTCATTTTGTTCGGCAACAGAGCGCCTTCTGTTTTTCCGACGATCGCTTTGGTTAGGAAGCGGGGTATTGACTAATTTTCATATCTAGGTAGGGTATGGTTTTCCTATACTTTATGCGGCATGATAATAATTTACGAGAAATGAAAGATAAAAAAGGTCGATACGAAGCAAAATTAATTGTTGTCTAATTAGGTCGCAGTGATACCAGAAAAGGTAGTCTTGATATTGCATCATTTACATGCTTTTCACTCGCAGAACGCAACAGAGAAATAATATTCTTTAAATTAAGTTGTCAAAGAAAATATATACCTACTAACACATGTTCCTTCTGAACTCTCAGAACATTATTTTACATAGTACAAGCTTCTTTCCACTAGATCAGACTGTCATTTGTTCTCAACTTGTCACATCGTTCGAACTCAACTCTCTACACGACAATAAATATTAATAATCGTAATAAAAAAGAGAAACAAATCGTTAACCTATCGTGTTTATGTATGCAACGGTTTTTTACTCAAATTTATTACTTGTACACACGGCTTCACATCAAGCTATACATTTCCAGCATACGCTGACCTCGCATTATACGGAAATCCTATACAATGCGAGGTCAGCATATGCTGGAAATGTATAGCTTGATGTGTAGCCGTGCGTACGTTGTGTTTAATATTCCCTTCGCGAGCTTAACTACAAATTGATATCAGTTCTAAATCGACAATGTATAGTGTTTTGGGAATACTAAGGCGAACACACCAGTGGCGGTCACATTTTGAATACAAATAAGACGTTATTTTGGAAGAACTATACATTTATAATTGAGGTCGCTTAGACGTGTGATTTACCTTTAAATTGTTCTATCGGGGGTTGCATACAAATATTTCTCCTTTTTGTTAGATGATGGACATTTTTTATGTGTTTTTGAAGGATATAACAATTAAAAAGTGAGTCATAAAAAACCTCTGTGTCGATTCCGATTTTTCCTGCAGTGGTTTCTGGAAAATTCTGGTTTTTGGTCTTTATAAGTATTTTCTTTAAATGCGAGTTAAATCCGTCTGTAATTTCTATTGCGCAATGCATTATCCGCCACACAACGTTGGTGGCTGACATCTCGATCGATGATCTCATAAAAGTATTATTAGGATAAAGTCCTGGAGTGGAGGCCGCATATCGGCAAGCATAGTGTGGAACGCCTCCCAGCTATATGGACCGGTGACTAGGAGAGGCCTAGGTCCACCATTGTACTGCGATAGGCCGAGTTGATAGGATATTATCTACACTGTCTACTTTTTTCATAGGTATAATCTTTTACAGCGATTACCAAACGGATTTTCCAAAAATAAAACAAGTGTCTGAAAAAGGTGGTGCTAATAAAATGGCAACTCCAAGTCCATCTGTCAAATCCAAGTCATAAAATTAAAACACAAAACACACCTTCTTATTAATGATAGTGGAAACTGTTGCTATGTCTCCGGTAGCACAATGGACGACACAACTTGATAATACAAGGAATGCCATAAAACTACCATAATTGACCGAAACGATCTAACATTATAATATATTGATTGTAAATTCGCCAATTTACATGTCATTTTGTCCATTTGTATTTAATTGTCTGCTTTTTTTGCTTGTCCTATCCAAAGAGACGCGCGAATCGTGGCTGTCGTAAACGTTTGTTATTTTTTTTTTTGTAAAACAAACAATAATTGCACAGCTTGATTGGACAGTTGATTAAAATATTGAGCAATAACTTATGAATATTGTTATAAACGTATTCATGACGTATTTTCTATTGCTGTCGTGCAACACGCTCTCGTAAAACCATTTAAATTTTATTGGAGAGCATTTATATCTCTCTTTTTTTGCCATTGATTTTTCTGTTTCGCTTTAGTACTAAAATATTTTTTGACTAAATTAAATTATAATAAAATGACACAAACAGAAATCTTCGCATTCCAAACATGAAACAAAAAAAAAAGATAATGAAAATTCCATTAAACCTGCTTATGTCTCCTACTAGTTACTCAATTAACATAAAAGTACAATAAATTATTGTTTCGACAAATAGTTATTGGTATAAAGCCGGTATCAGGCGTAGCATCTCCGGAATTTGCAGTAATATGTCAAATAAAATATAATTAATTACCCACACCTTTGTTTTTCACATAATTAACTATTTAAATTGAGCAGAATAGACGACGGCTATTAATATTGTATGTCCTGGTTATTGAAATCGAAATTGTCTCTCTTTGGGTCAGATGTTTTGTTAGATCTTGTCAACACACTTAGCTGTAGTATAACTAAAATATTGAATTGAATAACTCAAAATGCAATGTATTCCTTTAAGTTATAGACAACCTTGTAGTTTTTGTAATAAATCTAAGGCTCTAAGTACAGAAAATACTTTATTTTTTACTATTATTTCAATCAACAGTATATTCCATTAGTAAAACAATAATATTTTCCACTTGATATAAACATAAATCAAGGTTGCTGGACCAACATATTCAGATATCAAAGTCAACATATTTTAGGTTGTAATATGCGAGAGATGATATATTGCTGATTTGCTTTTACGCATTTGTTCCATTTCCACAAAGCCTTATGGAAATACAAGTATATTTGTGTTAGTTTTCCTCGAGAAAACAGTAAGGCTGCAAGAATACATGTAACGTCCACTAAATAATACTTTCACTATGCACAATGAGTTCTAAACACTGAACTGTGTTAATGGCAAACTGTGAAGCAGACTTACCTGGCCATATAGGTACGTACCTACACGAACGAAGATATGAAAGGACTAAGGAAATTGCTTTAATCATTGTGTGAAGACCACCCACTTTTTAACAGGATAAATTTTAAGTCTTTGTAAGTTACGTGTATTTTTAATTCCTGAATATTTCCCCACCCAACCATCTTTTTCATATCAACGTTTGCACGTTCTTCTTAGTTAAGGTCTCAATCAATCTGCCTAGCCTTTTCCCAACTATGTTGGGGTCAGCTTCCAGTCTAACCGAATGCAGCTGAATACCAGTATTTTACATGGAGCAGTATTTTAGGCAGTCGCCTATATGACCTCCACAACCCAGTAAATACGATACCCTTTGATCTGGTTGTCAGATTTTGGGCTTTTGACAACCCGTAACGACTATCAAAGATCCACGAATGACAGCCGGGACCAGCAGCTTAACGTGCTTTCCGAGGCATGGAGGAGTCTCGGTATGTTAAGATGGTGACCCATCTACGGACCAACCCCGGCAAGAGTAGCTAAACCTGATGGATCGACCAGTGCGGCTGTTATTACTTAGCCACGAGCTAGTTAAGGTCTAAAATTCAATATTTTGATAATTCAAGAAAATAATACAAGCGCCCTTCAGAATGCAGTACTCCTTGGTACGGCTCGCATCGTGAAAAGGTTCCTGAATCGGTAGCTTGGACCCTGCTCTCGGCATCAGCGGACCACAATTTTATATACTTTTAAATGTTTTTTAAAATATCTATTTATTTCAAGAAATATTTGAAACTGTATTATTTATCATGGAAGAAAATGAATTAACGACATAATAATATTATTATTTCCAAAACAAAATACTAGGCTGAGGCCAAAGAAAGTGGAACCATCTTCCTATGGGAAACTTATTTATTTTTCTTTGTTGAGAACAAAGAAAAATAAATAAGTTCTTGATTTCTAAATTGACATTTGCATTAGTTACGATGTCGTTTCGATTCGTTTCCGATACTCGTAAAAGTAACTCGATGGTCGTTATCGATTCAATTCGATGGCTCGATGTTATGCTTCTGTTTTTAATGTTACACTTCGTAATATATTGGTGGCGCTTCCCACGACGCACATTCTTGTTGAATCAGCTGATTAACATTATGTCTTGAATTGAAAGTTGGAGGCAATGGGCTACCGATGTTATAGTTTTATTGATTTTTATGTTTATGGTTTTAGGTACGTGGATTATGTTAATTTTAATTTAATATACGTTCTTGCAGCTATGTCGCATTCGTATCGGAACTGAAAACTACGACGACAAGTCTCGTCTGACTCTGAAATTCGGGAATTTCGGGGATCTTACATGGGAAACCAAGTCTATTTATATAAATACTAGCGGGGTGCTCGCCCCTAATCAAATGGTTTTTATGACTTGACAAACCATAGACACGATATTACACGAAAAAAAAATTAGCTCGTATTATTTTGTCTCTTGATTTGTAAAATACAATTATGTTACGAGAGAAGTATTTTATTAGTATTACCTTTTTTATCTCAGTTTTATCCCATTAACGATGGTTTATTGTCTGCTGATGCAAAAACGGGAATATCTCGAGGTGGCCACACGCGTTGGTATTTCCTGTGTGTTGAATTTTGGTGCGTATGTTGTGTCATTTGTTTCGTATCTATTAGAAACGATACATTCAGTACAATTATAAATACAACATGTGCATAGAAACCTATGGTTTTAAAAGAGTGTCCGCCGAGTTTCTTGCCCGTTCTTTTCCATAGGAGCCTATTACGCTTCGGAATGGGGAACTGCCATTTTTCTAACAGACCGACCGCTTGACGATTTAGAAGTACCTGTAATTAGTTTTTATTGAAATAAATGCTTTGAGTCTGAGTATGTACCTGACTGGAGCTCGTTTTATAACAAGATACTTTGCAGACTCGTAAAATATTATTTTGGTTGTAATTGTAATTTGGGTAAAAAAAAATATTTTTAACATCATCGCAATTTTTAGGTACCGATTAAAGACTTCAATAATTACGCCCATTAAAATCACTGCACGTCCAACCAATTAACCGGTAATTAAACGGCGCTTAGCTAATTAATCGAGCAAATTAACCTATAGTCGCAAATGCTGTAATTGCATTGCGTACATTCGTCGAAAACGGTATTTCCTAACGAATGTCCAGTTTCCTTCGGTAGAAATATAGAATTTACATAGACATGGTCTTCGAAACGTCACTCTGTTGGGACCCGTCCGTTGTGTGGACAAATGTATTGGTCAAGGTTCCCTAATGAATATTCAAAAGTCGATAGCTCCCAGAGATGTCGATAGAAAACACGTTGGCTGTAAACCGATGGTTTATTACCGCTAAATGTTGTAAAGCCCGGCTTTTGATTTTATTGGCATCGGTGAAATTAATCGTAAAAAGCCTAAAATGTGTCGTGAATTAAGTTTTACGATTAATAATCTAGAATTTAATATCGATATTTTATTACAATGGAACACTATTTATTGTAGGTAACTACGTATTATTACAAATTTAATTATTTCCACGATATTTTGTTACCTATCTACAGTCCATTCTAGTACCAGTTAGATACAATAAAGCTTATATTTTAATTAGATTTTACAAAATTATGTAAAAATATGCTGCTCTAACTAAACAAATACCGTTGATTAATTTACCTAAGTTATGATGTAAGTAATTTATTACCACACACGTTCATTTGTATTTCTGTCTACCTTTAGAACGGTGATCACTGCAAGACAGGTAAGATCTCTAGTTAGCCCAGTATGTTAATCAAAGATGGCGAAATCAAATATTTGTGTTTATTCTGTTTATCAATCGTAGTCAACAATGTTCGGTAGATCTCTTATTATTTACTAGCATTTTCCCGCGGCTTCGCCCGCGTGTATGTCGGAAAATATCCCACGGGTACGTAGGTACTACTAGGATTAGATACCTAATAGCCAAGGAAAAGGTCATTGACTCCTACCGCTGCACCCGCGTTGTCGTCAACCATAATTATTTTGTTACGCGTAATTTTGAATCTGTGATATGTTTTAAAGTATTAATTTTAATGATATGATGTCACGTCATATAATAATCTAAATTCAATGTTCAATTTAAATAACGTATTTTATTGTACAATAATAAAATATTTTTTTTATCAAATTCTGTAAGATGAAAATTGTCACTGTAGGTGATCCTTAGAAGAAAGACATATGCTATCGTGAATTTTTTTGTTGCACTTTTTAAGATCTACAATTCTGTAGAAGATACATTTTATGTATCTCTTACGGCTTACGCGGCGCACGCCAGTAAAGTTCCCAATCTGATCGTCATATTTAAGCCAATTTACACAAAATCTTAATGAATTATACACAGAAATCTTTTGCATGAATCACTCCGTCCATTGGTGAAAACCGCATCAAAATCCGTTGCGCAGTTTGAAAGATCTAAGCATACATATGGACAGACAGACAGCGGGAAGCGATTTTGTTTTATACTATGTAGTGATATACTTACTATACAAGTTTGATAAATATAGCTAAGATCCGGATAAAACCAACTGGAGACGAAAGCCCGTTTTAATGAAGCAATCTCGGCGCCTAGAGAAAAATCCTCGGAATGGAGTAAAAAGGTCGTTTGAATTTTTGTAGATGTTTAGGCAAAATAATATTATGACAGGTCATTCTTTAACAAGGTTTTCACAATAGTTTTTGCACAGTTCTTAATTATGACAATGACACTAAAGCTTTATTTACACGATGGGATATAATTACCTGAAGTTAAAGCAATAACTTAAATTGCACCATGTAAACGGTGTTTATACGATGCAAGTCATTTGTTGCTTCAATTTTGTTATCTGAGACAGATAGAGCAAGAAACTTGGATCGTTTATATGGTTTTTTGAAGTGAAAACTTCTTTAGCGGCGTTGTGCACTTTTTTGTAATGGGTTATAAATGTTAAACTCGCGTCAGAACACGTGAACTGATCGAAAATTCGTAAGACGGAGGGAGAGTAGACCGGTGCAAAATGATTCCCTAACCATTCCAAAATATCAAATATGGACAACGTTAATATTCAAGTTTTCACTTCTGCCGGCACTCCCGGAGTGCAACACGTGGGTTTTTTTTAAAGACTACTCCCCTCAATATTTTTACCTCGCTTAGCACACAGTCATGTTGGTGCAATAGCTATGCGTGCTATGCCTTGATTTAATCTTGTGTGTTTACATATGACTCTTAGAGAATCCAGTATCGATAACATTCTGAAGATCTCTAAGAGTAAAGTCAGCACAATTACAATAGCGAATAACAGTCATAAAGATCGACAGATAACTAAAGTAAGGGTTACTTACAGAGAGAAATTGGCCATATCTATTCGAATGATTACGTCACCTCCGCCAGCAAGAATTGCTTTATCACTACCTGCTTCAGGAAGAAAAAGTTTCTACCTAATTTCCTTATGACTCAAAAACAATATAATTAATTTTCTCGTATCTTAGTGACATGTCACATTTTCAAAATTTTCGCCGTCGTAGTCACGGTGTATTTGACGTCAAGCAGTCTGATTAAACTGTTCTATTCAAGCATTTCGGTGAAGACATAATCAATCAAGATACTGAGACATGTCTTCGGAGAAATTAAACAGCACCTACTTAGATTGTGTGCATATTTAGATATGAGATGAAAATTAGTCATCGTAGGTCACTCGGTAATCCTTCTTGTGACGTGTGCGCCGATGTTGTATAAGATGACATCGTGTTTTGCAGAAGATAACTTGCGTTGGTGTTATATCTAACATAGTGTAGTTTAGTATCTATATAGTGTGGCGCCTACAATTTAAGATAACAAGATTGTCTTTTATAACTCTGGCTACACTGAGGCGAATCCCGCACGGGACGCAACTACGCGCAACGATTGTTTTAATGATTTGGAAGTCACGCGACTATTTGAAGTTGAATAGCTCCATGTAAGTTAGTAGAAGACGTACGTTCAGCGTACCGAAATACGTAGCATTGGAAGGCCTTCCAGATGGTGGACCGATGACCTTGTGACGGCCGCAGGAATTCGCTGGATGCGAGAAGCACAGAACCGTCCGAAGAGGCGGTGCTTGGGGGAGGCCTATGTCCAGCGGTGGACGTCTTTCAGCTGAAATGATGATGCAAGTTAGTTTTCATAATCGGCAATGAGGTGAATTTCGTCCCGCATTCCGCTTCAGTTTTGCCAGAGCTTTATCTCCCATAACTAAGTAATAAATAGAACTAAATATATAACTGAATTCAGCATGTTTCTGTCAATATGCAAAATATTACTCGTTGTACTACAGTGACTTTGCTTTCATTTTATTGATCCTTAAGTAGGTATCTACGGGTTCACTCTTCTTTTGAAACCGTTGATATTTTATTGACGACATACGTTGAAAATTTAATAAACTGGAAGCCCAACTTGGCAACTAGTAACGTCTGATCTTCCAAGTCTTTATCGACTAACAATTAGGAACTTAATACCAACTGCTACAATACTAAATCCAGAAACTAGCCCAGCAACAATCAAATCGAAACTCGCGTGACTTTGAACGTCGGTAAACGGGGTTGGGGTCACTGAATTAATCCAATTCGCGAAGCCTCTGCAACGTTTTATTTCTACACAATTCGTGCCCTTTCAACACTGTGTTCTTAATTCGACAGAGTTCAGTGTGCTTTACTAATTTAGGTTCAAGCTTGGCCGTGATTCTGAGAATGTTTTGTAGGTATTCCAGCTACACTGTGTTTCAGATTTGATTAGGGTGTTTGAACTTGAATTGGTTTAAGTTTTGATTAAGTTTGCTAGAAAATTATTGGATTGCTAACTAAATTGGTATTATCAGGGTAGGAGAAAGGTTTCTTGACTTAATTAAGTCTAGATTTTGCATTTAATTATAGTGTAACTTTTGACAAACGACATGATTTCACCCCTTTCGGCTCTTAAGCTAAACGAACCTTGAATATACCTACGGCTCTTGACTTTACTTACACAGCTTTAGAAATCGGAAAAAACCTTACTTTACCGTTTCCCTACCAATATATATTATATAATTAGTAGTAATAAATAGGTGAAAAGTAAAACATTTTTCTGGGTAAAATATAAACTAAGGCTAACTAAACTACTACCGGGGTCGCAGGAAAGTCCGAAAGTGATACCGTGACCCCTGGCAACGTACATGTAACTGAAGGAACACGGGTGAGTTTTAGTCAGTAAGAGTCTGACACGCCCTCCCGCTCCGCCCAAAGCGGAAGAAGTTATTTGATAATAATTATCCACCAAAAAAAAAAAACTATAATTTATAAATTACCCTAAAATGCCAATCATCTATTGTTTGATATCGTCAGATACTAACAACGTACCCTATAACAGTAACTGTTTTGAAGTGCATACTAAAATCTACTCAAATTGTCGTAAACAATGATCTTCTGCATAATTGAACGGCCGCAGTAGGTACTTCGTTATGAGAGCCTCCTATTTTCTATGCACCCTAACGATTGTGGCTGTAATTAATTGATGGTTCCCTCTTTGGATATCGTTCTCGTTAATTATTTAAGTCGTTAAATACCTTTTCTTGTTTTAAGGTGAATTGTATTTTTGAATAAATAGTTTTTAGGTTGTCGTTGTAAAAGTTGTGAAGTGGTAGTGAAAAAGTGTCCATTTTGTATTTTGGCCTTATAGGACAAATAGAATTAGTCAGCGAAACTACGCAAACCCGATGGGTATCGATATCTGAACAGCACAAAATAAAAAAGAGTTGATGTTTTATTTTTGGGGATCACTGGTACTCGTAGTGTCGTTATTTGAAGTATGAGTTGAGAAATCTGTTTTTTTGTTTTTATTGTGTTTAGATATACCCATCAAGTCTGCGAAAATTAAAAAACAAACAGATTTTTAGGCTTCCGTACCTCAAAAGGAAAAACGGAACCCTAAATAACACTAAACACACACAAAAAAAAACCAAGGCAGATACAATTAATGTGGTACCATTAATTGTATGTGCCTAAAGAATGTTGTTTTTTTAAACGAACATCTAGTTAATGTAAAACTTGGGTGGATTTTTCAAGCACAAATACCCTAATATCCTAGTATTTTTTTTACAGAGCCGCACTTCCATAGAAAAGTATTTCCTGTCAGTTCCATTGTTACATCAAATGGTTTCTTTGACCTTCAACAGGTAAACTGTCCATCAAATACCGAGAAAATTAAACGATTTCTCTACGTCATTATCACATACTTATATTCATACTTTGTAATCGTAAAATTATATAACGTTCATAGAATTCAACGAAATGATTACCAGTGAGTTACAATGTTGCAATCACATAAAAACGCCATTTAAAACTCAATTCTACGAACTTTATCTTAGGAAATGTGGTCTTCGATTGTTATATTGTATTTTTAATCAAATTGTACTGGTAACCCAATTTTTAAACCGTATAAAAATGCACGGGAAATGCTAATGTTATGACTGCTACGGATTGTCGTAACTTGGCTACGAAGAGAATTAAAAGTACTTTACGATTCTTTAATCTTGTTACGCGGCACGATACCTTTTTACAAATAACAAAAAATCTCGTTTGCACTAATTTGAATACATCATTATCAATGTATTAAAAAATCCATCAAAACCGTCCACTAATTTGAATACATCATTATCAATGTATTAAAAAATCCATCAAAACCGTCCAATGAATCAAACTGCCTAGCCTTTTCCAACTATGTTGGGGGTCGGCTTCCAAGCTAACCGGATGCGGCTGAATACCAGTATTTTACATAAAACGACTTTCTGTCTGACCTCCACACCCAGTTACTGGGTAACACGATACCCCTTGGTAAGAATGGTTGTCAGACTTTCGGTCTACTGACGATAACGGCTGTCAAAATTCCAAGAATGACAGCCGGGACCAACGGTTTAACGTGCTTTCCAAGGCACGGAGTGGTCTGGGTATGTTAAGATGGTCATCTATCTACGGATTGACCGCGGCAAGCGTAGCTTAACCTGATCGATTGACCCGTGCGGCTGTTCTTACTTAGCCATGAGCTCATCAAAACCGTCCATTTATGCCTAAACATTTTTCATTTTTTACTCTGTATTGTCTTATTCGCCATCTAGTCGTCGTCGACTCTATCCAATCAAAGATGATCAACCCATAGAGTGCCATATCGAATGTGTTATATTTAATGTATTCATGTTCTTGAAGGAAAAGCGTAATAAAGTTTGTTGATATTATTAATAACATGAAGCAACTATAGAGTCTGCTAGTTCGATATCCGATAACAATTAAATACAATATATACTACTGACGTTTTATCTAGATGACGGTTCTGATTCTAGTTGTATGATAAAAGATGGTTATGTGAAGATGTGAAAGTAGGTGAACATAAGGCTAGAACATAAGGAACATAAGGTTAGGCTTGCTTAATATATAGCATTAGCATAATCAGCCTATAATATTCCTAGTGCTGGGACTCTGTGAGATCCCTCTAACCGTGTGGTGGGCTATAATCCATCACGCGGGCCCAGTGTGGGCAGGTATATGTCACATGAATTCCAATTTGTAGTTCTAGGACATGCCGATTTCCTCACGATGTTTTCCTTCACCGTTTTGAGAGCGGTGGAGATGATACAATTTACACCAAGTATAGTGCCTGCTTGGGTTAGAACCTACAACCTACTCGTAAGTCGCCGTCGTTATCACTAGGCCATTATTGCTCATTCATCTTTAAATCTCAGCAGGCTTGCTTAATAATGTCATCCAATTAGCGCAAGAGATTGAACGAAAAGCCTTTTGCTAAAAATTACGCAACTCATTAACGCCAGTAGCACACATCCGCCGCGGAACCGTAGCAGCGAAACCGCAGTAGTCCAATTCAACTGGCTCGCGTCATGTTCCACTACTCGAGTTCCGCTACTCGAAATTGGAGCGCTACTATGATTTCTACTGCTGCTGCGATGGATGTGTGCTACCGGAGTAAGATCTCTAAATAATTAGAAAACTGGAAAATGCTGCCAAATCAGTTGGTAAACCAAACAGTTGTCCAACTTTAGTACCTATAGTAGATGCGCATTGATTAATTGAATTCCTTAGATGTTCCCATCTTAATCACAAATCTACTCATACATACATACAAGCCTAATTCCCATGGGGGTAGACAGAAACTTCAGAACGCCACCTGCTACGATTCTTACATACGCATACCCATAAAAAATATAAAAATAAAAATTTATTTCCTGCAAGTTGTTTACAGAACAGAAATTAATACTGTAGTTTAACTTTAATTTTTATAATATAAGTTTTTAGCTGGAATTTGTTTGTGTACTATTTCCACTTGCAAGAAGCCCTCCACAGATGAAGGCCTCCTCCAACGCTAGCCAATCTTCTCTAGATTGGGCTACTTTAACCCAGTTTGAACCTCCTATTTTCTTTATGTCTTCGTCCCAACTAGTATTAGGACTTCCCTTCATTTGTACTTGTTATCCACCTCTGGTCCTAAAGGCGTGTTATATGTCCAGCCCATTTCAAGTATGAAGTTAAGGCTTGTAATAATACATCAGTAGTTTTGGTAGTTTGTTTAATTTTTCAGTGTCGAATTTTCTTTAAATTCTACTATCCTCTTTTTAATATTTTTGCTGAATTTCCATGTTTGACAATTACATACATACATGACTGTAATTAAACCATTTATCATTACAAATCTAAGAACATCAGGCACTTTTATCAAACACACTTAGCTAGGTACCTACCGCATGAACATCATTGTTATCTCATAAAAAAATGCTAATTGTTGGAATCCGTTTGTTAATAACATTGTCAAATAATTAAATTACGTTATCTTTATTTGTCATCTCATCAAAATACATAGGTAATAAAATATTATGTCATGGAGTTGACATCCTCTGCTTTGAAGTAATTATCACTCATTTGTCACATACCTGTCTTTTCTTTTCCATGGATGGCGAAAGATTACAGATATATGCAGACATTTTATATAGGATCACACAATGGGCGGTTTTATCGTTAAAAGAGATCTTTTAAAGACGACTTTTGGATGGATTAAATGGAGAACGAGTGGCAATAAGGTAGGAAGGAAGGTAGGTAGGTAGATATAGGTAGTCATAGTTAGTGAAGAAAAGAGGCCTAACTCTATTAAAAGGATCCCGACTATGTGGTAATATGGTTCCACTGCAGAAAAAGCTGAATGTTCCATGTGTTTGTCCCCATATCCCCATTCCACGGGGGCAGCTCCAAAGATTGGCCTATATGTAGAAAACACACCCCATTTTCTAATGTATCCGTAACTTTTATATCCATTTCCACACTTCTAGACGCCAGATATTTTTTATGCAGAACCTAAAATATAGCCCAGATATACTGTGGTTACACACATTGCCAAGCTATATTGGGTTAATAGCCGAAAATATTGCCTGGCTATGCCTTAAGAAAATGATTCTGGAAAACATTAAATCTTCCAAGATATGACACATAGCATTTACAAGATTTGCATGAAAATGGAGAAGACTTAATCATTCTGTTGACTTCTTACACTGGTCAGTATTAAAATTGAATAAACCTGTACTATCGTTGAATGGAGGTGCCAATACATGGACAATATACCTAACAGTACCTACAAGTACCTATGTCACGGGTGGTCTCGCCAATGGAGTGACAATGTGTCAATTCGAAATTTTCCATACATGTTTGTTTGTTGTGTTTTGTGTGGGTGTCATGCCCTTAACTTAAGGTTAAGCTCGTCAAAGATTAAAGTTCGTAATTATTGTTTTGATAAATATTGACCTACTTGAATGATGATCAGTTGACAGTGTATACTTATAGTAAAGTTCATGTGAAATTAAACATCCATAATGTAAACACGGAAGTTTGTCTGTTTGCCAGACAGGCAAGTATGTGGAAAAATTGTAAAATTTAAGTTTTTTTCCTTAATAATGCATGTTGTGAAGATTTTTCATAATAATTAATTGTGCAATCTATTTGATCTGAATTTTCCAAGGTTACGCACTGAAGAAAACATTGTATCTATCTATAATCTGTGCCATAAAGATAAGTCTGCACTATTTGACAAAGACATTGTACTTTGAGATAGGCTTACTAATAACAAAAACATTGAAATATTACATGATTTTAGAGAAATATCGTGATTGTGGATGGATTGATATTTATTATTAAATTAAGTTGTGTGCACACCATTTTCATTTTCATTTTGGTCCTGATGCCGTTCTTTTTAGGCTTTAAGTTTTTTTGGTACTTATACCCTGTTTAGTATTGCCATACTAATTTGTATTCACATCTATCTATCCCTATCTCTCATTAGCTCTCTCTCTCTCTGGTACAGCTATCCACTCGTTACACACGCGCTCTGTACAATTATAATTTAAACTGTGGTTTTTACTACTCGAAAACGTTTGTGCAGTGCTTATATTCATTATTAATAAACAGCTTGTGTTGGTGCATAATAGTGTTTCACTCAAAGACCCTCTGAAATCAGTAATCTTCAACATAAATTTGGTCCTTCGAGCCGGATTTTATTACGGATTATACTTATTAAACGTGACATAATAATTATGAATTGGTTATTTACGTAAATGTTACTTAGTTATTTCGAAAAAAAAATGCAGTTTTTCACATGGTAGAAAAAGTAGAAAACAACATAAACAAATCCACTACAAGCCCTAAGCTTAACAAACGCATGTGTTGCGGTTTCCATTAGAGATCTATATGTAATCGACGTGGCGTGCGGTCGACTGTGCCATCCTAATAATCATATCTTGTACGTTTGATACGTAAAGCCTTGGAATGTTGGCAGGGTGGCAGATAAATGACGCAGTTATTGTGACTTTACGTCTATGAGATTACTTGGCTTAAGGCCAGCTCACACCGAGATGCGACGCGACGCGATTATGCGCGCACTTTAAGATAGCGATACATATAGATTTTTATTGAGCAAAGAAAGAAAGAAAGAAAATACATTTATTTCCAGTACATATGACGCAAGCAAAGGAACAAACACTAAAAAGCAATTTGGGGGAAATATGCGTCACATCCACGCAAAACCGCCATCGCTCAGCATAATGCTGGGACGCTATGCGAGACAGAGCCCCAGCGCTGGTTTTCAGCGACAGCCGGCGTTGACGTGATGACGTCAAACCGGTGCAGCATATACAGAAATAACAAAATAAGACTAAAATAAAATAAACACAATAGTTAGTCCACACAAGATGGTACACATTTCAGTGAGAGAATCCGAATATGCCCAGAGGTCGCGCTGCGCCTAGATACGTCGAGAGGCGTTGCGTCTACGACACGCATCGCGAGGCGCTGCGCGATGCTGCTATGCTTCGCTGGTAGAGGCAGCGTGAAAGACCCCGCTAAGCCCGTGAACCTGCTTGACAAACGGCCTCTTCAAGCAACGTCGCGTCGCGTCGCGTCTCGGTGTAAACTGATCATTACTTCTTTGTTGTGTTAGTTAGTACACAAAAATAAGTAAACAACAATAAGCAGGAAGAGTCATAGCCAAGCTTAGTGCTTATTGTTAATTGCAGTTCAGGTTCAGTGTCATGTGAGCTTGAAGTAATATTGTTACATCGATTTCTTACATCGAAGATACATTTTAGTTTAGTCCTGTCAAATTAATCAGCCCCTGACACTAATCCATACAATTTTGACGTGATTAAAAACTTGCCTACTAAAATTACGTCAATTTAAGTCAGGCTCTGATTAATTTGACAGGACTAAACTAAAATGTATCTTCTGTCCTTTTTTTAATGAAATAGAAAGAAAAAGATGCACTGAACTTAAATTTAGTTTAGTTTGTGAACAACAGAATCGGCACCAATGTTGACATAATACAAGTGGACTTAGGCAAGCCTTTTTTTTCTGTTTCTATTAAAATATAATATAATGATTATACAAGTCTGAGCTTTCACCAATTTTCTCAAGTTTGTCGCGATAAAGCTAGTTCTGGCTTTGATAGTAATAATTGCTGACGGCATGTGAAGCCAAGTCAGAGGCCCATGGGCGGCATAAAAGTTCTGACACCACTCACTAACCACACGAAAAATTAATAAAGAAGAAACATAGTCCTTTTGTTTGGCAGCAAAATCCATTGGCGTGGCTATATCACGTGTGTTCTTCGACCTGTCTGGATTTAAGAGGATCAATGGAATGTTCAAATTTGCATTGCATAAGCCACGGCGCCTAAATTCGACTCATACCTATCCATTAATACCACAATGTTTATGTGCTTAATATTCTTAAGTAATCATGGCTCAATTAGAACGTGTTAATGAATTAATAGTTGATGACACAATTCCTTAATACCCGCGGAGTGTTCACGTGACTGTTGACTTTCCATATTTGCATTATAATTAAAAAATAAAAATCGGACACGATGCGTACGATCATGTTAAGACGTGAAACGTGAGGGTGCATTAATTAGTTGCTAATGTTTGGAGCGAAATGTTTGTGACTATGGGAAAACGGTGGATAACACGGAAACCTCCGTGGATTGACCTCGATAAACCTATGTTTGGGATGTGTGTTCACGTGTTCTTACTTAGCAATTTGGGCGTGAGTTTAAGTGTGTTGCTATGGCATGTCAGCGCATGCAGCATAACAACCATAGAAACGGGTTTTTTACGGCTTTTGTCTGCGGAAGAATATACAAAATGACAGATTGTGATTGTTTCGTCTATTCTGTCTATTCTTCCGTCGACAAAACCCGTTTCTATTGTGGTCATGCTAACCGCGCTGGCGTCGAAACTGAAAACGGAGGTATGTTCAATTGGTAATTCATCATTATTTATATCAACCAGATTTCATTGACCGTATTTTAACATGAAAAATTGATTATAGATAGCCACATTTGATAGATACCTACACCTATTCGGTATTACTCAGAAATAATTTTGTTGATAGGTTAGATGACAGGCACTCCATACAAATTATAAAATTTTGCGGAGAGGATTGCGACCCAGGGTAATGATAGTTTTATGATAACCATAAAAGCTATCAACAAGAAGCACAACTCGCAATACCAAAGCCAGAAGTCAAAAGTCAGAAGTCAAAGTCTCAATTGACTTGCCACGTGCCCAGAAAGCTAATCACAGGTTCGAATTAAAATGTTAGTACTCTCCAGCGAAAAACATCTTGACCTGGTTGTTTTAATTGAAAATTCAACGACTTTATTCAGTATGCAAGCCAACCATCTGATCTGGCGAACTGAAGCTCGTAATCGTAAATCGTGGCTGTTTCTACCTTGATAATTGAATTCATAGGTATTTTAATTACTGTTTTCAATTGACTGCCTCATTGGTCCAGTGGTCGCAAGTGCTACTGCTGAGCATGAGGTCTTGGGTTCGATTTCGAGGTCGGGCAAAGTGTTACCGGGTTTTTTATCTGGAATTTCTCAGTAGCAGCCCCGAGTTTGGATTTGTGCCCAGTTGACAGCAATAGGCTCGCCCCCTATTACATGGGACTTAAACATAACTGGCGAAATGTGGGTGTACTATAGGTACACCTTTGTTAACCCTTCGGGGATTACAGGCGTGATGTTAAGTTATCAGTTGGTTTTTGACAAATGGTTTTGTAGATTCATTTTTGCAGATTTTAGCCCTTATAGGTACGTAGTTATTGGATTTTGTGGAGTTTTTTTAATTTTTTTTGGTTACAATTGCTATTTGGTAATACTGAAAAAAACATTTTTGACTTTGCAATTTAAAATCAGCCTGCTAGTCCTCTCCCGGAGTGGAGGCCTTTGTCTTAGCAATGCGAATGTTTTAGGCAGATCATGATTATTCTGTTATTCTCATAGATGTAACGAGCTGTGATTACTAGTCAATAAGTTGGCTCACCACGTCGTATCCTCACGATGTTTTCCCAACCATAAGAATTTACTAAGAAAAGTTCATAAGATCGTGAATGAATGAATGAAAGGCACCGATCCCAGCGTGGTTTAACCAGACTAGATAAATTGAATGAACCCCAAGATTTGCACTAGCTCATGAAGTCTCATGTTTCATGGGACTACAAAGACCATTGCATATCAAGGAGTAGACCGGGGGGCGCGGTAATGGTAAGGAAGACGTGCCCTCAGGATAGGAAAGGATTTACGAGCCATACCGGATATGCATCCGTGAGTGAGCAATGGACTAATGGAGAGACGGGTGTTATTTGTCTATGGATGAGCATCTTTTTGAGACATCGGCGTTATGTTGTTGCGAGTCGATCTTCACCGGTGAATCTTGAGACAGGGTTACGTTGCTTACGCAACCCCGCAACCCTTTCTATATCGCTTCTGTGCTGTGTTGCATTTAGCCAATTCTATGTCTTCGTCAGAAGCTACGCTGCTATCCGTTTCTGGTTTCTTGTAGATCTCGCTGGCTAAGAAAAGTTCATAAGATCAAGGAAAAATTAAAAAACAATTCAAATCATAAACATACAAAACATTCTTAAGAAACCATGTTAACGAACTGTTAAACAAATATGAGTAAAAAGTGCTAATGTACCAATTGGAGGGTATTTCACGTTTATATTGTCTTAACCTTAAAACCTTGCTATTGCCTTGTCAGAAGGTCTGACCTGACCGACTGTTGACTCTTTGTCCTTCTTGTAAAACGTCACTTTCTACGTCATTCCTATAATTCAAGCGCTTTGAGCAGTGATAGACTAGTGGTGTGACCGTCGGACTGTCAAGTCATAGGTCTCGAGTTAGAACTCAAGGCACGCACATCTGACTTTTCACTTGCTACAAAAACGGTGAAAGAAAACGTGAGGAATTCCCTAGAGATATTTCTCGACGGCATGTGAAGCCAAGTCAGAGGTCCATGGGCGGCTTTAAAACTTTGACACCAGGTTAGTCACAAAGCACACGAAAAGAAGAAACACTTTGAACATTAGTCTTACCGATTTTAAAACAGCAG
The DNA here is from genome assembly GCA_963853775.1 of Xanthia togata. Classification (NCBI taxonomy): domain Eukaryota; kingdom Metazoa; phylum Arthropoda; class Insecta; order Lepidoptera; family Noctuidae; genus Xanthia; species Xanthia togata. The sequence continues at coordinate 8,892,127 of OY970803.1, forward strand.
TGTTAATGACTTTTCGTAATTCTTTTTTTTGCAGCGTATTGCCATATAAGTTTGTGATACTTAACCGGTTTATGTTGTATATGATTTATTGATGATATAATAGCTTCTATCTTTTTCTTTAATTTTTTTATGCATGTGTTTCTGTGACAAATAATCTGCATAGCCTTTTCCCGACTGTATTAGAGTCGGCTTCCATTCTAACCAGATGCAGCTAAATACCACCATTTTATATGAAGGGACTGCCTGTCTGACCTTGGTAAGACTGGTTGTCAGACTAACTTTGTGTGTTTCTGTGACAAACAAACCAATTTTTCTTTCTTTATTTCATTTTTATCGTGAAATCGATACCTTCTGTGAGAGTATGAATCCTGCTGTGATCGGTAGCTGGCTGTTTTAGCCCTATTTCCATAGACAAAAGCCTTATAAGTTTGTTTACTAATGCTTTATCTAGCGATTGATGATTATAATGCAACTAATATCTATTAATTTAATTTACGTATACCTCATCGTAGTCATTACGACGTTTCAACAGGTACTATGGAAATAATATTAAAATTTTATAGTACAATTTATTTCCAATTAGTTACATTCAATAATTGCACGTTTTTAGTTATTAGTAGGAACTAACATCGTCAATAAAATGTAATACAATACATTGATTTGCCATTAGTACTAGAATGGGTTTGGTCAGTAATCGTTTCACATAGTAATCACAATGGAATTAATGTTTAATTATGATTATGTATTGATGATAAATAATGAATATTATAATTATGTATGTAATATTGTGTAAATAATTACCTTTTAAGCGGATCTAATGTCAGCTCTATGTTTTCTTGAGCCTTTTGCAATGGTGAGTCGAATTCCAATAGTTATTTTATTATTTGGCTTTAATACAATCTTCTAAAAACCATGCCAAATGGGCGGGCTTATGAAAACCTTCAGCTTAGCTCTAGCATTAACTGTCAGTGTTTAAATAAATTTCGAGCGACGTGAATTTTAAAAAGTTCCGTAATATTTATTTACTTGTACGTAACATATATATTTTTTCTTAGATGGTATAGTATATGTAAGATTTGTCAAATTAAATTTATAGTTCCTGAAATACATAATTATATTTTCTACCCTAATTGAAAAAGATGGCGTTGAAATGGAACCATTCGCCATATTTTATGAAAACAGAAGAAGGCAAAATTCAAAACACACAGAAGTAAACCTATAATAGAAAACACTACTAAGCAATAAATCAAAAAATAAAATTACTGTCAAACCGCGACTCGCAGCCATTTCAGACTCCGTACATAAGGACCATTTTGTTCCGCTTAGCCGTAGAACTTCGACTTTAGGGTAAGGTCAGGCGCATCTTTTATGGCGTATCTATTTGCACAGTGGTCTTGCAACAATGACCAGGTATGTTGTCAGCAAATAAACGCCAACTTCGAACATTAAAATACATGGGTTTCGACTTAGCACATTGTGCGCGGAATGTGATCAAACAAGAAATGCTTGAGATTTTAAATGTGAATGCATGTTTAGGTTTTAAGATAAAATTAATTACTTTATCAAGTTATTGGGTCTGAGTGATGGCCAGTAAAGTAAACAGTGATTGTTTGTGTAAGATTATGACTGGCCTGAATATTTTCCTCAATTAAGTTTGGTTTATTTTTCAAGTTATCCGTCGCTAGAAAAACAACTTCAACTCTCTCAAGAGTTTGTTTTTCATAAATGCTACTTATCCGAAATATGCAATTGACCGTGGTGCTAAGATTACCAAAACAACTTGAAACTTAGACATAAAAACGCACTTAGTAATCAAACATTATAAAGGTTTAGATGTTAAAAAATAGTTACTCTCTTAAATATCTTTGAGCTTATTTCATATTCTGGTTTGGCTCAAACTTAACACTGCAAAGGAAAAACAATGTAAGTATTTTTTGTTACCTCAATGATCCCTATCATTTACTTAATTTTATGTTATTGAGTTAACACATAAAAATAAAATTTAAAAAGCAATAAGAAAGTATTGATTATTCAATATTCATATCTACATGTTTAGAAGTGGATTTAAGTAATTATTCAAGAGACGAAATCGAATGAATTTCAATGTCGCGTCCACTACCAATATTTTGCCATTACATTTGTCCTTGCTCTATTAACACACAAACTGCTAAAGTCATTAGGCAGGCTGGGAACACGATTAACAAATCTCCCAAGCGCTGAACAATGTCATGACTAACTCCGTTCGCGACTTCGTTCGATAAGGAACACTCTTTTATTTTCCAAGCGATAGTCTTTTGTTTGTTTTCCTTTCAGTTGATTTGTGATAGTGCTAACTGAAGTTTCAGCTGTGATTTATTTATGTCGGAGTAGTTAGGGGAATAATGAGTTTATTTAATTTGATAATTAAGTAGTCGGTAAAGGAGGGAGGGGCTTGTGGCTAAGTAATAACAGCCGCAAGGGGCGATCGATCACGTTAAGCTACGCTTGCCGCTTTTGGTCCGAGGATGGGTGATCATCTTTACATACCAAGACCCCTCCGTGCTTCGGAAAGCACGTTAAGCCGTTGGTCCCGGCTGTCATTTGTAGATCTTTGACAGTTGTTACGGGTCGTCAGAAGCCCGAAAGTCTGACAACCATTCTACCAAGGGGTATCGTGTTACCCAGTAACTGGGTTGTGGAGGTCAGAGAGGCAGTCGCTAGGCAGATGATGAAGTAGTCGGTAAATAAGCAGTGAGGTGATTTCTTTTACTACGATCCAGTTGTGGGTTTAAGAAGACACATGTCTTCCTTTATATGTACTCAAAAAATCTTTTTCACAATAAATAAAACCGACTTCCAAAAATTAAACACTACAAAGTGAAAAATAACTTTGATTTCGGAAGTCGGTGTCAGAATCATCAAAATCAATTCATAATAGGCAGAGTACTCAAGTAACAAAAAAAAAACATACAACCGAATTGAGAACCTCCTCCTTTTTGAAGTCGGTTGAAAAGGCACTGATCTGTATAAGATAATGAGTTAAAGGCTGATAATATTATAAGACCAAGTTTTTAAGGTAAATTGGAAATTACAAAATGTTTGTAACCAAACTTACAACCAATTTTAAGTGTCACAATTCTAAGTGCACGACGAAGTACACTTGCGGGGCATAATCGCTATCAAAAGAAGTATGACTAAATAGCTTAGGTAATGTATTGCTCACCGTTTTCATTGAATTTAGTGTACAATGCACTATTTTGGTAGGTATTGATTGTTACATGTGTTTGTGACCGTTTGTTGAGGTTTATACGTAATGCCCCATGTAATCCTTATGGTATTGTTTCCTTAAGTACCTATAGATGGTATTAGAGGTAGGTATGGAAAATTATTCAACCTATACTTAACAGCACTACATTTTAGGCTTTTCCTTGTGGTTTTTGGAAATGATTTTTTTATTAATGCTTATGCGTAGGTATTACATATTTGGATATGTAGTTTTGTATGTTTCAAAAACAAGTAAATATTCTGAGTAAAATCATACAAATGTGACTCATAAAATATAACGTTTCCTTGTAGGTATGAAAATAATATTGAAAACCCCTGGAAGTTTCGAATAGATAAAATATAAGTTTTCCTATATTGATTCTCATAAAAGCTCAATTTAAACTGGATTTTGAAAGGCTGTTAGTAAAAATGTGGTACATCTAATTGTTTTTTCCTTAGTACACATGGCTACATATCAAGCTATACCTTTCCAGTTGAAGCTGACCTCTCACTGTACGGAAATCTTTCGAAAATTATACCAATAAATTTATTACTGAATATAGCGATGCGAGATCAGCGTATACTGGAAATGTATAGCTTGATATAGTACAGTAGTGTACAGTATATTGGTTTTAATTTAGCGGTAGGTAGGTGTTGAAAAATTATTCAAATAACAGCACAATATTTTAGGCTTTTCTTTGTGGTCTTTGAAATGTATTTTCTTTATTGCTTAATGAAATATTACATATTTGGCTATGTGATTTTGTATGTTTTGAAAAACAAGTGTTTATTCAAAGTAACATTATACAAAAATGTTCGTCCTATGATATTACGCTTTCATTGTAGGTATACAAATAATCCAAACAAAATAGATTTAGGGCATAGCTAATGTCAGTTTCTTTTAATCACCCTTCAATCTCCAGTACTTCAAGTGCAATTGAATTCGGACACATAACAAGTTCATTGACACGTCACATGCGACCACATGACAACCAATGACATTACGGCTGAGCTTCGTCTGTACATATTGCGACACCTCAACTCGATGGACGCCACAGCCTAAACACTCACAACCAAAATCGACCAGTGGACTCACAGTGGACGAATTTGTCTTGACGAAATATTTTAGGCAGTGTACGCATGAGTGTGCTTCAAAGAAAGTTTATGCAATCGTTCTTATCTCTTATTAAATTGATTTTATAATGTAAGCATTGAGTGGTTTTGATTAGTCAGATGTCATAGAAAATTCTTTTAGTTAATTCTACTAATAAGTGCCGTAGATTATTGCTAATAGGCTAAATTAGATGTAGTGGCTTATACTTTTAAATGGCGTGTATAAATATGCATAAAATAATATAAATAGGTTTGATGTGTTTTCTATTTAGATTTGTTAATTTAAATATGCACGGATTAAAACTAATGGAGTGCCGATGTACTTTGTGACACCTAAATTATTCTCACTCGACTTTAAACATACGTTTACCACAGTTCATCAATCTTTCAAATGAAAAACTACCTCAATATTACTTCATTTCCGAAATTATTTGGTGTGACCGATGACCCTTAAAAGGTGACTAGGACAGACTGTATGAGGAATGATGAGGCGCGGAGGACAGGGTGATAGGTATGGCGCTGCCTGGGAGAGTACGACGAGACCTACTGTTAAAAACTTTAGGCAGTACAGAACAACACTTGTTGGGTTTAAAATTGTAGGTACACCAAACACCCAGTAAAACCGCTCTTCGAATTACCCCTTATAATGCCAATTATCTATTACCACAAATTATTCATGATTAAAGTGACACATTTCTTACATCACTAATTTTCGTATTCTAAACGCGGTGAATGTACCAGTTTTCATTTTATTCGATACGATGCAGATATGGTCATAAATCGTAAAGCCGGTGATAGCCCGATGGCGCCAGAAATCAATGAGTGTGTGATAACAATAATAATGATAACACGATAACTTTGAACGGCGCAGACGCCAGTTTATAAAAGTATTGAAGCTGATAAGTGGTTTGCTTTATTATATTATTATTATTTAGGAATATTTGTATAAAACTGAGTTCTTCAAACATACAAAAACATAGTGTCTTAAAGTTTCAGCGGTAGACGAAAGGCATTTGACGCTACTTAAAAAAAAAAATTTGGCTTGTAAAAATATTCTTCTAAATGGAACTACCCTGTGCTTCGCTGAAGCTCTACCGCCTAATACGTCCACCATCTTGTTTTCTTCACAACTAAAATCATCTTTTATTTTTTCCCCCAATAGGTACAAGACGCAATGCAATAATAATAAAGATATGGTTTATCTTTAAGTATACAGACAAATAAGGAAAAGAAGGAGATTTAAGTAGTATCGTAAATGAAAATAACACACTTTCTCTCTCTCTCTCTATCTCTTTGAATTAGAAGAAGACAGTCGCAAGTATGAACGCTTTTTGCGTGACGATTTCTGACAGTTCACTCCTACCGCAAGCCGCGTTAAAGAACTTCGTAGGTACTGATACCTTAAAATCGCCGGTAATCGTTGAGTTTCACTTCATTTCAAATCATACTTGATGAAACCTGTAAACTCATTAAAACTCTGTTATTTCACAATCAAATTATCATCAGTTTTAAAAACTCTGGACAGAACTGATACAAAAAAAGAATCGTCAAAATCGGAATACTCCGTAAAAAGTTTTCATACATAAAAAAATATACGCGTTGGCTTGAGAACCTCTTCCTTTTATTCGTTGGTTAGGTTAGGTTAAAGGACATAGAATCCTAAAAGAAATTGGATGTGAGATTTATGTTTCATCTTACATCCAATTTCTACTCTAGTCCTAAAATATCTTTCAGGACATTTTTTATAAGGTTCTTCTACTTGACAGCTCATGTAATGAAAAGATAGAATTGTAGATGTTATTTGCTGGGCTAATAAGCCTTACGATGTATCTAACATCGTCGTTTCTACGAATATCTCATTTATTTTCTGGCTATTTTGGTAAATGAAGAAAACAATTATTTTCTGTCATTGCCTTTTGTTTTTTCTTGTTATTTTAATTCAAAAGCAACTTCCACTAGAATCTTATTATTTTCTTTTTTATTTAGGTATGTATTCTTCGAAGCATTTGTGAACATAAATGTTTTAGGGTGGAGTGGTCTCCTGTACCAAAATAATTAATTATTACCATAACAAAACTCTAACTAAAAGAACAATTAGAGGATTTATTTTAAAAACTTTAACATTATATTACAAAAAAAAAACAGCATTATAGTAAATAGGAAACAGCACATTGTATGTGTAGACTATATAAGTCAAAAATTGCAGAAGATCCATTTCAAAAGAATACGCTATATTCATATCCTTGCTGATCCCCAAGTTGCAGTTGTTCCTAGTTTAAAAGTTTTTGGCATTTAAACAGCTTCTGAAATGTGATCTATCGTGTGTATTGTATGCCATATTTAACCGACTTCTTATAAAGGGGGAGGTTCTGAATTCGTCAGCATATATTTTTATGTAATTGACTTCGAAATTTTTATATTTATCGATATGTTTGTCCCTTGTGGAACGATTTTAAAAATTCTTAAAAAACAAAAAAAAAATTGCTTGGGTAGTTTAAGAGTTAGCCTCATAAAAATACGTATTTTTCCATATAGTGTATGTTGATGATGTTACAAAAACTTCCTGTCACTGTTATTTACATAGGAAGTAGTGGTAAACGAATTTTTGCAGTATAGGTACCTACCACAACAAAAAAGTGAAAAGTAATAGGTACCTACCTACTGACTATCAAAAAACACTACAAAGTGAAAAATAACTTTAATTTCGGAAGTCGTCGGTGGCATAAAACGGAAATACAAAACCGGACACCGACTTCCGAAATTAAAAAGTTATTTTCACCTCAGCACCTCAAACAAGCAGGTTTTGCTGTCAAAAAACAGTGAGCAAAATTCGATTTTGCTGCGAGCGTGAGACAAAGTAACTGTTTAATTATTTTTTTTAAATGCCGAGAGCAGTGTTGGGTCTACTCACAAAATTCTAAAGATTTGAACTTCAATTAGTTTTGTCACTTTCACTTCGATACGAAAAAAGCGAGAGATAGAACAAATCGATTCGAAGTTCGATTTCAAAATTTCATACCTACCTACTAGGCCCAAAAAAGAAACAAACAATAAAACGTTCGGATATACATAAAACATTAAAATTCTAATCATCTGGTAAGGTTTTATTTAAATTCTGTTTTATTAAATTTTTGGAACGAAGTTCTTAAGCGGCTTGGGGTAAAAGTGCAGTGTTGAAATCGTCACGCCAAAAGGCGCTTGCGACTGTCTTCTTCTAATTCAAAGAGAAAGAAAGATGGAGAGAGATAGTAAGTGTGAATTTGGTAGAAATGAAAATCCAAGATGGCGGTTGCGAAAATTTTCACATATTTCATAATGGGTGTCGTTTTCATAGTTTTCAAGGGTGCCAAAGCCGACCGTGAGGTCAAAATGTAAATCCAAGATGGCGGCTGCGAAAGTTTTCACATTTTTCGTCATGGGTGTCGTTTTCATAGTTTTCGAGGGTGCTAAAGTCGATAGTGAGGTGAGAGGAGCTCGTGGCTAAGTAGTAACTGCCGCACGGGTCGATCCGTCAGGTTAAGCTACGCTTGCCGGGGTTGGTCTGTGGATGGGTGACCATCTTTACATACCGAGACTCCTCCGTGCCTCGGAAAGCACGTTAAGCCGTTGGTCCCGGTTGTCATTCGTGGATCTTTGACAGTCGTTACGGGTCGTCAGAAGCCCGAAAGTCTGACAACCAGTCTTACCAAGGGGTATCGTATTACCCAGTTAGTGGGTTGTGGAGGTCAGATAGGCAATCGCTCCATGTAAAATACTGGTATTCAGCTGCATCCGGTTAGACTGGAAGCCGACCCCAATATAGTTGGGAAAAGGCTAGGCAGATTGATTGAAAGTCGATAGTGAGGTCAAAATATAAATCCAAGATGGTGGCTGCAAAATACGAGGTGATGAAGATTATGTAAAAAAAAACCTTGTCCGATCCGAAAATCTGGGGAAAATGGGCATATGGTACTGCAGTAACATTACAAAACAGTATTTTTTTTATTATTATTTATAGTAAAAAGTTATTGGTATTTAAAATTCACATTTTTAGTTCCAAAACTACCCCAAATCCATAAAAAAATTGCAAAACTCATAACTTATGACTTTTAGACACCCGACGGCCACGGCTAAACGACGGCTGCCGCCCGCACCAAATGTAAAATTCGGTCAAACTCACCATTGAAAAAAAATGTAGGGATTATTTTTTTCTTTTTTCCTGAAAATTTCCACATAAATATGCTCACAGTACGATACCTAACCACACCCTCACGGATCGGACAGGGTTTTTTTTTTACATGTTGTATGTTCTCGCTGCTATGGTGAAAAGTTGTATGTGTTACACGAGAGCAAAGTTATTTGCATCTCGTGTCTTTGAATCCCTCGCAGCGCTCAGGATTCTAACCTAGAATCACTCGCTACGCTCGTGATTCAATTATAGAATCCTTCGCTTACTCGGGATTCAAAATCAACACTCGCAGCAAAAAACGACTTTGCTCTCTTGTTGCACAAATAACTATTTTCACATTGTAGTGTTTTTTTGGAATCTGTTTTTTTTTCTCTTAAATATTGTGAGTTAGTTGCAATATGATGCTGGATTACACCACGAATTGCTTTGAGAAGTGGCAACACTTGCTTGATTTAGCAGGGGTGTATGCTTGCTTGCTACTTAGCTTGTTATATTTTTGCGTTTCTTTATTTCTTTGTCAAGCATTGTCCTTCTGAACCTAACTTTATAACACCTAATCCTCTACGTATTTCTTCTATACGCTCGTCCAAAGTTTGTCGTAGTTATGTTTGTTCGCTGGCGCCTGCTCTCAGTAATTGTTCGAACAAATAGACACATAGTGTCAAGACTTCTGATTTACTAATGTACCTAGTCTTAGCACTCACTCAACACTATGAGGATTATGCGCGAAAACGTTAACCTTTGCGAAAATGTTGTGGTTAGCGCCATTTCTTGTGGCGTTTTTGGTAATATGAAAAGGGAATCTGATAGTTTTTTTGTGTCTTGAACTTAGTAGCAAGATTAATTGTTCTAGATTGATTCAGCTGTTTTTATTTTATACATTTTGAACTTTCTAATACAAATGTTGCGGAAATAGTACCTATTCACTACGACTTAACACTTTATGCTGTCTAAAAAGAATTCTGATAGCTTTCCTCTTTTAGCAGAAAAGGTGTTCTTATATAGGACTATTAAATCCGGTGTTTTGGAAAGTTATCCAATTATTAATTTTGAAATAAAATATTTTAAACTTTTGTATGTATTTTCCACTTTATTCTATAAAATTCCGTTCTTGTGATAAACATAAGACCGAAATTTTACGGTACTACCACTTACGCCTCTGCTAACCACGCAAGAAAGGCTTGACTACAAAACAACATAACATCACAACACACGTTCTATTTCGTCCACAGCTTGCAGGAAAAGTACTAAAAGAAAGACCTGTTAGCCTCCTTCCAATTAACCTCGTTGGTCGATTAGCGGTACTAATCTAAACACATCGACTAAAGTGACGTTTACACGAAGAGGGTTTCTCCACTCGAATAACGATTATCGAAAGGAGATAAAAAGTTGACTCGTGTAAACGGTACTCGCAGCAAGAAAGACGAGATTTGACATGCCTTTGAAAATTGACAGCGTTCGTGTAGACAAAAAATACCTATCAATTTGTCCAATTACAGTTCAAGAAAGTCTACGTTCTACGACATAATCACATTGAAAGAAAGAATGAAAGAAAATATTTTATTTGGGACACGCACAGGAAATACAAACAGTAATAATATTAAAAAAAGAAAACAAAATTATATAAAAATAAAATAATAAAAGGAGCATAAAAAATAAAATAAAAAAAACTAACAGTATAATAACAACATGTGCGAGGCCAAAAAGGCTCCTATCTCAGCATAATACGGCGATATATAAAAAAAAATAAAAAAATGTAATTGTATTTAATTTGTTTTTTAATATCGCCGGTTGCGCTGGTATTCTGATAGGTTATTCGAGTTTTAGTTTCTCAGTTACGTGTAAACACGCGAGTGTTATTAATTGCTTGGCGATTCTCAACGAATTTCCCTATATACTTCGAATAACAAGCTTCTACAAACAGAATTCTTAAAATGAACAAATGGCGTCACACTGCGAATATCATACCAATGGCATAGTTTTTCCTGGTACTCCGATTGTTTGTAAAATTAACATAAAAATTAAGATAGCGGGAGCTTATGTGAATTTCGTCGAACAATATCGTAAGTAATATTGACATCATCAATTTCTAATTTGTCACGATCAATATCTTTTTAATTTTGGGAACTCATATTACCTATGATTAGGTATCGTAAAGGAAACGGAACGTTGGCACCGAATTATACATTATCTGATAATATTTCGCCTGCATTAACGAATTGGGACATGTTTTAGGTGATAAAAGTGTTTCAAATACTATTTAAGTAGGTAGGTACTTACTTTCTTTGAAATATGTAGTATTTGTTTAAGGTGTTGCTATACCTCCGTATATCTTTAAAACGATATCCATTATTCATGCACTAACCGCACCTGTAGGTAGGAACTTCATATTTATTTTAATATACATACCTACACTTTGTATGCTGCCTGTCAAACTCAAAGTCAAAGCATTTATTTAAAACCGATTAAAAATATATGATTAAAAATAAGCCCTGGCAGATAAGAGATGACCAGTCTCATCTAACGGCGCCCGTTCACGAACATGACGCGTGGATCAACACCATCCAGCTCAACCATTTTGTAGGGAACCGAATAATCCAACACACTCGCCACCATCAGCGAGACATTTAAGTGAGCATGACATACTCTCAACTACCCTGCTCTTTCAAGTCAAAATACAACATAATAACATGGTAAACGACTCCATGGTACTCACATTTACAAATATTGAAAAATATTGCGTCTAAGTTATACAAAACTATAGTTTGCAATGTATTTGTAACATTAAAAGAATTTTACCACCAAAAAGAAAGAAAATCAATATTAGATGTCCAGGGAATCTGAGAAGAGAGGATAGGAGAGGAGCTGTGCCAATATTAATCTCCGGAATTTAGCGGAGATTAAATTATATTGGATAATATTGGTACAGCTCCGCTTCTCTCCTCTCTTCTCGCTCCTATGGATAGGGAGCCTAATAGCGTTGGTTTCCTTGAACACAAAATTATGTACCTACAATTAAGTTGAAGAGTTGGGTTGAATATCGTGAAAAGGTAAAGAACTTCAACATTTAGTTCAGACAACAGATCCAGCCTGTACCTTGCTGCCCTCCTCTAACGACGCCGTATGTCAGTTCCATATCTCACAGGGGTTGCCGTGTAGTCACTTGGATGATAAGTTTTATGCCCTGGTTGGAGACCTTAATTTATCAAAGCATCCACAGCAGCTGACAACCTCTTAGGAGACTAACCGTGACCCGCAAGAAGTCAAACAATATTAAAAAAAAAACTATTCATTTTCCAATAAGAAGTAACATTTGCTTAAATGTGATAAGACAACGGTGTGAGTTTAAAAAAATATGTAGTGACAAAAATTGAAAAGGGTATGCTGAGATGGTTTGGTCATGTTGAGAGGATGAATGAAAGGCGACTAACAAAAAGTATTTTCAAGGCAGATGTGACTGGAAACGCCCTAGGAGGACATAATTATACTGATCTTATTGGTGATGTTCTTGAGAAAGGACAGGTGCGTAGTATTCGCAACCGGCGTGCGTGTATGACCAGATGTACGAACGTAAACGAGGCAAAAGGAGTATGTAAGAATCGTAGCAGGTGGCATTCTGTAGTTTCTGCCTACCCCCATGAGAAGAAGGCGTGAGTTTATGTATGTATTGTTTAAATAAAGTGCAGGTGTTAGAAATAGAGAAAAAAACATAAAACACTAATACAATAGAAAAAAGAACATAACTTAATAATTGTTAAACATGCTGTAACTATAGTTTACATCAAAAGAAAAAAGTATTCATTGTTTTGCTTGCAGTTACAATCATATTGAAAAGTTCTTATCAAGATAAAACATATTCTAAAATCCATACGAAACAACACACGTGAAGGTAGTTCCAGTAAAATCAGTACTTGTACGTAACAGCATTATGTTTGAAGTAGAATTCGACTGAAGAGTACCTATTATAGGTACACCTCTGCCTAACCCTGTAGGGAAAACAGGCGTGATGTTATGTTATAATAAGTAAAAAATTAATAATGCGTCTAATTTGGGACAGCGCTCCTGGATGGGTGAGTCCTATTACTGGCTGGACGTACGACGCGTTGCCTGAGCTTACTATAGAACACGCATCTGCGTCTTAAGTCCATCCAAATCCATGAATACAGTTCACGTCAAATAACTTTGCCGCTCTGAAGTGAACTGCAAATGACTGCGTAGTAGTCAATCTTACTTCTTGTCCGATGAAGCGCCAGCCCGTGCCGCAGCTGAGCGCGTAGCTTTAAATTCCCCGTATAATAATAATGATACATCCTTGATCCAGCCTGTCCCATCTTGCTGTCCTCCCCTCAGCGACGCCCTAAGCCGAGGTTCGTACCCCACAGCGGGTGCCCTTAGCGAGCGTTCGCCTAATTTTAATTTAGAATAGTATTGCTCCTGGCTGGAGGCTTTGAGTGTAGTGCTTAAGGCAGCCACAGGATTGATTTACTGCTCAACCGAACAATCCTGTGAGATGCCATAGTAAAAAAAAAAAAAAATCTTACTTATAAAACAGTAGCGCGCACGCATGCCAGCACGCATGCGCAACCTAACTAAAGAGCGGTAGCGAACTGAACTTTTACTGGATTTTCATTTGATTTGTAAAAATAAAATTCGTCCACATAAATTAGCGAATGTGTCGAATAAGTTTGAACAAATAAGTTTTTCGTTAAATGGAAACCCCGTTTAACGAAAAACTTATTTTTTCAAAGACATGAAGAGAACAGTGTTTATGTACCTAATAATCCTAACCACTCGAATAATTAATATTATAAATGCGAAAGTGCGCTTTCACGCTAAAACGGTTGAACGGATTTGGATGAAAGGGACATGGGTAGACCATGATACGATGATGTTAGAATATGATACTTTTATCCCGGTAGTACGTTCCCGTGGGATAATTTCCGACCTCCACTCGGGCGTAGTCGCAGGCAAAAGCTAGTTAGTGATAATTTCATACTGTTATGTTAGAACTTCACACATTGCGCCATCTTGGCTGTTAGTGCGTTACGATCTATAGATAAAATTATTTAGTATGCATTATAAATGTTTCGAGCCGTCTTTAATAGCTCACTTTTACTACAGGTTTTGCCTAAACCGAGTAAAATACCAATCGAAAGAAAAAACAAGTACAAAATACTCAAGGGAAACGTCGGAGATAGTACGTTACATTACTTTTGATTTCTTAAGTAACGGACAGATAGATTTTCGGATTTACATACGTATTAGTCATTAAGGATTTCCATGTAGATGGACGTCGTTGTCGTCGTTTGACCGCCTCGTTGGTCTAGTGGTTGTAAGCGCCACTGCTGAGTATGAGGTCCTGGGTTCGATTCCCAAGTCGGGCAAAGTATTATTGGGTTTTTCCAACAGGAATTTCTCAGTAGTATTCCGGCTGGCAGTAGGGTCGCCCCCTATTACATGGGACTTAAAAAACATAACTGGCGAAATGTGGGTGTACTACAGGTACACCTCTGCCCAACCCTTAGGGGAAACAAGGCGGGATGTTATGTTATGGACGTCGTTTTGTACTTTCTCAGGTATTTTGTTCCATTTTATCGAGTGTTACAAGGTGGAAAAAAGATTTAAATCGAATTCTATAAAGAATATTTTTGGTTTTGAAAAACAAATGTAAATAGGTATTTGATTTCCATATACGCTTTCGTAGTACAATCATAACAAAAAAGGAGAAGAATGATGAAAGAGGAAGAATTTATTTCAAAACAGTTGTACTTTCTTTATTTCGAAATCATAACAATATGACTGTTGCTGACTGTACTGTTATTCTTTTATTTACCTTTATTTTTACCCAGATTTTTGCTAAATGGTATTCATGGCAGTATCTACTTAAAACATTGTTAGTGTTGGTAGTGTTGAGCAAATTATAAAAATATCAATACGAAAACGTGTAGGCGGCGCTTCTTTTATTATTTATTTACATTATATACGTACGCGTTGACAAACGTATAGCTAGCATAAAATAAAATATGTACCTAAATAAATCTTTATGGGCCTTAGAACATGGTTGAAAATTCCTCAACAATGGTATTATCTAAGTAAAATTTTCCGATGCTTGCGGTGCGGTCTTGACCCAAGAGCTACGAAAGGAGTGATCAAATCAATCGTAATGGCGTCATTAATATAATAAATATAATATTGACACTCAGAAAAATTAAGAATTTCCGCGTAGCTAAGTATTGAGGAATGTCAAAGCGTCCTTGTTAATATTTTTTATATTCTTGTTCTCATAATGGAACGAGCTACACGAGAATACTTCAAAGCGCTGAGCCGACGATAAACAATTTGTCCGTGACGATAGAACGTATGGAAATCTGTGCAAATAGCCCCAAAATAGAGTAGGAGAAAAAGAGCGGTCATTTCTGTCCGGCGGACAAAAGTTCTACCGTTTGCTGAGCTTTAATGTCGTGTTGAAAACATCAGCCACTCTTCAAGATTGATGACGGAGCTTACTGTCAGGATGCTCCTGGCGTTAGGATCACTCAAATGTCTCGCTGATGGTGGCGCGTGTGTTGGATCATTTAGCTCCCTTCAAAATGGTTGAGCTGAATGGTGCTGATCCATGCGTCATGTTCGTGAACGGGCGCCGTCAGTTGGGACTGGTCATCTCTTAGCTGCCATGGCTTATTTTAATTTATTTTAAGTTTTTGAATGATTCTTTTTCTTTTATATTACGGACGCTTTTACGAACGTGCACGTCTTTCTACATTGTTCTCACATGCATAATTTCAAAATGAATGATGTAACCAATATTTTGTATCAAATTTTTGATTTAAAAGAGTGTCCGTGTGGAGTTTCTTGCCCGTTCTTCTCCATAGGTACCTACTACGCTTTGGAATGGGCAAGTAGCTTCATATTTTTGACTGACCGACCCCTTGACAATTCAAAAGTTCCTGTAAATGGTTTAATTGAAATAAATGCTTTGAGTTTGAGGAGTTTCAACACTCATGTCTTATTTTTGTATTACCCAGAAATAGAATCCATAGAAAACGTGGAAACGCTGGCGCCGGGAGGAGACGCCCTAGGAGGACATACAGTGACCTACTAGGGATGTTGACTGGGTAAAAAAAAATCAACGGTTGCACTCCGGGAGTGCCGGCAGAAGTGAAAACTTGAATATTAACTTATATATAACAGTCTACTCTCCCTCAGTCTTACGAATTTTCGATCAGGTCACGTGTCCTGACGCGAGTTTAACATTTTTTACCCATCACAAAAAAGTACACAACGCCGCTAGAGAAGTTTCCACTTCAAAAAAACTATTTAGACCGTCCATCGGTAAGATAATAAAAAAAATATTAGACACGTATTTTTTGCTTTATCATATTAATAATAAAAAAAAAAAAGATAAAACGCATTAAAGTTGAACAGTGGGGGCTCGCCACGGCACAATTCGGTATAAAATCTAGCGGAGAATGACGTCATGCCACATTTTAACTCAATGTATTTCTGTAATCTTTTGATTACGTAAAAAAAGAAAAAATACGTATCCAATATTTTTCAATAATTTATCAGAGGGACAAAAAAGGTTTTAGTAAAAATCCCTTTTGGTGATATTCTTCAGAAAGGTTCGGTGCGTAGTATACTAGCAACAGGCGTGTATGACCAGGTGTATGAACGTAAATGAAGCAAAAGGAGTATGTAAGGAGCGTTGTGGCGTTCTATAGTTTCTGCCTACTCCTATGGAAGATGGCGTGAGTGTTAAGAATCCATAGCAATCCCTTCTAAACACGTAAAATATAAATTATAAGATGTAAGACAGCAAATATGACATTTGATCAAAGTAGTCCTCAAATACAGGATGTAGCTAAATTGAATTACTCGGTACTGAACCGTGTCGAAATAATAGAAACGGAAATTAAACCGATTCCGATAATAATTTACTTAGGTAACTTCAAAACGGCGGCGAACCTTTATTCTTAATTAATACCAGAGTCTAAGTAAAAACAGTTTAGAAATGTCCATGAATCAGTGTAAATATCAAAGTTGGATTTAACTTTAATAAGAGGACTGCCTTCTTAGGCCGATCGTACACGACGCTAATCAATAATGAGCCAGAATGTCGCAGCACTAGTATTTCGATGAGCCACAGTGACAGTGTGACTGTGGAGCCGATGCCTCATTTCGTATCGTGCCCGCTTTGCAACAACACCTGCTCTATGGAAGACTTTTGCCACTTTGATATGATTAGCGTTGTAGGCCAACGCTAATCATATCAAAGTGGCCGAATTCAGCTCCCTCATTGTGTAACTCACTTTCAATCACAATCTGAATGACTTTGAAGGATATTCGTAATCCATTGCTTTATATCTTCGTAACATTTGTCTGCTCAACAACGTAAATAACGCAATGAATGCTGTTAAACTATCAAAATGAAAGCCATTGGCTACTGTAAGTGTGTTACGCAATTACTCCGCTCTGGTCAAATCTTACGAAGAAGAAGAATGGCGTGGTTTGGTTTAGGTACTGTGAGGGGTTGGCCCTCACTGAGAGCTTGTAACTATAAATAATAGACTGCGGAGATACTTTAAGGGGTCCAGAGGACTGCTGTATTTGAATCTCTTAAGAAATTACAACTTATAGAACAACGCTTGCTTCACACAGAGCCCAAAACCGATCTATCTCCTAGAACAAATGCTAAACCTGTTTCTATTCAACAGTAGTTCTATATTTTAATGTTAGAATGTCTGCCAGTCTTAATATCAGTAGCCAGCCGATAAACCTCTACAGTACACAACGTCGCAACAATCACAAATTAGTTAACAACGCGTTCCATATGTTATGGGGTTTGTTTTCCGCACTTAGTCATTCAGGTGGACCATTGAGTCGTCGGTGGTTATTCCAACCAGCCCACCTCCCTCCAGAAGTTGAGTAAGTCTCCTGGCCTGTTCAGAACATCTAACAACGCGTTAGCAAGACGCGTTGTGTATGGACTGCCATTGAAATAGTGCTGTGACGTTCTGGCTACTCATTGGTGATTTGAGTATGTGACATGTTACTTTTGATTAGCGTCGTGGATGATAGGCCAAACCCTTAATAAATCCAAGTTTTATTGACAAAGCCACTTGTAACGCAAAACAATTATCTTTCTAACTTCACGTTCCATTGTAATTTACATCAGCGACTTAGACATTTTTTGTCAGATTTACCTGAAACATAAATTTACAGAATTGTCGGTGCGACAGACAATGTTGGCGGCAGTAAAACTGGAATAAGACGTCACACGGACGAGCCCTTTTATCGGCGTAGAACGTTAAGTAAAGGCCTCGCTTAAGCACTCGCACGTTAAGTGTCTTCACGGACCAAGTTTATTTATACAGAATATTCTGATTATAGGTTTTCAAGCGTAACTTTATTGTGCGATACAGGCATTGTAGTGCAACCAGTAAATAAACACTCGTAAACGCGACAACGAGCAACCGCGCTCGCCATTATTGTAGTGTTATTTAACCGTTTCGCAATAAGGATTCGCTTTATTATTAGTTCGACGTTAATAGTGTATTAAATTGGACATTATTCAATTGTAAAGCGATAGTTTGTTGACGCATATTCTGGTGTCGATAGTTTTCATAAAAGTCATGGAACAGCGTTGCCCTTTGGTTGCGTCAGAGCTGTCAAGAAAATTGTGAAATTCAATGCCTATTTTTCATGGTCAGGCTAATTAGTAACGATGTAAATGGTGATTGAAAAATAAGCGGTTGTGGTGAAATTGACAGTGATAAAATTTTCCGATTTCCGACCATATAATGAGTACCTCTCCTTGTATCGTCAACACTTGTGGGGATTGTAAATAAAGGAAATGAAATGAGATTTTAAAAGGTCACGATTTATTGGTCGACGATCAAGCGGTCATGCGCTGGGCGGGTCAAGGCGAGGCTGTCCAAACAGTCATCTTTACTTGCATACCTTCCACGACATCCTCCACTCTAAACAAGGAAAAAAAAAGAAACGTTATTGTACTCACTCGGACGAACTCGGAAGTAGTGTTGCACAATGTGACAAACAGAGCTCAGAATCAGAATTTAAATCGATTCTTACGAACTCATGTTTTTTATTCTTAAACGTCACGGCAGGCGATATTTTTACAATTCTGCGAAGAAATGTTTAGGTAATAGTATCGATAAATTGTATTGGGAAATACCTACTAGTGATGTAATCGATTTTATATTATGATGAATTTATATGACTGTAATAAAAGCTTTTAGGAGCATTAAAAGATTAAAAATGTGGCAATAGGTTTTTCTGCTAGGCGTAGGAAAGTTAATCGTTCGTCGTGCGTAGCGGTTTTTGCAACCTTTTTGTTAATTAGTGGAATAAATTTACTTGCTGATAAGCATATTGGAGTGTCTATGCAAAAATTTCCTATTTAATAATGCCTCATTCATAATTTCTCAGTAGCAGCCTGGAGTCTAGATAGCCCGGTTGATGGCAATAGGCTCGCCCCCTATTACACATACATGGCAAAATGTGCGTGTATTATAGATACACCTCTGCCCAACCTTTCGGGGATAAAGGCGTGATGCGTTAATACATGCCCTTGGTGAAGCTACATAATTCTAATATTTTACCAGTTGTTATTTTCTGTACGGACAATAAGTTAGCATTGAACATTGAAACTTCTGCAATGTCAGTTTTGTGCAAACAAATAGAGGCTTATACAATGTTAGTATGTAAAACGCAAATAAAAACATCCACAAGGTAATGTTTATAAACACGTGATAAACTGAAAATTAGCACAAAATTATACTGGACTTTGAGTTTTTTAATAGATCAGACCGCAAACTCCGAGTTTTTATTGAATATTTTCCAACAAATGTTGGTTATCCCTGATGTTATTATGTCAAGGAGAGTCGAATCCTATACCTACTACATATTAAACGAGCAATACTTATATATTTGTAATCCACGTTCTCGAAAACGGCTCTTATGATTTCGATGAAAGTTGCAATAGGTTTACGGGGCAAAAATCGATCGGTCGCCCAAAGTTTGGAATAAGATGGCTACCTAAGAATAATGACATAGCAGCATGGAATTAGTAAGTACTTACTATCATGGCAGCATGGAATTAGTAAGTACTTACTATCATGGCAGCATGGAATTAGTAAGTACTTACTATCATGGCAGCATGGAATTAGTAAGTACTTACTATCATGGCAGCATGGAATTAGTAAGTACTTACTATCATGGCAGCATGGGATTAGTAAGTACCGAAGTACCTACTATCATGGCAGCATGGAATTAGTATGAACTTTCCTATAATTACTATTAAATGAGCATTCTCTATTTTTTACCAGAGCAGACCTCAGTCGCCCAGGTACCTACTATAGATTCTAAGTAGCAAAGAATTACTTGCAGTACCTACCTACTTATAGTGATGTGCCATAGACTATACTGAGCCCATGTTCATTACTCGATTTTACATAGCATAACATAACATCACGCCTGTATTCCCCGCAGGGTTAGGCAGAGGTGTACCTATAGTACACCCATATTTCGCCAGTTATGTTTAAGTCCCATGTAATAGGGGGCGAGCCAATTGCCAGCAACCGGGCACAAATCCAGACTCCAGGCTGATACTGAGAAATTTCCGGATAATAATAAATAATAACACTTTGCCCGACCGGGGAATCGAACCCAGGACCTCATTCTCAGCAGTGACCACTAGACCAACGAGGCAACGAGGGTCGATGTAAGAGCGTTAATATCGGCTAAAAATCAACGTAGAATGGTTTTAATAGATAGGATTACAGAACCATGCAATTTATAATTTTGATTTTTAGTATTTTATGACTCACTTCTAATCAAAGGCGTCCATCCGTTTCTTCCGTTTTTTCCCGCACTTCTTCTTTCTAGTTTTCGAGGAGTTCATTAATTTCTTACTTCCTATCACGGTTTTCAATATATTCCAGCCACATTGCCCACACCTTTTATCAAAATGTTTGGCGAATATTCGATGCGTTTTTAGTCCTGAGCTGTATTTTATTAAATAAGACAAATTCACTTGACACATGGAGTTTTCATTATTGCATAAAAAATCTGCATCGCCCAACATAATTGAATTTGAACCCGTGATCGACGAACTATCAATCAAATTCCAACAAGATATCAAATCCAAAAAGCTCTCTATTTAGCAATAATAACAAAAAAAAACTAAATAGGTATTTTTCATCATTAGCATTTTCTCAATACACAAACGCGTCATCCATTGCTGCCCAAAACTTTTTTGATCAAAAAGTCGAAAATTCAAAACCAGCAATGTAAACGTAACAAAGCGTCTATATCGCCCGATACGAGCCTGCCGCAGAAAGGAGTAACTGAGTAAGGTACTGCCGCATTGACCTATTTTGATAAAGTCGTGAATAGATTACGTCCGTCCACTTTAATGTTCAGGTGCTGCATGCATCGCTTTCCGTGTTTAGTTTTTGTTAATATTTATTTTAATGTAGGTGTTAAATTGAGTTTTTATCATAGCTGTGGCCTCTGTATTGGAGTGGCCTGCAATATGATGAGTTTATTTTTTGATTTTACACCTTTTATAAAGATTGCTTGTACTTAAATATTCAAAAAAACCCACGTCCCTACCAACCCCATAAGAAATAACAATGATGAGGATGAGTACGATAATATTAATAGGTAAAGGTAAGTCATAATTATTAATCAATTCCAAGATTCACATTCCTAAATAATTTAATATGCATTTCGGTATTTTGTGACTAATTGTGTATTTATTTACATACATAAATAATAATTTATTTTAAATGTTAATTAACACGTGTTTATGTAGTCTTTAGTACAAATTGACTTCGTACGTATTTGCTATGTTATTTTAAGACAGTGAATTAAACGGTAACTTCTATTGCAAAATGTTAAGTATTAGGTAACAAATTCTTTCATTCTTTGTTATTTTCTTCGTAGTAAAAAAACTTTAGAGTTTGAAATACTTGCAAAAAAATTGTCTCAAACTCAAAAGTTTTGTTTATTATTACTAAAACAGAGATTAAAAAAAACCGAATTAAAAAGAAACTACCTTTTAGAATCGAATTATACGAAAAATACCTACACAGAATTCATTGAAATGCGACTTAAAAACTATATTTTTATGAACCGATGACGCGATTCCATAATTCCAAGATTTACAAAAAGCGACTTTTCTACAAGAATAACTACGTAAGTGAAAACTTTGTAAGGTCACCAACAAAGCCTCGCGGGCACACTAATACAAACGCACGCACACGAACAAAAAAGTTTAGCTTATAAGTTTATAATCAAGCGAGGTTTTTATCTCGTAGTCGTTGGCCGCACGCCGCGCCGCGCACATGTCGACCGTCCGCGCTGAAGCCTCACAAATACGCGCGTGAAAATACATCCATCCCGCATATGAAAAATTAAAAAAAAAATGCACCCTGGATAATTCAAAGACGCCCAACACGTCAAAGGCGTTTGACAAAAAAAAGGTGTTCCATTTTTTTATCGCGCTCGTCGGGCTTATTCGGAAAATTATGAAAGTGATGTGAAACGTAGGTGTTTCTCTTCAGAGTACGTTCAGCGCTTACTCTGTATTTTTTCTAGTGACTACAAAAGCTATTGTTTGCGTTTTGCTTGAATCGAAGCACAAAAAGTATACTATTTTCAGTGTTTTGTTCTATTGAATGAGAAGTGTGTTGAAAAAATATTACATAAAAGTGAATTGTTCAGTTTTAGTAAAGGAAAAGCGGCCGAGTAATTCAGTTAGATGTATGTTCTACATAATATACAACGGGACACAACATGACGGCAAAGTTCGGCTATGTAAGTGGATTTAGCATTCTTTTTTTGTAGTAGGCCTTTTCATTTGCGTCACTAGTTGCCATGCGATTAGTGCTGTGGCATGAATGAAGCAAGATAATTTGTATGTTCTTTTTTGAGACTTTTATCGTTGAATTTTATTTTAAGCACTCTTTAGATAATCAAAAACCATCTAATCTTTACACGGATGACGATAAAAACTAGATTTGGATAATGTACCCAAACAATTGACGTAAATTCGTCGATGAAAATTTTGTTATGAATGGAAATTTATTTTTTACCGCACTTATTTATCTTCGTTGATTTGTGCGCGATATGCTTGTAGATAATGTAAATTTCAATTGTATATAAACGTGACAAGAGCGTTAATTCTCCTGATATACTTGTGTCATGTCAAGTTAGCTTTTAACATAATATAGAGATAATTACGTTGCTCATTATTTTTGTGCTTGCATATCGTGCAGTTGCGTGCTTGTTCAGTTGAGGCGTCAGCAACAAGAACATTGACAATTACTTAACAAAAACATTAGGGAAGTATTATTCAGTCATTTTCAAGTGAAATAAACTTTGTACTAGCATCAAGCGATTCTAAGTAAAATGTGAATTAGATACCTCCTCTTATAGTACTTAGGTATTACTCACAATGTAATTTGAAACACTTAGTTTAAGTAACTTAGTACCGAATACCTATCTTCATGTGTGGTTAAAATGAAAAGTAATATCGTATATCATTTATAATAAATAAACATCACAGCTACTTTAACTACTAAGCAACCTAGGTATCTTGTATCGCTAATGCCCCGCACTCGGAGACAGTAAATGATCCATTAACTTTACCTTGATTATTTAAGGGTTGTGTAAATATTTTTTTAATAGAGCATGACTATGCTTTAAGTTATACAAACTTAAACAAGGAAAACAAGTGAAAAGTGTTTAAACAACATTTAAAATTAATTTACCGCAATTTGTGACATTAGTATACGTTTCAATTAGCGGCAAGAGTATCCAGACTTTCTGACACACCATTAACAGTTAGTTAATGACCCATTAACTCTCATAAAATGTCAGTGCATCTGCGCTGACTCCGCCTAAGTAATCAGAGCCAGTCTGGAGTCTGAAGCAACTATGTATGTTACGTAGATTTTAAATATGCGCATAGTTCTATGATGTTATCATTTACTGTGTGGCTGACCTAGGTCACAGTATTACCCCCCGAGGTGATGAACAGGCGACGATTTAATTAAACTATTAAGTTGAGTACTAATAATGTAAAAACATCATGCTGTAGATAATTTGCTGGCCAATAGCGCTTTTATTGTAGTATTAGTTGTTTTTTTGTATTTACTAGTTTATAAGGGCATGACCATACTATAAACTTAAATACCAATGGGCCAGTGAAAAGTGTTTATAATAACATTTAAAATTAATTTACCACAATTTATGAAATTACTCTACCTTACAATTAGCGACAAGTGTATCCAGACTTTCTGACACACCATTAACCGTTAGTTAATGAACCATTAACTCTTAAAAATTTCAGTGCATCTGCACTGACTCTGTCTCCAAATAATCACGTAGATTTTAAATATGCGCATAGTTCTATGATGTTTTCATTTACAGTGTGGCTGATCTAGGTCACAATATTACCCCTAGAGTGATGTACTTGCGACGATTTAATTAAACTATTAACTTGAGTACTAATTATGTAATAACATCATACTGTAGATAACCAGTAACGCTTTATTGTGTGTCTAGTCGGTAGGTACTTGTATTGAAATATAATGTTAAGGCTCCCGTAAACAGGCGCGACGCGACTAATAAACAGTTTCTAAGAAAACTTCACGGTAGAACAATTACCGGTGTCGACAAGTCGCGCCAGTCTGCACGAGCCCTGGCATACAAATAAAGGGTGATACTATTTGATTTTGTTAGTTGGTGTAGTTATGGGTTTCGTTTATTGCAGTTGTTTATCTAGGTGGTTAAGTACAGTTTTAGTTATGCCTCTTTAAGAGTCCTATTACATTTTTGGCGCAAATTCGTGATTTTTGACGTTGTAATTTTCAGCAGCAGTAAGATATTTGAATTATCTGATTATGAATAACGATAGTGGAATTTTCTATATTGTAAGTTGGAGTTACACATTTTAACTTTTCTTGTCGTGTAATTTACTATGAATATTTTACGAACTCAGTTTACAAGGAAAAACGTCGGCAATGGATCTTTGACGCTCAAATTCACATTGTTTCATTCAGTTCTAATAAAAGCGAAAGTTACTAAACGATAATTTGAATGTTTTACTTGTTTATTGGAGTTCTAGAATTTCTTTAAATTCATTGAGTTTTCAGGGAAAAGTCGTAAAGAAAACCAATAAATGTCTTGATTTTCATGTCCATTATATTCCAAATAAACACAATTAAATCAAATAAACTAATACGATATAAAACTTCGATCTACAGTGAATACGTTTCATTAGTTTTTGTTTCTCAATATAATAAGACAAAATTACAATAAATTAAATTAAAGTACTATATATTCCGCGTCAATTCAGCAAATTACACGAAAATAATGTGTTACTCCAACTTACAAGAAAGAGAATGGCACTATAGTTATTATAATCAAATAATTAAAATATCTTACTGCTGCTGTAAATTGCATGGTCAAAAATCATGAATTTCCGTAAAAAAATGTAATAGGACTCTTAATAACGAACAAAAATTAAAATTTTATTTCGTAATTAGGTACTATCTTATTACGAAAAAAATATCTAAATTGATTAAAAAAAAATATGTGTTAATATGTGTCATAAAAATTACTAAATATTTTTGAAAAATAAAATAGATTTGTTATCAGTTAAGTGACAAATCACATAAATTCTTCAAGATTAAAAAATATTAATTAATGCAATGCAGACCTAGCCCTAGACCCAGATGCAGCAGACCTATGTCAAAGCATCAATGTACCTATTGATAAAAATCTAAAAAAATAATATGGACTTACTACTGAAAAATACTATTATCGCACACTACTTATGAGTTAGCGCCTGAAAAGATCATTATTGTAAGTATAAGCTTTTGATAATGAAAATGGATTAGTTGGGCTCTAATTCCGAATTTAATCCATTTTCATCAGCAGGCATAAATAACTTTTTTATTATTTTATTTTATTTTTCGTTTCATTCGACTATGAAATTTTTCTAAGTAAACAGAATTTTATGTGGTAGTAGGTAGGTACGTACGTACTTGGTCGTAGCACATGGCATTATATCTGTCTGTTGGATACCCAGTGTACGACTGAAACCAACGAATATTTTGGCACTAGGTACCAATGTGTAATGTGTAGTGCAGACACTACATTTGCAATAATATAAAGTTATAAATATTTATTTTTTATTTACAATGGCGCCTAAATAATACGAGTATAATGTTTTGCGTCAAGTATGCTTATCTGTTGCTACAGAACAGTTATCAGTTAGATATTCTTAAATTGTTATAAATAATTTAATATTACAGATAATTGGGTTCCACAGAGATTATGGTACTATCAATAAATTGTATAATAATTTATGTATGTTAATATGACTAGTACTTTTAGGCGGTACAAAAACCTTTTTTTAATAAATATTATTGAGTTACATAAATTTAATCAACCATGAAACATTATTATAACCATAAAAAGCAAATTATTGTTTTATAAAAGTATATATTTATTAATTATTAACGAAAAGAAAATTATAATTTGCTTTATATTTTACTTCTGCGTTTATTTTTCTTAATTGCGTTTCTTCATTTTGTCACGAGAAATGGATATTACCTTTAATGAACGAATATTATTAATGTTTAATTAATACATTCGATCAAGCATTATTTACAGTTATATCTTAATTATTGGTAACGTGATTACACGGATCTCGTTTGTGTTGGTCGAATGAATTAAAATATAATTTTAAACACAATGCTGGAACGAAGACATTAATTAGGATGTTCTACTACTAGTTTAGTTTTGATAAAGCTAAATAAGAAAGAAGAAGGTAAAGGACTTAAAGAATAGCCCTACCTTATTTCTTCCCTTGGGTGTCGTAAAAGGCGACTAAGGGACTTACTAGAGAATGGGCATCTGCGTTCTCTATGTTTTTTAATACCATAATGTGATCGGCATCCCCCGGTCGAAATGACGGTGCTTGGGGGAGGCCTATGTCCAGCAGTGGTCGTCTTCGGCTGAAATGATGATGATGATGAAAGAAGAACAAAGAATAAAAACGACTAACGGCCTCGTTCGTGTAGTGGTCGTAAGTGCTATTGGGTTGGGTAAAGTGGTATTACATTTTAACCCTTTTCTAAGTAGAAGCCCGGAGTCTAACTAATCTAAGCCGTGAAATGTGGGTGTACTACAGGTATACCTCTGCCTCACCCTTCGAGGATTACAGGCGTGATGTTATGTAATATAAA